>JAREIK010002830.1:20000-1220000 GCA_029783825.1 Sapria himalayana
TCCATTTATCTATCTAACTATATGTCTATCTATCTATCTATATATATGTCTATCTATCTTTCTATCTATTTGTCTTTCTATCTGTCAATATAACTATCTATATATTTGTCTCTTTATCTATCAAACTATGTGTCTATCTATCTATCTATCTGTCTATTAATCATTCTATCTATCTATCTATCTATTAATCTGTCTATCAATCAATCTATCTTTCAATTTTACTAATAATCTATCTATTAATTTTTCTATCATTCTATCTATCTAATTATCAATGTCTTTCAATCTATATACCAATCTGACTATCTTTCTATCAATCTATCAATTTATCTATCTATCTATCTATCCATTTATCTGTAAATCAATTTGTCTATTTATCTATCTATCTAGTCATCTATCTATCTATCTATTTTTATAACTATATGTCTATCTTTTTAACTATCTATATATCTATATGTCTATCGGTCAATCTATCTTTCTATATATATCTTATCTATCATCTATTTATGTATCTTACTATTTATTTATCAATTTGTCTAACTATTTGTCTATCTATCTATCTATCTATCCTTTTATCTATCTATTTATCTATATATCTATCTATCTATTTATCTATCTGTCTATCTATCTAATTATATATATATATATATATATCAACTATTTCTTTATCAAAATATTTATCTATATGTCTATTAATCTATCTAATAATCTATCTATCTTTCTATCTATCTATCTATTTATACGTCTATCTATCTATCTATCTAACTATATATATATATATATATATATATCCATATATTTATCTATCTATCTTTATATCTATCTATATTTCTATCTATTTTTCTCTGTATCTGTCTATCTATCTATATTTATATCTATCTGTATATTTCTCTATCTATCTATCTATCATCTATCTATTTATCGATCTATCTATTTTTCTATCTATCTATTTATTTGTATATCTATTTTTTTATTTATCTATCTATCTATCAATATATCTACCTATCTATTTTTCTATCTATCTATTGTTCTATCTATATACCTATATATTTTTCTATCTTCATGTCTATAAATATGAATATTTATTTTTCTATCTATATGTATATCTATTTGTCTATTTATTTGTACATCTATTTGTATATATATATATATATATATCTCTATCTATCTATCTATTTGTCTATCTATCTGTCTAGTTATCTATCTTATTATCTATCTCTCTTTATATTTTTCAATCCATATGTTTATCTATATTTCTATCTTTATGTCTATCTATCTATCTATCAACCTTATTATTATTATTATTATAATATATATATATATATATACCTATCTATCTATCCATCTATTAGTCTATCTATCTGTCCATCTATTAGTCAATCTATCTGTCTATCTAAATGTCTATATATATATATATATATCTGTATATCTCTATCTATCTATCTATCTATCTATATATCTATCTATTTATCTATCTATAATTTAATTATCTTTCTATCTGTCTATCTATTTATGTGTCTATCTTCTATCTATTTATATTTCTATTTATTTGTCTATTTATATGTGTATATATCTATCTATCTAACTATATATATATATATATATCTATATTTATATCTGTCTATCTATTTGTCTATATATCTATCTACCAATCTATCTATCTATCATTCTATGTGCCTATCATTCTATCTATCTCTCTGTTTATCAATATGACTTTCTAACTATCTATCTATCTATCTATCTATTTGTTTATCTATTTATCTATCTTTATATCTATCTTTGTATCTATCTGTCTAACTAACTACCTATATATTTGTCTATTTATCTATCTATATGTCTGTCTATCTATATATGTGTCTATCTTTCTATCTATATATATATCTAAAGTTCTTTCTATCAATTTTTCTATCTATCTATCTATCTATCTATATATCTATTTATCTATCTATTTATCTAATTATGCATATTTCTATTTATATGTCTATCTACCAATCTAAATTTCTATCTATCTATCTGTATTTATGTCTATCTAAATATTTACCTATCTATCTACTAAACTATCTATCTATTTATCTATCAATCCATCTATTTGTATATCTATCAATCTATCGATCAGTGTATCTATATATCTATCTAACAACCTATATATTTGCATAGCTATCTATCTATCTAACGATTTGAATATCTATGTATTTAACTATATGTCTATATGTCTATATATCTATCTATCTTTTTTTCTATCTATTTGTCTATCTATCTATGTATATGTAAATATATCTTTTTTATCTATCTAACTATCTATTTGTTGAATAATTTATTTATCTATTTATTATTTATCTTTATATAGGTGTTTCTATCTATCTATCTATCTATATGTCTAATTATCTATCTATATATTTATCTATCTATATGTTTATCTATCTATTTATCTTTTTATCAATCTATCTTTCTATATATCTATCTATCTATCTATAAATTTGTTTATCTATCTATCTAACTATATGTCTATTAATTTATATATCAATATGTCTATCTATTTGACTAATTATCAATCTATTTATTATGCAATTTATCTCTATATCTATCAATATATATCAGTCGATCTATCTTTCATTCTGTCTATCTATCTATCTAACTATCTCTCAATATATTTATGTCTATATGACTGTATATCTTTCTATCAATCTATCTTTCTATCTATCTGCATATCTATATATCTATTATTTTTATATCTATTTATCTATCTAACTATATGTCTATCATTCTATCTAACAATATGTCTATCGATTTGTCTAACTATCAATCTATTTATTAGTCTAATTATCTATCTATATATCGATCTGTTTATCTTTCTATCAATATGTTTATCTATATGTCTATCTATCTCTCAATATATTTATCTATCTCTGTGTCTGTCTAACTATCTATTTATATATCTATCTATCGGTCTATTTATCTATATGTCTATCTATATGTCAAAATATCTCTCTATCTATTTGTCTATCTATCGATCAATTTATCTATCTATCAATCAATCTATACATTTTTATATCTATCTATCTATTTATCTATCTATATGTCTATCTATATGTCTTTTTATTTATATATATATATATATATCTATTTGTCTATCTATATATCTAAATATCTTTCTATCTAGTTGTTTATTAATTTATCTATCTATATACCTACCTACCTACCTATCAATCAATCTATCTTTATATCTATATATCTATCTATCTAAATATCTATCCATCTATTTATCAATATATCTGTCTATCTATGTCTCTATCTATATTTTTATCTATCTATCTATCTATCTATTTGTCTATCTAAATATATATATTTTGTCTATCTATCAATATATTTATATATTTGTTTTTCTATCTATCTATTTATTTGTATATATATCTATCAATCTATATTTCTAAGTATCTATCTATCTATCAATCTATATGTGCATATCTTTATTTGTTTCTATATATGTCTATATATAAATCTATCTTTATTTCTATCTATTAATCTTTATTTCTATCTACCTATCTATTTATATATCTTTCAATCTATTTATCTATCAGTCTAACTATTTGTCTATCGACATGTCTATCGATATGTCTATCAAACTAACTAACGATCAATCTATTTATCTATCTATATATCTATCTATCTATCTTTTGATTTGACTTTTTATCTGTCTATCTTTATATCAAACAATCTATCAATCTATTTTTCTATCTTTCTATTTGTTTATCTTTTTATTTATTTATCAATCAATCTACTTATGTGTGTTTTTTTTTATTTATGTATCTATATGTCTATCTATCTATCTATTTATTCATTAATTTTTCTATCTAATTATCTATCTATCTATCTATCAGTCAATTTATTCATATATATATATATATATATATATATATATCCATCAATCCTTCTATATGTCAATCTATCTATCTGACTATCTATCCTTCTATCTATCTATCTTTAAATCTTTCAATCTATCCTTTAATCTAACCATCAATATATTCATCTATATATCTATCTATTTATCTGTGTATCTGTCATTCTATTTTCATTTCTATATGCATATTTATTTTTCTGTCTCTTGTCTTTCTATTTTTCGTTGTTTCTGTCTTTCTTTATGTCTCTCAATCTAACTATATATGTATCTATCTGTGTGTCTATCTATCTTTATGTATGTATGTCTATCTGTCTATCTATCTATCTATCTATTTATCTGTCCATAAATTTGCATATATATATCTGTATGTCTATCTGTTAGTCTATCTATCTATCTATCTATTTATTTATCTATCTATCTATCTATTTATTTATCTATCTATCTATCTATCTAGATAAATGTCTATTTATCTATCAATCAATCTGCCTGTCTATCTATCTATCTATTTATATGTCTATCAATCTATACATCTATCTCACTATCTGTTTATCTATCTATTTATTTATCTATTTATATGTATGTCTATTTGCGTATCTATCGGTCTATCCATCTAAATGCCTATTTATCTATTTATATGTCTATCGATCTATATGTCTATCTGATTATCTATCTATATGTATATCTAACTGCCTATCTATTTGTCTATATATAAGTCTATCTATCTATCTATCTATTTATTTGTCTATCTATCTATTTATCTATCCATATCTCTATATATCTTACTATCTATTTGTCTAGCTATATGTCCATAAATCAGTCTATCTATTTGTCTATATATTTATACATCTATCTATCTATTTATCTATCTATATATTTTTATATCTATATGTTATCAATATTTCTATCTATATGTCTATCTTTCTACCTATCTATTTATCTATTTGTATAATATCTGGCGATCTATCTGTCTATCTATTTATCTATGTATCAGTATATAAATCTATCTATTTATCTTTCCATCTATATGTCTATATATATATATATATATATATATATCTTTCTATTTATCTATCTATTTATTTATCTATTATTTAACTATTATTTATCTATCTGTGTCTATCTTTCTTTCTATCAATCTTTCTACCTATTTTTTTATATATCTATCTAATATATCTTTTTATCTATCTATCTATCTGCCTATCTATCTATCTATCTACTTGTCTATCCATCTATCTATCTATTTATCTATTTATTTGTCTATCTATTTATCTATCTATTTTTCTATCTATCTATCTATCAATATGATAATTTCTTTCTCTATCTATCTATCTATCCATCTATCTATCTATCTATTAATATATCTATGTGTTTTTCTATATTTCTATCTATTTATGAGTATCTATCTACTAACTACCTATATATTTGTCTATGTATCTTTCTATCTATCTATTTATTTATCTATCTATCTATATACATGTCTGTCTTCCTATCTATCTATCATTTTTTCAATCTATTTTTCTATCTTTTTGTCTATCTATAAGTGTATCTATTTGTCTCTCTATCTATTTATAAGTCTATCTATCTATCTATTTATCTTTCTGTCTAAATATCTATCTATCGATATATTTATCTATCTATTTATTTGTTTATCTATCTATCTAACTATCTATCTATTGATCTATCTATTAATATGTCTATTTATTTGTCTAACTATCTATATATTTATCTATCTATCTATCTATTTATCTATCGATATATCAATCTATTTATCAATCAATCAATAAATCTATCTATCTATCTATATATATGTCTATCTATATGTCATTATATCTATATGGCTGTATGGAATGTCTATTTGTCTATCTATCTATATATCTATCTATCTATCTATATGACTATTTATCTATCAATAAGTCAATACATCTCTATCTAACTATTTATTTATCTATCTTTCTATATATATATATATGTATATATATATCTATCTATTTGTCTATCTTTCTATCTATCAAACTTTCTATCTATCTATCTATCTATTTGTCTACTTATATGTCTATTTATTTGTTTATCTATCTATATATCAATCTATTTTTCTATAAATCTATCTATCTATTTGTCTATCCATCTTTTTATCTATTTATCTATCTGTCTATCTACCTACTATTCTATCTATCTATTTGTCTATATATCTGTCTATCTCTCTTACAATCAATCAATCAATCTATCCTTTTATCTATCTATCTATCTATCTATATGTCTATCTATCTATCCATCTGTCTATCTATCTATATTTCTATTTATCTATCTATTTGTCTATCTAAATATCTATATTGTTGTCTATATATATATATATATATATATATATATATATATATATATATATATATATATTTGTTTATCTATCTATCTATCTATTTGTCTATCTATTGTCTATCTATCTATCTATATATCTTTATATCTATCTGTCTGTCTATTTGTCTAGCTATTAATCTATCTTACTATATATCTATCTATCTATCTATCTATTTGTTTATCTTTTTATCTATTAATCTATCTATCTATTTATCTTTCTATACATTTATAAGTGTATCTATCTATCTATCTATATATTAGTCTATCTCTATGTCTATATATCTATCTATCTATTTATCTATCTTTCTATCTATTTGTCAATCTATCTATTTTTCTATCTGACTATTTTTTTGTTTTTCTATCTTTTTATCTATTTATCTATTTATATATCTATCTATCTGTCTATATATCTATTTATCTATCTTTCTAACTATTTGTCTATTGATCTATCTCTCAATATGTCTAACTATCTATCTTTTTATCTATTTATCTGTCTATCTATCTTTTTATCGATATGTCAACCTATCTAACTAACTATCTATCGATCGATCTATCTATCTATCTATATATCAATCAATTTATCTATTTATCTAACTATCTTTTTGTTTTTCTTTCGATTTAATATCAATTTGTTTACCTAACTATGTATCTATCAATGTATGCATATACATGCCTATCTATCTATTGAATTGTCTATCTATCTGTCTATCTATCCATCTATCCATATATCTATCTTTCTATCAATTTATCTACCTATATATCTATCCATCAATCCTTCTACATGCCTATTTATTTATCTGACTATCTATCCTTCTATCTATCTATATCTTTTTATCCATTTATCTATCTAATAATCTAACTATATATATATATATATATATCCATCTCTTTATATATCTATCTATCTATATATATGCCTTTCTGTTTGTCATTCTATCTGCATGTTTATTTGTCTGTCTATTTCTTTGTCTATCTATCTATCTTTCTGTCTTTCAATTTGTCTATCTTATCTTTATAACTATCTGTCTGATTATATGTCTATCTATATGTCTTTATAACAATATGTCTATTGATCTATCTATCGGTCTATATATCTATCTATCAATCTATATGTATATCTGTTTGTTTATCTTTCTGTATATTTGTTTGTTTATCTTTCTGTATATCTGTCTATCTATCTATTTATCTATTTGTCTATCTATCTATATATTTATCTGGCTGTCTATCTATCTAACTATTTATCTAAATATCACTACAAAAAAAAATCTATATTTAGATAGGAAAATTCAGCTAGGGATAAAATCCCTTGCTAATTAGCGAGGTTTTGGTTAAGGAATAACAAGTTAATTTTGATTTTACATCAAATTAAAAATTTGCGACTAATTCGTGACGGATTAATGATGGAAATATTCGAATGGTTATTTTCCCTCACTAAATTTATCGTAGATATTTCCGCAATCAAAGGTGGAAAATTTAGTTACAGATTTAGCGACGAAATTTCCCTAGCTACTTAGAACGAGACAAAATTCATTGCTAAATAATTATCTGATTTTAATTTTTTTTTTGATTTCATATATCATTGGAAGTGATAATTCCTTAAATGTTTAGTTTCTTAAAATATATGAATTTAGCTAGTGATTTTTCCCCAGTATTTTGGGCTAGTTATAATTTCTAGCGGTAATCTTTAATGATTTAATTTTTTTAAGCATTATTTTTTTAATATTTTATGTAATTTTTTATATTAAAGGTTTGTAATTGTCTATAGATGAGTGATTCTTGAAAGACACAATCATCTCATATAATAATAAAAATATGATATTATAATAAAAAAATTAATAAATATATAAATCCGAATAAAAACTTATATTAAAATTAGACTAAAATAACTATTTTTTTGATTATAAATTAACTAAAAAATTATACAAAATTGTTTTCTTAAATTTTTAATAATGATATTTAAATATTTGTATTAAAAAACATTATAAAATTTATTATATATTTATAATAAGTTTTAAAATATTTTAATTTATAAAACAACATAAATAAAAATCACTTCTAATAAAAAGCTAAAATAAACTATTGTTTGATTAAATAAAAAAAATTATAAAAATATATGATTTAACAAATAAACAAATAAATATGTGTATTATTTAAAGTAAAAATAAATATTTTTATGATTACAGATATCCCATAAAAATATAATGACTAAAAGATTTTATAATTTTGAATTATAAAAAAAATTCAATTTTTCATAAAATTTAAAAGAAAATAAGTTGATATTTAAATATTAATATATAGGTGTTTTAATTACATCAAAAGAATTTTGATGATTTAAAAAATAAATGTTTTAGTGTGGTTATTAAATGAATATTTCAATGATTCAACTTTATAATGACTAAAAGATTTTAATTTTATGCCTTTATAATTATTTCTTTTTATATTAATAAAAAATAAATTGAATTCATATAAATTTAAAACCATAATATGTGTGTGTGTGTGTGTGTATGTGCGTGTATATATATATATATACATATATATACATATATATATATATGAAATAATTTATTATTAGATAATATTATTTTATTTATTTATGAAATAATATCATTTATGGTTATATAAAAATTTATTTCATTTTTTTAATTTAAATTATTTATTTTTTATAAATTTAGTTTACTTTTATATTTTTGTCTCTTTATTTTCTATATATTTACATCCAATTTTGTATTTATAGTTTCTTTGAAAAAAAATGTTATGGCATTAAGCACTTAACATTTTTTTAACTTTCAACGACGAAGAGAGGAGAAGCAAAACGAGAATATGGGAGCAACCTACAAAATCGACCTCTTCTTGTTACTAGGAAATATTATCATTGCTCTTCTCCTTCGGAATACTTTTTACATATCTCTGTCTCTGTCGATTTGATTACCACTGGTGGAGTTAAATTTTTAGGGTTATATTGATTTTCAAATACTAAATGTTTGTATATTATTTTCTGCTTCTGTAACTTAAGAAAAAACAAACTTAATGTTTATGAGTTCTATCTTTGTTGTTTCCAAAAATATTATAAACAGATAACATTATATATATATACTTTTATACTTTTATATAATCATATGCTATATATATAAAAGTCTATACTTTAATATATATAAACATATTACATTATATATTAACATTGATATGTTTATATAAACATATAATGTTATATATAAATATTTGTACATATGTATTAATATTTATAAATATCTATACAAAATTTACATAAAACTATCCATTTATATAATTTTTTATATAGCAATTATATAACATATAAAATGTTTATACATTTTTGTAAACATTTATATAACATACTAATTTTTATATAAATATATAATTTTTATAAAGTTTATATAAATGTGATCTATATACCATATAATATTTATAAAAGTGTTAGATATATATAATTATATTTAAGTAACATTTATAAAAATATTTAAACACAAATATTATATCAAAACACTTGTATAATTATATAATCATATGCCATTATATATAAAAGTATTTATAATTATATTTAGTTTTGATCGGAATAAAGCAATGAGCAAGGCCATTTGTAAAAAAGCTCTCTTTTGCAAATAAGCAAAAAGATTTAGCTGGCATAGTTGTGCAATTCAGATTGCTCATCTTTATCGAGGTAAGGGGGGGAGAGATGATGTGCTCCGCTATCTCTTGATTGATAGAATGTATTGCATTGTGTAATTTATCATTATCCGAGAGGATAACACAAAGTCTGTTTGATATCATCGATGAGATCTTGAGCCATCCCAACTCTCAGATACAGGTGGTGCTACACTTTGCAAGTTAATTTCTTTCCAACATGACCCATTATATCATCAAAGCTCCATTTATCTTCTTCCCCTTTAAACATCACAGAACACAACTATTGGTGTCTTGAAACCCTTTGTTTGAGCATTCCTAGTTCTTGTAGATAATGGTGATGCAGCCGGTGTGACCTCAAAGTACCTACAGTAGCTTTCTGATCAAAACACTACTATTCGAAGGGGCTCAGCTTTAGCCATAGGAGTTCTTACTTATATGTTATTGGCTCATATATCGAGAGAGGTTGTCTTCAAGCTTCGTGAGATTGAGGTGCAGGGTGGTACTGAGATCAGGGATGTCGAAGAAAGGGTGAATGCTATCAGATGGCTCATCTCTCTATCTCAAACACTTACCCATGAAAGATTGGCTCCTAGTTCTCGCTTACTCATCTATTTTCTAATAAAGGAAAAGGTAATGGCTTGTTTATTTGAAGCTTTGGATGACTATTCTGTCAATAACATAGGATATGTTGGTTCATGGGTTCGTGAGGCAGCCATTGAAAAATCGAGGTGTGAGCTTACATTCTCTATGATGTATCATCTTTTCCTTCAAAATCACATCTAGCAGCTAAAAATGTAGAAGACGCCGAGGTAGTGATGTTCTTTGATGAAAACATGGTTACAATGTGGTGATGGGCATTGCTAAGCAAGTTGTTGAGAAGATTGATGGATAACGCGAGGCTGCTGCAATAACTCTACAAAGGATTCTGTATAGTAAGAAGACCTTAGTCAAGTGCATATCTTTTAAGGATAAACTAGAGCAAATTGTTCCCTGCAATGTAGTTATACTATGTAGTGTGTGTATCACCATCCTCATGATCTCCTGCTTGTTTTTTCTTTTTTCTCTTTTTTGACAATGGGCGTGCTTTAATTGCAAGTGCATGCCACGTGTTATTCTTGTTTTGTGCGGCTGCTTGAATTTCCTTGTTATAGTAAGGCAGTGATGTCTGGAGTAGTTATTTCAATTGGTGGATAGCAAGATTCTCTAAGGAAGGCATCAATATATGTGCTGTTGGACTATCGTTGTGAAGATAGAGTTGAAGCCTTGCCGGAGGAGAGGCCTAGAGGGATCATGCTCTGCCTTGATCTCTTGTGGATTCTCCAGCAGCACCGAGGATGTGACAGATTTATTGTTCGTACTTTTAAGGTATGGCATCATATTTTCTAAATGAAATTCTTAACATGATGGGTGTTATGAACATCGCTATCAATTTCTTGTATGATCTAAAATAACTTAGCTTTTTTAAAGTTTCATATGAACAGTGCTGTTTTGGTTTATGGTTGCTATGAACAACAGGAGAGAAAGAGAGAGGGGCGGTGGGGGGGGGGGGGGGGGGGGGGGGGGAGAGAAAGAAGAAGAGAAAAAAATAGAAAAAAATTATTTAAATCATAAAATGGATTTTTGAATATACAATCTTAGGCATATGTGTGTGTGTTTTGAAGTGTATACATGTAAGAAAAATAATAAAAAATTCTTTTGTAAGTTCGTGCCTTGTGGTACCTCACAAGTCAAATGCTCCCAAGTAAATAAACAAAACTAAAGTAAATACTTAATAACATGATATATATATATATATATATATACATACATGCATGCATGCATGTATGTATAGAAGTATACACAATACTATATGTATGGTATGGTTTGGGGCATCCTACAATTTAAGTGTTCAAATAAATAAAAAACAAAAATGCAATAATCATGATAAATAAATAAATAAATAAATAAATAACACACACACAAATGTATATATGTAAGAAAAATAATAAAAAATAATGAGTAATCTTTTAAAAATCAGGAGTGATTATTGTATAACAAAAGTAATAAAAATAAGGCATAGAGGTACCGCCTAGTACACATGACTCTTGCATGGGTTCGGCATTTGTGAGTTTAATATCTTGATAGTTTTATCCCTGAAAATCATAAATGTTATATTGTTATGTCTGATAATTCACAAAGTAGTAAAAATAATAAAATTTTTTATTCCTAAACAAGAGTACTTATTATCATACCAGTGCATTACCTCATAATATATCTCATACTTCATGATATATACCTTAGGGTATATATTGTGTATGATGCTTGAAATTGGGGTAAATTTTATCTTTATTAAGTTAAAATATCAGATGAACATTCATTTTTTTATATTGTTTTTTATTATTTTATTATTTTTTATTTTTTTATTTTTATATATTTTATTTTATTTTTATATATTTTATTTTATTTTTATTTTATTTTTTTTATTTTTATTTTATTTTTATTTTATTTTTATTTTTATCATTTTTATTATTTTTATTTTTTTGTATATTAATGTTTCATGTATGATCACAATTCATAATGGAGATGTATTTATTAGGAAATATATAATAATCAAATTATAAAGAATGTATTTAAAAATATCAAAGTATTACACACACACACACACAAAGTAAGATATCAAAAGTTTGAATGAAGATTTATGATGGTTTAATTTTCAAAGCGTTTTCTTAACAACTTGATTGGGAATACAATCATTGTAAAACTCAAGTGGAGAATGGAATACGAAGGTGACCTACCTTGTATTCTTTTCCTGTGCATTGCATTTTTTTCTCATTTTTTTTCTTTGGGTTCTTTCAGGTTTCCTTGCATCGATGGATTCCAATACGAAACTACAAGCATGCAAAAATTCAATACCACGTAGCTTGTTGTCATTTACACTTATATTTTCCTTTTGTTTGCCACTTTTTAATGAGTCTTATATGGAAATAATACATTTTAAATAAAAATTCCAAAATATAATGCTAGTTTGAAAAATATTACCAAACTAATGTGTCTGGAAATAGCGTGACAATTTGCATTATTGTGAACGATGGTCATTGCCATGCTATTGAATTTTAAAAATCAAAGACCGACGTGAACGTCGGCTATTAAATTTTAAAAATTTAAAATGTATGCATTGGGAATACTGAGAGAATGTGTGGCATCCAATCTAGTGAAAAACAAGGTTGAATAAGCTATATCCATGTATATTTGTTTCAGAAGTACATCCACCACCCTGGCTGCCACTACAAATATCACTCCAGTTCTTAGGAATTCATACCTAAAAGAAGCCATAAAACCTCTCACCGTAGCCAACTTTCCTCCTCAATTTCTTTCATCCAGTCAATTTG
The DNA here is from genome assembly GCA_029783825.1 of Sapria himalayana. Classification (NCBI taxonomy): domain Eukaryota; kingdom Viridiplantae; phylum Streptophyta; class Magnoliopsida; order Malpighiales; family Rafflesiaceae; genus Sapria; species Sapria himalayana. The sequence goes on from JAREIK010002830.1 coordinate 33,258, forward strand.
AATCCATTGGGGACTTAAGCTTGCTATTAGAAGCACTGACAAAGAAAGAAGATGTGATGAGGGTTTTATAGGTGATGGAGAAGAAGAAAAGAAACATCATGATTACTAGAGAGTGTGTGACAAGCATAGAGTGCGTAGTAAGAGGAGTGAGAGAGAAAATGGAAATTGTTAGATTAGTAACATTTCCTCTGTTCTCTTTATGGAATCATTCAAAAGTAGATCTTGACCAGAAATTTATGGAGCTTAAGTGCATCATAGGTGCTTATTCGACTAGAGGAGTTCTTTTATATGTGGGTGAACTTAATTGGGTCTCTGATATCTGGCCAAATTATGGTTGGCAGGCACGTAACAATATTACAGAGTATATTATCGCAGAGATGCAAAGTCTGATCTGTGGAATAGGTAGCGAGGCTAGAAGAGCATGGCTCATGGGAATCGCCACATTCCAAACGTACAACAATGTGTAAAGTAGGCTTTTCCTCTCTGGAGACTATTTGTGAACTTTATCATGTAACTGTTCCAGTTGGAAGCCTTAATCTTAGCCTCAATCTCACCGGGTAAAATGATTATTATTTTTTACTCAGATTTCTCTAGTGCAATATATCAGTCACTTATGCTACCCATCAATGACTCAAATACACACCCACAAAGACACACAGAAACACATACACCCACACACTTATTCATATATGTATCGTCATATCAACTATTATATATATATGTGTGCATAAACACTTCATATCTCATTAGTCATGCATTTGACTAAGTTTTAAAAAAGAAGAAAAAAAGGGTGTAGAAGCAAAACATCTACCTGTGAGAGTGGCTCTAGCTGGGAAAAGATTGAATCTAGATTATTTACAAATAGTGCAACATGTAGCTCCAATTACTCCATTAACCTCGATAAAGAAACTCAAGTTTGAAACCATGAGTTCATTTCTGCAGGTTCTTCTTTGCTCGAGTTTAGTGTCATGGCTCTAGTGGTATAAAGAAGAAAAGAGAGGTGATGATAAGGTGCCTATTTTTTTTATTAAATATGAAATATGATCTTTTTTACTCAAATATATCTATATCCTCTTCTTCCTATTAAATGATTTGTTTTTTTTCTTTAATCATGATTTTGAGTGATCCTGTCAACTTCAACAAAACAAGGGATGCTTGCCACAAGTGGCTTCTCCATTTCAATCCAGGGAAAACCATCAAGTTAAATTCATCTTCTTTATCTTCCATTTCTACATCATCTATTGATCAAAGCACCAACTTAACTTGGCCGCTAACTTGGGAATCTGTATGGCCAAGATGCAATATTGAAAGCATACATGAATCCAAACTTGATCTAATGTCAAACCCAAATTCAAGCACAAATTCGGCATCATCAAGCGAGGCAGACATTGATGAATATCTTGATTTTTAAAATTCAATCGTGTGGCAATGACCACCATTCACAATGATGACCATTGCCACGATGTTTTCAGATGCACTAGTTTGGTAATATTTTTTAACAAGCATCATATTTTGGATTTTTTATTTAAAACATATTATTTTTGTAAAAAACTCCTTTCTAAATTTCTTATAATTAACCATGGATTGATGGGTGAAGCTGGGAAACATAGAAGTATATGTTGATCGATAGTTCACTGGAAATCTTGGAGAAATCTTGATTCGGTAATTTAAAAATTAACTCATGATTATCTCTGTGTGAAATTTCTAGCCAATGGCAGTTTGTATTGCATGTGCTAGTCTTTGTGTTTATCAGTAGCATTGTGTTGTATTCTTTATTGGTTTGTAAATTTAATATGTTATGCTCCATGTGCAGTTGTAACAATGTTCTCTATCTGCCTTGAGTACCAGAGGACAAAGAACTAGACGATGTTGACCATGCCTAAGAGACCTATATATGTGTTTTTTAAGCCCTAGATTATTTCATTCTGTTGTCTTTGATGGTATGTGTAGCTGCATGAAAGTACATGTGTTTGTGTTTAGACACACACACAGGCACATACATACATGCACAAGTATACATGCATGCAATTGATCGTAAGGTTAAAACAATGCTGTTGGAAGAGCAGCTATATACAAAAAGGGCATTGGCAGATACAAGGAAGGAGTTGGAAGAGGATAGAAAATGTCGACTAGAACTAAAGGAAGCATTGCAGATGGCCATGGAGGGACATGCTCGAGTACAAGAGTAGTATACAAATTTTGAGGAGCTGGGGAAGAGAAAGCAACATCAATTTCATAGACAGATTATACTTTGTGCACTGTCATTAGATACATTGATGAAAAATAATATGTAATCAAGTTTTGTTATGTTTTTGTGTTACCTATGTAACTTATTGTATTAGAATATTTTATTAACTAATTTTAATTTTTGTTAATTATAAATAATTATTTATAGTTTATGTTTTTTAAAAATTTAATATAAAAATTTTAAAATATGTATTAAAATTTTATGTAAATAATTAAAAATATTAAAATAATTTTAGAAAGAAAATTGCTAGGGATTTTCCCTCGCTAATATAGCTAGGGAATTTTCTCTCGCTAATATAGCTAGGGATTTTTCCCTCGCTACTTTTGCTAGGTAATATTTCCTCGCTTATTTTGCTATAAAATATATTTCCTCGTTAATTTTTGTGACAAGCACTTTACCTTGGAAAATGTTTCATCATTAATCAATCATTAATCTATCGTTATATCCACTTTAGCGATGAAAATAACATATTTAGCTACAAAATTTTCCCTAGCTATTTGGGATTTTTCTTGTAGTGTACCTATCTGTCTATTTATCTATTTATCTATCTATTTGTCTGTCTGTCTGTCTATCTATCTATCTTTCTTTCTTTCTGTCTATCTGTGTATCTATTTGTCAATCTATGTGTATATCTATCTATCTATAAATTATTATGTCTATTTGCCTATCTATCTATATGTCTATCTATTTGTTTATCTTTCTATCTATATGTCTATCTGTTTGTCTATCTATCTGTCTATCTATATGTCTATCTTTCTCTCTATATATCTATTTGTCTTTTAATCTTTCTATCTATTTTTCTATCTATCTGTCTATTTGTCTATTTATAAGTCTATCTATTTGTCTATCTATCTATTTGTCTATCTATCTATATGTCTATCTATCTATATGTATATCTTTTTGTATATCTATTTCTTTATATATCTCTCTTTCAAATCAATTTGTCTGTCTACACTACAAGAAATTATCTATTTAGCTATAAAAATTTAGCTAGGGAAATAATCCCTAGCTAATTTACGAGAGATTAACTAGGGAACTACAAGAGATATTTGATTTTATATTGAATGACAAATTTGTGATGGATGTGTGATTGATTAGAGATAGAAATTTTTGATTGAAAATCTCTAGCTAATATTGTCATAGATTTTAGCACTAACATTGGCGGCAAATTTATCAATGACTTTAGAGACGGATTTTCCCTAGCTAATTAGCTAGAGAAAAATTCCCTCAATAAATCATTATCTAGAAAAATATGTTTACAATTAAATATTAATAGCAAGCGATTAGTTCTTAAATTATAATTTTCACAAAATATATGCATTTATCTAGAGATTTTCCCTAACAAAGCTTGAGTTTATTCTCGTCGTTAATTTATTGTGAAATATATATATTTTTTGTTTTATATATTATTTGTTTTAATATTTGATGTAATTTTATATATTAAAGGTTTGTCATGGTCTATGGATGAGGATCCTTGAAAGATGTCTTCTCCTCATATAATTTTAAAAATAAGATGTTACAAATAAATAATTTCAAAATTATATAAATACGAATACAAATTTATATTAAAGGACAAAAATAACTATTTTTTTGATTATAAAATTTTTTAAAAATATACAAAATATTATTTGAATTAATTAATAATGATATTTAAATATTTGTATTAATAAATACATTAAATAATTTAATTTTATAATTATAAACATTTTTTAAAATATTTGAAATAATACATCAACATGCATAAATAGTTGTATTAATAAAAACATAAAATCAGTATTTGTTTGTTATAAAAAAAATATTCATAAAAAATCTGAATTAACAAATAAATAAGTAAATATTTATATTAATAAAACTTAAAAAAAATTTAATGATTATAAGAATTTTTTTTAAAAAAATATTACTAAAAGATTTGAAATATTTGAATTATAAATAAATTCATATTTTTTTTTAAATTTAAGATAAAATAAATTGATATTTATGGATAAATATATTGATGTTTTAAATACATCCAAAAACTTTTGACAAGTTATAAAAAAAATATCTCCAAGTGCTTATTAAAATAATACTTTAGGTATTTTTTTAGGGTTTAATAAAAGTTTTTTTTTAATATTACTAATGATATTTTTTTCTCTTATACACACAATTATTTTTAGCCCTATTAATACTTTTGAAAATCACTACCAAACTGACCCTAAGTTGATTTTAATTCAAGTTTTATTTTTGCCTCTACTAAAATTTATAAGAATTAAAACATTGAGTAAATTATTATAGTAAATTTAAAAAGAAAATAAAAAATAATATTAAATATAATATAAAATATGTAATTTTAAAATAATAAATAAATATTAATATTTTAAAATTAAAATAAGTTTAACTTGAACAATAACCTAATTGGTGGCTGAGCAAAATAGCATCAAGGAGGCAAATTGCTTACGAAAGATTTGTTGGCAGTGTGCTATGCTTCATCATTCTAATTCTGATTGTTGTTTTTGCCTTTTCAATTAGTCTTTTTTCTATATTTTCTTAAACATAAATTATCATGATACATAACCTAATCGGTGTTCTTTCAATTCGAAGACCTAATTTTGTGTTTTCATTTGTTGCGTTATTTGATCATGTTTTCAGTTTTTGACGAAGAATGAAAAATATGAGTTTGGAATTGGTATGATGATCAAACTTGGTAATTTAAATCAATCTCGAACATGATAAATTTTTTCAATTGATTTTTTTGAAAAGTGCTAATTATTCTTATCATTTATTAAAATTAGGTATCCACTTAGGCGTGTAAGGAGGAACTATCTACCAAGGATTGACTTAAATAGCCAGAACAAAATGGAAGTGTGAGTCCTTGGAATTTACTGCTCAACAATTTTCTTAATGTATATCAATCAAATATCTGCTAGGAGACTCTCTAGAATATCTTTTATTAATTTTATTCTTATTATGTTATAATTACATGTTGATTACTTATTATTCTAGGATATTGAATTTGTTCAATTTTTTTATATCCTTCAAAACTATTAGTCTATTCACTACACCGAATATTTTTTGCATTTGCTTCATGGGCAACTTTTCTTTTGACCAAGGTTTAAGTGATTGTCTACTTTTTGTCTGCCTTTCATTTTTAAACTGAAGTTTGATTTGATGATATTACTTTAGTATTATAATAAGTTAATGGTGTTGGTGCTGGGCTGACAGCAGTAGCTTATTTTTCCATGGTAAATGATACAAGCATTGTTAGTTCTACATCATGTTGAATGTAAATATTTTAAATAAAATATGCATAAATTAGGTTATAGATATTTAAAAATTGAAAATAGGTTGGCGAACCTTTATTTACAACACTGTAAACCATGAAAAACAATTTAATGGTAAACTCAACTTCCATTGAAGTTGGCATACATACAACATAAATACCAATCTTACTTGAGAAAAAATTGATATTAAGATTATATAAAATTTTTATGAATGCTAGCTGATCAAAAATAATGCATAGAATGAAATGTCAGTATTCTTTTAAATCTTATTGTTTAAATTATTGTTTAACACAATATGTTTTATTTATTCATGAATAATTTAATTAAAAGCAAATCATATATTTTCTGGTGTATGATTCAATAAAGTTCACAAGTGATGGAAGTTTTGACTCTTTATTGTGCTTGTGTTAGAGGTGATATTTTGGGTAAATCCAAAATAATTATTAGTTTAATTAGAAATTAAGTTAGGAAAAACCAATATCTCACAGAGTTTGGTTGCTCACATTGATTTAGTAGGCTGAAAATACTTAACCTAGATCTTTGTTGCTTAGTTTGCAAGTGAATACCTACTCAGGTTGTGCTACTTGAATTGTTGATATTGTGTAATCTTGATAACATCAAATTCATTAAATTTAATATTGTTCATGTTTTTTTTTTCACAACCTCCATAATTTTGATAAAATTAAAGAAAAAATTAATTTTTTTTATTAAAAAAAAGAAACCATCCTCAATTAAATATAAAATATGAGCTAATCACGGTGATGCTAATTAGTAAATTCTTTTTTTTTTTGCTAGTTTAATATTGTTTGAAATTATTTTTTTGTTGTTGTTAGGTGTTATTAGACCTAGAAAAATTATGTATTGGTGCATTAGAATAATAATTTTTTAAAAAGTACCTAAATAAGTAAATATTCATTTTAAAAAATACATCAAAATAAAAGATTTCTACTTTTTGGTAAACTCAAAAAATACTTTTATTGCTCCTGTATATTTATTGATTTGAAAAAAAATAAAAAAATAAAAACAACAAATCTATTTTCAAAAACACTATAGCAAGAGAGGTATATTTTAGTGGAAAATATTATGCCGATTTGAAGCAATATAATATTTATATAAATATTATAAACACATAACATTATATATAATCATTTATATATTTTTATAATCATATGACATTATATATAAATGTTTATACTCTAATATAATATATATATAAATGTATAACATTATATATAAATATTGATATGTTTATATAAACATATAATGTTATATATAAATATTTATACATATGTATAAATGTTTATAAATATTTATACAACATTTACAAAACTCTATCCATTTATATAATTGTTTATACATTTATAAAAATATAAAATGTTTATACATATTTATAAACATTTATATAATATATAAATTTTTATATAAAAATATAATATTTCTAATGTTTATATAATTGTGATATTTATACAATATAATATTTATAAAAGTGTTTCATATATTATATATATATATATATATATATGTAACATTTATAAAAATATTTTAAATACAACATTATATCTAAACACTTGTACATTATATAATCTTATGCCATTATATTTTAAAGTTTTAACTTTAATATAAATGTGCAACTAAGATAATAGTGACGTGCAATATGATGCTTGTATGCATACACAAGAGAATATCTCTATAATATATATATATATATATATATCATATGAAGAAATGATATATTATAGAGGGATATTAGGAGTTTTATCTATGAATAAGGCCGAGAGTAGTATTGGGTATTTAGAGAGACAAATCAATTATCATTGTCATTTAGGAGTCTTCATAGAGCTCTTCTATCGTGATGATTACTTTAAAAAAGTAAACAAATCTTTTTTTTTAAATTGTTGTTGATACTTTTTATTTGTTATTTATTATAGTTTTCATAACTCATCTTTTTACTTAGATGTATGATTATTAACTTAGAAGTTAATAATCATAGTATAGAAAATAATTATTTGCTTAATATTTGCTTATTTTTTTAAAAATATTGAAATAGCTACTAAAAAATTATCTAAAATCATTAGTTATATTAATATACAAGTTGAAATTTGTTGCTTTTGTCTTTTTTTTTTTTTGGATTTATTTGTAGTCTTATTTTTGTAAGTTATATTTGTAAGTAATTAATTTTTAATTTTATTTTTTGGATAATGTTAAGATTATATATTTTTATTGTTATGGTCAGATATTTTATTAGGTGTTTGAATATTATTGATATGTTACTTATTCATTATTTACTTGGTTATTTATTTTTTATTTAATTGAGATGTTATAAATTTTGTATGGTTATACATTTATACAATATATCAATTGTTATATGAAATAATATATATTTTTAATAAATGAAATAATATTAAAATTTAATTGCCAATTAATAGTTTTCATGGTTAATAGTAATATAATTTATTTTCTCCATTGTTATAAACATAAAATTAATTTTTTTATTTCTGAAATTTATTTGATTAATTTATAAATAATATTATAAAAAATAACCATAAAAATTTCATAAACTATTAACAATAAATTTATTTAATTATTAAATAATATAATTAATGGTTAAATATAAAATAATTTTGTTTTCTAATATTTTCTATCTTTGACCCGTCACTCACCCGTCTGGCCGTCTTTACATAATTAGGTCAGTTCACTTCTAAAAAATATTTGTCTCTCAGAACACACCGTCATCAGAGCATCATTTCGTATGTTCTTATTAAATAAAGAAAATATATGTATATCTCTTTCTATCAATCTCTCTATCTCTCTCTCTACCTATTTTTTGTTTATTTTTATTATAATTTAATGAGAAATTAGTAATGAGTTTTGCAAATTTAAAATTAGTAGTGAGCTAAATGATGCTTTTTTGTTGAATTCTTCAGTGTCAATGATAAATCAGTAGTATGAATTTTTTTATTTTAATGATTATTTTTTAAGAGGTTTAATGGATTTCAGATTAACAGAAAGTGTGCTAGCTCTGAAATTTGAAGAAGAATAGTAAAAGAGGACGAATAAAATAACAAGAGGAGGAGAAGAGCAAGGTACTGTAATTTTTTAAATTCAAGTTATATCTTATATTTTAATTTATGGTTTTTATATTTTAGAATTTTTGTCCTATAAAGAAGATGTATATGAAGAACCTATGGAATGTTATCTACTAATCAAGCTTCTGGGGTTATAGTGTGAAACACTTATATATTTCTCAAAGAAGAAGTTACAGCTTAACCATGACCTTTAATTTTGGTGTCATTGCTCATGTTGATAGTTTGTTGAGGCTGTAATTTGTGTTGGTGGATGATGATGAATCTGTTTAGTTTTTTTTTTCTTAATACATCTTATTTTTTTGGTCTTTAATTAGGTACCCAATATATTCCATAGTAATTCTTTTCTATTAAGATCGTAGATGCTTTAATTAATTTAATTGGTCTGATATTAATTATTGTTTAATAGTACTATTGAAAAAATTAACTACACTAAGACTTTATTATATCTATCAAATATTAACATGTAGAATCAAAGAACACTTGATTGAGAAATGGAAGGTGTAGAAGACTAAAAACCCAAGTCAGACTATATATTATTATAAGCAGGAGAACAAACATTGTGCAGAATTTTCTCAATGTGTTTTATTAGATACATGCATTCTCAAAGCACACTAATCATGCATGGTAATTTTTTTCGTGTATACATTTATAATAAGTAATTATTCCATCATTATACAATGTCCACATGAGTAATATGATAGATAATTTGATTAGTAAAAAGTATACCCTTCTTTTTTTTTAAAATGCGCATATAGTATTTTTTTCCAAAGTAGTTAGATGTGTGGTGCACGTGAAGTTGCTTATTTAGTGCAGCCTATGTTTTCTTTACATGAACATTATTTATTATTTACAATGAAACATGTGTACTAATATTCTTCTGTACACAAAAAACTTGTCAATTTATTTGTGACACATAAAAAATTAGAAATTATCATAAATAATATTATGCAACTAAATGAAAAAAAATCAAACAAGATGAAACATGTCATTTAATAATGACTTTCAAAATTTTGATTATGATCTAATGTTGATTCTGAGATTATTATTGAGAATCAAAATATCAAAGTAATATTTTTTGATTAAAATTGTTTATTGGATCTAAATTTTCATATGAAGAAATATCTTTAATATTGGTGTGATATTTTAGATTTAATGTTATTATAGTAGTATATTTTTTGTTAAATTCAATATTTAGCAATAAAAAATTAATGATAAATAAAAATCAAAAATTATCATTAATGCATAATATGATATTTTCCTTTTATTTTTTTTCTTTTCAGCTATTTTAGATTTAGCATATGTTAATAAATTTTTTAATGTAGTTTATGATACTCTTGATATATGATACACACACACACACACACACACACACACACACATATACACATATGTATGTATAATTTTTTGTTTGTAATTATTTGTATCATTATATTTTTTGTCATTTATATATTTTCAATGTAGTGTTTTGATGTAACATCATAATATGAGTATATTAAATAATTTTATAATTTTTTTTGCAATTATAGCCATGTTATTGGTTGATGAAATTAATTTACCCATTTTAGAATCTTTTAAAAAAAGTGACGTGGCCATTTGGTTGATTTGCTCGTTGATTATTTGGGTATTGTGAAAAATAGCTTGCTCGGGCTGCTCTTGCCAAAATGTAGCTTTTTTTAATCTTTTGTTTGATGAAATAATACTTTTATGTGTTCAGTCTGTTCATAAAAGATTATATTGAAAATAACATATCATATGAGCTAACAACCATCATAGAAAATGAAAATAGGCTTTTCAAAACAAAAATTAATTTCTCTGTTAAATATCTAATTGACAAAAGTATATAAGTGATGGTCATATATATAATTTTTTCTAACTTTATAAGTTTCCATCCTTCATATCGTTTAAGTTTGAATTGATGTGTATGTAAATAATCCATAAGTAAATTACTCAAATATTAGGATAAATTTCTTTTGCACTACTATTTTTTAGGCAGTTCTTTAGTTCATAAGATGGTGTGTCCTTAGGTTGCTACTTCAATTAATTATTTATTTATGGATTTCTTTGGCTTTTACTTTTAGTGTTTTAGTCATGTGTCTCTTTAATGTTAAGCCTTAGTTTTACTAGATTATATTTATCCATTTATAATATCTATCTTGTTAGTAAACTTAATGTAGGATGTGACAGAATTACAAAGATCTCTATAGTCAATGAGTTTTGCTTAATTATTATTCTTCTTTTCTCAGTCAGTTTTCTTTAGCAAACTATCTTTTGATTATAGTTTTCCACAAAATATGTTAATGTTAATGCTTTTAATTGTTCATATCTTTTATCAGTCTATATTTGTAATGCTAAAAATTTGAAATTGCAGGATGTTTCACATCTATCTTTTCCAGTTTAATACTTTGTATGATATATTTTCTAGTTCAAAACTATTATGGTTCATGTCTTAATTCTTCATTAATTCATTTCCCAAGAGTTCTTGGAATTGGATCTTCATTCCATTTATTTTTTCGTTCCTATTTATTTTTATATTCAAAGATTGAATTGAATAACAGTTGAAATTTTGTTATTTGATCTTCATTGAGAAATGATAAGCTTACTCCTTCAAACTTGTAATTCAATTCTTGTTTGCTTCCCTTTGTTGCCCTTTCACTTGGTTCTTGTGTTCTCCTTATTCTTGTCTTTTTGCATGGCTTTGATTGGTGCACTGGAAGAAATATACTCTCTTCATCTATAAAGAGCATGATATATTTTCACCTTTAGCGTGCTAATAAATGCTCTATTTCTTCATGTAGATTCTACAGATACATTGCCTAGAAATTCATGGTATTTTATCTTTGCATATTCATCTATAAGTGATTTTATTTAATTAATAGTATTATTTGAAGTCAATTGTATGTTTCATTTAGAATTATGATTAAGCATAATTCTTTGCAAATATAACAATGAAAAATGAATTCAGATCATCAGTGGATATATAAAAGGTTTATAAATGGAATTTTGAAAAAATATTTTTTGAATGGGCTAGAAACTTTCATTAACTTGCTTATAGTCAATCGATATGGATGGACAGGGATAAAATTAAGTGTCCATGTAATAACTGTAAGTGTTAGAATATGCCTTTTCATGATATAAAGACAATTAGATACCATGTGGCTAAATATGGCTTTGTACCAAATTATTTTGTTTTAATTTATCAAGGGGAAAGTACAATGAATGTGAACATAGACCAAAATGAGGGTACTGAATCATATGTTTGTAGTGAAGAAACATCAAACACATACCATAAAATGGTCATGGAAGCTATTGCTGCTGCTTTAATATGGATTACATGGATGAACCACCTAATCTCGAAGCTTATAAATTTTATGATATGCTTGTTGCAGATAATTAGTTGTGGTCTGGTTGTAAAACACATCCATAATTGTCACTTGTGGTTTGACTTATGAGCATGAAGTTAAAAAATCATATGTCTATGAAATTATTTGATCAGATGACAAAACTGATGAAAGAGATTATCCCGGATAATAATTTGGTCACTAACAACTTTTATACCATTAAGAAGTTACTATGAGGTATGAGTCTACTAGTGGAAAAAATTGATTGTTATTTCAATGGATGTATGTTATATTGGGGTGGTGATAGTGATTTAATTAGCTATATGTTTTGTGATCATCCTCAGTTTCATAAGGCACCTCGTGTTGCAGAATTGCGACAGAAGATGAAAGTTGCAATTAAGAGAATTTAGTACTTCCCTTTAATTCCTTGATTATAGTGACAATAAGCATCAAATGTTAAAGCACATGATATTAGGTGACATCCTGAGCATGAGGTTGAATAAGGGGTGATGCATCATCCATTAGATTCACTTGCTTGGAAGTATTTTAATCATATACTTCAAGATTTTACTACTGAAAGTTGAAATGTGAGATTGGATCTCTACACTGATGGTTTTTAGCCATTTGGACAATTTGGACAATAGTATCCTACATGGCCAGTGATAGTGACACCTTACAATTTGCCTCCATGTTTGTGTATGAAGGAGTAATATATGTTTCTGTCAATATTGGTTACATGACCAAAAAATCTAAAACACATGTTGGATGTTTTCTCACAGCCTCTTAAAGTAGAGTTGAATCATTTATGGGATATTGGCATAAATACATATGACATCTCAAAGAAGCAAAATTTCATTATGTGGGCGATGTGGATGGTAAGTGATTTTACTGCATATTCAATATTGTCTGGTTGGAGTACAACAGGATGGTTAGCATGCCCATTTTGCATGGATAAGTATGATGATTTTATTCTTAAATTCAGTGGTAAACAATCATGGTTTGATAACCATCATAAGTTTCTGCCTACAAATCATTCATTCCATAGAAATAGAACTACATTTCAAAAAAATAAAGTAGTGATGATAGTTCTACCAGCTGTACGTTACGGAGATGATATCTTGATAGAGATTTAAAGTTTGGGTCTGAAGAAGATAACTGAAATGGATGCTACTAGAACTAATGGACCAATATGCAAAATATTTGGCTGGAGAAAAGTAGTATTTTTTGGGACTTTCCCTATTGGAGGTCCAATTTAATTTGTCTTAACCTGGACCTAATGAATATTGAAAAAAATGTGTTTGACAATATTTTCAACATTATCCTGAATGTAGACGAAAAAAAAGACCATTTAAAATTAAGACAAGAGTTGAATGATTACTATCGGTGTCCTGAATTTAAACAGTATGAGGCTATAGAAAAATACCCTAAAGCTTGTTACACACTTGATAAAAAGCCAAGATAGTCTTAGTGTGAATGCATTATAAATTTGAAATTTTTAGATGGGCATGTGTCAAATTTTGGCAGATGTGTGTATATGAAGAAGCCTAAGTTATTTGGAATAAAAAGTCATGACTATCATGTATTTATGCAGAAATTAATACCAATTGCTTTCCGTGAAATACTTTCCCTAAGTGTTTGGAAGGTTCTTAAGGAACTTAATTTATTCTTCAAATAACTAATCACATCCACAACCAAAATAGATGACATGTTGAGACTAGAGAATGACATACCTCTCATTCTTTGTAAGCTTGAATGGATATTCCTACCATGTTTTTTTCACTCAATGGATCATTTGTTGGTCCATTTGGCTTATGAAGTAAGGATATCCAAGCTAGTGCAATACAGGTGGATGTATCCTTTTGAGAGGTAAATAAATTTAAGTAGCTATGTTTTATTATTTTAAGCATAAATTAATATTATAATTTGATTTAAATGAAACCTAACATAATGGTTGTAGGTATCTTCATAAGTTAAAATTGAATGTTAGAAACAAGGCAAAAGTTGAAGGTTCAATTTGCAATGCATATGTAGTAGAAGAAGCATCATCATTTTATTCTTATTATTTTGAGGGCAATGTCAATTCAAAGAATATAAATGTCTCTTGGGATGATAAAGGTCATGTGCTTGCAGAAGATAAATCTAAGGACAAACTATCTATCTTCAAGCACCTTGGAAGAGAAATTGTAAGTGTAAAGAAAAGATATATGACAGATGAAGAGTACAAAGCAACCCAGAGCTACGTTTTACTTAATTGTGAGAAAGTGGCACCATATATTGAGTATATATACCTAAAATGGTTGCAGGTTTAATCATAGGATAATTTTGTCCTGAATAGAAATAATTTAAAATTGATATCCATTATTTTCTCTCTATTTTTATTTGTGTAGTGTTTAAGTTAAGCAGTTAAAACATAGACAACCAACCATTCTGAGACATGAGGTTGATTCTATGCTAGAAATATAATTTGCAAATTGGTTCAAGAACTGAGTAAGAATTATTAAGCCTTAATTTTTTGAATATTTTGATTTATTAGTATCTTATATTTTTTAACATCATTTGTTGATTTAATGCAACTTACAAATGATCTTTCAAATGTAGATACCAACATATTCATATAGAATCTAAGTAAATGCACATTTAGATATGTGACAACCTATCTTGGGTATTTTGTCAATGGCTATAAATTTCACACAAAATGGCACGATTCTTTTAAAGCAACTATGAATAGTGGTATATACATTAATGGCTCAAGTTATTGTGTAGATGAGATTGATTATTATAGTCAAATAGCATAAGTTATTGAGTTGGAGTATCTTGGACACGAAAAATAATATGATTGTATTTTTAAATATGAGTGGTTTGATCCTACACGAAATGTGGGTACAAAGATTCATTTGGATTATAAGCTAGTGGATGTTAATCATAAACATAGATTTAATTGATATGAGCCATTTATTATGGTAGTTCAAGCCACTCAAGTATATTATTGTACATATCTAAGTTTATCTCGTGATAAGAGTGACTGGTGGGTCATTTGCAAAATCAAAACTCAATCAAATTTTAAAGAACCAACATCTTAAAAATGAAGTGCAAACATAGTTATTGTACTAGCATATATAATATTGAGCATGTGCAAGTAGATGAAGATCCAGAAAACTTATGTGACTCAAATGGTGGCCTAATAAAAATTAAAGATGATCATTTTCTATCTGAAGATGAGTTGGAACTTCCATCAGAATCACAAAAAATGTCAGAAGATCCATTAAAGGATGATAGTGATACCAATAATTAAACTGTTATAGTTGTATTAGAATATTATAGTTTCAAAGACTTTCTATATTTTGTTGCAATTCATTGGTGTGTTTTTTTCTAAAATGCATATTTATTCATCATACAATATCAATTTGTGTTTTCATTATATCTCTATTATTTATACTTTGTTTTTACTTTTGTACAGTAGATGGTGCATAAAGGACATGGGTGTGGTGCAGGTGTACGTGGACACATTCATGGACAAGATTCATCTAGTATTTTATGTCCTATTGTGCAGCCAGTATCATCTCATACCCACCCTATCTAGACTTCAACATCATCATCACCTTCACCATCACCATCATCATCATTGACACCTTTATCATCATCTTTATCAGATATAAGGCTACCATCCATTGTTCCTCCTACACACACTTTTGATCTATCACCATCATCTACACCACATTTTACACCATCAGTTGTTCCCTCATTTACACACCATCGACATCATCAAATGTTGTGACTTCCTCTAAAGGCAGTGCTATGTTAGTAATAGAGATTTTGGGTGAGAGGCAAAAGAAATATGTAAATATTACTTTAATAAAAAATTATGGTGTCCCTTCTAGTGGTTTTTCTTTTATATATAGTTATGAATTGCTTGTTTTCAATGTTAATTGTTTATTTTTACAGTTTAATTCCATTTACAAGTATTCGGCTATAATTACAAAGTCATTCAAAAAAAATAGTTGATTCCAAAGCATTCTCATGGAAGAAAGTTTCTGAATCGACAAAAGAGACAAACTTTTATGACATTTGGTAAAAACAAAGATTACAAAAGCATTGAAAATTAAGTATCTAATTAGTTAACTATTATGTTGGTTATTATTCAAGTAAAAAAAAATTATGTTCTTGTTATTAAAATAGTTTTTTTGTGAATTTTTTATATATAGAATCAGTGTACATGGGGAGCTAAATTTGATGGGTGGATAAAGTCATTGTGGGAGAGAAAAGCTACCAAACGATACTCAAATTTTGTCCATAAATTGAAGATTCTAAAAGATAAGCCTGATTTTATACCTAAGGATGAGTGACCCAAGTGGCTTAAGTATTGGAAGGAGCCAGAAGTAAAGAAAAAATTAGAGATATCTAGCAAAAACTGAAGGACAGAGGTAGCAAGACCAGGTACAAGAATGTCTCACCACATAGGAGACTCAGAGTCGAGCATTGAACACGCTCGAGATTTGGTACAATTTATAACTATAAAACATTTGTATATTTAACAGTTGGCCTAATAGTCCAAATAATTCAAATATTTGCATGGTTTTTCAATTTTAGTTAAAATTTTTTAACATTTATTATTTTTTGACTTAATAAATACATACTTTAGGCTTGAGAATTGGGTCAAAATCCAAAAATTTATGAGATTTTTAGAAAGATGCATGTGAAGAAAATTGATGGATAGTTTGTTGACAACAAATCTCAGATGATAGCTATAAGAATCTATTATATTAATAATGTTTTAAAATACCACAGTAAATATTGAAAGTTGTGTGGAATAATAAATATTTGATTTATTTTATTTATATCTAGCATAATATTTTATTCTATTTTATCATAAGACTTCGTGGAGGAACGTTCGATAGCTAATTCTCAGCTAGTTGAGAATTTAATGTATATTCAACCAATTGACTATGATCCTATCTATTTGGAGACCATAGAATGTTAAAAGAAGCAACAAGTATATGACATCAGCTCGAAGGGTGTGGCTTTTTGTTCTAAAAGTCATGCTTCTATTTCCTCTAACTCAATAGTGGTGGATGAGGCCGTCATAAAGCAAGTAATTGAAAAAAATGAATGTTTTGTATTTATATAGAGAGAAATAAAAGAAAAGGATTAGCAGATTATTCTTTTGAAGGAAGAAATCCAGGAAATGAATGAAGTGAATGATGAGATGAAAGAAATTAAGAATACAATGCAATAGTTGATGTCTTATATGGAGACACAATTAGTGGGCTTGACGTGAGAGATAACATACCGAGTTCTAGTAGAGAAACCACACAGGAGATGATATCACAAATGCACCAGCTAATGATGAGGATTATAATATAGTTTTAAATGATTATATACCTATGATATATTTTTGTTTTAACTATGTAACTATTGTATCAGAATAATTTTTGAACTTCTTTTACTTTTTTTTAATTATAAAAAATGGTTTATTGTATATTTTTTATTCAATTTTAATATAAAAATTTAATAAAAGTAATTAAAATTTTTTGTAAAAAAATAAAAATTATAAAAATAGTTTTGGAATGAAAATAGCTAGGTAGAGTTGTCAAATGGGCCAAGCGGGCCCGGCCCAGCATGAAGACCGGCATAGTTTGGATGTGCTTGGCTCGGAACGACACGAGAATGACCCAAGCCCATGTTAATGTCGGGCCTGTCCTCGACATAGGTCGTGCCATGCCATGCCAAGATATTTTGAACCACATTCCTTGCCAGGCACGACAAGAATGCCTGGCACATGGGCACAACATGCGTGACCACGCACTGAGCATAGTAACGATGATCCGACGTCGATAGGTAATGCTCGCCATACCCTAAAAGGGTGATGGCAGTGAGGGGGTGTGGTGGCACACCATGGAAACCCTAATTTTTTAAAAAAATTAGGGTTACCGCCCATCCATAATCAGGCCGAACAGAGGTGAACCCAGAGGATTTCAAGCCGTTGGCCCATGCCGGGCATGCCTCCACTGAACCATTCTGGGCCAGGCACGACATGGTTACCGTACTGTGCCGTGGCTTCACCCAGCATGGTAGCCCGGTAGGGTAGCCTAAAATTGGGCCAGCCCGTCCCACCCCGCTCTGTTTGACACCTCTATATCTAGGGATTATTCCATCGCTAATTAAGCTAGGAAATTTTCTGTATATATTCAGATTAAAGATAATAATTACTACTCTTAATTATGATCAAAATTAACAAGGGAAAAAATATAATTAGCAATAAAATTTCTATCATTCAAAAATTTGTTAGAAAATTTTTTTTTTCATTAATATTTTGCGACGAGTACTTTAGCTTGGGATAAACTTCATCGTAAATCCATAGCTATTCTATTTTAGTGAAAGAATTTCTTAATATAGCTAAGGTAAATTACCTAGCTATCATGTCTATATATCATTATATATGTATGTCTATTTGTCTATCTATTAGTTTGTCTATCTGATATATATCTGTCTGTCAAACTATCTATCTATCTATATATCTATCTCTCTGTCTATTTCTCTATCAATCAGTCTTGTTTGTCTATCTATCTATCAATATGTCCATCCATATGTCATTCTTTCTTTTTATACATCTATCTATCTATTTGTCTATCAATTTGTTTATCTATCTGTCTATCTATCTGTCTATAAATCTATATATCAATCTAACTATTACTCTATCTATCAACTTGTCTATCAATCTATCTATCAATTTGTATATGAGTATATCTAAATATCTATATATCTGAACTATCCATCCATCCATCTATTTATCTATATACCTATTTGTCTATCAATATGTCTATCTATCTGTCTATCAATCTATTTTTCAATCAATCAATATATATATATTTATATCTATCTATCTATCTATCTCTCTATCTGTCTGTCTGTCTTTCTAGCTATCTATCTGTTAGATTATCTGTCTATCTTTCTATCTATCTATTTGTCAATCTAACTCTATTTATTTTTCTAACTATCTATCTATATATCTATCTTTCTATCTATCAATCTATCTATTTATCTATCTATCTATCTACCTATCTATTTGTCTATCTATCTATTTGTATATCTATCTATCTACCTATCTATCGCTCTATCTATTTGTCTATCTATCTATCTATTTGTCTATCTATCTTCCTATCTATCTTTGTGTCTATCTATCTATCTATCTATCAGTCTATCTATCTATTCATCTATCTATCTATCATTATGTATATCTATTTATCTATATATTTTTCTATGTATCTATCTAACTATCTATCTATTTGTCTATCTATCTATCAATCTATCTTTCAGTTTATCTATCTATTTATCTATCTATCTATTTATCTATTTGTATATCTATCTATTGATCTATCTTTCTATCTATCTATCTATCTATCTATCTATCTCTCAATCTAACTATCTATCTGTTTAACTATCTTTCTATTTATCTATCAATATATCTATTTATCTATCTATCAATCAATATGTCAATAAATCTGATAATAAATAAATAAATCTATCTATATATCTATTTATATATCTAGCTATCTAACTAACTAACTATCTATATATCTGTCAGTCTACCTGTCTATCTATCTATCTATGTAACTATCTATCTATGTGTCTATCTTTCTCTTTATCTATCTATCTGTCTATCTATCTATCTCTCTTTTTGTCTATCTATCTATATATCTATCTATCTATATATTTGTATCTCTATTGATCTATCTATCTATTTGTTTGTATGTCTGTCTGTCTATCTATCTATTTATAGTACAAAAAAAACTTCATTTAGAGACAAACATTTTGGTCTCTAATTCATCTATAAAAAGAATTCCAGATGGGTTAGAGACGAAAGTTTCAGTCTTAAAAATGTTGGTATGTGATTTTGACCATCTCTAATACATCTCTAATTAATGATGGAACTTTTAGTCTCTAATCAGAGATGGATTAGTGATGGATTTTACCATCTCTAAATTAGTAATTCCCAAAGCTAATTCCATCTCTGATTAGAGATAGAATTTTTGGTCTTAAATTGTATCTCTGTCCAGAGACATTGATTCCATCTCTAACTAGATATGGAATTTTTAGTCTTAAATTCTCTCTATTTATAGACGGATTTGATTCTATCTTTGATCAGAGATAGATTTTATTCTGTCTCTAATTAAACTGAATTTTTGGTCTCAAATTTCATCTCTCTTCAAAGATAGAATGATTTCGTCTCAGATCAGATATGGAAATTTTGGTCTCAAATTCTATCTCTAATCAAAGTGCAACATTCCATCTCTAATCAGAGATGAAAATTTTAATTTCTTTTCTATCAATATATACATATATTTTTGTTCACATGTCGTGACTTTTTATACCGATCTTTTTGTCTTTCAAAGCCAATTATATGAAATCATTAAGATGTAGCTTTATAGGTAAAATAATAGATATCATTAAATAAGTTGAAATACACAATACTTTTAATTAATTATAAAATCAATAGTATTCTTAAATAAAAAAAAGGTAATAGTAGTGTCAAATATTGCTCTTGATCATTATACCATGAAAAAAAGAAGCCAACTATGATTTCATCTACTCTTTCATCTCTCTTTGCATATCTTACATTTTTTTACACATCACCTATTGCATTTGTTTATGCATCTCCTCCTGCATTATTTCATTTCGCTCTTGTATTTTTTGGTGTTGATCTTGCAAATCATTAAACTGATCACGTAACAGCTCATTTTTTTCCTACACAAGCTAGAATTTATCCTCTAATTCATGGCTATGACCCTTAGCAGGTGAAGTGCTACTAAAAGAAGCAATGCTATAGTATGTTGCTATTTCATAGTTAATACCATATAGTCTCGATTTCTTCACTCCCTCGACATTTAAAAAAAAATTCATTTTCATTAACTAGACTAGGTTTCGGACGACCCCTCCTCTGGTTGGGACATCTCCTTTTGTTGTTGGATGAAAATCATCATGCACTCAACAACACATCACATTATAATTTATAAATTTAGTAATGAAATAATTAACTATTAATATAATAAATCATTAAATTTTAATTAAGATGCTAATATTCAAAGCTTTGGCTTTCTCATTGATGAATGAGCCATCACTCCTTTTAGTATGATTATGAATAAACAACTTATAATATGTAGGCTTCTTTCCCAAATTTTGTTCTTGTGACTTCAAAACAAAAAATGTATATAATGTGATCACACGATTAAAATGTTATTGTAACAAACTTTCTTATCGTAACAACCTAACCATGCATTTAGCATGTGAATAATGTGTGATAGATCCTCCGTTATGAGTGGCAGGTTCACCAGCTTGCTGATTTAGCTTGTTATGTCATGCTTTTGCTATGTACTTGAGCTTATTGAATTCATCATTCCATGCCTTCTAAATATAATCAAAAACATAGGTCGGCTTCTATTTGGCATTCTTAATGGTCCAAATGAAACTCTTGTATTTAATAGCTACATGTTTATCCCAAAGAATCTTGACTATGCCACTTATTTTTTGATCCCACCAAAAATATTACTATAAATTTGCAAAAAAAAAAAACAAATAGTTAGTACAAACTCATTTTATATTTTAAATGTTACAATATTTTTAAAAAATATTGCCTGAAAATCCTCTAAATACAAATCTTTAGTGTTCTCAGAAATGTTCTTCCAAGTATATCCATCCTTGTGAAGTTGTTGCTTGAAAGTCTTTTAATCATCCATGAGCATTTTTCATGAGGCAACAACCTATGATGAAAAGTACTTTTTTCTTAGTTTTAGTATTGAAAAGATTTAATAATACTAAACAAATAAAGAAGTCATTTTCTTGGTAATGATATTAATTGTGATTAAATTGGATAATAAAAAGCAATTGACTTAAAATTCTACTGAAAATGACATGAACATATATTTTTATACAAGCCCACATACATTGTGGACAAGTGTTTGTGTTTGAACCTTCTTATGCTAGTTAAGTGATTAGAGTAATTAATGGGATAGCTCATGCTCTAGTGAATTCTAAAAAAAATGATGAGGATAATGGGCTTGACTAGCTGATCTATAACAAAAACCAAAAGAAAAAAAATTTAATTGATTCTTTCTGCCACATTTTATTACATAAAACTAAGAATATTCTAGTGTATTGGTATATGTCAATTAATTAAATGTTATCAATTATGACTATCTTTAATTAAAGCACTTGAGTGGTAACTAAATATTATAGATTGATGGATAGTAATGCTTATAACATGTTAATATAGTACATGCTTCTATTTGCATTATTAGAAGAAAATTAAGTTGTTGAAAGCTTACTCTCTGTTCTCAATAATGATCACATCTCTAGGGTCAAATCTAGAAGTACCATCAATGTTGCCCTCAACATTTATAGATTCACCAATAGATGCTAATACAGAGCCAATTTCAAATTGTTGTGGTGCCTGTGCTGGCAGAGGAGGTGATGGTTGTACTGAAAAAATTTGTGATTGTATAATGGGAGCCATGCCTTTGGTCTCTGTTACATGATTTATCTCATCAATAGACTCTGTCTAATATCTACTATTATTATTATCTCTACCTTCATGATTTCCTCTTCTTCTTTTACCTCTACCTTCATAGATTCCTTCTCTTCCTTTACCTCTACCCATCTGCACATATGATGGTTAGTAAACTAACCACCCAATAAGTTCATTAACAAGCATAAAGTGTTAATCTACAAGTATAAAGTCAATGTTGTATATTATCTTGAAATATGATCACAATAGCATAAAGCATAATGACATACAAATTGTAAGTACTTGCTTCTACTATAGTTCTTCTCTTATTGCTTAAAATATGATAATAATAGTTGAAAGCAATAACATTGATAGTATAAAAAATAGTAGAACTTATACTTGTTTTTGTATAAAGGTATCATGAAATTCATACTTAACTTGCCTTTGTCAACTCTTAAGTTTTTTTTAGTTGGATCACTATACCATAAAATGATATTGATGAGTTGAGCTTTAATGTGTTTTCTCACCAATATCATATGTGTTTTCTAGATTTAGTTAAAAGAGAGACCAATATTTTTAAAATAAAATTCCAGCATAACTGATTTTGTTATGAGTAAAATACCCATCCAAGATAAAAGGTTTATGCACTTTAACATTTATAAGATTGTCTTAATCAGAAGCATCCACCATACTGGTTGTATTTTGAGGTATAGCCTATATACCATAATATTAGGCATAATAAGGAATATAGAGTTATGTTTGGTCTATTGGGCCAATCAAAAGGCAAAGAAAAGGAAACATATACATTGTGTAAGATTTTTTATGCACAGAATTTCTCAATATTTGCAAAACACAAAAGGAAAAGATTTTCTCATACTTTTTTTTGCCCCGAATCTCAATGATCACAAACCTAAAAAACTCCTCGTCTCCATGGTCACAAACCTAGAAAAATAATCAACAAACGAAGAAATTTAATTAGTATTACAAAATATGGAAAATAAGCATAAACATAGAAAAAACGGGAAATAAGAAAATATCTAATTTCCAACAAATTTTCCTTCCTTAAAATGCACAAATGAAAATAATCATTAAATCTCTATCCATCCAAAAAGTGCTAACACCTATCAATAGTTCATAGATCAAGCATTCAGCTATGTAATAAAGATATTTGTGAATTCCCAAACTAAATAACCAGTAGTAGGCACAAAAATGAAAAAAAAATCTATAATTACTAATGTAATTATGATTGTTCCACCAGTCTCTATATACCATGAAATACAAAACTTAAGGGGCATTTTGGTAGTTTTAAATTTAAGCTTTCATAAAAATAAATATGCATATTATTGCTTACTTACAGTATAGCGACTCCAATGGCACAACCAAAAAATATGAAACCCTTGAACAAAGTATGAATCGTGACTTTGTGATTAATGATTTAAATTAACTTGTCGATATAATACAATCTCACTATATTTATGCTTCACTTTCTCCTTGTATAGTTCCTGGAGGATTTCTTTCATAACCATAATAGCAAAATCACAATCATAACCAACACAACACCACCCTATATCTTTTCTACCAAAATCACAATAGCAAAATCCATATACCAGCAAAACTAATCAAATAAATCTTAAACAAAAATGCATATGTAGCCCAAATGAAAAACAAAGTAATGCAAATGAAACCTTAGTAATCCATGCATTGGGCTCTCTAAAAGCTAAACAATGAAACCTATATTGTTTAAGTACTAGCCATAATAGTCAACTACCTAGATATACTTGAAGGAAAATTAAAAAAAATGGCATAGTTTTATCGCATGATCGAACTCAGCACAAACAATAGAATAAATCAAAACATCAATCCACAAGATAATGGAGAATAAAAATTAATTATTAATCACAAACACTCTTATTTTCTCCAACAAAGGTCAAAATCAAACAATTCACAAGAAAAAAAAAATCGACACTTCTTGGAACAATGAAAAAAATGATAAGAAAATTTAGGGTTTTGTTGATGGGTAGTGGTGATACTTACTTCAATTCGGAGATTTTTCTTGCCCATGGCATGGGTGATTATCTATGCAAAAATATCACCAAACCTCCAAATCAAACTACAACTGGAGCCATGGTTCTTCACTAGATGTACACCAAACAATCCTGATACCATTTATATTATGCTTTAGTTCTTATACTCATCCTTGGAAAGGTAACGAATTTTCCAATACATTTTCAAAGCATGTTATTTAATGATACAAAAAAAAGTTTCTAAAACAAGTAGATATTCAAGAGAGCAAATATGCTTATTTATGATTATAGACTTATAGCATCTAAAATAAGACCATTCATCGTCTCACATGTAATATGTATCATAATTATAACAATAAAGCATACATTATTCATCTTGTCTACACTTTGACTTGGGTCTTTGATGTGTACAAATCAGATAACAATTTCAAAATGGAGCAGCAATCAGAAATACTAGACTACTAATATTGTATAAAATATATTAAGAAAAATCATGTGGACAAAAACAAATAAATAAAAAAGAACTAAAGAATGAATGAAGAAATTTGGATATAAAATATATTTTCAAGTGTAGGTTATTCATTGAAATGTTTCTTGTGCCACTAAAGAAAGGATCGTTACACAATTCTTTCCTTAAAAAATACTAGAAATATAAACTAGCAGAAAATTCCAAACTCATCACTTCCCATTACTTTAAAAGCCAGGTTAATGAGTTAGAAAATGGATAACTAGTGATTATAATAACTTGGAAGATAAGTTTACTAGAGTGTTTCACAACAAGATTGAAAAAAAAATACTACAAATCAGCAAAGTCTTCATCGTCATCTTCATCTTCTGATTCTGATTCCAAAACATGTTCAATCTCATCTTCAGATTCAAATTCATCATCTCCTACAATAGCACCTATTACTCTACCATTTGGATCATTAAGAAGACAAAGATCATTATTCTCCACCACCTCAATTTGATGTAAATTAATTTCATTATCTTGAAAGGCCAATTCCAGCATTGAAGAAGTTTTCTTTGACAATTCATGCATCTCTACAACTGCCATCGCCTTAATCTTGCACATAGCTATCCAATCCATTTGGGCTCCCCTTAATGAAGGATATGGCACATAATATACCTAGCATGCCTGCATTGTAAAGTATGAATGGTTCATATTTATTAAACCTTCTACTTTGGTTGACTTCTATGAGGCTGTAATTTGGGTGCCTCCTAGTACCAAGCCTTGAAGGGTCAAACCAATCATATTTAAATAGAATCATTATTTTGAATGGATAACCAGGATATTCTAACTCTAATATCTCTATCAATTGACCATAATAATCACTTTCATTCTACCTATAGTTTGTACCCTTAATGAAAACACTACTGTTCATGGTAGCTCGGCCAGTCCCAGGATCTATAGTATGAAATTTGTACCCATTGACAAAGTACATTTGATATGACTGTGTGGTTCTATTTGGCCTTTTAGCAAGAGCCTTTACAAAGATATTTGCCACATTGTTACTTGGATTACATGCCTGTTTCTTTACAAAGATAATTTGTACATCAATTGGTCTAGGCTTTGAAGTCCTATAAGATCATCTAGGATACGTGAATATTGACAAATTACCTTCTATTGGAACAGAAACCCCGTTATCATCATTACAAGGCACATTCTACTATCTTGTGTGAACATGCGATTCAAAGTAATGCGAACAAAAGTTTGATGCTTCTTCAACTAAATATACATTACATATTGAACCCTCAACTCGAGCCTTATTACCAACATTTTTTTTCAAATGACAAAGGAACCTACACACACAAACACACAAACACACACACACTATATATATGTGTGTGTGAGAGTGTGTGACATTAATTAATTCTTTTCATATGTTATTAACATCAAATATCAAGGAAATTGAAAATTTTATATGAGAAGTTAGTACCTCTCAAATAGGTATATCCAACAAACCTATACTAGGCCTGCTATCCTTGCGACATATGAGAAGTGGACATGCAAATGTTTCATTGAGTCAAAGAAAGCAGGAGGAAATATTCTCTCTAACTTTCATAGAATTTTTGGAATTTCTAACTATAATCTTCTTATATATTCCTCCTTGATTTTCTTACAGGAAAAGACTTTAAAGGATAATCTCAACTCAGTTAGTTGTTCCCAAACATTCATTTGCATCAAATTCTAAAATGCTATTGGGATTAACCTCTACAAAAAGACTTGACAGTCACGACTTTTCATACCAAAAAGTTTGTACTTCTTAAGTCCAAACATCATCCCATATTTGACATATAGACATCAAGAAATTTGAGATTTTTCACCCATTCACAAATAGCTTGCTTACCATCTTATCCAATGTGTAGCTTCCATTTGAATATTTATCATTAGCATTCTTCTCTAACTCTTTTCGTCAGCAATATCAAATCCTTCATAGTTTTGATGTTGTCTTTTGTTTTGCCCTCAATGTTCATGATAGTATTGAAGACATTTTTAAACACAATCTTCTCTATGTGCATTACATCAAGATTATGATGAATCAGATTAGTACTCCAATAAGTCAAATCCAAAAATATACTACATTTTCTCCAACCCCAACCACTAGTTTAACAAATGTTGCTATTGATCTCTTCTGCATCAACTTCAGGTACATTTCTAAGTCCCAACATCTTGATGTTCTCTAAAATTTCTGTTCCATACCTAATAGGAGGTGATTGGGAAGAAATTGTTTCATTTTTAATAAAGTAGTTTTTATTTCATCTGAAGGGGTGATTATGAGGTAGAAATTTTTAATGATTATCGAACCATGATGTCTAGTGACAATTTGGGAGTGAAAATATATCTAAGTACTCCATACAATGCAGGAAAGCTAATTTACCAATTATGCTTCATCCAAACAATATTTATTATGCCGGAAAGTCACTAATAGTTCACAACAAAGATGTTCTCATTTAAAAATTTTATTTTTGAGGCACATCATATGTTTCAGCATCTACCTCCCACAAGTGTTTCAATTCAGCTATCAATGGCTGAAGAAAACATTTATCTTATGCTTAGGATTGTTCGGCCCAGGTATAATTACTAACAAGAACACATGAGGCTCTTTCATCACTACTAAAAATTACGATAATACAGACCAAAATATCAATGAAAAAATTTGGTCGGTAATTAATGTCTAAAACACTACTAGTTAGCGACCAAAAAAGGATATAGAAAAAAAAATTTTATCGACAAAATTTGCGATAAAATATTGACCATAATTACCAACCAAATATTTTTGGTCAGAAATCAGTATGTAGAGTGATTATCGAATATATTACCGACCATTTAACGACCTATCATTATAATTGATTAGTATAGTATTTTTTCCAAATTATTTATGGCTTAGCACATACCGACCATTTATCGACCAAATATATAGGTCAGTAATTACTGACCAATTCATGACCAATTTTGAGATCCAAAGAGGCGCATCGGAGAAAAATACTTCCAACCAAATTTCTGACCAAGGACAATATATTACAGATCAACTTTATTTGGTGGGTAATATGGTCTGTAAATAAAAAAGGAATTTGAGAAAAACATTTCCGAAAGATTATTGACCATTTAACGACCAAAAATATATAACCATTAAAAATGGTCGGTAAAGTGGTTATCCAATATATTTATAACATCGTAATTATTGACCAAACTACTGACCAAATATTTAGGCCGGTAATTACTGATCATTTCATTACCAAATACCGACCATAACTCCCTACCAAAATATTTTTGGTCGGAAATTGGTTAGTAAATTAGGATGAAAATATCGAATAGAAATTTTCAACTAATTACCGACCAATTAATGATCAAAAATATATTACCATTAAAATTGGTCGATAAATTAGACTTCCAAATACTTATAGATTTTTTTCATCGACCTTTAACCAACCATAATTTTGGTCGGTAATTCAATGTTTTTATTTTTTTGATTTGAAAATCATTTGCTAAGTCATTATAATCTAAATCATCGAAAATTTGTCATTTTTTTGAATCAAAGTCAACTGTAAGCACAAAATCACATAAATTTGATATTTCTTCTGAATCCAAGTAAGTTTTTCTTTATCATTCGCCTTAAAATTGCTTATACACATCTCCGTCTCTCAGAATTATATATAGACATTCGGAATTTCATTTTTCAGTATATTTGGGTATTAGGTTTTTTCTCCTAATTTTTAATTTTTGCTTCAATTTCATTTAACCTGACATGATTTTTACTCGGCACAATTAATTAAACTAAAATTTTTCATTTTTTAAAATTTGTTCATCTACTATTTATATTTTTAGGATTCCAGTGATTTTGATTTCAATTATATGATGTTTGCATCCGAATAATCTTAATGTTAATGGTTTATATTTATATAATCGTATGACATTATGTATACATGTCAATACTTTAATATATATTATGATTTATGTTTAATCAAACTTTTAGTTAATGTTAATCTTAATTAATATATATAATAGTATCTATAAATTTTATAGATTTATATAATCAAATGATATTATGTATAAATTTCTATACTTTAATATATATAAATGTATTATATTATAAATACACATTGATATATTTATATAAACATATAATTATATATATAAATTTTTATACATATGTATTAATGTTTATACATATCTATATAAAATTTACATTAAACTATCCATTTATATATTTTCTTATATAACAATTATGTAATATTAAATGATTATACAATTTTGTAAATATTTATGTTACATATTATTTTTTATATAAATATAGAATATTTATAATGTTTATATAAATGTGATATATATACTATATATTATTTATAAAAGTGTTACATATTAATATAATAATATTTAAGTAATTTTATAAAACTATTTTATTCACAAATATTATATAGATACATGTGTTGAATTATATAATCATATGTCATTTTATGTAAAAGTATTTATAAGTATATTTATAAGAAAGTTAACTACTTTTCTAACTATATTTATAACTTTATATAACTAATTTGTAACTATATAATAATGTATAACTATATGTATAATTCTATATAACTATATTTCTAAAAAAAATACGTTATATGTATACTAATATATAACTATTTATAATTATATTTTAATAAATGTATACCTATATAAATGTTAAATATAATTATATCTTTAACTACATTCATATTTATAACTATATGTGAAACTATATATAAATATTTGTATAAATATGTAACACTCTATATAATTAAATTTAACTATATTTTTAACTATATATACATATATGTATTCATATAATTAAATTAAAATATTTGTTTATAACGTTGTATATATTTATGTATAACTACTTATCACTACTTGTATTAATATATCTATATATAACTATTTGTTTAATTATATAACTATTTATAACTATATATATTATATGTAAAATAATATATAACTATAAATATTTGTATCTTACTATGTGTATAACATTAAAAGTTTTATGCATAATTATATTTAAATATTAAATTTACAACTTATATTTAATATATATTTATATATAGTAGTATATAAAAAAGTATTTCACTATATGTATGCCTATACATAAATATATGTAATAATATATAAAATAAAATTAACAAATATATAAACCTACAAGTATAAATATACGTTTAACTTTGTGTAACTATATGTATAGTCACATGTAACAATATTTATAATTACATGTATAACAACATACAACATTATGTTAAACTAGATGTACATAACTATATATAAATATTTGTATAACTAAATAAATGTCTATATAATTATATATTAATATATTTGTAACTATATATACATTTATGTATTAATATAATTAAAGCAAAAAAAAATTTTATAACGTTTATATTTATGTATAACCACTGATAACGTATGAATAAATCTATATATAACTATATCTTTTTTTATATATAACTATTTATAACTATATATATTATATGTAAAATAATATATAACTATAAATAATTGTATCTTACTTTGTGTATAACTTTAAAAGTTTTATGCATAATTATATTTAAATATTAAATTTACAGCTTATTTTAAACTATATTTTTTTATAGTAGTATATAAAAAAGAAATTTACTATATCTATACCTATACATAACTATATGTATAAATATAAAAAATTAAATTAAGAAATATATAATCCTACATGTATAAATATATGTTTAACTAATTGTGTAACTATATGTATAACCACATGTAACTATATTTATAATTACATGTATAACAACATACAATATTATTTTAAACTATATGTGTATAACTATATATAAATTTTGTATAACTAAATAAATGTCTATATAATTTTATATCACTATATTTGTAACTATATATACATTTTTGTATTAATATAAATAAAGCAAAATATTTTTTTATAACATTGTTTATATTTATGTATAACTACTTATAACTACTCGTATGAATATATCTTTATATAACTATATGTTTAATTATATATAAATATTTATAACTATATATAATATATGTAAAATTATATATAACTATAACTATTTGTATCTTACTATGTGTATAACTTTAAAAGTTCTATGCATAATTATATTTAAATATTAAATTTATAGCTTATATTTAATATATATTTGTAAAGTATTATAGTAATGTATAAATATACATTACTATATGTATAAATATATACAATTAAATGAACAAATATATAAACCTACATGTATCAATATACGATTCACTATATGTGTAACAATATGTATAACCACATGTAACTATATATATAATTACAAGTATAACAACATACAACATTATTTTAATCTATGTGTATAACTATATAAAAATATTTTTATATCTAAATTAATACCTCTATAATTATATATAACTATAATTAGAGACAAATGCTTGTGTTAAATAAAATGATTTTTTTTAACTAGTTATGGAAGATGATCGTGAATGTATGTACAATGGTCGAATTGTGCATGGAATGTTCTCTAATGAATGAAGGGATAAAGTTGATGGATTTGTTGAGTTTGCTCTGAGACATCCTAAGTGTGTGAATGATGGTATAGATATAAGGTATCCTTTCACTTTAGTTATATGTCAGAATAAAAAGTTTTTCAATTTTAAGACTGTGAAGATGCATTTGTATAGAAATGGTTTTGTGGCGGTTTACGTTTGGATATACAATGGTGAGAATCAAGTCCATTAGAGGTGTTCGAGTTCAGTATGGGTGTCAGTAAGTGAAACTATTCAGATGGTCTTGGATAATATTAATCACACTACATACCATAAAATGGTTTTTGATGCCGCGGGTCCTAAATTCAACCCGAATGAGGAATCCAATGCCGATGCAAGGAATTTCCATGACATGATTCGAGATGGAGACAAACATGTATATAAAAGAAATTCTAAGCATACTCAACTTTCTACAGCCATGAGGATGTTAGAAATAAATTGTAGACATAAGTGTTCGTAGGCATGGATTGGTGATATGTCTAAACTCATTCAAGAATTGTTGCCAAAAGATAATCTGATGCCATTGGATTTCTACAGCATGAAGAAGTTAGTTAGAGGCTTGGGATTACACGTATAGGTCATTCATTGATGTGTGAACAATCGTATGATATATTGGGGTGATGATAGTGACCTTAATAGTTGTAAAATAAGTGTGCATGCTCGGTACAAGCAAAATATTAGGGGTTCTGAAAATAAACTTTATATACATAAGTTGAAGGTGCCGTATAAAAAGATGCACTATTGTCCAATAATACCTAAGTTGCAGAGATTGTATGCATCGACCACAATAGCTAATGAAATGAGGTGGCATTCATAGAATCATATGGAGGACGGTAAGATGTGTCACTCTAATGATGCCCCTGCTTGGAAACATTTTGATGGGTGTTTTCCTGATTTTTCTTCTAAAGTTCGAAATGTTAGGATGGATTTATTTGCTGATTGTTTTCAGCCATTTGGTCAATCAGGACAGCAATATTTTTTGTGGCATGTGGTGGTGACCCCATATAATTTACCCCTAGACTTATGTATGAAGGAGGAATTTATGTTTTTGACTATGTTAGTGTCGGGGCCTATGAATCCAAAGGTGACAATAGATGTTTTCTTGTAGCCATTGATAGTAGAGTTGAAAAGTATTTGGGGTGTTGGGGTTCAAATTTATGATATTTCCAAACTACATAATTTTCAGATGCGAGTTACCCTCAAGTAGACCATAAATGGTTTTCTAGCGTATTCTATGATGTCTGGGTGGAGAACAACTGGTATGTTAGCATATTCGCATTGTATGGAAAATTCTGATGCTTTTAGATTAATTAAGATTGGAAAATAGTCATGGTTCGACAACCATCAAAAGTTTTTGCCCATTAATCATCTGTATCGACGTAAAAACCAAAGACTTCATTAAGAATAGAAATGTTACTAAACAATTCCCGGGGATTAGATTTGGGGATGATATTTTATAGGAATTGAATAAAAGAGTGTTGAGGAAGGTGATAGATGTTGATGCTGAGGTTGTGAATGTAGCTATATCTAAGACTTGTGGGTGGAATAAGAGAAGTATTTATAGGGATTTGCCCTACTGGTGTGAATAATTGCTCAGGCACAATCTTGATGTTATGCATATCGAGAAGAATGTGTTTTGCAGTATTTTCAATATAGTGTTTAACATTCCAGAAAAAACTAAGGACACTTACAAGTCAAGCGATGAGTTAAATAAATATTGTCGTCATCCTCAATTTACAAAAATTCTTGTCACCAATAAATACCTTGATGTGCCATTTGTTCTGAATAAATCATAGAAAAAGGTTGTATTGGAGTGGGTAAAATAACTTAGATTTCCAAATGGGTATGCTTCTAATCTGGGGAAATATGTGGATGCAAAAAAAACTTAAGATATTTTGCATTAAGAGTCATGATTTTCATGTATTCATACAAATGTTATTACCAATTGTTCTTCGAGAATTCTTGCCTAATAGAATATGAGAGCCCATAACTAAGATTTCTGTATTCTTCAAGCAATTGACTTTTCTTCATTGATTGATGAGGAGTTGAGGAATCTAGATGAACAAATTCTAGTTATCTTATGCAATCTTTAGAAAATCTTTCCACCTAGTTTTTTTTGACTCAATGGAACATCTTCAAGTACACTTGGCTTACGAAGCTATGATTGCTGGTCCTGTCCATTATCATTGGATTTATCCTCCAGAAAGATAATACTAATTTACTAAACCAATTCTTTTTCTATATATATATTTATATATACACAAAAATGACTTGTAATTTCAATAATTTTTTTATAGATACTTGATGAAAATAAAGCATAAAATAATGAATAAGGTTCAGGTTAAGGGATCTATATCAATAGGTTATATTATGGATGAGGCTACGAAATTTACATCATTTTATTTCAAAGAAGGAGATCAAACTCTTCCACTTAAGGAAAAACGGAATGAGGTTTATCTTTATGACAATGTAGATACATAAATGTTTAAAATTTTCAAGCCTCTGGGTAATGAAATTGATGCTGAAGGGAAAAGATATCTAGCCGAATATGAATATATGACAGCTCATCTATATGTCCTAATGAATTGTCCAGAGGTTCAACCATTTATTGAGTAAGTATTTTCTAATAGTCAAATGACGTCTATTATGCATTATAATTTACTATTTCCTATCAATTTATCAATTATTTTTAATTTCTTTTTTTAGTAATTTTGTTACAGATAAACGTAAATAATTTCCAAACATGAATGAAGAAGCAATCAATGTCGTGATGGAAAAAGAATCTCCATCATTTTTTTGAAAAATACGTATGTTTACTTATAATGAAAATCACAAAATAATTGTATTGTTCTAATAAAAATTTATAATTGTAATCTAAATAATCACTTAATTTTGATTGCAAGTTCATAATCATGCAATAAAAATTCTCAATCATTATCTTCAATGTATAACATGAGGTCCCCTAAGAGAGGTTAAAACGTACAATGGTTAGTGTGTGAATGGTTTTAAATTTAACACTAAATCATATGGTAGCTTATGGGCAACAGACAATATGGGGGTATGCATTAAAGGTTCTGTATACAATGAAACCAAATATGACTATTATGGGACTCTGGTCAAAGTGATCGAGTTAGAATTTGAAGCCCTCCCGGTTAAAAAAACCGTGTTATTCAAATATGAATAGTTCAATCCAAATATGACTATTATGGGACTCTTGTCAAAGTGATTGTCATGCCATCAGGACAGGCACACGGTAGTGCCTAGCCTGGCACGAGGCATGGTTCATGTTGACTTAGCATGGCATGAACCATGCCAAGGGGTGGCCCGGCCCACCTCAAGGCATGGTTCTAAATCATGTCATGTCGTGCCTAGCACTATTGAACCAAGTCGGACCTCAGGTCATGCCCAGCCTGCCCGACCCATTTGACACCTCTATTTACAATGAATCACTCGGGCTAATCCATGTAAAAAGTATTGGAAATGTCACTATGAAGAAAAT
This sequence comes from Sapria himalayana, assembly GCA_029783825.1. Lineage (NCBI taxonomy): Eukaryota > Viridiplantae > Streptophyta > Magnoliopsida > Malpighiales > Rafflesiaceae > Sapria > Sapria himalayana. Next base: position 68,232 of record JAREIK010002830.1, read on the forward strand.
TAGTATTGACATCGACTTGATCAATTTCTAAGTTCTAACTAGTAGAAGTATCCAAACTCAAAAGTACTTGAATAAAAAATATCTTCATCGTGGAATAAAATATCTCATCAAAATCAATTCCTTTTTTTTTGACTAAACCATTTGATTACTAATCGAGTCTTGTATTCAGTTGAGAATTATCATTACTAGATTTAGTTTAAAGAACCATCTATATTTTAGATCTCGCTTCCCCTTTGGTAAGAGTACTCAATCATTAGTCTAGTTGACATGAAAAGACTTCATCTCTTTTTGCATAGCCCAATTTTATTTTCTTTATTCTCAAGAGAGATAGTCTCCTAAAAGATTTTGGGATTCCATGCATCCAAATGTAATCTCTAATTATGAAATCTAGAAGATACCTAATGGGGCCTATATGATCTTCTTAGTTCAGACTGAGATATATCATCATGAAGAACTAAGTCCTGCATAATTCTAGCTAGAAAATGTTCTCTCACCTCCTCAATAGGCATATCATGGGGGCTCATAAATATTAGGTATATCTCGTAGCTTAGAAATATCATATGTATCCTGAGGCTCAAAATTATTAGTTAGCAACTCAATTCCTTCCTATTGATTAGACTGATCTCTAGAAGAAATTAGCACTAAATCTATGCAAATAAGAATCTCTATAGAATCACTCTTCTCTCAGCTTAGATGACTTATGTCCACTAATTGGTCATTTAGAAGATATATATTTTTGCTTTGAATAAGTTTCTTTGAAATTAGGTCTCATAGTCTACACCTGAACTCATTGTGTCTATAGCCAATGAATTTTTTTTTTGATAAGTAATAAATTTCATTATCAAAAATATTTGTACAACCTAGGGAAGTTTCAAATTATTATATTCTTTGCTAAAAATAATGTAGATTTCTATTTTTATGTTCCTAACTAAAAATTTTGCATCTTGAGAGCTTTTCCTTAAAAATATTTTATGTTCCTTTCTAATTAAATGTGTTATACATATGCTGTAAAACACACCTTCCAAAGGTTGTTTTGGGGTGTTTCTACCGAATACAACCTTTTCATATCCTTTAAACATAGTGAAATTGTGTTCACCTCTTCTTTAATTTCAGTCTAGCTTTTCAACTCATTCCAGATAAACCTAGAAAACAACATCCAAATAAAATATGCTGCATAGATTATGCTTGATTAAAGAATTCACAAGTGATATTTGTGGGTGTCGTGAATGCATGATCTTTAGTTCTTAGCCTCCATGCATAGCAATCTATAAGTTTATAGCATGCTTTGGAGCATGATTCTGCATCCATATAATTTTGGTCCAGCCTTTAACTTTTTTGGTGTCCATCCCGATTAGATATTTATATGCATCCGAAATGATTCTGCCATTATTCCCCCCACATATTCAGAATTGTTATTGCTTGTTCTTTAGAGCCAGCTTTATTAATCAATGTATCCCTAGTGGATATTAGAGATTTTTAAAATGGAAGGTCTTCTTATAGTCCCAAATGCTTTGAGAATTAAGGTAAAAGTGATGGATCCACTTAATCCAAATTGATACTTCCTTTCTATCTATCCGCCATAGAGTTTTGATAAAGAAAGTTTTGTTCCATATGAAGATATTTAGGATACCAAGGCCTCCAAGTAATGTGGATAAGCAAATCTTTTTCCCAAGAAACTTTGGGCATATATCTAGCAATTTTAGGAGCACCCCATAAGAATCTTCTACATGCTCTCCTTCAATTGGATTTATGATGAGATTATGTAGAAGGAAGATTGAGAACCAATATCTTTTGATTCCTTGAATCACCATGTGTACTACATAGGAGCTATAATCTTTCCGCAATTGAGTGAATTTTATTTGCTTATTGGTGGATAATAGATGTGATTTTAGCTAGGACGTATAATTGAGAGAAGATAAGGTGACTTTAAGAAAGTGGAACTCCAAGAAAAAAAAATGGGAGGACACCTTCTTCATAATCAAATATCTTGGCAATTTATTCCTTGGTTTCCTTGTTTACTCCAAATAAAATATTTGATTTGGAGGAGTTAAGATGTAGGCCTGAGACTGTCATAAAGACTTTAAGTTATTTTAGAATTATGCTAGTGGAAGACAAGTCACCTCTAGAAAAGATGATCAAATCATCCGCGTACATTAGATGGGTAATTTTCAGGGGAGAACATCCCGGATGATAAGAGAACCGATTAGTGGATGTTGTAACAATCAGCTATCTCGAGAGGTATTCCATATATATGACAAAGAGATAGGGGGTGATGGGATCTCCTTGCCTAAGACCTCTTTTGCCATTGAAGAACTCATGAAGTTGTCCATTAATCATCACCGAAAAGAAAGTTGTGATAACACATTCATAAATAATCTTTACGAAGTGTTTAGAAAATTTAGACCAGCTAGAACTTCTATCAAAAAATCCCAAACCACGGTGTCGAAAACTTTTTGAATATCAATTTAAAAAAAAACATGGAGAGATTCTTTTTCTGCATATCTCCTAATCAAACTCTATGCAAGAAAAAAATTATCTGATATTAGTCTCTCCTTGATGTAAGCCCCTTGTGCCGGATTTATTATACCACCTAACACCAATTTCAACCATAAAGCAATGAGCCTGTTATTGATTTTATAGATCACATTACAGCATGATATTGGTCTATAATCTTTCTCGTAGTTGCGTGTGAGGATTATAGAATTAGAGCTATATAGGTATGTTTGATTTGCCTTAGCATTCTAGAGTGGAAGAAGCTATTTACAACGTTGTTCACATCACGGCCAATATGGCTCCAAGAAGCTTTGAAAAACTCTGTTGTGAAACTATCCGGTCCATGTGATTTTGAATCATCCATGGTGAAGACATCCCTTTTTATTTCCTCTGGAAAGAAGGATAAAGAGAGCATATTAAGATCTTCTTCATTAAGTTTTGGGTCATTTGCTATGATGTGTTCCTCAATTCCTATTCTAGCACTGGATGAACCTCCTTTATAATATGAGATGAATGCCTCTGTGATGTCTCTTTTAGATGTCGTGTATCTCTCATCTTCTTTAACAATAGTGATAATTTTACTCTTTAGTAACTTAAAGTTAGTTAGAGTATGAAAAAATTTTAAACATTTGTCACTCTCTTAGAAATACTTTATCTTGGCTTTTTGTCTAAGAAAAGAAAGTTCAGATTCCTCTAGTTTCCTCAATTTTATTTTAAGAGCTAGCTCATCCTCTTTCAAGGCAATATTGGGGTACTTTAAAATTTCATTTTGAACAAAATGAAGAGCTTTCTTAGTGAAAATGCTTTTCATTCAGTTTCCAAGGGGTACCTTTAGTAACTTCAATTTTTTGAATAATCGAAACATCATGGATCTAGTGATTTTTTCCTTCCATTCATTAAGCAACATGGAAGTGAACTCTTGGTAAAAGAACCACATGTTATAAAATTTAAAAGGAAATAATCTCTCCTTATCTGAAATTTTAGTAGTCATGAGCATGAGATAGTGGTCAGAAAATATTCCTGGAGCTAGAAATCATGCATGACTATCTAATTGAAGATTTAGGCCATCCACTATTTATCATTGCCCTATCCAGTTTGCTAGATACTTTATCATTTGTCGATGTGAAATAGTTTCTTGAAGAGGGTAGGTCTTCTAGGTTAAGCAAGAAAACATAATTTAAAGTATCCTGACACTCATAATTTGTGATGATTCTGCCTTCAACCCTTTCAAGTCCAGATATGGGGTTGTTTAAAATCACTAATAAGGGCCCATGGGGATGAATCAGCCCTCCCTTCATCTATTAGGTTTTCTTAGAGAATCCTTCTACTAATAACCGAATGAAGGCCGTAGATAACTGACAACCTAAAAGATAACCCATTTTCTTTATCTTTCACTTGAAGATAAGTATGTTGGGATGAACAAGAGAGAGTGATTATATATGTGGTCTGATTATCCCACGGGACCAAAATTCTCCCATTATTGTGACAGGAGAAGTTATCCAAGGCAATTAGTCTTCTAAATTTCATTTTCATAAGCCAAGCTAGCTTTTCATGGCTAAGCTTGGCTTCTAAATTTCATTTTCGACCGAATGTGCATTGAAAAGTCTCAGAACTTATTTTTATTTGATTGTGCAATTGAAACCCCTTAAGTTCCAGCAGGCTATCTTCATGAAATGCCTCTTTTCATTCTCTCTTTGTTTTGCATAAGTAGTCTCACCTGGATTGAGTTATAATTTTCCAGAAAATATATCACATGGCATGCACCATCAAGAACTCCCTGCTCGTGCCCATGTGTGCTGGAGAGGAAAATCTCTTACATAACCCTTCTCTCATCATCCCAATATACAGACATAGATTCTTAACAGACCCGGGCACTTGGTAATAATAGAATACATCAAATGACATAATTAGTGCCCTTAATGCCACCCTTACAAACCCCAATCCTTTTACAAACATCAATCTATTGAGTATAAGAGATAATATATGAAAAAATGCTTTTAAAACCACCCTTATAGACATAAAACTAGAGAAGCCCAACTTCCCCATTGCCAGTGTGGGATAGATCCCAAACAAAACCTCATACATTCATACATATCAAGCAATATTTACATGCAACATTTTCTTTTAAAAGTTTTTCATATAGAATTGTGCCATAATCTTCCTTCCAAAAGTCTCATTGGAGGGCAAAGTACCTCACCAAGAGCAATAAGGTGATGGCTTTTGTTTAGGAGGAGATATCCAGAATGCATGTATATTCATATATATCTTTTTGAGGGTTTCGGGGGGCACGAATACCTCCACAGTACTTGGAAAAATACATGTGGCATTACAAAAGCTTTGGGCATTACAATCAGCCGATCATCAAGCAATACATTAAAAGCCTTTATATACAATTCCATCCAATTGATACATGCACAAGCCACCACACAATAGTGGATTGCCATCATGTATGCTATCGAGTAGAGAGGGGTTAAGAGCCCTAGTAGATGCACCACTGAATTTCCATGTATTTTAGAAAATATGTAATGTTCAGCTTACCTTCTACTACTTACCATTTTGCATGCGGTGTATCTGACTTCATGCATATCAAATGTTAGATGCACACATTTTTTTAATTGTATGTTGATTATCCAGAGAATCCATTAAAACCATACACAAGAATATTGAAGCCTTGTGGTTATATTTATTTGAAATTTTGTGTTTATAACAGATAATCATTCAAGCATTTTCATTAGCTTGCCACAAGATCCCAAGATCAAACCTCTTTCCCTAGTAGTACACATGCGGAAAATTTGTTACATCCAATGGTACATCTAGCGATATTTCCATCATAAAATAAGCATACATCAATGCCTTAAAGGCCATAACACATGTATATATATTTTTTCCTCTTATTCGACATATGTGTATTGCCACTTGAAGACTCATGTTAGACTCTTGAAAGCTACCCACTCATACGATCATATAAACAATCTTCATCCAAATGATAATATTAAAAGTCAGGCAGCAGGGAGCTAGCCTATTTTTTCCACTGGGTGCAATGTAATCCAGAAAAAATCAAGCCATCAACAACAACACCAACACACCTAGAGGTGCCCATACCTCTCCCAAAATAGTCCTTAGAAAATATAAATTGGAAAGTCTAATTTTTTTTTCATAACCTCCCTCCAAAACTCCATAAGAAGAAACCTCAACAAGAAGATCCACACTTAAAAATATCATTTTTTAAGGGGTTGAGGACCCCAAAATACCTCTTATGCTGGCACATATGGGGCAGTGCCCTTGATGGGTATATCTTTTATCTTGTCCTTGTTCCTGAGGTTCAAAGAATGACCCTCCCTTGGATTGGTTGAGTCTTTCTTTTTTTTTCTTGCTTTCACCACTATAAAACCTTCGTTTTCATCTAGTCTCTAGTTTGTTTCATACCTAGACTCTAGCTGAGTAGGTAAGCCTTCCTCTATTGTAGGACCTTCATGTAGGCATTGGCCTTCCTCCATTGAAGAACCCATTTCTTGCTCCTTCCATGGAGGGTTGGAGACTGTAGGGCTTGATGGAGGGTGGCCTTTATCTATTTCCCATTTTTGCTTCATTCGGTAGTTAGAGGTTGGATCACCTTCTTTATCTTCATGTGATGAGGGATTTCCTTCCCCAGCTCCATGAATATTTTTCCCTTCTTCCAAGGGGGATTTAGCTTCTTCTTTCTTGGACTCTTAAGGTAGAGGGACTGGTTGGAAATTCCACTTCTTTAGATGCATTCTATTTTTTGCTTCTAGCCCAACATTCATTTATCAAATGACCAAAAGTAAAACAAGATTTGTAATAGGGAGGAGGGCTTTCATAAATTACCAGTTAACAAATTTTAGAGCCGTCCAGAAAGTTTAGAATAATATTGCTAGGCAATTCGTTGTTTAAATCTATTTCCACAAGAATCCTTGCATAAGCTATTATTGAATAAATTAGAGGTTAATTTACCCATATGAAGGGGCTACCCAATGCAGCTTACAATTTTACTCAACCCAATGGGGTTCCAGAGGTGTAGTGGGAAGTTAGGGAACTTAACCCATAGCGGGATCCTTGCCATCTCTTTTAAACCGTCATGGAAACCCAAATGGAGTGGCTTTACATATAGTAGTCGGCCAAATACAAGAAAGGGACCATATTTGAGGGCCTCCATTTCTTCCTGATTTTTAAATTTAAAAACAATCAAGCCACTCGGGTGATGAATAATTTGTGGGATTATTCTTCATTATTCTTCCATAAACCTCTTTAGCAAGAGCTGTCTAGGATTTCTAGTCACAAAGTATCTTACCAAACAATTCTTCCAATGAGCTATCTCTTGGAGTAAATCATTCTCTTCGAAATAGGCATTGTCAGGCAGTGGAAAAAATAGGCTAGGGGCTTTATCCCCTTCATTTTGGTGTTTCACAGAGTTAGAGGTTCATTTTACATGGGTTTTAGTGATAATGGGTCTCGGTACTTCCAAGCCTATGTTATTAGGAATTAACATGGATTGGGGTTCTTTTTCCCTATGGTTTTTCTCCCCTGATACGCAAGATTTTATCATTCTCAGTATCTTGTTTATTCATATATCTGAGATATGTTACCATATTTCTAGTGCCATTATAAGTGTCCACAGAAGCCTTGACATTATGAGCACCATCATTCAGCAGGGAGTTAGGATATAGCAGGTTACTGGTGTCATTTAAAACACCATAGTCCTCACTTGAATAAGTGTTTGAACTACTAAAGTTATGAGAGTTGAAGTTATAACCAAGCAGTCTCTATCACTATTATCATTTAGGAAACCACTAGTTTCACTTGAAAAATTCTCTTCACATTTATCAATAGTTCTATGTGAATTATACGTGTAAACAGATGAAGAGAAAATATTCATGGCTGCATCCACATTATTTACCGAAAGTTTCTAAGTTATAGAAACTATCCAACATCCTCTTCTTCAATCCAAGCCTTCCAAGGCTGGATTTCTTTGAGAAAAGGGGGGAGGTAGTTTTTAGGGTTTTTGGGAGGGATTTTCTTGGAGGAGAAAGGTGTCTATAGCCAATGAAGATATTTGGATATGTAGTATCATCTAGGGATCATTTATCTTTTAAGATATAAACAAAAGTTTTGGAGCTAAATTTCACAAGTGATCATATAAGATATTGTTCGTAGTCTATATTTTATTGAGAATATCTCCATATAGGGTGGTAGTAGGGCACATGTTGATTGCATCAATATCATATGTATAGCTTTTTCCCAAATTTTCTTAGGAAGATACAAGTGAGAAATCATACATCGAACTCTCTCCTTAGTATTCTAGTTCATCCAATCAACAATGCTATATAATTATGATATCTTAGAAGGTGTTTTTTCATATCTAATACCATGAAATACATAATAGCTGTCAAACTAACCTTGGTATTCTTCATCATTATCAGAATATATGAAGATCAAATTTCTATCAAACTCTCGCATGAAATTTTTGAAAGGTAGGAAATACTTGATCTTTTGTTTTTCGTATATATACCTACACTTTCCTTGAGTGATTATAAATGAATATAATAAAATAAAAGACCCCATTAAGTATTCTACTTTACTTGGAGAAAACATTGGTATGAATAAGATAGAGAATATTTGATCTCCTCCATGGTGGTTGAGAGTGAAAATGTGCTCTATGGTTTTTTCCAGCCATACAATATATACACTCATCAAAAGAATATACCTAGTCAAATATCAAGATATTACTTCTGCCAATCAGCTGAAGGTACTTCTCACTCACGTGATAAAGTCTCTTGTACCATAGGCCAATGATGCTATTTTGATGAACAACATTTTCTTGATCCTCGGGTACTCTTTCTTGAGTAACATACATTGTATTATTTTTCTTACTCTCACAATTACTAATGCACTTCTGACCAGTTTCCATTGGTCATCACCAAAATAATTGATATATCCCATATTATCTAGTTTGCTGATAGACATTAGATTCACATGAATATCAAATATGTACCATACATCTCTCTGTATCAGTTGATGTTATGTCTACATCTACAGAAAAAAGTATTTTATGTATAAAATTTATGATATCCCACTGATACTCATCTGTATCATACCATAATAATTAAGTGTGTAGGTAATAAAATAGTCAATATGTAGGGTGATATAAAATGATACTCCTGAATCAATAAACCAATCACCCTTATAAGATATGATATTAGTAGAATTATTGTCATTAACTAGTATTAAGTTACCTTTCAATGTGACATTGGACTCTCTTAGGTATATCTTCTCTCGTGCATTATTGTTGTAGTATTTTATAAGAATAGCAGTCATTTTTCATGTGTCATATCTTATTATAATGGTAATACTTGATTTTTTTTCTATTTTACGACTTGCATTTAGAAGAATGAATTCTTCCATTAGGTTGTGTACTTAGTGGATCTCCTATTATATTTCTCAGAATTAAAAATCCCGCGAGAAGCTCATCCATTTGGATTTTATATGACTTCTTTGGACCATAAATTTTTTGAGACTATGTACATTAATACGATACTTATATGTTGTGACATGCTTTAGAAAATCATAAAGTTATCCCAACTGTATGGAAGTTATAAAGGTATCAAATAGGTTATGCTATGTTAGCACAACCTATTTTTAGCTTGGACTATATAATGTCGACACAACTCAAAAAATGGGTACCCCAACATGGCCTGTTGGTATGCCTTTTTCTCGGGTCATGCTGAGTCATGTTAGGTCATGACAGGGTTGGCTAGGCTAACCTAATTCAGTCCAGGCTAGCCTGGGTCAAATCCATGCTAGTTTAGGTCAAGTCTAGGCTAGCCTAGGTTAGGACCAGGCTAGGCTATTTAACTAGTAGGGCCAAAACCACCCCTCATGATAAATCATGCCAGGCTATGTCGTGTCGCACCTCCCACATGCTAAAAAAATTGGCCCGATATAGCTTGAGTCATGACATCGAATAGCTTGTGGCATGTCCAAGCATGAATATAAATCAATCTGTGTTGTGCCAAGCATGGCTGAATCATGTTGTACCTATTATGTTTGGGATACTTGACCTAGTGGAGACCTTTAGGAAGTGAGCTCGGTATTAGGCAAGCTAATATAACTCAACTTCCAGAATTATTTTCATAGATAAAAGTTGTTTCACTAGCCCTTGAAATATGTTGATGTGAACCAACATTAATTTATTATTCTTGAACTTCGTGTCAACTAGATATCCAATGATCAATATTTATTTCTTAATATGTTCATTTAAAACAAAGACTAATTTCTCTCACATCTTGTTATTTGATGTTCAAATTATCAAATATTCTTGTATATTTTGCTACAATTAGATGATGTGTAAGCAAGAGAATGTGAAATAATTGGATTACATTTATGACTTTAGAGTTGGTAGATTTTGATAAATAATTATGAAATCAATATATGTTTTGAGGTATTTGGATACTTGATAATTTCTAGATCATCGAATAGTTTGGTATCTATTATTAGTCAAAACTTTACTTAATTAGTTATGAGAATCTTTGTAAACCATGACTTTACTATCTCAATAGGACTATCCTTCATCGATGTAATATATTATTTGTAATTATGATATTAACATGGATCCATAGTCATACTTATCTTATAATAACTAAATTTTTATGACATTTAATTTCATATCATAGTAACCAATTACCTCATCTCACTGGTGCTAAAGTTCACAACCACTTCCTAGTACCAAAACTTTATCTTTAACAAGATTTTGTAGTTTCAACTCAGAGATATGATCTTTTCATAATGTCATGACTTTTGAGCTATATAAAGTTATAAAGTCAAAACTATTCAGTCCGAAGCCATAATAATTATTAAACACCATGATTTTTGGACATTAAATATTATAAATGGTACTTAATCAAGTATAGCCAATCCCCAAGGCCATGACCCTTATCCTTAAGAGAATACAAAATTGTAACTTTTCTATTAAGACTTATTTTAATGTCATTGCGTTTTTACAGCATCGTGGTCATGTGATATATGAAAAAAGCCAAGGGCATTGCCATAGCCATCTTCAATATGAATATCATAGCTATATTAATCCAAGAGAGACCATTCTTTGGGTCATGGCTATTCTTAGTACCTCACCATATTATATGCACATCAAAGATCAATCCTAATGCCATAGTCATTTTCTAAGCATCACAATCATATGATGAATGAGAGAGATTAACACTAAAGTTATGACTATTCCTAATACAATAACTTTATATTATAGAAAGAATAAACCCAAGTAATAGACACTTCCCATTGTCATGACTTAGTATTACAGAAGATTGAGACATTCTAAAGTTGTGGCTACTTTCTAGAGTTGTGACTTCAAGCATAAGAGATGAAGGCCAAAGTCACAGTTCTTTCGTAAGCAAAAATCTTCTTCTTCATATTCCAAAACAAAGTCAACGAGTAACAAATGACCATAGGAGTGATTTTTTACACTCATTAGGGGGTCCACAAGCAAAATCAATCAAAATAATTTAAATATAGGATTTGGGTAATTTTACTTATGTAATGAATAAATAGTTTGTTTTTAATAAATATATTTAATTTATCTTGTTGAATATATATTGATGAATGCGACAATTACATAGAACTTGAATTAGAGAATTAATTATTGGCAGGCTTGTATACATTATTATGGTTGGTTTGTGTATATTATTATGGTGGATGGAGATAAGTAAATCATGAGGCATATTCACATATACAATAGAAAAGAAGTTATAGCCCTTTTGACTATTATGTATGAGACAAACCTATATGTTAAAACTCAAAAAACTCACTCATGCTCATGAAGCCGAAAACACAAATGATTTTACATGTCAATCCATTGTATGTCTTAGAAGAAATAGTTCTCATTTTAGATAGACATTTTATAGAATATTTTCTAAGGGTTTTACATTTAATATGAGAATTTCATCATTACCATAAAAGATAGTAACATGTAATCCACAAGATATGTACAAGTGTATTATGACTCACAAGGTGGTGATAACTATTTGAGTTGTTTTCACATGTATTATTCTCATTGGTGTTGATGGAAGCATATATTAATTATGTAATTATGATACTTATGAAGCCAAAAGTATAAATATTTTTAAACAATATTAGTTCTTCGTCTTTATGATATATGAGGCTAGTAAATAAGAAAGTGTATATGAAGCAACTATTATGGGTAGTTGACAAGTTTCCTAAAAGGTATGTGATTATGAATGACTTTCGAGTAGGAAAAATTTGTTATCTTAGTGGTAAAGTACAAATTAAATAACTACAAGGGGGCCATCATTAGGATAATTAAGCTCAATGGTGAAAACCACCTTGTATACTGTTAAGACATGGTTATTGCAAATAATCTAATATTTGTTCTATATCTAAAGTCCATTCAAACTATTTGAACATGCATCACTTAAATCAAGTTGAAAACCCCTAGGATCTATGATTCATACCAAAATCACTAATTATCTCATTTTAAAAAATTTTGTTCTCATTATTAATTGACTAAATTACTAATACAATCCCTAGGAAATCGATATCTAGATGAAAGTCATCTTTACTACTTATGCAACCTATATATTTATAAATATTTATTGGTGAGATATTATTATCAATGAGTTTTTAGGATATTATCTAACCAACACAATTGGACAGCAAAACAAACTCATAATACTTGTTTGCCTTTATTTTATCTACAACATGTTGATATTATCACTACTTATCCAATTTTGAATTGTGGAGGCAATCTTATAGTGTTGGTCTTCTCATTCTTCTTCACTCAATTTTTTAGGTTTTACTTTTTTCCTCTTTGGATCATATAACTATTTGTATACATGGTATTCATGCATTCTTTTATTCCTAATATAGTAATTGGTCAAATTTAACTTTATTATCACAAAGTAATCTTCCAATATAACAAAATAATATCGACCAAAAATAACCAATACAAACAAAAATATCTTAAAGCTTGTCCAACATCACTATAGTGATATTAGAATAATTGGATATCACTATAATGATGATGAACATACTAGATATCCTCTTTATATCAATTAATAACCTCCTCCTTTATAGAAGTTTGGATAATATTTTTTAGGTAATATCAAGAATCTCACTCTAATATCAATTATTAAGATAGGGTATTTGGACCATGGTTTATTAGAAACCATAAAATATTAAGAATGATACTTGGTTATTAAGAAATATATGTAATAACTTAAAATGACCCAAAAATAAACAAATCATAATACAAAAATTTGAACATTGTAATATAGTAAAATTTAAATACTAATATAATAATGTCAAATCGAATAATGTGTACAAAAGACTTCTTCGTATGTACAAAATATCCATAATGTACATAATGCGCAAAATTATGTTTTAGATTATAATATATTTTCTAGGATGTAAAAAACTCTAGAAAAACAAAAAGAAGATGGAGAAGGAGGAGGAGATGAATAAGAAGAAGATGATGCTGATGATGATGATGATGATGAAATAAAAGAAGAAAATAAAAAAGAAGAATAATGAGGAGGAGGAGAAGTAGTAGTAGTTGAAGAAGAAAAAGACACATAAGTAGGAGGAGGAGGAGGAGGAGGAGGAGATGAAGAATAAGTAGAAGAAGAAGAAGAAGAAGACATAGAAGTTGAAGAAGAAGAAGGATAAGATGAAAAAGAAGAAGAAGAATAATAATAATAATAATAATAATGAGAATGAGGAGGAGGAGGAGAACAAGAACAAGAACAAGAAGAAGGAGATAAAGAAGGAGGAGGAGGAGGATGAGGAGAAAAAGAAGAAGAAGAAGATGATGATGATGATGATGATGATGATGAAGCAAAAAATAAAGAAGAAGAAGAGGAACAAGAACAAAAACAAGAATAATAGGAGGAAGAAGTAAAAGAAGAAGAATAAGAAGAAGCAGAAGAAGAAGAAGGATAATAATAATAATAATAATAATAATAATAATAATAATAATAATAAAGGAGAAGAAGAAGAGAGGAGAAGAAGAAGAGAGGAGAAGAAGAAGAGAGGAGAAGAAGAAGATGGAGGAGAAGAAGAAAAAAAAAAGCATAGAAGAATAAGAAGAATAAAAAGAATAAGAAGAAGAGTAGGAAGAAGAGGAAGAAGAAAAAATAGAAGCATAAGAAAAAGGAAAAGAAGAAGAAGAAGAAGAAAAAGAAGAAGAAGAAGAAGAAGAAGAAGAAGAAGAAGAAGACAGAGAAGATGATGATGATGAAAAAAAAAGAAGAATAAGAAGAAGAAAAATAATTATAATAATAATAATAATAATAATAATAAGTATAACAAAAACAAGAATAATAACAAGAAGAAGTAGAAAAAGAAGAGGAAGAAGAAGAAGAAGAAGCAAAAGCAAAAGGAGGAAAAGAAGCAAAAGTAAAAGAAGGAGAAGAAGTAGTAGTAGAAGAAGAAGAATAATAATAATAATAATAACTAGAAGAAAAATAATAATAATAATAATAATAATAATAATAATAATAAGCCAAAGAAGAAGAAGAAGAAGAAGTAGAAGAAGGAAAAGTAAAAGTAGAAGAATAAGAAGAATAAGAAAAACAAGAAGAATAAGAAGAAGTAGATGTAGAAGAAGAATAAGATGACGATGACGATGAAGAAGATGAAGATGAAGATGATGATGAAGAATACGAATAAGAAAAATATGAAGAAGAACAAGAACAAGAATAAGAACTAGAAGAAAATTAAGAAGAAGACAAAGACTAAGAAATAGAAGAAGAAAAAGAAGAAAAGTAAAAAGATGCAAAATAAAATGAAGAATAAGAAGAAAAAGAAAAAAATGAAAAAATTAAAAAGAAAATAAAAATAAAAATAAAAATAAAAATAAAAATAAAAAGAAGAAGAAATAAGAAGAAATAGTAGTAGTTGTAGTAGTAGTAGTAGTAGTACTAGTAGTAGTATAATAAGGAGAAAAAATAAGAATATGAAGATGAAGAAAAAGAAAAAGAAAATTAATAATAATAATAATAAGAGAAAGAAGAAAGAATATAAACAAAAATAGAAACAAAAGAAGAAGAATAAGATGATGATGATGAAGAAATAAAAGAAGAAAAAGTAGATAAAGAAAAAGAATAATAGAACAAGAAGAAGAATAATAAGAATAATAATAATAATAATAATAATAATAATAATAAGAAGAAAAAAATAATAATGATGATGATATTGATGAAAAAAATACTGGTGCTGATGAAAAAGAATAAGAAGATGAAGATAAGAAAAGTAAAAAAAGAAGAAGGAAAAGGAAAAGAATAAAAAGAGAAGAAAAAAAAAAGAAGAAGAAATAGAAATAGAAGAATGAGAGGAATAAAAAGATAAATAAGTAGAAGAATAAGAAGATAAAAAAAGTAGAAACAGAAGTAAAAGAAGAAAAGGAACGACAAGAACAAGAATAATAATAAAAAAGATATTCTTGGTTTATCATACTAAACACTTTCAAAAAAATACGAATGCATCCAACTTGCTCAACACATTGATTTTTCATCAAATTTATCTCATATCTAATAACACCATAAATCATTATGTTTCAATCTATTATGAAATGTTGAATTATTGGATAGGTGTATCACATTCTAATATCCCCACATCAAATTATATATGTAATAAGTCGCACATCCAAGTATGCTAGAAAACATTTCATCCATAACATTTAAAATAAACACAACCTTAATATTGAACAATACTTTGCACTATTAAACCTTAGATATTTCTCTCTCAGTCAACTTCATTGATTATTAAATGATTATTATAACACATTAATTATTACTTGTAGTTAAGACATACAAAACATGACTCATTAAATAATTAATATTCAAAGTTAACCATTGATTAACTTTGAATATTAATTATGACGTAGACTCTTCCATTGAGGAAGACATTTAAGTAGCACCCCTACAACATGCAATGAAGGTCACTACATTAGACCATGAGCCTCATTTATCGCCCACCAGCCCAATTAAGGTAAGTATGTTTCATCTACACTGAAATGCTTATTATATATTCTTTTACGACCCTGCTGATTTGTGTTTTTTTAATGCGGGTCATTGGATGTTTTGATTTTCAAATCGATTTTCGATTATCAAATCTAGAATTGAGGATGCTTTTTACAATTAATATTTATCTTTTTGAATGTAATTTAATTAATATCTAACATTAAATAATAATATAAAAATAAAGGAACTGGGCATGTATTAATATTATTCGGATAAAAAGAATAGACTTCAGCATTCCCATCTATAAGAATTAATTAGAAACAGGGCACGGTGTTGGAAAATTACAACAATTTGTAATCTTATTCATAAATATTTTGAAAATGTAGCATGTCATATTATATGTGCAACATGAATTCTAAATCAAAGTTGGAATATATGCATATGACATATAATATCTAATTCATTAAGATATAATTGTTATTGCGTATAGGTAAAATTTTTTCATATTTATTATATATTTTTATATTTCAATTAATATTTTATTGATATTTCCAATATTTCATATATTTATAAAAATTTCTATGTCTATTAATATTTAAGATCTCGTGTTCAACATTCTAATGACTTGTGAGAAATATCAAGAATAATATGTAATAAAATCAATATAGAATATGGGGCACAATTAGTATATAATGTCGTTTAACTAATTTAATAATGAAGAGTTTTTTCTACATTTGTGAATCAAAGTTAGTTTGAGGTAGAGTGGAGCCTAATAAAAATTGTGGTTGATAAACTATCTAGGACTCACACCCTAGATGCTTGGTTTGTAGGAAGGCAGCCATAAGTTTCAAACATACGATCCTTATTTTCATAGTATTGAAAATCTATGATGACTGCATCAAACTAGTTGATGATAGATGTGTTAAAATGGACCAACCAATATAGATTAGCCCAGGTCAACCTGACCCCCTGGCTAGCTTGTTGGATCAACCTAGGTTTGGTGACCCCTATATGAGGATCATAATGATTGTTGTGGAAGCTTGGGATGGTTATTATGTATTTGTTTTAATTTTTTTTCCCTCTTTTAAATCAATGGGTCGAGTTGAGCTCGACCTACCCTTACCCGCACATATGGGTATGTAAATTGGATCGTGCCATCATCTAGAAATTTTTGGTTGAGCATGTCTCACTCATTCATTATGACACCTATACTTGTTCCTAGAAAACACTCATCCTTACGCTAATCCAAACTTTGCAATAGTAACTGTGAAGTTTCTTCCACTGTTAATTTCAATGTTTCTCATATTATGATACATCATGATAGAACAACTCAAACTTTGCTTATCTTTTCTATATGTAATTATGTTCTAAGTACTTATATATTGATATTTATTAATATTTTTCAATCATTATCATAGCAAAAGATTTCTCATTATGGTTCATTACATATTTGTTTTTATATATTAATAGTCATAATCTTTCCAAAGAAATGTTATATGATTGTCTCTCTCAAAGCTAGACTCTCTCACTATAATCCCCTCCCATTTAATGAGCTTTGTTCCTTTTTGGCATATTACAATCATCTCTCATTGTCAATTGTGATCTAATATCACCTTGATATCATTTGTAATAACTTACTTGATCAAATAACATGATTTTTGTTGTTCGAGTCTTAGAAGTTTAATGTTTTTGTTCTTAGGCTTATAGGTTTAGAAAAGTTCTCGGACATTTACAAATTCTTGAATTTTTCTAACTTATGCTATGCATAATTAACTCAAGAGTTGTTTTCAAACAATATTGTTAATTGTACCAATAGTTGTCTTTTTATGATTGAATATGTCTTTTGACTTATATATCATTATTTTTAATCTCATCAAGCTATGTGAGATAACTCACATCAAGAATTATTTTTAATCTCATTATTTTTATAATTGAATTTTTCTAAATTAAAATTAAAATTCAATTATAAAAACAAATATGTAATGAACCATAATGAGAATATTAAATTAAAATTCTCATTACCTTTAGATATAATGGAGTCAACAATGGAATGATGGGCATGCCTACTACTCTTAATCACAATAGTAGTTACATTGGTGAAGGTGCATGGTTTCCTAATTCAGGAGCAAATGACCATGTCCCAAATGATTTCGAAAATTAAAATGTAGAAATAACAACATATCAAGGTCAGAATTGCTTTCACATGGGACATGATATATGTTTTAAAGTTTGCTACATTGGTCACTCTGATTTAACAACTTCACAATCTACACAATTATTTATTCTTAAAAATATATTTCATGTTCAACAAAATACAAAAAAAAATGTATTCAATGTTTGACCATTTACTATGACAATCAATTATGCTTTAAGGTTCATTCCTAATTTGTCAATTAGAATAATTCTATTTAGAGGAAAATAGTATGTATCAATTCAGCCTTTGATTAATCTTTAACTACTAAAGACCAATTGTTCACTGCAGTCCAACCATTGAATCTACTACTATATTAAAACCCTTATTACCAACTTTTTTTTGTCATGATATCACTGATGTTGATGAAACATTATCAATCTATTATGCTTTAAAAATTTTCCATTATTGATGTATTTTCCAAATTCACTTGATTATGTCTTTTGAAAACAAAGTCCTAACATTTCAAGTAATTCATTGTTTCAAAACTCAAGTTGATTTGCAACCAAAAAAGAAAATCAAAAATTTTTAATTAGATTAGGTCTTAGGAAGGCGAATTTCATTCCTTCTATTTTTAAAAATACTAGAATTATTCATCAACTACCTTTTTCAATGCTCTTGAACAAAAAGATGCACTTGAGTAAAAACACATATATTGTAATGGCTAACTCTATTAACTTTTTGCTAACTTCAACTCAAAATTTGAAATGGTGCATATACCACAATTATATATTTAAATCAATAGCATCACAACAATTTTTGCAAAAAAAATTAATTGAATTTTTTTTCCAATCCAAATTAGATGACATGTAATTTCAATTGCAAAAAAATTTAGATGGCATGAAATGGTGTATTTTCTTTCCACTCCTCATATCGTGCAACTATTATAAAATGGTTAGAAGCTCACCATGACCTTTCATGTAAAAAAAATTGGGATATTATTTACAACTCATAAGGTACAATTGCTTGATTCTAATGGAAAACTATACATCTCAAAACAAATGAAGTTTGATGAATCTCACCCATGTAACAAGATCAAAAACAAATATTTAAACTCATCATCCTCATTCACCAACTCCCATTTTTCTACCAAAACTATCCAATCACATATTACCTCATTAGCCCCATTTATTTTGGTGTGCACACTTTCATCTTGATTCAATGCTAGATTTTGATTGATCTATCATTGTTGATTACAATGCTTCTATTCCTCATTCTATATCTTTTGTTCCCTCTCAATTAATAGTTCTTATACACATACTTCTTTATATTGCTAATGTGATGTGAACCTCATAAGCTTTTGTAATTGCAAGATCAACCCAATGATGCAGATTATCCCTAGAACCTTTAAACACTACGGTATATGACTCTGTCCCCTTGAATGTATTGAATCAAGAGCTATAAGTATGGTGTAAGGCCATTGTACCATTGGTTATATGCAACCTAGAGTCGTGAGAACAAAGTAAAAGGGCCAAAAAAATAGTTTCCTTGATTATGGAAGAATCAAGAGTCATAGGTTTGGAACTACGAGGATTAACCTTGATAGACTCAAGAGTCCTTACAAGAACCAAAAGAGAAGAAAAACCTCATAAATATTATTGAATTCATTTAGTTCTTTTTAACAAATAAATCAAATACCCTTTATATAGAGCTTGGACATGCTTCAAGATAAAAAAATAAAAGACAAGTTTACAAGATAATATTATTCATCTTCGGATTTATATTTTCATTTTCATAGAATAGCAAGTGATATGTTAAAAGCGAGAAAAATATTTTAAATAATGAAAATAAAATATACACAGAAAACATAATTAGTTGAGTGTGGTGAGAATCTTATTTCCATCAAGTCCAATGAGGCATGATGGTTATACCCTATAAGTTTAGCCTAACTCTTAAAACTATATTTAGCATTTGTCCACCGTAGTGTGATGAATTCACCCTATAAATGTTTCCTTGCCCATTGGTATACACTTTGATTTCATGATTGATCAACAACCACAAATAATTGATCCACCCCTATTTCATATTTTTTATTCGGCACAAATTCATGGGGCACAATAGCTACACTCCACATGTTTAATCCAACTCTCCTAACTTGAAGTGCCCAATGTTGCTTCATCCATGCATGATATGATCATGCCATATCTAATTTTGTAAAGGATTCTAGTGATTACCATTTGAATCTACTATTTGGTAAACTTATCCAAGTGGCACTAGGTCCATGTGATCTATCTTTTATGATCTATCTAAGTTGAATAGTATTTTGTGGCACATTCCCATAATTATCATGATATGTGGGCTATTTATAGAATATGTGTGTGTGTGTGTGTGTGTGTGTGTGTGTGTGTGTACACACACACTAAGTATGTGTATGTAATGGAAATTCACATTAATTTTACTTTGTACGACAAGATCTGTGTTATTAAAATTTCATTATACATGCCATCATAAAGTTTATATCAAAGTTACAAAGCATTGCAATATTTCAACACTACTTATTAATTAAATATTTTTTGAAAATTTTTACGTGCCTAAATTATGTATAGATAGAGTTTTCACTATTAAATATTATATTCATTCAAACACTTACATAACATCTTAATTATGTATTCAATTTCTATAAAATTAATTATGCATCCACCTAAATAGATCAGCTCGAAAAATATGGAAGGATAATTGGTCTAGATAAAGTCTTCTCAAATTCTAATAGGAAGCTATGGGTTCTGTGGAATGATTCAATGGATATTGAAATATTTTCGGAAGCCGACCAGATTATCAGTTTTAAACTAGGAACTCGGTTAGAATTAATTATTTCGATAGTATATGCAAGTAATGCAAAGGAAGAAAGGAATGCCCTATTGCAAAAAATGAATGAATTAGCCGAATTGAAGACCCCATGGATCATCGGAGGAGACTTCAATGTTATTAGGAATTCTAAGAAAAAAAAGAGTAGGAAGACCACCGGATCCGATAGTAGTAGCACAGTTCAATGAGGTGATAACTAGAGTTAATTTTATGGAGGCGAATTTTTTGGGGTCAAAGTTTACTTGGTGTAATAACTAGATGAGGAGGGGGGCAATCTGGTCCAGACTAGACCGGGTTCTATTTAATATGAAATGGATGGATAAACTAGGTGGAATAAAACTGAGGCATCTCAGTAGAACATGCTCAGATCATAGCCCACTCCTGATGACTCTACAGGATAGCCCAGAAAGACACATAGGTTTTAAATTACAAAATATGTGGGGCATGCACAAATATTTTGATAATATTGTAAAGAATACATGGGAAAGGTCAGTTGAGGGTAACCCTATGCAAATACTCGCAACAAAGCTGCGCAGGTTACGTCTAGAACTGAGCAAGTGGAATAAGGAAGTGTATGGAAATATAACCCTAAAAATTCAGGAGGCAAAGCAGAAAGTAGGGCACTATATATTGAATATGAAGAGAGCCCAAATGATGCTATAAGGATTGAAGTTTGTAAAGCAGAAGCAGAACTAAGGCTTAGAATACACATGGAAGAAGTCTTCTGGAAACAGAGGGCTAGGATAAAGTGGCTAACAGATGTAGATAAAAACACAAAATTCTTTAATTCAATGGGGAAAGTCAAAACCTCAAGGCAGAAAATAAAAGGCTTAAAATCAACAAATGAAGTTTGGTTAGAAAAAGAGGCGGAAATTAAAAATGAATTAGAAAAATTCTCTAAGAGTCATATATGTGGATCAAACTCACTAAGAGAGTGCACATTAATGCAAAAGATTGAAAGGAGAATCAAGGACGATAATAAAAAAGCCTTGGAGAAAGCTTCTGGAGAGGAAGAGGTGAATGAATTGGTATTTAGTGCTAATAAAGATAGCATTGCAGGACCTAACGGTTAGAATAATCACTTTTTTAAATGGGCTTGGTCAATAATTAAAAAAGAACTAGTTGCATCTTTGGCGTGGATCTTTGCAGGTGTGGAAATTACAAATGCATGGGCTAATTCTTTTATCATATTGAATCCTAAAAAAGTAAATTCACAGAGAGGAGAAGATTTTAGGCCAATTAGCCTATGTAGTACGATCTATAAAATTCTAACTAAATTGCTTCAAAATAGGCTTAGTAAGATTCTCCTTTCCATCATATCGATAGGAACAAGCATGATTTGTAAAAAATAGGTGTCAAATGGGTCGGGCAATCCGGCCCATTTTTTTAGAGCACGGAAGTGCTTTCGTGCCTGACCAGGCACGGTTTATAAAAGCTGGGACCGGCAAGGCGGGTCGTGCTGGGCCGGCCCGCTCAATTGTACGGGCCGAAAAAAAAATTTTTTTTTTTAAATATTATTGTTTAAATTTTTATTTTAATTATATAAATTATTAAATTATATATAAAATTATAGATAATGTATAATAATATAAATTTATAATATGAATATTGTTTAAATTTTATTAAATTTAAAAAGTATAATTTTTTTTATAATGTAAAATAAAATTAGTTTAAAATTTATTAGAATTATATAATAGAGTTATAAATTTTAAAATGCAAAATTAAAACAAATAAATAAATAAATCAATAATAATCTTAAAAAATTAAAAAGTAAAAAAAACATAAGCAAACCAAATGAAAAATAACCAATCAGCCATTAGATACCAAATGTCTGAACAAAATAAATTAAAGTTTCAACGTAACGTATAAATAAAGCATACAATCAATAAAAAACAAAACATCAAAATCAAAAAATAGTAGATCATCATCAATCATCAATCGGCATATCATGAGCATCATCAGCCACAACATCAAGATCAGTATCATATAAATCATCATCATCAGTAATCAACTCCTCCGCTATCGCAGTGGATGTGGCTGCAGTCCATGTCCCAGTCCCAGCTACAGCACAATCATGGATGCTAAACCTCGAATCCTCCCAATCCTTCAAACAAGCCAATGCCTCAACAATATCTGGATGTAATCTTGATCTCCTATCCGAAATCACGTTCACTACAACAGAAAAAGCAGACTCCGATGCTACGCTCGACACCGGAGGAGTCAGTAGATCCCATGCCATCCTAGATAGCACGAGAAAGGTGGACTCATATGATTTCTACCACTATAATATATCAAGATTCTTAGTATCAGAATGTGATAGGATTGAGCAGTAATCGGTATCTAAGTACCGAGAAAGCTCGCTCCTATGTGATGGTCCACCCCTACGTTTCCCCCTCGCTAACTGAATGGAAAATCGTCATCTCCGAACAAGATATCCATGTCTGTAATCACAGTCTCACTACTACAACCACCATACCTAGTATCGTAGTATGTGAACAGGTCAGTCAACTTCTCGTGAATGAACCCTTCAGGTGGCTCTTCCAGGTTCATGCACGAGGAAATATAAGACAATGTGTTTTCTACCCCTTCCACCTTAACCCTAGGGTCCATGCATGCAACGAGGCAATAAAGAGATGGAACAGTGGACCAGTACTTCAAGTACTTGATTTCCATCTATGCAACCATATGGCTAAGTGTCGGGTCAGCTCGATACTTCCTAAACATGCTACTAATGTTGCATATGCACTGGAGTGCAATACAAGTCGTGGGCATATAAACTGACAAACACATGTTCGTCGTGTCATAAAAAATCTTCAGGAATTTCATAAATGAAATTCGTGAAGCCCAATCAATGTCATCAATAATAAGTTCGTCACTCTTACTATTGACGTAGTTGAATATCACGTGTACGTATCCAACACATGATTCTAACATCATGTATGTGTAATTCCAACAATGTCTCACATCCGATTGGAATTTCTTCTTCATAAGATTCGCAGACAAATAGAGTGCCAAACTCTTGTTGTCTGCGAGGAGTGTGGATATATTTTAGTGCATTACATATATTATCCAACGCGGGGGAACAGACCTTCATACCCGCTTGAATAATCAGGTTAATCATGTGACACATGTATATGATGTGAAAAATCTCTCCTAATAGTGCATCTCTAATATTCCTAACAAACATGTTAATCGCTATTGCATTATTAGATGCGTTATCGAATGTGACACTAAAAATTTTATTTTGAATTTTATATTCCCTAAAGATTTTCATCATATACTCAAAAATGGCCTGGCCATCATGAGGATGAAGGATCTCATAAAATCCTAAAATTTTTTTATTCATTGTCCAGTTAGAATCTACATAATGGCTGGTGAGACATGCATAAGATGATTCATCGTGACTTCTCCAGATATCAGACGTCACGGACACCACTCCACTACATGCCATAAATTCATTACTTATTTTTTGTTTTTCTAACTTATACAATTTTAGTATGTCATTCATAGATGTGGACCTAGGAATCCTACGATAAGCAGGCTGAAAATATGTCTCCATGATGTGCACAACCCTTGGATCTTCCGAAAATCTGATCGGAAGACCCATCAATGTGATAAGTATGGCCATGTTGTCCCTACCCAACTCGCTGGAGTATATGAAGGGAGTAAACTTTGAGACTGGACTCGATCCAGTCTCAAAAAATGCAATGCCAAGTTGGATTTGCCTAGGATCTAATGGACCATATTTTTTGGTACATAATTCGACATGCCTCTTAAGGTGCCCAGTCCTAAACGAACTCATACATGTTAAAAGTCTCATACAATATTTACACTGTGTCATTTCTTTTTTCTCACCCCTAATATTTTTTTGTTTTATTATATTAAAATGAGTCCAAACTATAGAAGTCCTCTTAGTTTTTTTGTTTTTTAGAAGTTTGGGTTGAGGCGACTGGAGAAACCAAAGTTTCAGCAGCCTCAGACATCTGTGTAATATTTTCAATTTCTAAATTTAAATATGTTTCATTAGTATTTGTCATTTTTTAGGATTTTTCTTAATCAGGACACTTATTTTGAGACTAAAGGTTAGATTTAAAATTTATCTATTTTAGGTCTAGAGAGAGATACTAGAGAGAGAGTAAAATAACTTAAAATAAATTTCTCAGTAAAGTAGTGAGGTCGATCACGTGCATGGTGCACCACAGTCTAGCTCAAAATTCAAAACACAAGTTGAGATTCCCGAAAAGCCAAGCCAAATGACGAAATCCTGACTTTTCGAGTCCCGAGAGAGAGGCACAAGATTTTTGAGAGAGAAAATGTGAGATTTGAGAGAAAAAATGTTTATGAAAAACATAAATGTTATCGAGAGAATCGATGGAATTTATAGATTATAAAAAAATATTTTTTTTTAAAAGTCATTTTTTTGATTTTTTTTTTTTAATTTTTTAGGGGGCAAAATCATGAGGGCCGTTAGATTATGCCCCCTAGCCGTTGGAGGCGAGATCCAACTGCTACAATTTAAATTTTTTTTTATTTTTTTTTTGCCCATTGGGGGGGGGGAATCGGGTCAGCTCGGGGACAGTGGGTCGAGTCTGATTGGCGACACACGGTCTTTTTTGTGGGAAGGGTGAAGTGGAAAATGTTGTGCACCCGTGCCGGTGTGTTGTGCCACGGGCCACCGAACCATGTTGGGTCAGGCACGGCATGAGGCCCGGTTGGCATCAGCACGGCACGGGTCATGCCTTATCCGAGCACGAAATTTTCCCATGCCGGGCCGGCCCAGGCATGGCTGAACCGTGTCGTGCCTTGTGCTGGGCCGGCACACCTCTAGTAAAAAATTGGTTAATGATGGAAAATACTAATCTAGCCTCGGAAATGATAAGGGAAATAGGAGCTAGGGCTAGAAGTCATAACATATTTCTAAAACTATATCTTTCAAAAACATTTAATAGAGTGGATTGGGATATCTTATGTTATCTAATGAGAAAAATGGGCTTCTCAGAATTCTGGATAAACCTAATGTACAGAATTATTTTTAGTACTTGGGTCAGAATCCTAATTAATGGTCAAGTTGGTGAAGAATTTAAGCATGTAAGAGGGCTTAGGCAAGGGGATCCACTCTCTTCCTCCTTAGTTAATATATGCTTAGAATTATTTATTTTAAATTTAAAAAACAAAATGAAAAAGTGTAGCATAATCACTTATAAACAGCCGAGGCATAGGCCAAATGTGAGCTGCTTGGCATATGCGGATGATGTTATAATTTTCACAAATACCAACAGCAAATCGATGAAAAACATGATGAAGCACTTGCTAACACTTGAGGAAGAGACATGGCAAAAATTAAATAAAAATAAATACCAATTTATGTTATCAAGAAGGGCATCTGATAATGTAGCTCATAAGATAAAAAAAGTTATGAAATTTTCACAAAACAAAGGTGCACTGATGTATTTGGGCTACCCAATCTATGAAGGAAGAACTAAGAAGGAGTAGAACTCTTAGTGGAAAAATGAAACATAAAATAGTTGGCTGGAAATAAGAATTATTAATTATGGTGGGAAAAATTGCATTGATAACACACGTGCTACAAGCTCGCTAGCACATATTTTAATGGAAATTTAGCCATCGAAAACAATAATAAAGAAGTTATAAAAAAGAAGGTAAGTTTAAGCTGCATTGGAAAAAATGGGCAGATTTATGCTATCCAAAGGATGAAGGTGGTTTAGGCTTCTCCACCCTAAATGACTTATCCAAAGCCTGGGCCTATAAAAATTGGTGGAGGCTGAAGGAAAATGGTGGCCTGTGTGTGGAATATATAAAGGCTAGATACGGGCTTGGCAATAAGGCTTATAAAAAACCAAAAAAAATGCATCTAAAAGCTAGAAATTGATGCGAAAACAACAAGATATTGTTGAAAATCACACAATATTGGTAAGTAGCTATTGGAAATGAACGTTGAAGCCACAGGAGAAATTTACATTAAAAAGTGCAAAATCGTTGGTAAGAAATAAAAGGTCGATGCAAGAAATATCTAAAATGACATGGATAAAGGAGCTGCCTCAAAAAATAAATGTATTTATGTGAAAATTACTTTCGAATGAGATTTTAGTGGATGATAACATAGAAAGGAAATGTATAAAGTTGGCATCTAGATGTGAATGTTGCTTTCAAGAGGCGGAAAATATTAATCACTTATTTTCCACAGGAAAGATAGCATCTAAGTTATGGCAGAAGTTAGAGTTGGGGGCGGATATTGAAGTAGGTAGGATAGGTCTAAAAGATAGACTAAAAAATTGGAGTAATAAGCATACTAAAAATAAAATTTTCAAATGTATAAGAAATTATATCCCGCATATAGCAGTTTGGTGTTTATGGAAAGCTAGAAATAAATGTAGATTTGAGGGCATCCCAATGAATGTTGAGAATATTCTAGAAGAAATTAAAAGGGAAAGCTCTTTTATCTCAGCTTGTACCCAATAAAGATTAGAAGCATAAAGGTAGATGAAAATCTGAAAAATTCTTGGAACCTCTTTATGAAAATAAGAAAGCAGCTAAAAATAAGAGTTATCAGCTGAGAAAAGCCTCTGAAATGTGGTTTAGCCCTAAACATGGATGGTATCTTTAAAAGAAAAATGGGAGCTGTAGGCGGGGAGGTGCAATAAGAGTTGAAGAAGGCAGGATAATAAAAGCCTTCACGATGAGAGGTGAAGTGCCTCAGCCTTGCAGGCAGAAATTATTGCCTTACATAAAGGCCTACAGATCTGTAAAGAAAATAACCTTCAAAATATTAAAGTTCAAGTAGATTCAAGCTTGCTTGTAGATCTTGCTCTAAGTAAAATAGAATTGTAGAGATTTGAGGAATAGAATAGTATAATTAAAAAATTATTAGTTGAAACAAAAGGTGTCTTAGCACATATATTTAGAGAGGCGGACACACTAACAGACAAATTAGCAGAGGAAGGAAGAAAAAAGGGAGAGCAAGAATTTGAAAGGGATAACATGCCGAACAAGTTTAAAGGTTTAATAATTTTAGATAAAATAGGGTGCCAATATATTAGAAAACAAAAGAACAAAGATTAGAAGTTAGAAGTCGGAAGGTAGGGGTTCACTTATTTTATTTAATATTTATTTAGTCTTTTTTGCAGTTTTTGGCAGGAGAAGGCCTTGAACAATCCAAGAGTCGCTCTGGTCCTAAGGGGTGACTAAATATATGAAGATCAAACTAGATAGGATGTGGTCATGTTATATTTATACTTGTTTTGTGGTTTTTTTTTGTTTTGTAAGTAGGGTGTATGGAATACTAAGGAGGGAGATAGAAAGATAAAGAAAAATGCAGAAAAGACTCATTCAAGATCATTGTCTGTGAATTGTGATGGTGTCTGAATT
The DNA here is from genome assembly GCA_029783825.1 of Sapria himalayana. Classification (NCBI taxonomy): domain Eukaryota; kingdom Viridiplantae; phylum Streptophyta; class Magnoliopsida; order Malpighiales; family Rafflesiaceae; genus Sapria; species Sapria himalayana. The sequence goes on from JAREIK010002830.1 coordinate 96,111, forward strand.
TGTTTAATGCAATGAGAATAGGGATCTGTAGTAGATTAGGATTTATAAGGTAGAATGGACTGTAATAATATATAGATATGTAGGAGTGTTTTCTTTTACAGTTTTCATAAGCAGAAGAGGAGCATACTAAGATCAAAGGGCTGTAGGTAAGGTGCGAGCTAGGAGGAAGTATAGGTATGGTGAGGAAAGAGGCTGTCAGTCAAGTGTGATCTGGATGGGCTGTCTTCGGTTTTAGTCTGTAAAAATGGTCTGTAGTCTGTATAGACTGTGTGGGCTGTAACTGTCAGCACAATCTGTTACAGCAAACTCAAGCCGATGTAAGGCTGGTTTGAGTCTGCTGAATTACAACAGTAATGTTGAATGTAAGGTAGTCAGAATGGGCTGCCTGTAATAAAAAAGTATGTATAGACTGTGCGGGTTGTAATAGTCAACACAGCCTTGTCTTGTATTAAAGTAGATGCAGTCAATAGGAGGTGGGAAGAGTTGTGTGTAGCATCATATGTAAAAGGCTGCTGGACAAAGCACTAAGGTAGGGAGCTCAAGAAGATCAGAAAGATGGCTAGAGAAGCAAGAATAATCAAAAGAGCAAAGGAAGAGGCAGGACAAAGCTCGGCAAGCGGATAGGGACAGCAAGGTCAACCAAATGGAAAAGCTTTGAAAGATGAACCAAGCCACACTGATGCAAGCACTGATATATGCATGGGAAAATAGCATTTATAATTTGTATTAAAAAAAGGGCTGTAGGTTGTTGCATTATTTGTTAGGATTGAGACAGGGTGTAAAAGGGTAAAGGGTAGTTTTAGCTTGTAAACTTGATTAATGTTATTGCATGCATTACATATACATACACACAAGTATACACAAGCTTGAAACTTGATTAACCACTTCATATGTATACATACATACCTAAGTTCAATAAGTTATATTTATAAAATCCACTAAAATCAATAAATTTTATCTTTCCTTTTTAAAATCAATGAGCCAAATAGTTATATTTATAAAATCCACTAAGTTCAATAAGGTAACTTTTACAATTATGTTTGGGCTTTTAGAATATTAATTTTTCAAATAACCATTTTTATTTTCAAAATTCTTATCATTCCTAAACACATATATAATGATTCCTAATCATATATATTTTCTTATGGTCCCCTACAATTTATTTTGTTTTCTACTTCATGTTTCCTCCACTTCATAATAAATGTGAGTGAATTTTTTTAACACAATACTTATTTTTTTTACTTTTCTTATCTCTTGTGAATATTTAAATCAAAAATAGAGCAAGAAACCACGTAGGCCAAACACAAAATTTAAATATAAGATTTTCTTTTTTTCTATCCCCAAAAATTTAGTATCTTGTGATGTTTTGTTTTATAGGTTTATAAATTAGTAAGCATTGTATAATTTTGATAGAGACTCCCTTGGTAGGCAATCAAATTTTTAGTAACATCTTGGATAAATTTTCTTTGTGAAATTTATTATTCTAATAGAACACTTACAATGGTTCATATACCAATTGGACTGAAAAGTTAAATCCTATACTTTTTTGAGAAAGTGAATCCAAGTTAGAAAAATAATCATCACTTCACATATTTGATATGGAATATTCTTCTAGTCCCTTTGAATATCAATGTGATATTTAGTTGACATTTATTTGTCCCCTATATGGTTTTTGTTAAAAAAATTGGGATGGTAACCATTCTAAAGGAGCATTATATGATTGGTCAACACTAGACTAACTACAATGAAAATACTATATAGATTAAATATTGTAAGTAGTTCTCATTATAGTAATATTTTTAGTTATTAGACCAAAAGTCACCATAGATCCACATATGAGAAATTCTAAATTTTGACACAATCCAATATCATTTGTAAATATGTAGCAATGTTGACAATAGTTGGTAGTGAAATAAATCATTTAAAATGATATTAGAGAATGATAAAAAAATTATCCCTCTCAATAGTATTTAATATCGTTTGTTTTATCAACCTACTCTAAGGTCGAGAAATAATATGAATAAGCTTTATAAGGATAACTTAATTTGTATTGTATTTTCTATCAAGATATCATATGATAAAATGAAAATAAGATCAATTATGGATTATTTTGTATCATACTAATAAAATTCATTTAACTTGGATAGTTATAATATTTTATTATATGACACTTTCATTTTTTGTGGGCTAAAGAAAGGTTTTTTTGACCCACTACCAATATTGTGTGAACTAACATGGTTGCATTCTTAGAATAAATTGAAAACTAATTATTGAGTTATAATATTAATTCTCATTAAGAAAGATATTGTTCACATTCATTGAATTAAATGTTGTCTAGATTCATTCAATTTTGTCCAAGCTCGTTAAATAGGATATTGTATGGATTAGATGAATTGGATTTTATCCATATTCACATATATTGATAATAATTTTTAAACTCAATGCATCTTTGATCTCTCTATTTTATAAGTGATTGCCAATAGAAAACCTCGATTTCTTTTGACAGAAAAACTAAGGTGTTATAGACATTATTTTGAGGATATGATATTGAGAGGATATGATTTTAATTAATCTGGTTATTTGATCATCTATGCATATGCAATATAAAGGGATAAATTTTTTAATCACCAACAACAATTATATATGGAAATTTGATAATCTGATACATCTTAATGTTGATTTGATTAACTTTTTTTTATAATGTATAAACGATTATTAATAATCTATTATTAATGCAATCAAATTAAATGTATGGTTATTGATAATTTGTTATATTTAATTTGATCAACAATGAAACTATCAATATGTGTATAATAGATTACTAATTAAGGATTTCATGATGGATTAATTAATGATAATCACATATCAACTAGAAATGAGATTACTAATATTAGTTTGATTTGAAAAAATTAACATATTTATGTTATGAACAACATATGTTTGTGAGTCTTGAAGATTAAATGGTACATTTTTATTTTGAATGGACATTAATATGATTAATAACCATTAGGATTTCAAAAACGACAACTCATTCTATGAGTATGGTAAATAGTTTATCTTTTAGGGGGTGTTGTCCCTTGTCCTAGAAAAAATTTTATCACACATACCCTAATTAATATTAATTTTAATGGATTTAGGGTTTGATAAATTATAATTAATGTTAATTATAATGGTTCATGGGATGACTTTTTAGTCCAATGTGATTGGTTTTTTATTTATTTTAAGTTTATAATTTTAAATATGACTTGCATGTCATTTTTATTTATTATAATTTATGTATAAATAGTAAAGTCTAAATTACAAGATATAATCAAAACATATTTATTGAGATGAAGATTTACCAAGATTGATATTTGATCTTTATATTAGCTTATGAGGATCAATCAATAAATATATGACACGTGTACTTTGTGATTTTATTATATATATGTACATGTGATGATATATATATATATATATATTATTATTATATAAATGCATGTGTATACCTTTCTCGACTTTTTGGCTAAGTGAGTGTAGTGCATGTGATGCTATTTATATACCTTTCTTGGTTTCAGAATATATATACTATTCTTAAACCACTAAAAGTATTGGAAATAAATTTTTGTCTGGAATAACAAAAAGTTTTAGATATAAAAACAACTCAAATAAGATTTAGATGCATTAAAAGGATTATTAATGCATTGGATCTTATATGAATTTTAAATTTAAATGTGCTTAGTCATGATTACTATTAAGATGATTAATTAGTGTTGAATGTTAATATATGCATTTATCTTAGGGTTGGTAAGGGGGGATGGGGGGGGGGGGTGTGAAAAAAAATGTAAAAACTAAAATAAGATTAAATTATCAATTTTTGAAAATTATAAATTTTTAATAAATAAAAATCTATTTCACATTTTTTTATTAAAAATCAATTAGATTTAAATTCTGAATTTTAAAGCACAATCCAATATGCATTTAAAATGGCCAAAGTCTAATTTATAATGTTTATATATGTTCCACATGGAAGTGCGCATTCGACATCCCCGCCAATTTGACTTCACATGTTGTGTGGGCATTTGATGATTTAAATTTGCATCTCATTTAATTTTACAAATCATAAGATTGCAAATTTATTTTTCTCTCATTCTTTTCTTACTATATCATATATCTTAACTTTCAGTAGGTTTAACCATTTTCTTCCTATTATTTAGTATAATATATTACACATATAAAATTTAGACTTTAAGAGTTCTAAAATTCAATTTCTATTATTGTTATCTATTTGATTTGTGACCTATATGAAGAATTCTTGAATTCAATTTATCCAACACAAAAGCACTTGTCTTTTATAATAAAACTCATTTTATATCTACCATTGCACATAATATTATTTTGGAACATAATATCATGACACCATGCCATCTTAGTCATTCATACTCTTTTATTTAAAAAATTGTTGCTTCAATTTTAGTTGGCATAGAATTTAATTGATGGAAATTTTGTTAGATTATATTTCATTTATCTCAAATTTAAATTTTATAGTTTAAAAAAATAAGTGCATTTGATGTTAGTGGTTGTGCAAGTGCAACCATTCTCAATGGACTAACCTTGATGCTCTAATAATTATATTTTCAATGAACTCCTACACTTGAGAGAGTGCAATAAATCATACTTTTAACCATGAATGAATGTGATATTTCTTATATAATTGTTTTTATAGGTCAATTCCTACGAGGTATAAAGATGCATCCTTTATAAGTCATTCAATGAGTACTAATATATGGCAAAATTAAAATTGATTATGAAGATTGCAAATTGATTAGATTTTGCAAATTGATTTTTCTAGAGACCATAATATGAGATGTTCGACAAGTGGATATGTCTTCAACTTGACTTTTATGTTGTTTTCATGGTGCAGCAAAAGATAACCAATAGTTTCTCTTTTAGCTACATAAGTAAAATACTAAATAGTAGAAATGACATCACAGAGAGCACATGGTTAGTACTACTAATAAATATCCACCACTACAAGAAATTGGGGGTTTCACCCACACATACTATGTGTGGGCAAGGCTTTATTATATGTGGGTTATAATTTTTACCCACACATAAAAAAATGTACCGATTTTTGGGTAAAAGGTTGTAGAAAAAAGTTTTTTCCACACATAATAATATGTGTGGATAAAACCTTTAGTTTCACCCACACATATATATGTGGATAAAAGAAAATTATGTGTGGACATTATATCTAAAAAATTGTGAAAATGACATGGCATCTAATGTAGAAGATGATGTGGCAATGACATGGCGTTGACATGTTTGACCACATGGCACGAAGTTGGTGATGTAATAGTAATGTGGCGATGACATGGCAATGTGTGACAATAGTGCATCTCACATAATGTAAATATATTTGTGGGTAAAAGTATTATTATGTGTGGGTAATTATTTTTTAAAATTTTAATTAAAATATTATTTGATTAATATAATTGGCTGAATATATAAAATGTGAGTAAATAAATTTCTGTGTGGGTGATAATTTTTTTTTACTATTTATAAAATAAAATTTAAATATTATAAATTGACATTTAAATAGAAATCATAAAATCCAAATGTAAATTAGAACAAACAAAGTCATAAAAATTCTAAATAAACTAAAATAGAGTCATTGAAGTTCTAAAACAAGCTAAATAAGTCGAAATGCTTAAATCAATACAAATAACATAGAAATATAAGATAGAAATCTAATGAGTCTCATCCACAAACTCTGAGCTTTATTGGTGGAATGTGTCAGAACGATGTCTATCTGCATGTCCAGAATTATGATCAGATATAGGTGGACGTGAGGGCAGAGGTGGCATGATGTTTTTGGCAATCAATGCCTCTAAGATCAATTTACATTACCACGAAGCTCATAAACTTTAGACTTGTACTTGTTCACTTGCTCCATCAACTCATCATAAGAAGGACGTCGTGGATCCTCTCTAGTGCTTGTCGTTTGAGAATTACTAGGAGATCTGCCCCAACCAAATAGATGAATAGAATGACGACCAAGGAATTTTTCTAAAATGTCTTTATCATTAATCTTCTCTAGAAGATTATCTTGCCTAAGTTGCAGCATCTCTTCCTACAAATAAAGCAAACCAAAATATAATCATTTTAAGATATTAATATTAAATATTATAAAAATATTGAAAAAAATATTACACATATTTGGCCTCTAAATCAAAAGATGTCCACCCACACTCTAAGTGCCAATGTTGAAGACGCCAAGTCTCAATGTGACCTACTGGAGCATCCAAATCAATTCCACGACTAACATGATGACATGCAGTAGACTTTGAGCCATTTCTAGAATCCCTCCTCCTTTTTCCACGACTATTTGCATTCTTTTGTGCTCGATCCTAAAAAATCAAACTCAATTAGTGAAATACATGTACTTGAAACCAAAAAAATTGTCTAAATGATTACCTTATAAGTGGGATTAGACCAATGATCACAAAGGAAATTCCAATCCCCTTGGCTCACTTCATCTGGGCACTTATTCTTGGCCTTAATTAGATCTTACTCTCCTCCAACCACTTTGAAATAATTATGTAGTTTGTGTTTGTGGCCTTTCCATGCTCGTTGCATTTGCCCATCAATGACCTTCATCACTCTTGCATCAGTGACATCAATATCAAATGTACTTTACAAAACCAAAATGATATCATCGAAATTAAGGTAAAAAATAAAACTAAAAATGAGATAAAATAAAATTACTTACAAGGAGGCGATCACGAAGAGGCACCCTGGCATTGGGTGGCACATGCCTCCACTCATTGTATGCAAAGCTACAATGGTTGAACAATATACCCAATCTCATTGTTGAATCGCTCAGCATTATCACAAATAGCTTGATTGAGTGCAAAATCAAAAGCCACAGTTAATCTAGCTTTAGCAGCCTTTTTAGCTACCCGAGTACCTCGCCCACTAGTGGCTCCTCGAACATTCAAATTAGAAGTGTTTACCGATGCATGTGGAAGTGCAGGAGGGGCATCAGTAGATCTAACAAATAAATAGACAAAAAATAATTAATTTATAACATGTGCAAATATGAAAAGTAAGAAAGAAATAATATTATACTAATTGAAGTAGAAGATGTGTTTAATGGTGCAGATACATGTTGAACAAGTGTAACCACGGATGTAGGTGCACGTGTTATGGGCTCATGAGTAGAATCTATAGTGAAAAAAATCAATTATAATAATCAAACTAAATATTAGAAAGATTGAAATAATAAATTATAAATGTTAATACCATCATGTAAATCACTAGATGCCTGTCATCCAATCCGTCCTCCCCTCCGTCCTTCCCTTCGTCCAATCAGAGCCATGCACAAAAAAAGCTATAATGTATAATTAGTATTATTAGAACAAATTCATCTCAAATGTACCAAAGTTAATTAAAATCACATGTATAGTGTTAATTATAAAACCGTAATTAAATGAAATAATGAATCATCATCATCAAGATCATTGTCATCATCTGAATCATAATCGCTCATGTCTTCATTCATTAGTTCATTATCAAAAAACAATCTTCCATCATCATCATCATCAACATCCTCGCCTATGTACTCATCTTGGTTATTGATAAAGTCTTGATCAATGCATAGCTCAATCACCAATTCGTTAGGTAGAGTTATTGGTTCAACATCTCGTCGAACCAACATAGATGTTTCAACTACCTCCTCTGTTGGTTGAAATGGTGGTAACTCACTAGATTCTTCTTTTTGAAAAATCTCTTTACTAACATATTCATCATCACTACTCTCATCATCATCATCATCATCATTATCACGCCCGAGTACATCATATATATTTCGATGGTTAACCTTTTATACAACCATCCAATTATGTTGTCGACTTTGATCTCTTAGGTAAAACACTTGTTGAGCTTGATTAGCTAAAATAAATGGATCTTCAACATACCATTCAGAATTAGTGTCAAGTGATGTCAAATTATGCTCGACCACTATTCTTTTACCTCGAGGGTCAGTATTGTACCACTTACATCTAAACATGAACACCTTACGCTTAAGGATAAAATCCAATTCTATAATTTCAATTAAGACATCATAATATATGAGGTTGTCACTCTCCTCATCAGCCCCCGTACAAATGCCACTGCATTGTGTCTTGAACTTATCATCATGAATTTTGCCACGAAATCAAACACCATTTATAATGCAACTATGTCATGATGTGTAGCGATCATCCACATATTGTGATAATGAATAGAAATCATCAGTTTCTTTAGGGTCACCATTAATCTTTAGCATAGCCATCTGTGAAAATATTTTATTAGAAATTATATTATTTTATCTATTGAAAAGAGTTAATATTTGACATGTTTACCTTTGCCTTAAACCAAGAAGCAAATTCCTCTTTCTGTACTGCATCGAGATCTTCTTCTCGTACATTTCTTGAACGTAATATTTCTTTATGCTCACTACAATAAATATGATATGAGCACTTATAGAATCATTAATCAGAATTATGCATTAAAAGTAGTTGGTTAAATATAAAAACTCATGTGAAATAATGATTGAGTTTTTCTCCACAATTGTTTAGAATGTACCATTGCACCACTTGATTGTTTGCCCCAAGCTTAGAAAACAAAGGTGTCCCCATTGTACGAATTTTATTATTGAATATATCTAACTTATACTTTGTGGTAGGTGCATCCCAATTGCGCTCTAAATTTGTGAATCTTGTCTCAATATTATGTATGTATCTTGATAAAAAAGTAACAACCTCAAAAACAATATATGCCTCAGCAATTGAACTGTCAGGGCATGCTAAGTTACGAACATAATTCTTGTATGTGCCCATGCAACATTCCACACCAAACATCCATCTTTGGCATACTGGTCCACCTAATAATGCTTGATCAAGCAAATGAACACATAGGTGAACCAAAATTGTAAAGAATGATGGAGGAAATATCTTCTCAAGCTTGCATAATATAGCAACAATCCCTGACCTCATTTTCTTAAGCTCGTCCACATAAAGAGTTTTGGCACATAGCTTTTGAAAAAATTGACAAAATTCAATCAATGTACCACGTATTCTCTTTTCCAAATATGGAAGAATAGCAACTGGTAGTATCTTCTGAAGCAACACATGACAATCATGTGTTTTCATTCCTCCAAGTCTATTAGAGTCGGTAACACATCGACTAATGTTTGAGGCATACCCATCTGGTAATCGAATAGACTTGATAAAATCACAAAAGCCTACACATTCTTCTTTAGTCAACGTGTAATTAGCATGAGGCTTTGTATATTTACCATTGTGCTCCTTCGACCATAAATCTTCTCTAATCTTAAGATCTTTCAGTCTAACCTTGCCTTTGCTGTATCTTTAGACTTCAAAGGATCATCCAACAAGGTCCCAATAATGTTGTCGCAAACATTTTTTTTATATATGCATGACATCAAGGTTATGGAGTAGCAATAACTTTGACCAATATGGTAGCTCAAAAAAGATACTCTTCTTAGACCAATTCAGCTCATCAAGACTATGTTTACGTTTTCTATCAACATTATTAGGTGCCCCACCATGATTTTTTATAGAAATTCCTTCTAATTGCAAAAGAATATCATCCCCAGAAAATTGACGAGGTGGATCCCTATTTTCATGTTTTCCATCATACTCTGTATTCCTTCGCCATGAATATTTTTTATGCAAAAAACAACGATTACCCATATAACATTGTTTATCTTAAAGTCATTTATATGGTGTATCCTCAAGGCATACTAGACATGCCAACTTACCCATGGTACTCCATCCATACATATAAGCATAAGCAGGAAAATCACTAATTGTCCACAAAACTGTTGCACGAAGAGTAAAATTTGATTGAGAGTACTCATCAAATGCCTCAACTCCATTACTCCATAATATTTTTAGCTCATCCATAAGTGGCCTAAAGAAGACATCAAAATCCTTACCAGGAGACTTTGGCCCTGGAATCAACAAGGTCAACAAATAGTTGCTCTTATGTATTGAATGCCAGGGTGCCATGTTATAAGGCATTAGAATGACAAACCACATACTATGTGTAGTTTTCATATTACTAAATGGATTGAATCCATCAGAAGCCAACCCCATCCGTACATTTCTTGAATCAACAGCAAAGTCAGGATACAATTTATCAAAGTGCTTCCATGCCTTCCCATCTGCAAGATGATGCAATACCCTAGGATCTTCAACATGTTTTCTTTATGCCAATGCATATCCTTAGCAGTGTGTCGTGATTTATACAATCGCTTCAGACGAGGCATGATAGTAAAGTATCATAGCCTTTTGTGTGGGATTTTGTGGTGAACATAACGTTTTGACTTGCAAATAGGACATATTGTGGCAGTAGCATATTCACCATAAAAAAGAGCACAATCATATTGACATACATCAATATTCTCATAACCCAAACCGACATCACAAAGCAACCTCCGTGCATCATAGTTGCTCTCTAGGCAATTATTACCTTTAGGTAGCATATCATAGAGCAACTTTAATAACATGTCAAATGAGTTATCACTCCACTTATTCATCACTTTTATGTTCATCAACTTCACAATAAATGTTAATGCTATAAAACTTTTACATTCTTTATACAACAGATTATTATGAGCTTTATACAAACTATCATAACAAGCTTGTTCTGTTGCAGGTCGTTCATCTCCAATGAACTCACTTGTTGATCCAATATTAACAAAGTTTATACCGGTCGCATCATACAATTTAGCTCCTAAGTCATCATGCTCATTCCTAGCCTCTTCCATTTGATAATCATCCTTCTCATAATCCTCAATTTCATCCTCACCATGATAATCCATCGAGTGTACGAATCATTAATTCCAACTCTAATTAAATATGCTCTTATCACATCTATACTTCGCATCTTTCGATTTACACAATTAATGCATTGGCATAAAGTTAACTCATCAGAATTAAGACTTTGTTTTGCTACAGTAATAAATTCATCTACCCCCTCCATATATTGAGCAGATACTCGATTTCGATCCTTCATCCATTAACGAGCCATATCATAACACTACAAATTATAACTAAGTTTTATTATCATAAACATTATTAATATTTGAAGCTACTAACTAGGTTATTAATTACCTAATTATATTATTGTTAGTAGTATAACTACTTAAAACACATAATTTATAATTAAATATTTAACATTTATTATCATACATATTTTTCCTATTCAAATATAACATCTACAATACAATATGATATATGGATAACAAAAAAAAGTACATGATTAAGTAAACCCACAAAAAAAATCAACAACCAAATCTAAATAATAAGAAAAGCAACAACCAAATTATAAAAATAGTAACCAAATAATTATAGTTAACACAACTAATTCAGCATGAGTATAACACATAAATATAATAATTAGTGATTAAATCGAGATTTGGTAACTAAATTAATTCAAAAAAAAGAAGATATATACAATAGTTGCATGGCAATTTATATATATATATCTTTTTTTTTTTTGAATTAATTTAGTGGGACACGTTAGTTTTACATGAAACATCATCATTTACAATTAAATTAGAGATTGACATGATATACCTGGATTACTACTTCCATTGAGGCCATTTAACTGAATTTGTTGACACCTTCCTCACATTTGATGGACCACTACTATCCGCAAAATCATGCCACACCATCTCCATCTGAGGAAAAATAAAAACTTGAACATTTTGTCACTTCAATTTTATCAAGGAATACAAAATAAAGAATGGGAGCTACAAGGCAGGCAAGCAGTTATGAGTTGGACAAAAAACCTGACAAATATTATAATCTTTCTTGTTATTCTCTTCTACTTTGAGAATCATGGTATTCAGCTTTCTCATATATCATCATTAATGATGTCTTTGCAAAATACCATCTGAATAAAGCAAAGTTGAGTGTCTCAGCTTTACTCAGAATAAATATGACCTTTGAAGGCTTATCTTGCGAGGATTCATGAAAAAAAATTCATGCTAGCATTGTGCTACTCGTGTATCTGAGGTAAAGATAGACAAAGAATAAGAACAGTGAAGGAAAATGTTTGTAGTTGCATGGACAAACCTCTTAACAATCACAGTGTCGCCTTATTTATTTATTTATTCATTTATTTTGTGTTCAATTGGATAGCATTTCCTTTGTTCAATTGGACAGAATTTGTAATTTAATTATTAGAAAGTGAATAAAAAGTGAATAAAACATCCATGTTCCAAAGTAAACTATTATTGTACCTCATTTTATCCACAATTAAGTCAAGGCAAAACCAACTTATACTTACTCTTTTCTACCATAACAATCAAAAGAATAGAAATAAAAATAAAAATAAAAATAAAAATAAAAAGCTGAACATATGCATCGTGCTTCAGATGTGCAACCCACCAAATTACCCAAACTAAGATTAAATATCAAATTTACCTAAAACAAATACAATTAAATCTCATATTTACTTAGACAAATTTTTAATAGAAAGTTCAAAAAAATTACCCAAGTAAACCAAAAAAGAGTAATCAAATAGTCTATTATTTGCCACCTTTATACCTTCTATATGGGGAGATCTTGTTTTCAACATAGGGTGTTGTTCTTGAGGACTCTTCCTCTATTCTTAATAAAATTCCCTGTTTTGTTTTCAAAAAAAAAAAGAAAAGTTATGTGGAAAACATATGATGCTACTTTCTTTAATGACAAGGGCATGAAGCCAAATATACAAGTATAATAGGAATGAGAAAAGCATTTTGAAAATTAGTATCATTAGCTTAATAAAAAGAATGACAACTTTTCTCTTAGCATGATACTGGCTAAATAATCAGTATATAAACTACAATTATCAATTATTATAAAATGTTAACTGTACAATATAACAAGCAAAATATTTACCATTTATTATATTTATATATATTTTTGAACCAATTTATCAATGTATGCTTTCTAACAAGAACAAAAAAAATTATAAACAGTTATTTTGTTTAAATATTGTACATGAAAACAATATATAATCTCACATATTAAAGAAAACAGACTTTTAGAGCATCTCCAACGGGCTCGCTAAAAATATTAATATCAATATTGTATTGAGTGTACTTATAAAAATAGGTCTCCAACGCGCTCACTATTCTGCTCGCGTTTTTGCCCCATCCACTTCTCGCTCAACAAATATAGCGAGTGTTTATCGCTCACCAATACTATTCATCACCTACAAAATTTTGCCGAATGTTCGAAAACCTCTGCTCCCTTCTTCGGCTTACCGCTGGTTCCATTCTTCATCATCAATTACATAGATTTTCAATTGCGTTTGCGTGAGATATCGCTTACCCACTCCTTCGCCTAACCTTCCAGTGATGCCTCAACGAGCTTGTTCGAACATGATGTGCCTAACCTTCCCGTCGATGTGAGCTATTGGGGAAGATCAGCCTCCGAATTAGCGTTAGTGGTAGAAGCTGGTTCATTGGCATCAATCGACATCTTCGTTGTTGCAGGAGCTGTTGTCAATACCAAAAAAAAAAGGAGGAAAGCCCCATTGAACCAATCCTCGTTCTATAAAAATATTTACAGAATCGTGTCTTGATTTTCAATTCTTCGGCGTCATTCTTCTCCATTACAGAATCGTGTTTGATTCTATAAAAATATATACAGAATGTTTACAGAATCTTCATCCAATTTTTTTACAAATACAAGTTGATAATTTATGTTTTTAGTGCTAAAACTAGTTGAAAATTATCCAGTAACTAGTTGCATAAACTTCTTGGTAGATGATGTGATTACATGTAATGTGATAAAAATGTATTTTAAGTTCTTGGATTCAGAATTGTGCATAGAAATGATTTATTGATATATTTTTTTTGATAAATTCTGTGTTTTTGTTGTTCTTGGATATTTAGAATAATGGATAATGAATTCTTTGATTCAAAGTTGATTAAATGTTTTGATAAATTCTATTTTTTGTTTGATAAATTCAAGTTTATTACTTTAAGCCTCCTTGTTGGATTTGATGTTAATTCTTTCTATTCATGTAAATAAATATTGCTTTTATGTGGTTAACCTCAATTCATCTTTGTTCTTCAACAATGTAGATGCTTTGATGGATGAACATGGATATTACTTTACCAATCTATTGAATGAGACAACAAACTAGGTGAGTTTAAAACTTAATCTGTAGAACAAATAACTCAGTCTTCACCAAAATCACCTCAAAAAGAATCAACCATCAAAAAGTATCGAGACGGCAACTTTTCAATTGAGGAGGACTTAGTTTTAATCTCGGGCTGGCTGAATATTAGTATGGATGTCATGAATGGGAATGAGAAAAAATCTAAAAGGTATTGGCAAAGGGTTTGGGAGTACTTCAAAAAATATAAACCTGAGTCAGATGGTAATCGAAATCAAGTTTCTTTGATGAATCGTTGGTCTTGAATTCAACTGGTCACCAATAAATTTTGTGGTTATTTTGACCAAATTGAAAGGTTGAATCAAAGTGGACTGAATGAGAAAGACAAGGTATGAATGTATTTTAATTACAAGTGTGATAATATTATTATGATACACAATATAATTGTACAATTTTTATTTTAAATATGCATCATAATGTATAAATTTCAGATTCGTGATGCAAAGAAAGTGTGCAAGGAACTTTATAAATCATCTTTTTCATTTGAACATTGTTGGAATGAGTTGTAGTATACCCTAAAATGAATGGAGGATTCTCACTCAAAGAAACAAAAAACAAAAAGTGGCGTAACTCCTAGCAACTCTAATCCTTCAACACCATAATTGGTAAACATAGAAGATGACAGTGCGGACTTGGAGAGGCCAATTGGAAGGAAAGCTGCAAAAAAGTGGGTAAAAAAATCAAAGAGCAAACTATCTGAATATAATAATTCAAGTTTAGCTTATTTTATTAAATTGTTTGAAGAAATGAAGGAAGAGAAAAAGAAGATGGTAGAGAAAAAGATAACTTTCATGGAAAAAATGGTGGTTGTCAAACAAGAGAAGTTAGTTATTGAACAAGAGAATGTACAACTCGAGAAAATGAAGGAGGAACGAAAAATAATGTGTATCGATATGAGTGTCCTTCCTCCAATTCAAGCTGAATATTTTAAGTGCCTCCAGATGGTAATCATGGCAAAGAAAATGTAGTTTTTTCGTATTCACCACCTTGTAACTTGTGTTATAATCTAGATTAAATTTATGAATGAATGTTTAGATTTATTTTTTTTATTTCACTGTTTTAAATTTGATGACATGGCACAACACATATTCATTAAGACAATTTTACTGTTTTAAATTATGATATTTTTTAATTATATTTTTGAAAATTAGTTAAAGTTAGTTGAGATATTAATCTATTTTGCTGAGAGTGGTTGGAGTAAATTTTGAAGATTTGCTAGCTAAAATATTGAATTGATTATTTAAATATTTTTTTACAAGTTATTTTGTTGAGTATGGTTGGAGATGCTTTTAAGCCTTGCTTTTCCTTGTCTTTTTTGTTTTTTTTTTTTGTTAATGAAAAAATCATAATAAATCGACAATACCTCTCCATATGCATATCACACCTTTTTTTTTCCTTTTTCATATATATAAAGGTCCACGTGCTTATAAATGAACCAAAATATTTCAAACATTTGCTTCTCAAATACACATATATGCATATACATATTCCTATATATATATATATATATGAGAATAGCAATCAAAAAAAAAAACTACAGCTATGGCATTCATGCTAGCAAACAACGATATATGTACAAGGTATTAAGATTGAAAGGGTGTTTATCAAAAAAACAAAAAAAAATTAAAAGGTTAAAATATATACTTATGCCCATTATTGTGTTTGTGGTCATTTTTTATAGTAAGGACGAATGTGCCCATTAATATGAGATCATGTATATGAAGTATTTGGTTTCATTTAGAGGTGTCAAACGGGCCGGGCCGGCCCGGGCCGGCACGAGGCACGGCACGGTTCGGCCGTGCCTGGGCCGGCCCGGCACGATAAAAAAACGTGCCCGGGCCCGTGCCTGGCCCGGCACGGCTCGTGCCTTGGCACGGCACGTCGGCCCGCGTGCCTGAGTCGCGACTCGTGAGTCGCGACTCACGAGTCACGAGTCACGACTCACGGTCACGACTCACTGAGTCGTGACTCGTGACCCAACCGGGCCCCGCCCCCGGTAAAAAGACCGCGGGTCGGGTCCAAACAGACCCGCCCCGCCCCGCCTGCCCTGCCTTGCCGTGCGCCCGTGCCCGAATTTTAAAAACCGTGCCGTGCCCGGCACGGCACGGCAGCACGGCTGGGCACGTGAAAAACGGGCCGCGCTGGGCCGGCCCGTTTGACACCTCTAGTTTCATTATTAATAGATAAATGCTTATTATTCTATGTCATGTGATAGAGAAGGGTCGTGGGAAAAGTTGGATCTGGAAGGACTTGAGTAATAGTCGTTTGGACAATTTCTACTGGCTTTTGGTAGCTATTGCTATTTTGAATTTGTGTGTGTATGTGATAGTAACCAGTGACTATACTTACAAGAATGTGGAAAGGGACAATGTGACCTCTTCGGTTGATGATAATAACATAATTCTACTAAACAATACAATACCAAATCACAGAGTAAAATAGAGAGGGTGACTTACCTAAGCAAAGCAGCAACAACAAGTGAGATCAGCAGTAATAACTGAGATCTACTGAGGCTGACTGAAAAAAATAACAATAATAATAAACCACTAAGCACAAAATCTGAGAAAGAGGGGCGAAAAAAGGAAGTAAAGAAAGGGAAAAGAGAAAGGACTTACCCGAAATCACAAAGTCTCAAGCACTTTCCCAAAACAAAATCTAAACTTTTTCTCATCAAAATCTCAACTTTTTCTCATCAACACACATATACACGGCCACAAAAACTCACAGCAAAGCTAAGATTAAGAAACAGAATCGCTTACCTGACCAAACTAGAGGAAAGAAGAGTGGCGTCGACCAAATCAAAGGGAAGGAACAAAGAGACAGATCAAGCGGTAGGAAAATGAGGAAAATGAGGGATAGAGAGTGAAAATCTATTTTGAAAAATATGTCTTTATTAGGCTAAAAATTTTAGCCACTTTTTCAGGCTAATGGGTGCCAAGTGATAGCACCTTTGGCCAAAATATATGTGGGTGAAAAATTTAGTTACCCACACATATTTATGTGTGGCTAAAAAAATTAATGCCACATAAGCACCACCTCATCAAAATAATGGTGGGAATATTTATCTTCCAAAAGTAAAAAATTAGAGGGAAATTTTAGAGCCAATTTTATGTGTGAGAAAATCAATTACCCACACATAATTTTACCTATTACACTTAGTTACTGACACTTAATTTATCCACACATATTTTATAAATATGTGTGGCTAAAAATAAAAAATAATCAACTAGTTGGTGTATACACCAACTAGTTGATTATGCAATACCTCTTTATTGTAGCAAACAATCAACAATATGTTTGGTAGAAAATTAAGTTTTATGCAAGAATCAAACTTGTAGACATATATTATCAATTTATCAAAAAGAAACTTCTTTTAAAAAAGTTGAAATTATACAAGGCAAGAGAGATGACTAAATTACATTTTTGCTTACCAAAGAACTAAGCCTAGCTGGTTCTAGAAATTTCAAAATCAACTCAATGTGGTTTATCAAAATGTGAAGGGGTGTGTTAATGAATACAATAGTATGCCCATAAAGTACACTACAAGTTCTAGAAAGGTACTTAATTTGTACGTGTCCACAATAAGTTCTAGAAGCTTTTCAAGGTGTACACGTTGTAGAAGTTGTATAAGTTTCCAACAATTGCTTCCATTTATAATAAAAAAAGATGTTGCTCATTTAGTTTATGCAAGTGAAAAAAAAATATTATGTCATTGGGAGATATATTGTTTGAGTGTATAATCATTTTCTTTGAGTGGTCATAATAATAAAAATGTTATTGTCTCCAAGTGTGTTATATTCAATGAACTTTAAAGAAAAACCAAATCATACATAGATATGATATTAATAACAAGTACTTATGTGAAACCTTGCATTGAGACTCAATTGTGATTTTATTTTTACCATTATTGAGGCTTTTGTTAATATCTTTTGAAACATATAAAAACAATCTTCATCAAGTTATGACCAGAAGAAACATCTCTAAAAATCAGGCATGTCCCATCTTTATTCATGCTATGACTAGAAAGATATCAATTTTTTTGTTGGGATGAAGAAGATTGAATGCATTAAACATATACTAACAGTTTAAAGATAGCTAGAATCAAGATTATCTTAAATAATGATGAAAATTATTTTATCAAATGGTAAAATGCTGGGTGAGGTCTACCATAACACAACACATATAAACGTTGAGAGACTTTAGATATATGGTTTCTACTAGCTGTATTTTTATTATGATTAATAAAATATATTGCTTATCAAATTAACTATTTTTAAAGGTTATTTGTATTGTATGATAGAAGAAAAGTGATCAGTTATTTATGACCTTTTATGTCATCTATGTAAAAAGTTGATATTTAGGTATACATAGCATAAGAACTTGACAGAGACAAAATGCATTGAGCCTAGCATCCTGCAAGGAAATGTTTAAAGAAATATTATTCTATAATAATAAAAAAAGAAGAATATAGAATTCATTAGTTTAAAATAGAAGCTTGACTTTTACAACTTTGAATCACAATAAATTCACGTTATATTTTTTTATTTTTAATATTTATCTATTATGTATGGTGCATATGTGTGTTCTCTCAAGAATTTCACAATTTCTTAATTTCAATTTATTCTTTTCAATTCAAATGTAATAACTTGAGTGATTTCTCAGAAATGATCTCGAGAACATGAAGATGAAATGATTTAGAACCATTGAGTGATTTTTCCACAAATTTGATTAAATTAGTTAACCAAAATAAAGTTGCATGATGAAGAGATTATAAAAAAAGTAAAGAAATTAATTATTAGTCTCATTGATATATATGACCTAATAATTATAATATTTGAAGAAATAAAGCATCTGACTCAACTTAGTATACAAAGGTTTTTAAGCTCACTAAAGTCCTCTGAATAAAGGCTGTTATGGCACTCAAAGAGTTAAATAGAAACTGCCTTCCAGTTTAGGCTTCACATCAATTCAATAATAGTGCAGACTTGTGAAGATGCCAACAACAAAAATTGAGGTCTTTCAGAAATTTCAAACAAGCGAGACAAAGAGGAAGAAGAAGAGATAGTTACTAGAAGTAAAACCTCATTTGTTGTGGATGGTTATTCCTCTTAAACTTAATATATGTAAGAAGAATCATTCTAAGAAAAACTTTTGGTATACGACAAGGCTACTATGCTTCAACTTCATGAAAATTGGGCATCTATCAAATGTATGTTTACTTAGAGGTTTTCAACAAACAAGATGTACATAAGAAAAATATTTTGAAGAATTCTATGTCTCAGCCTCTAAAAATATATTGAAGAATTCTAGATTGTGGGTACATGAATCATATGAATGGAGATAAAACTTTATTTTTGAAGTTGTATTATTCTGTCAGCTCACAGGTGAAGATGAGAAATGAGGAGCTTGTAGCTATTAATGGTAAATACAAAGTCAAAGTATCTATAGACTACACCTAAAGGAGTAAAGCTTATTGATGAAGTATAGTTGTTGATTCTTTAATTAGATCATAAGAGCTATTGAACATTGGCAAACTATTCCATGAGAGTTATAAATTGATATTTGAAGAGATTAAATGTATTATATATGATAAAATATGGAAGTATTCTCAAGTAAGTAGAGATTTCTAAAAATAAGAGCTTTCCTCTTGATCTCAACTCTGAAAATGACTCTGTTTTAAAGATGCAAGAAGTGAAATCATCCAATCTTTGGAAAAGAAGAATAGGTCATTGAAATTATAGAAGTATGAAGTATCTTAGTCAAAAGAATATGGTGGCTGAACTACCTTCTAATACTGAAATATTGGATATAATTTGTGATAAGTATCTAATGGGAAGATAGTCCATGGAGTCCTTCCCAAAAGGAGCTTCATGGAGGTCACCTTCTATCCTCGACTTGGTTTATACTGACATGTTGGGTCAATATTAGGTTCATTCATTACAAGCAATAACTATTTCATATTATACAAATCATATGTGAATTCTCATATAAGAATGATACTCATATAAGAATTTGTGAATACTCATATAAGAATTAGTGAATTCTCATATGACTATTTCATTACAAGCAATATTAGATTCATTCATTATAAGTATTTGTGAATTCTCATATAAGAATGATAGGGGTGTAGTTCTTACAATACAAATCATATGTTTTATCTATGTTTATGAAGTTTTAATACTTTGTTGAAAGATAATCAGGCGGAGTGATTAAAGTACTCAAAAGTGATATGAGGGAGAATTTTCTCTCTAAGAAGTTCACCTCATATTGTGAAATAAAAGAATTTAAAGACAACTCACAATTTTTTACACTCTACATGGAATGTAGTGTAGAGAAAGAATAGAGCAATTGTGGAAATGATCAAAAAAATGATGATAGAGAAGAACCTTCCAAAATACTTATATGCTAAAGTAGTTAACAATGTTTTTTATATTCTAAATAGAAACTAAACTTCAGCTACCTATAGAAGTTAAAATGAAAGAAGAACATCCTATAGAAGCTTTGAGTGGAAAGAAGAACATGTGCTATTCTAAATACCAAAATAATGAAAGAACTCTGAAATTATAAGCCAAAAAATACTTCTTGGTGGAATAAACCCACTTAAAATGTCATAAATTATATACCATAGAAAACAACAAGTTTCAAAAAAACAAAGATGTACTATTTCATGAAGAACCAAGCTGGAAAAATATCTCAGCTACCTATGTCCTTGTATGCACATGCAAAATTAATCCAATATGAAGAAGAGACATATTTCCCAATTCTAAAGTTGATGAAGTACCTAGGTCAATATCACTAAATCCTAATATCAACTCCTCCTCTTTTGAATCATTTTCTTTTTTTTATATCTTCTCTCCTATTACTCCAATCAAATTTAAAACTTTAGAAGACATATATGAGAGGTGCAACTTCATTTTTGTAGAGCCTCAGAATTTTGAAAAGACTATACAACACTTTGGATGGATAAGTGAAATGAAAAGGGAAAAGTTATTGAAAGAAATGAAACTTGGATATTGATTAGGGAACCAAATAATAAACACACAATGAAATAAAATGGATATTCAAAATTGAAACATTGTCTAATAGTAATAAAGTAATCTATAAAGCTTGATTGGTAACTAAAGGCTACTCATAGCTGGCTAATTCTTATTTTTCTAATACATTTAATTTAGTAGCTAGATTGGAGATTATAAGATTGTTAATTGAACTGGGTACAAAGAGAAGATAAATTTATTATCAACTTGATATCAATTCTATATTTATGAATGATAAGTTAGAGGAATAAATCTACGTTCAACAACCTCTTGGTTTTATAGTAAGAGGACAAGAAAATTGTGTATACAAATTAAACAAAGTCTTTTGTATGAGATAAAGCAAATGTCTCATTCTTGGTATATACAAATAAATTCATACATCCTTAATCGAGGGTTCAATACAAGTCTAAATGAACCCAAACTGTACATTAAAGAGAATTGTATTCTAGAATGTTAATCATGGCATTGTATGTGGGTGAACTCATATTTTCGATTGAAGGTAGTAATTTTTTTAGGAAAGCTTTGATGTAGAAGTATGATATATATAACATAGAATTTTTTCATCATTTTCTAGGGATTGATATATACCAAGAAAACAATGAAATATTCATTAGTCAAAGTAAATATATCCAAGCAGTCATGGAAAAGTGTGGAATGAGTAACTAAAAATCAATGTCTACTCAATTAATTACAAATTAAAGATTAAGGACTGATGGAGGAAGATTAGTGGTTGGAAGACAATATAGAAGTTTGGTTGGTAGTCTTATGTATATTTCTACAACCAAGCAAGATATTATTTATTTAATGAATGTCTTATCTTGTTTTATTTACTCTACAATTCATTGTCATCTCACAGTTGTCAAAAGAGTTTTGAGATATTTTGAGGGTACTTTAAACTTGGGATAAGATATGTCATAACTATGGGATTAAAGCTATTTGGTCAATGTGATAGTAATTGGAGAGGCTATCCATAAGACTATAGAAGCATATTCGGGTATATATTCTTTATTGGCTCAACATATATATCTTGGACTTCAAAAAATTAACCCATTATGATCTAATCTACCATTGAGGTAGAAAATATTTCTATCTCATTTACTGCTTCTTAAGCTATTTGGATGATGAGATTGCATAATGATTTAAATTAAAATGATGCTAAAGCACCAATGATCTATTGTGACAACAAATCTACAATAATAATTGCTAAATACTAAAAGTTTTTTATAGTTGAACAAAACACATTATCCTCAAGTACATATCAACAAAAAAAATTGTTGAAAAAGAATAGATATGCTTATTATACTGCAACATAGATGAACAAGTTGCAAACATACTTACTAAAGCCCTACCAAAAAGAAATGATACATATTTTTAAAAACTACTTGAACTTTAGAACTATTACATAATGGAGAGAAAATATTATGGATATTGTGATAGTTTTATAATATATTTTACTGTTATGTTGGACCCACACATATGTGAGCATGTTGCAGCATCACATCTTGGTTTCTTTTAATTTATTTTATTTATTTGTTTCTTTTTATTTGTGTTAATTTTTTAATAAATGCAATTGTACAATATCGCATGAAAAATATACATTTTTAAGTTTGCTTTTCATTTTTGAACATCTCTCCCTCTCTCTCCCTATATATATATATCTCTCTCTCTCTCTATTTCCCCTTTGGATTGTTCATTGTCTTCATTCGAAGTGCAAAAATCTATTTGCAATTCATCATCTTCAAGCTTCAGCATTTATATTTGCATTGTTATATCATAGGAAATTTATATAATACAAATCTTTTACTTCAATTCTATAATATCAACTATGTTATTCTTTTTTATATTGTTATAATAAATATATACTCAAATTTTATATTATCAAATTGTCTTGTTAGTATGATTTGATTTAACACACACTCACTCACTCACACACACACATGTTCTTTGTTATTCTTTTTTTTGTAATATTATAACTTTTACATTTTATGAATTTGTGATAATGATTTATTAAAGTAAATCACAAAACTATTATAATTATTGAAGAACATGCATAAACTATGATTTGCATAATACTTTGTATTGTTGTTCGAAAATTAATTAATGGTGAAATTGAAACCTACATAATTATTTTTGAATTTAAATATATATGTTAGGCATTCCGCTTCAAATGATTGTGATTTTAGAGATTCAAAAGAAGAGAACAATAAACTGGTAATGATATATATATATATATATATATATATATATCTATAGTCAATTCAACAAACTACGACTGAAATCACAACCACAATAATGATGCAGAAGATAACATGGTTCACTAGTCATTCAACACGACTAGTTACATCCACCAGAAAATACATATGTTTTTACAGATTATAACCAAATAAGTCTTTGAGATTGTGAGCAGAAACAATCATGAAGAAAAATCATGCAGAGAGGAGAAAACAGAGATGAACAGTTCCACACGTAAAATTACATTAGCCAAAAAATAGAAATAAAAAATAATTTATATCAATAATGGAGCGGGTCGAATCACTCAGATGGAACGGTTTCTGCTCCAAAAATTTCTTCGGCCCTCTGACCTGGCAGCAGGACTCCGATATTGTACTACTGCTGCAATTCCCAACTTTTCAATATCTTATTTCCTACACTAATAAAATATTAAAAAATAAAAATATTTTAGGTCATACAAAACAGTTTATCAAAACAAAATATATATACAATATATTAAAAAAAAACATTAAACAATGTTAATCACACATAAAATATGTGTGTGAAAGACAGGAATAGTTGGTAACTGATTAACTCTAGATATTAAGTAAATAAATTATTTAATCCATCAATAATTACCTTCCAAAAGAACAATTTTTATATTACCTCCAGGCGCAGTTTTTAAATTCCCTGCAGAATAGGGCTCAAGTAATGATTATGTTAGTGTTCTTTAAGTTTGATTTGATTTGATAAAGAAAAAAAAGATACCTTTTCCCCACACCATTTGCCTTTTTCGTTTTTCACTATTTCCCATTCAAATCTAATAATGAAAGTCGGCTGAATCTAATTAGATAGATACGTAGTTCTTAAATAACACAGAGAGCGGGGGATTTCAGTCTCCAAGCTCGCTTCAAAACCCTACTTACGCTCCACTTATCACTCTTCGCTTTGAACATGAGGAAATTTGGATTCAAAACATAAAAGTTGAAACTTGAACCCCTTCCCTCTTTCTCCCCCCCTCTTACTCTCTCTCTTCCTGGATCATCTCTCTCCAGAAATTTTAAAACTCTGCTCTGTTGCAGAAGAGAGATAAACAATGGATCCCAGCGAAGCCACTAACATACTGCTGTCTAAGATCAAGAGTATAGAACCAGAAAATGCTTCAAAAATCATGGGTTATCTACTAATTCAGGATCTGGATGAGAGAGATTTGTTGCGGATGGCGTTTGCGCCAGAACCCAAGTTACGAAATGTGATTAATACGGCGAAAATCGGCTTGGGACTTTTGACGAACACCTTACCTGCATCGTCTGCGCCGTCTTTAAGTTCTGGTCTTAGTCCTGTTGGGAGAGGTAACGATGGGAGTAACCCGTTTTCGAAGGCTTCTCCAAGGTTTAGTAGCCATGGCTTTGTTGATTTTCCACCCAACGTTTCTGCGCAGCCTTGGCATGTTTCAGGATTGGCGAACGTATCCACGTCAACGTGCAGTACTGGAGTAAAGAACGTGCCTGCTAGCCCTAAATCAAGTCCTTTTTTGAGTTACGATAACATCCGTTCTGGGTCTGTTTTGGTGCCTCCATTCGTTAAGAATAATGGGTGTGTTCGTGTTGGCACGGGAGGTGATTGTAGCAGTAATGGCGGGTGTGATCCAACAGGAGGATATCAACTGGACGAATACCTTTCCTTCCTGGAGGAGTCGAGTCCCCTGAATGAGGAAATTAGGGTTCGTGCCGGTGGTGGATACTGTTTGAATGATGGAAATGCCCATCTACTCGAAAGGAGATCTTCAGAGAGCGATGCTTGTTTTGGTACTGAAAATGGTGCTTTTCCAGTTGGCTTTCGTCCGTGCATGTACTTTGCTAAAGGTTTCTGCAAGAATGGAGAAAACTGCAAGTTTGTTCATGGCGATTTGGGAAGCGATTCTGTTTTTGATTCTAACGGTGAAGGTATTATTGTGACTTCCCCTTCGGAATTGGAGGGCCTCTACCTTCAGCAACATGAAGAAATGGTCAGATTGAGGGCTGTAGAACATCAGCAAAGAATGCTTTGCAACAAACAGATGAACTTTTTATCTCCAAGGCACAATGATCTCCATCGGTATACTTCTGGTTGATATCTTCGTTTTTCTTTTAGTTCAACTGTTTTTTTTTTCTAAAAATGATACATCTCTGGTTTATGCAAACAAAATCCTTCCATTATAATATGCAGATTACACAAATTATTAAATAATTGTATATGTGTATCTGTATGCATCTATGCATATATATGCATGTTTGGTCTTTGGAGAAATTTCTCGACTGAGAAGATATAATGTTTTCTATACTAGATTATGTGTTGGTGCTGGTTTTCATGTTTGCAGATTGGAGGCAGCAGGAATGATGATGTGTGATGAATTTAACAACTTTGTTCCCTTCCATCCTGAAAGGAATGATTTCTTGGCAATGGGGATGGCGGAAAAGGCAAATTCTGCCTCTAGGCAAATCTACTTAACTTTCCCTGCTGAGAGCACTTTCAAAGATGAAGATGTTTCAAACTATTTCAGGTAAATCTCCAAACTTTCTAATTATCTTTCACATAGCGTTAGCACACATGCTTCTTCATGCACACACTAGGATCAAGTTCTCAAGTCTCAACTAGCAATTAGGTGCGCCATATTGATGATGTCTCTCACTTGCTTTCCTCTCTTCCTTTCTTAAGACTTATTTTTAAATTTTTTATTTCACATTGAAACTATTGAAAATTTTGATTGTATATTGATTATTTTAATATTGAGATTATGTTGTTGTGAAATTAAAAAATGCTTTGGCCCGTGAAAATAGGTAAGACTTCTATGATTTATGAGGGATGTGATTTTTTCTAAAAATTTACCTTTCACATGCTTTATATAGTTAGCGAGAGTATCAAATTTAAAACTCATCAAACATAGTATCTCTAATTTTAGAGGTATGATCATTAATTTATTAATCTCTCACAAATTTTACATTAACTAAGAATCTTATATATTGGGTGTAGTCTTCATATAATTTCAATATTAGAAGCTGATTGATGACAAATATCTTTGTTAAAGGGTAGTAAGTCTCAAGTTTTAAACTCATTAAATATAATCTCTCTAATTTTTAGGAGTAAGATTGTTAATTTATTAATCTCTCACAAATTTTACATTGACTAAGAATCTTGTATATTGGATATTGTCTTCATATAATTTCAATATTAGAAGCTAATGTGATAACAAGTACCTTTGTTAAATGGTAGTAACTCTCAAGTTTTAAACCCATCAAAAATTGGTCTTTCTAATTTATAGGGATAAGATCATTAATTTATTATTCTCTCACAAATTTTACATTAACTAAGAATCTTGTATACTGGGCATAGTCTTCATATAATTTCAATATTAGAGTCTGATGTGATGAGAAGTACCTTTGTTAAAAGGGTAGTAAGTCTCAAGTTTTAAACCCATCAAAGACGATCTTTCTAATTTATAGGGGTAGGATCATCAATTTATTAATCTCTCTCAAATTTTACATTAACTAAGAATTTTGTATAATGGGTATAGTCTTCATATAATTTCAATATTAGAGTATGATGTGATGAGAAGTACATTTGTTAAAAGGATAGTAGGTCTCAAGTTTTAAACTCATCAAACATAGTCTCTCTAATTTTTAGGGATAAGATTGTCAATTTATTAATCTCTCTCTGATTTTACATTAACTAAGAATCTTGTATACTAAGATTATGGCCTTTATATAATTCAATACTTTTTAATCAAATGTTTTAGTTTAAAAGATTACTAAATTTGTTTATTGATTGAATTATATCCTGAGTAATCAATCTCCATAAGTTAAGATAAGATTTAATCGATTTGATTTGATATAATTGAATTATATAAAAGGTTATATCTAATGCACAAGTTTCCCACTTAGCATAGGATCTAGAGGCCAGGCTGATGTCTTAGTAATCTTAGTCCCAAAAATCAGAGAAATTGTATCTAATGAGTCTCAAGCATGAAATGAAGATTGCGTGTCTTGATTCTTATCATCACATGATCAAGACATGATCTCTACATGATTGAATTATATAATGAATCTTGAAATTGATATCGATCATGAAGTGCGCCTCACTACAGTATCATGTGTTTTTGTGTGCCTTGATCATTTTAAAATGAAGATTCAATACCGATTCATGAAACATTATGTAGAACAAACTAATCTACTAGGTGCATTTGTTTGTGTTTTTTTGAAGCACTTTTGGACCCGTCCAAGATGTGAGGATTCCATATCAGCAAAAACGAATGTTTGGGTTTGTTACGTTCGTACACCCAGAGACTGTAAGGCTTATTCTAGCTAGGGGGAACCCACATTTTATATGTGATTCGAGAGTGCTCGTGAAGCCATACAAGGAAAAAGGAAAAATTCCAATTACGTGAGGAATTATGCTTGATTTGTGCTTTTTTTTTTTCCTTTTTATCATATATTAAAGAACTGTTTCTTACTTTTAATACATGAAACAATAGCAGGAGGCAACAGTTTTTACAGCAACAATTACAGGAAAGGGGAAATATTTCGCCCAATTTATCCCATCCTGCTCTTGATCATAGAGAGTTTTGTGATTTCCGATTTGGTAAGCAACATGAAACAGTTTTATTTTTTTTAGAGTTCAATGCAGCACTGCAGCTAAATTCTTTGCAGGACCAAGAATGATGTGCAGTGCACAAGAATTGATGCTGAGGAGAAAGATTGAGGAAGATGCTGAACTACAACAAGCACTTGAACTTCAAGGAAGAAGATTGGTTACTCTGCAACTTCCAGCTATGAGAGCGGATCATGTTCTCCACCATCAGCAGCTGCAGAATGCTTCTGTTGGTGCCCATGTTTCTTCACCTTCTCATTCTTCAGTCAATCATAATGGAATTCATCCTTCAAATAGCCATAATCTGGCTGCCATTGATGGTTAGCCAATTGTTGTTTCTTTCATGTCAATATTGCTTTTTTATTCTTCAAACTTGGAAGTGCTAGAATGGGTGTGGGTTTATTCTGCCAGAAAACCATGAAAGTGTCGCAGGCACGATATCTTCCTCAGTGGCCTCTTGCAATGGCAATGGTGAAAGCACAAACGATAAGGACAATTCATCTCGTGAAAATTGTCATACTTCAGAAAGGTATGATTTTTTTTTCTTTAGAGATGAAGATCGTTCTCAATGTGCAAGTCTTCGACTTTAGCATGAGATATGATAGAGATTAATATCTTGATAGTATAACATTCAAAAGCCAGAGAGCAAGCTTTGAATAAGTCTCGGATTCGAGATCTATCATTCTTGAACAAAAATATTTACCATCACACCAATATGTAATTTTCAATATATTTAATTTCGAATTTTTTATGAGATCTGGTGTGCTAGTGTTTCTCTAATCACACACTTAAAAAAATTATTTTATCATCAAATCATATTCTTAATATAATATGAATTAGTTTTTAAAATTTTTGCTCGCCAAACATTATAATCATGATATTTATTAACTAAGTCTTATCCCGACTACTTGATTTTATCTCAAACAATATATTTATCATACATATTATTATTCAAATTCAACTCATATATGTCTAGAGATTTATAGTTATTGTTTGGTTGGGTGATGAGTGGGGTTGCATTGTGTTTGGGTTTTCACACTCTAGAAACTCTTCTTGGAAATATTCAAAACATGTTGTTTAATCAATACAATACATAACAAAAAAAATTAAAAAAAAATAAAAAAAATAAAAAAAATAAAAAAAATAAAAAAAATAAAAAATAAAAAATAAAAAAACATAAAAAACATAAAAAAATAAAAAAAAACATAAAAAAATAAAAAAATAAAAAAAAATTAATACAATACATTAAGCTTTTTTTTATGAATAAGACATAAAAGTTTAACATCCCAATAAGTCAAAATCTATATTGGAATCATAATTAATGTTCATGATTTTCTCTCAAATCGAACTTTTGTATGAATTAAAAAAGGGTCATATCTAGTATATAAGTCTTTTGCTTAGTGTGATGTTTTAGAGAGGTTAATATCTTGACATTTTCATTCACAAAAAATAGAAAAAATATTTCTTCAGAGCCTCGAACCCAAGACATATATTCTTTAGACGAATATACGTATCATCACACTACATCATGACACAACTTTTAAACTTTTCTATGTATTGCTAGATATAAATGTGTAGCATCTATATTAAAAATGAAATTTGTTGGAAAATATCTTTAATTTACACCAATATGGTTTTAGATAAAAAAACACAATGCATTGAAAAAAAAACTACATCTATGATCATTTGTTATAATGGGTCATACTGAGTGTATAATAAGTCTTCCGATTAGTGTTGAGTATGAGAAAAGTTAATATCTCAACAGCTTTATTTTAAAAAATGAAAAGATTGTGCTTGATGAGATGAGTCTCAAACTCGAGATTTACTATGTGATTGATTTAGTTCACATGTGTGATCGTGAATTGGGATTGGTGAGTAATACTTCTAACCCAAAAGATATTCGCCATGTACAATGTTTTATGTTTTTATTTTGTTGTTATTTTTGATATTATTTTTCTTTTTTTCTCTCTCTTTCTAAAATTTATGCTTTAGTTTTTGATTTTTAATTGGAATGGTTTTATGTGATTCAGTGTCGGTGATTTTTTGCCATTCAATCTTTTTGGCTCTCCTATAAAATGTAACCAACAACCTGCTACTTCTATTCCATTTCCATCTGATGAAGTTCGAGTGATCACCAAGTGCCTCAATAACCACCCGTCTTCTGAAGATGATGCATCAGAGTCCAACCGCCTCTACCATTGATGTGGCTTATTCATAGTTACTTATCCTCTAATTACGGTACTCCTTTTTCTTTCTTTTCTTGCATTTTTAGTTATGGTTGGTTTTAGTACTTTTTCTCTAACGCGTTCGTTTGTTATGATGCAAAATTATTTTTGTAATTCTCAAATATTTAAACTTGAAAAACCCATAATTTTTGTAAAGAAAACTCTTGACAAATATTTATGTATGTTTATATGTATATATGTATGTATGTATGTATGTATGTATGTATGTATTTGTATATGTATATGTATATTATTTACCTTGGTTGTTTTTTTTTTTATCTTTATTTTATGAAATTATTCAATTTGAAGTTTATATAAATACACCTTGTGTCACATATTTAGCATTCCTAGGGATCGAACTCATGTCATCTAGCACTAGCCAGCCTTTTTCTTTTTCCAATCAAATTACCATACTGTTGGTTGTGTGTGTGTGTGTGTGTGTGTTCAATGGCAAAAGAACTTATGATGTAGTATCTTAAATTGGAAGGGAAACTATGCAATTGAAAGATAATATATATTTTATATCAACAGTATGATAATCCAATTGGCAAATGCACATGATCGCCTAATCCTGGGAATACGAGTTTGATCTCTAGGAATACTGAATACGTGACTGAGTATTTTTGTCAAATACTCTACTTATACTATTGGTACGGGGGTATTATCTGCTTTGATCTCTGAGTCTCAAAGCTCATATATGGGGGCAGAGGGATAATATGAGATGAGTTGGGGGGACAAGAAAGTATTTTACTTGCTTCACTTGGGTCTATGTTGTGATGGGTTTGTTCAACTTTTTGTGATTTGTATTTTAAGAATATATACAATCATTGATTTGGCGATCTTATTGTTGATGCAGATAAAATAGGTATAAAACAAGGATGAACTATCATGTAGATATATATATATATAGTATATATATATATATATATATATATATATATATAGCTAGGTGTATACCTGTGGTGAATGGGAGATCAGCAGCGAACGTGGAGAAAGAACATGGGTCCTCAGTAATGATCATCATTTTCTTCTTCTTCAATGATACATACTACAGACAGTAATGCGAGTTTTTGATAGAGGAAATTCTACAAAAGTCTTCTTTCTTTATCCATTTGCCCCTCCTTTTGTAGGTATGTATTATGAGCAGAGCACAAGCTAAACCAAAGCTTAATTACTCTTTGTTACAGGTATCAGTTGTAATTGATTAGCTAGCTAGCTAGCTCTAGCTTAGGGCACCTCTTGAGCATCATTATAAAAAACATGCTGTGGCTTTCCTCTTTTTCATCATGCTTGTTTATGCTGCTAGTTCTATAACACCAAGTATTTGATTTGAATGAATCACGCCACCACACCACACCACCCGGTGGGTCGGTTCCAATTCTAACCCGGGATCAGAAGTGGTCCAGAGCCAGGAACTAGGGTCAGGACCAGACTGACCATCTATGGTCTAGGAAGGGTTACTTTCCTAGGGACAGCCTTGTCTGTTCATATTCTCATTGTGTATTCTTTGTGGGAAAAGCTTCCCCTGCGCCACATGGGTGGCAATATTTTGTATCGAAGGTGGGCTCCCATTTTCTTTCAAGCCTTGTTTTGTCATGTTCGCCAACCATCGTGCCTCTCAAAAGTAACCTTTGCCCAATTCAATTTTGTTTTATTTTTATCTATCACGTGAGTCTGTCAGCTGTGCTTCAATCTCTCTCTCTCTCTCTCTCTCTCTCTAGATATGTGTGTGTGTGTGTGTGTGTGTGTGTGACGTGGAATTATGATTGTCCAATATATAATTTTTTGTTCAAAATATATATTGAATTTGTTTATTTTTGAGAGAAACATGAAATACTAGTTTTATGGTTTAGGAAAATAAAGTGGCCTAAGAAATTGTGAACAATAAATTTTGTTTTTTTTTTTTTTTTGTTAAAAAACTAAATGAGTGAATATTATGTTTGGGTTAATTAATTATAAAATGTATAGAAAATAAGCTTATCTTTTTGTAATTTTAAATATATATATATATATATATATTAAAATTAAAAATAAGTACTATTTGGTTCACTGTAAATCTTAAGCCTGAACTTGTCTCAGTCGAGTACACTTCTTGGGATAAACAAATATTTTGGTTGTACGAATTTTTGAATTTAAAAATTGTTTGTAGAATTTGAAAATCACTTTTAAGAATCCCAGGCTTTGGAATTGTGTATATAATTGTAAACTTGTGTGTGTGTGTGTGTGTGTGTGTGTGTGTGTGTGTGTGTGTGTGTGTGTGTGTGTGTGTGTGTTTGTGTGTGTGTGTGTGTGTGTTTGTGTGTGTGTGTGCGTTTATATGTATACTTATATAGTTTGATATATATAGGTATATATAAATGTTTACATATATAATTTTAATACCATTTTAGGGTTCTAATTAAGGTGGTATTACTAAAATATATTTTTTAACAGTGAGGAGAAATCAGATCTGGGGTTTAAAGTACATCGAAATGTAAATATTTTATGAATAGGTATAGTTTTTAAAAATTACAAAATTTTTGTATGTTTTTTGTAAATATTTTTTAGTTAGGAGACCTAAACATAATTTAAATAAACTATATAAGAATGGGTAGTTATGTTTTATGGATTTTTTTTAATTTATTAAAAGAACATTTTTTATAAGAAAGGTAATGTGAGGCCAAAGGAAAGTGGCAATTTTGTACCATATTTTTTTAAAAAAAAAATTAAACATAAATGTTTGTTGTGCCTTGGTAGATTCCGTGGTCCTGGATTAAAAGATTTGAATCTAATATTTAATAATATTAATTTGTTTTTGTACACCAAACACAAAATATTTGAAAAAAAAAATTAAAAATTAAAAAAAATAAATCAAAACACAAAATAATTGCATTTTTTGGCACACTGAAAATCAAAAATCCAATTTTAATCCCAACTGATATCTCAATGATTAAAAAATTATAAAAATTTTAACAAAATATTTGACTCGGGCTGCATTAGTTAACAATCATATATTGGATTAGAACCAAGATGCTTCACATTATAAGAATAATAAAATAATATAACTAAATATTTGACTCACTTTGCATCAATTTATAATATACATGGGATTCAAACCCATATGCTTCATAAATTATTATTTACCACCCAACTACACGAAACAAATCATATATATTATTAATATATATATATTTTTTCTATGTATTCATATATATTTTAGCATAATTATATATTAATATATAAACATAATATTCACACACACATATATAATTATTAAAACAAAAATATATATAAATATAATTATGTTTATATTTATATATTTATATATTTATATATGTCATAATCAAAAAATATATAATCATATATACATATATAAATAAATACAAACAGACAGGCACACACATGCACACACATGCACATACTCACAAAATAGAGTTAATTATTTTTAGTGTACGAAAATAGAGTTTATATATTTTTATATTTTTATATTTTTATATTTTTATATTTTTATATTTTTATATTTTTATATTTTTATATATTTATATATTTATATATTTATATATTTATATATTTATATATTTATTTATATATTTATTTATATATTTATTTATATATTTATTTATATATTTATATATTTATTTATTTATTTATATATTTATTTATATATTTATTTATATATTTATATTTTCAGGATAATATTTGATTTATTTAGTATCGATGGCTGGTAGAAGATGTGTTACAATGTGAAACATGTCGGTTTCAATCTTAATTTATTGTTTTTTAACCATTGCCGTACTGGTTGGGGGCAAATTCAAAACAAAGTTTTATATTTTTAGTGTACCAAAATATAATTATTTTACATTTTGGTGCACTTTTTTTAATTTTTTTAAAAAATCTTGGACCAAACATAAACCCCCCTTTGTTCAATATTCTATATCATGTAGACATGCATGGTGTGTGTGTGTGTGTGTGTGTGTGTGTGTGTGTGTGTGTTTACATATTTATATATGTAAATTTATATGTGTGCATATGTTTGTATGCAATGTTTTTTGAGTATATATATATATATATATAATGTTTATTTTTACATATATGCAAACAGATATACATTTATATATATGCATGCATTACTTTTTTGAGAGATATATATATATATTCATTTACATATATATCATGATATCATGGATATGTATAGTACTTATATTTACATATATATATATATATATATATATATATATATATACTATACTATACATATCTATGATATCATGGTGATAGTTATATTTATATATCTTGATGCAAATTACAATATTATGTTTTTTTCTAAATATTTGTTTTAATTACTTTTTATTATATTTTTAAAATTCTGATGTACCAATTTTTTATTATAAATATCTTGATGTCCCTAGATAATGCACAAAAACAGCAATAAATTTAGTTCTGTTCACAATTTATAAAAATAATTGTTTGGAACTTAAAAAATAATAATTATCAAATCCTAATTTTCACTAATGTAAATCTTGAATTTCATCTTTACTTTAAAAAAAAAAACAATTTATCTTTTCTTTTGAGATTGATGGGCATTGCCTTTTTATGTATTAGAAAAATACATTAGGTATTAAAAAATATGAAAAAAATGACTAATTAATTTTACATTGGTATAAATTGATTGATAATTTTTTTTTCAAATCTTGGTACTTGTAATTCAGCAAATGTTTGAAGTTTTTTTACTTAATTTTTTTTTTTTTTTGAATTCAATTAATTTTCTAAATTTTGATTTAAAAGACACAAATATTATATCTCTAAGTGTCAACATGAATGTGGGAAAATATGTTGGCACTTTAATTAGTTGATGCTAACTAGGAAAAAAAAAACTATTTATTTGTTGATTGTTCAAAAAGTTGGAGCTTTTTTTTTTTGAAAAATATAAACCTAGGAATAAAAATGTTAAAGCAAATATGTTTGATTTTATATTAATTATTCAATATCTAGACGTATTTAAATCATCACTAATGTACTGGATCCCATAAAAATTTCAAAGTTAAATATGCTTAGTCTTGATCACTATTAAAATGATTGAGCAGTGTGAAAGTTTGTTGGTAAGAGGAAAAAGTCTTCTATTTTGGATGAGAAAAATCCTCTGTTTCAGATTGAAAAAATCATGTTTCACCCATAAGTCATAACTATAAACTAAAATAATACTCGACAATGATATAATCAAGGAGTAGAAGAGCCTCCACTATGCAATAACCTTCTATCATTATTCCTTAAACAAAATACACTAACAAACTCTTCCTCATCAATAACCTCTCTTCATATTTTCTTTCCCTATTGAGAGGACTCAAAGAAAACTATTTTCCATTTATTCAACTTGTGTTTTTCTAGAAGGCACTTAATCATGGGCAGACCCTTATGCCCTACTTGGGTAGACTAGACTAGCCTAGGACTTGATTTTAGAAAACACCCATCACTTGAATTTGAGCTCCCTGTGCAGCACTAAAACTAATCTCATTGCTCACTTTGGAAGAATGTTTCCACGAAAGACTTGGACTCACTTGGAATGCCAACTATGAATCCCTTAGTTCCCACCAAGTCTCCCTCTATTTTGCTCCACCAACAATACTTAAGATCTCCATGGAACTAATCAATCAACGAAGAATGTGTGGGGTCAGAGTAGACATGGAATAAAGGATACACATGATATTCTACTCAACTCAAAATAAGCATATCATTCAAAAATATAAATTTGTATTAATGGCTTAGGTTTTAACAATAACTTATATTTTAATCGTACAATAGCAATAAAAATATATAGCATTCAATGTCACAACTCACAAATAATAGTGAAATATAATAACCAAAGCATGTAGAAATCATTCGACAAAAACTTATTCCATATGCACAACAATAAGCACTTATAAGCACACAAAAAATACATATGTCACATGCTAATTTTCACTTAGCTTTATACACTTCACATAGG
The DNA here is from genome assembly GCA_029783825.1 of Sapria himalayana. Lineage (NCBI taxonomy): Eukaryota > Viridiplantae > Streptophyta > Magnoliopsida > Malpighiales > Rafflesiaceae > Sapria > Sapria himalayana. The sequence goes on from JAREIK010002830.1 coordinate 132,395, forward strand.
TTGTACATATTGTTTAGATTGTTTTTCTATAATTAAACACACTATCCACATGAAAGAATACACAATGAGTACCCATGGGTTTTCCCTGCACTTACCAAAGATGTACAGCAAGCACAATCAAATAACATATCACACCCATTAAAAACATTAGATTTTATCTTGGAAATCCACTATTTCAAAGAGAAATTCCTCCATTTTTTAGGGAAACTCATGTTTGACCCTTATGTCATAACTATGTACTAAAATCAAACTTGACGAGGATGCAATATGGGATCCATACAATCAAGTTGTCCAATACATAGATAGATGAAACTCAATCCAATCATGACAAGCTAGCTCAATTACTCCTTAGCCTTGAGTGATTATAAAACCTTATAATGAAATATAAGTGACTAGTTCAATGTCATGTTAGGTTTACTCTTTCTAGGCCACAAAGGAGAATAATTGGGTTGCAAGTAACCTTTCTTTTTTGACCTAGTGAAGAGGAAGTATTAAGTCATAAAAGAATAGGTGACAGTTCGTTTAATACATGAACAAAATAAGTGGTAATTTGTTAATATAAGAATCAGAGTGAATAGCATATAATCAAGTTCATATCTTTCCCTGGGAAGAGTTATTCTTGAAAGAAAGGGAGTTCATCTTTGTGGCCTACTACTATGAGTGAAGTTCATTTCTAGTTTAATCCTATAATCCTTTAATACTCTAGTCTTAGCTTTGAGAAATCCCATTGTCAACCCTACTTTATGAAAATTTCACTAGTGTGGTTCGCTTAATTCTATTTGATAATAACTAGAAATCTTCAACTAGGGTTGAAAGGGCAATGTCAATCACTTTTTTTGAATTGAAACCACCAAAACCACATACAAGTATTAAACGAAGGAAGCAAAGCTAAAGGGTATCCCTACTATTTTATCCATTTTTATACGACTTATTTCCATGATTGGGGCTATCATTATAGTCTTCAATTAAATATTATTGAGGACTATAATGATGAGAATGACATATTCCTCATGATTCCTAAAAGAAATCCAATTCATGAGATGATGGCCATGACATTGTTTTCATGGTTCCTTGGCTTTGAAATCCTATAAGAAATCTTACATTTTATATGCCCCACAAGCTCATTATTCCATTATCTCGTTGAAATTATCAAGCCCAAAGGAAAATTATAATGATTTGTACCAAAAAAAGGAGAAAGTGAAGCAAAAAATACCTTCGGTCTTTGTCATCCTGTGTATTGGACTCTTAAAGTTTGTTCTTTCTTTCACTTGGAACCTCGATCCTTTGTCAATGCTTAGAGAAAGCATTGATCAAAGAAATGAAATTTAGATCAACCTATAAAGCAAATTCAATGAATGACTTTGTTTTCTTTCTCACATGAATCCTTTCTATGTGCAATGCCTTATGTCTAATACCTTGAAGGACAAATGATATGATGGAAAAGCCAGACAACAGTAAGAGAGTGTCTGAAATCCCATTGTCAACCCTACTTTATGAAAATTTCACTAGTGTGGTTCGCTTAATTCTATTTGATAATAACTAGAAATCTTCAACTAGGGTTGAAAGGGCAATGTCAATCACTTTTTTTGAATTGAAACCACCAAAACCACATACAAGTATTAAACGAAGGAAGCAAAGCTAAAGGGTATCCCTACTATTTTATCCATTTTTATACGACTTATTTCCATGATTGGGGCTATCATTATAGTCTTCAATTAAATATTATTGAGGACTATAATGATGAGAATGACATATTCCTCATGATTCCTAAAAGAAATCCAATTCATGAGATGATGGCCATGACATTGTTTTCATGGTTCCTTGGCTTTGAAATCCTATAAGAAATCTTACATTTTATATGCCCCACAGGCTCATTATTCCATTATCTCGTTGAAATTATCAAGCCCAAAGGAAAATTATAATGATTTGTACCAAAAAAAGGAGAAAGTGAAGCAAAAAATACCTTCGGTCTTTGTCATCCTGTGTATTGGACTCTTAAAGTTTGTTCTTTCTTTCACTTGGAACCTCGATCCTTTGTCAATGCTTAGAGAAAGCATTGATCAAAGAAATGAAATTTAGATCAACCTATAAAGCAAATTCAATGAATGACTTTGTTTTCTTTCTCACATGAATCCTTTCTATGTGCAATGCCTTATGTCTAATACCTTGAAGGACAAATGATATGATGGAAAAGCCAGACAACAGTAAGAGAGTGTCTGAAATCCGCAAACCCCCCCCCCCTATCGATGAGTATGTCAAATCTAAAGATTATATCATTCACCCCTCTTCCACAGCATCACTTCAAACTCCTTCAGCTCTCTTTTCAACTTCACCAACACCTGATGCACCTCTAGCTCCCTCAACTTGAATTTAACTATGTGGATAGTTTTGCGAAGCCTCTTACAACCTAAATTCTATTTATGACTAGATCATGCATATCAAATATCTTTCTGTTTGGTAAGATCCCAAAAAAATCGAGATAATATATAGATATTCCTTAAAGTAATGGTTGGAATTGAATGTATCTCATATTGATTGTCTATCTCCCATACGCTTAATATCAAAATCAAAGGCTGAGGGATATCATATTATGAGACAAAAAGGAAAGAACCCTAGTAATTCATAGAATCTTCATCTTTCTACTGTTAGGAGTAAGTTACGAGAATAGCCATTATGTTATTGTTCAAAATCAAGTCACCTAAATGGACATTTGGACATCAATACAAGTAGAATTCCATCTGCCAACATTCTAGAGTAGGGACATCACAAGTTGTAGCATTGAAGTCATGTACATTCCATTGATGTTTTAGTTTTCATATAGCTAAGTAATTTAGAATGTATATTCTGCTCTTATGATGTCATATTTCTCTTAATAACCATTTATAATTGGTTGTAATATCTTATTATTTTTTTTTGGATTTGTATTTTGATTCATTGTTAAAGAACTAGATCAAGGAAAATATTTTTTTGTTGATTATTTACGACAATATCACATTTATTTATTGATATTTGGAAAAGCATAATTGAAATTTTATTCTACATCATTATTGAAGATGACAATTTGCATTTATCAATTATTAATCATCTTCCTCATATATTTGACTGATTCAAATGATATTTTTGAGAACTAGGTCCACATAAATACAAAATGTTAGAGAAAATAGGCTTTTCATTGTTGAAATTTTGATTGTCATCATGGCAACTCATAAGACATTTAGAAATTCTTCAATTAATTTATCTTATTAGTGATAATGTATTTTTATTTGAGTATACTTAATGATTTTATTTGCTACTTTATTTATCCATTTAATTGAGGATAAATAATATCTAATGAATACTTTTAAATATCATGATCTTTGTCGAATCATTTCATCTTGGCATTTTCAAATTATTTGTCATTATCTTACATGAAAAAAATATTGAATTTCAAAGTCATAAATAATGTTAGACTAAATAAATTTGTATAGTTAATTTTCATGATTAATCTAAGTGTTTTAGCTTTGATTAGTGGTGCATCTCATTCTTCTAATCGTGATAATGATAGTGCATACAGCTTTACCAAAATTAGAACAAAATCCTCATTAAGCTTCAAATATATAGTTTGAATCCATACGTTGAGATATGTGTGGAATGATTCATCTCTAGTTGCTCATTACTTCAAACCTTCTACCGTATTCCTCTTCACATCCGAACAAGAGAAGAGAGAGTAGCTCACTAATCTTTCACCATATGATTGAAAAAATAGGTTGCCAATATTGGCACATGTATGAATTTATATACATTAATTATAATTTACCTGACTAAAGAATTATAATTGCATATCCTAATTTATTCAAAATTATAATTCAAGACATATGTTATTAATTACTTATTAATCTCACTATATTATGATTATAAATACTCATTTATTAAATTAGATTATTGATAATTTTATTTAATCAATATTTAATAATCACATTGAGACCTTATAATTAACTTATTTGATATGTTGGATAAAATCCACTTGTAGGATTTGACATTATCAAAACATTTAAGTATCCTTAAGTGAGTATTATCAATCCAATGAATAGGATATGAATTCTATAATAATTAATATTTATCATACAATTAATGTAGTTATATGACTCACCTAGGTTATTGATCTATATATAGATCTCACTCTATATGAATCAAAATAACTAATAATAAATACATGTGCCTATTAATTATCTCGAAATTAAGAGTAATAGTATTAATAATAACCATGAGATATTAATCATCTTATGTGTCATTATAAAATAATTATCCCAAGTTAGTTTCCCTCAATACACATAAGTATACTCGCACTAAAAGTTGTAACTTAACCATTCTTCATAGTCAAGATAGACATACTAAAATCTTGTGCTACAATCTTACCAATAGTATGTCAAATTAATTTAGACTATGAGCAAATAACTTTTATTCCATAAGAATCAATGATTCAATCTTCTATGTATAAACTGAACTCTACACACTAAAATATCTAATATGTGGAATTAAAGACACACATGCATAATATTCAAATGCAAATATAGCTCATATAGATTCTCATTGAACTGAAATAATTGAATTTTATTGAAAAGCAAAATAAACATCCATAATAATAAAATAACTTTAGTTTATATGACTTTACCATTTTGGTGGGGGCTAAAAAGAGTAGAATAAAGTTGATATTTATCACTTTTTGCAAGAATGTGTTAATGCATGTTATTTTAATATTTGCTCAAAATAATCATCTTCATATTTTAAAAAATAAAGATAATCGCCCTTTTAAAATTTGTTGGGCTTCATACTTGATTAGACATAAAGGAGAGGAGAAGACTTAATGAATGATATTTACTCACGTACAAAAAATTGAAGTGCCTTATGACACAAACATTTCACTTCTATTTTTAGATACATAATGAATGATATTTGTTGTGTAGGTATTGTTTGGCTACTTCTATTTAATTAATCATCATTACTTCTAACATATTTACTAGTATGACTTGGAGGAATTCCAAATTTTTCGAGGCTACTAGTTAAGCAAAGGCATCTATATTTTAGTTTTCTAATCAAAAATTATATGTCCGTTCACCCCAAGTTATGAATCATTGAAGATCACAATTTTTTATACATGTATTCATTAGGTTGAGGACATAAAATTAAATATAGCTATTAAAATGATTTTATGGCTATGGTCCGATTAATGTCAACCCAACTTAATCCACATTTCCATTAAATGAATTGACATTAGACATTTTCCATATTATTGATCCTTCATTTATATCAATATTTAATTCATCTCATACAACTCTACCAATCATGACTATTGTTACATTGGTCAATCACTAAATTATATAAATGAAGAGGGTTCATTTTTAGACACATGAGAGCTAACAAGAAAATTTCATCTTAAACGTGGTTCATAATTTATAAATAATTATTAGAAGTATATGATCTCATATATAGAAACCATTACTAATTAAATACATATTTGATGTTAAAAAGCCTCTTCAAAGTTATAATCCAAGAACTTCAAAGGTAAAGATGAATGAGCTAGGAGAGTTAATGATTGTAGAGTATGAAGATAATATAGTCTTTCACTGACTACATTTGATTATAAAAATTAACTTAATGATTTAAATTCACCATCCCAATCTATGTGAAGGATTTTATCTTTCTTTTCAATAAAAGATAAACTCAAATCATAAAGTGTAAAATGATTTGAATGGCTTCAATTTTGGAGTTAAAGTAGATCCAAGTCCTCCTTGATATACATCAACAAAGTTAAGATGATATTTGAATGAATCCCTATATGTCAATAGAGAAACACCGCAAAGATATATTCTTTTAGATGTGATATATCATTATAAAGGATCAAAAAAATTTAAAAAGGTTATTTTTTGTCTTCTATCAAGTTGAGAAGTAGAACAAAAATGATCTTCTCACTCATTGAGAGCTTCTGATTACAGTTTGATGGGATTGTTTGATAATAGAGAGATTTGGGTATCCGAATTTTCTATGCCACAAGCTCAAAATAGTAAATGACTTAACATCATCATCATTTTTTTTATTAGAGGAAAAAAGATAAAAGGATCTAAACCTCAAATAGTTATTCTAGTAGATTATGAGACAATACTTGGTGATCCTTGGAAGTAGAAGATACAAAACATATGAAAGTTAGTTGATGAAAATGATTGAAACTTGAAGAGGTTAAACCAATTTAGCACTTCATGATGTTTCCCTTTGAGCAGAGGTGTTGCCACAACTAGATTCTTAACAATATAAAAAGATAGATGAAATTAGAAATATTTTTTTCTCTAGCCAATTGAATAACATTGATGAGATTATAGATAATATGGAGAACATAACATGTAGCATATTAGATAAGAAAAACTCTAGGTGAATTTCAAGAACAAAGAGAGAGAAAAGAAAAAAGAACAATCATGAAACTCACAGCATTATACATGCATTTTATTTCCACCATGATACTCAACCAAAATAAGATTGTTATGGTCAGTTGTAACATTCTTCATTGCTCCTACGTCTAGAATCCAATAGTCCTTAGTAACCAATTCAAGATTAGTTACCATTATTGTCATTAAGCTTATTCTTACCAATATTGATGTTTGTTGAAGCTAAATCATTAGCCAATCCATTAAAATTTGGTTCAAAGTGAGAATAATATTTTTTAACTATGTCCGGAATTTCCACATGGCTAACATTGCGGCCTAGAAAAACCATTCTATTAGAGGCCTCCTCCACCACGGCACCACCACCATGACCTTATCCACTTCACTAATAGCAAGATCCATAAGGCTAGAAACAATTCTTTTATATCTTCATATTCAACACCAAAACTAAAAAGAGAAAAGAGAATTAGCTCCTATAAGATTTCATGATCAATCAAAGCAATAGTACTAGAAAATCATTTAATTTTTAGAAGATATTCTCTCATTGCCAAGCATATTTTCTTTAGGATTTTGACTTCAACTTCATGCTCTATAATGTTGCTATTGCATCAGAGTACAAAGATTTTGTTAAATGGTTTCCAAATATAAGTAGTAGTATTGCAACCTAACACTAAGAACACCATTGCTCATAAAAGATAGAAGCCATGAAACAATAAGTTTATCATGACTCTACCAAGTCACATAATTAGGGCTAAATTAGTGTAGAATTATATGGATACTAGATGTCATCATGGATCAACAAATAGAGGTGCCATAAACAAAACCCTTTCAACTAAAAACTTGAATTGTTGTAAGAGCTTGTTGTTTCCATTGAAGAAAATTTTAATGAAGAGTTTAATAATAACCAGCTAATTGGGATGACTAATGATATGATTTAGAGGAAAATAAGAATCAAAGGTGATTAGTGAAGAAATTGCAATTGTAGAGTGTTTGGTATTTAAATTACAAAACATTCTTGAGTATTTTGGTATTTTTAGAAAATGTGTAAGTATGATAACAAGATATAAATGAAATGACTTCATAATTTTTGAGTTCTAATAGATTTTGATAAATCATTAAATCGATAAGTTTTTGAAAGTTTCTAGTTAATTGATGAATTAAGAATTATCTAGTAATTTTGACGTCCATTATTGGCCAAAACTATATTTAATTAGTTTTGGCAATCTTTATACGTCTTGACTCTATCATCTTATTAGAACAACCCTGTAGGGTGTGCAATATATTCTTTATGACTACAATGTTATTATTGAGGTTTAGTTATACTTATCTCATAATAGTTAAAATGGTTATGATAATAATTTCATATCGTAGTAACTAAGTACCACACTTTTGCCAAAAGATGTAAATACTTCCTAGCACCATGAGTTTATTTTAATAATGTTTTATAGTCATGATTTAGAATTATGACTTTTTTATAAAATTACAACTTTTGAGCTACGAAAAGATACAAAACCAAAACTAATCGGGTAAAATTTATGATAATTATCTAACACCGTGACTTTTGAAGATAAAATATTACAAATGACATTTACTCGAGTATGACCATTCCTCAAAGTAATGACTCTTATCCTTAAGATAAGGAAATGCCTATTTCTAATTGTTAGTTCTACTACCTTTTTATAGTATTGTGGTATTATGATATATGAGAAAAGTTAAAGTTAAAGACAATGTCAAACCAAATGTAATCACCATTTGATACATAATAGAGACCATTATTTATACAATGGTCATTATCAATGTCGTGACCACACGATACACATGAAAGATCATTCCCAATACTACAACTATTTTTAGTGTCGTGACTATATGATGATTAAGAAAAATCATTATTTGCACTGCAACCATTTTCAGCATTATATCTTATGATGCACCTGAGAGATAAATACTAATGTCATAGACATCCTTAGTACTATGACTTTGTATTACAAAAATACTGGGCCAAAGTCATTGATATTTCCTAGTATCATGACTTTATATTATAGAAAGATTGAGACACATTCTAGAACAGCAACTACTTTATAGTAATGACCTCGAGGCTCGAGCTCAAGAGATGAAGGCTAAAACCATGATTTTCTACTGAAAGTCATGACTTTTTTACTAAAAAAAATACATAATTATTAGGGTATAAAAGAGAAAAAAGAAAATGAGAAAAAGAACCATTTTCTTTTCGTGCACCAAATAGAATTCAAAGTGCATCACCAAACCTTTGGAGTAATTTTTGCACTCTTTGGAGGCTCAACAAGTAAGAAAGGGATGCAAGACATAAATTAAACCATAGAGTTTGAGGCATGACTTTCAATAATTATATATTGAGAGTCATAAGCAAGGGATGCAAGACATATTTTTGGAGGGCATAATAATTAATAATTATATATTTTTGAGTTTTAGTATTTATTGTAATTATGAAAAGTTATAATCTTTTTTTTTTCAAATAATTTATGTTTAATTTAACAAAACACAAATCTCCCAATAACTTTTGATGTTGTATAGTTTCTTTGAAAAAAGAAAAGTACTATTCTTGAATAGTAAATATTTATAGATAGGCGTAGGGAAAGAATTTTCCTAATTAATTAAGTTAAGGACGAATAAATATATTTTATTAGCATTATATTTATATGCTTAATTTATATGTTTACTTCTTTAATTTCACTTTTAATTGTAATTATATATTTCATTTAAATTTATAGTCTTGAAATGCTACCTAAAATCAAAATTGATGTTTAGATTTAAATTTTCATGCAGATGTATGTGATTATGTGTGTTGGGGTAAATTTTTATAAATATAATTTTTAAATTTTTTCATTATGGAACTCTTACAATTTTATAATTTTTGATATTTTAATAACATTTAGCATTTTTTTAATTATCAAAATTTTATGATTCTTGTCCATTTTATAATTGTAACAAAGTCACAATTTTATATAGGTAAAAAATATTAGAATTTATGTAATTGTGATATTTATTAATTTTTATAATGTATAAAACTGCAATACCTTTTTTTATACAAAATTTAACATTCCACATATTTTATATTAATTTAATAATTTCATAAATATTAATTTTGATAATTTTCTCTACTTGACTTCATTATAATAATTTTATAATTACATAAATTCAATAATTTTTAATATTTCTAGGTTGTCGATAATTTATATAAGTTTTAATATTTTATAAATATGAAAACTTCTAAATATTTTCATAATAATACAAAATTTCAAAATATCAAAATTTTTTCTTTAATATTATAATTTCATAATTGATAAATTTACAATATCTTAAATTTTATAATGTTATTTATAATTTCTATAAATTATAATTTAAACAATTTTGAATTTTATAATTATTAAACTATATAATTATATAATTTCTATCATTTAGAAATTGTAGATTTTATAAATTTATAATTTTATGTAGTTGTAATCATATATTTTTTATAACACATACAAATTTTCATATTTTAATATTATTTATAAATATTATAATTTTAAAATTTAAAATTTTGCTTTGCATTTTCAGAATTATTATGCTTTTAAATGCAGAACTTTATATTACTAATATTTATTATTATTATAATTAAAGATTTTACATATTTTTAAAATAGTTCTAATTTAATTTATTTTAGATTTCTGCCATCTTTTTATATTAGTATTTTTATAATTCAATAAATTTTGGATATTGTTTTAATCTTCATTATTATTAAAATAATTAAAATACCATGCTCATTATTAATACAAATTTACAATTTTGATATGATTAACAATTTTAAAAATTTAATAATTGTTATATTTTTTTATATTTATAATTATTTTAAATATTATAGCTTATATAATCTCATAATTCTAATTTTCTAAACTTAGAATTCTTTGTTTTTTTTTATAATTTTTATGGTCACAATAATTATTATAACTAATTGATTTCATATTCATTGCATTTAATCTATTGGCATAATTTCATTATCTCTATACTTTATTATTTGCTTTATATATATATATATATATATTATAATTATTATATTAAAATAATATTACAATTTTATAAATAATTACTTTGTATAATTACATTTTTGAAAACAATTATACTTATTATACATTTAACAATTATGTTCAAATCTTATATTTTCCATTTGTAATTAAGTTATTGAATAAATTATATTGTTACAAATTAAAATTCACACTTGAATCAATTCTTAATTCTATATACTAAAATGTTGGCAACTTATTTAATTTTTTAAAATTATTAATTTTTTTTCATGAAACAAAGTTAATATACCTATTTAATTTTATTCGAAAATATGTATATATTTTCAATTTTATGTGTTTGTGTTTGTGAAAAAATTCCCACAACAAATTAAAAAAAATTTAAAAAAATGACTCATGAAAAGTCTATTTTTTTAATCCTTTCCTAAACTCATCTCATATTATCAATTAATACATATACATGTGCCTTAGGACCTCATGGATAAGAACATAGAACATATGCCATATGCCATATGACACACCATGGGAAACTTATTTAGTAACACTAGGAATCAAACTCATGTCCACATGATTAAATCATTCACTCTTTTTTATCAATCTAACTAGCATATCATTTTAATAAAAGTGAATACATTTTTATTTTTTTATTTTTTTATTTTTTTTATTTTTTTCATAAGAATGCATATGTTAATAGCAAAATTTTTTTATAATTATGAGGATCTTATAATCTCAAGAAAGATGAGCATCTTATAATCTCAAGAAATTATGATCATAATTCTACCTCCAAGAAAGTCTAGTAAGATGAATCAATATGAACTAATAGCCCTATGAGTCAAACTTGAGACATTACATTGAGACTCAATAACTCCGCCAGCACTATGATAGTCCAATTGGCAAAAGAAAAAGACCACAAATCCCTAGAGAACATGAGTTCGAACCCCAATGACAACTACATACCACTTGATGTCTCTACCAAATATCATATTCATACTGCTAGGACATGAGCCATACCAGCTCTGACTCATGGGATCGAAGACTCATGTTTGAGAATAGAACGATAATAAAAGAGGGGGGCGGGTTGGGAGGGAGGAAAAAATTAAAAAAAAAATTGACACTAGCACTATATCGTGGGGGCCATCTACTAGAATGGATTGGATAAGTGGGTGAGAGTTGAGGTGGTTGCATGAATGGCCATTTTTGGATTGACATAGAAAAGGCATGCTTACAATTTACACATAAGGTAGGGCCCACGTAAAACTATTTTATTATCAAAATCATGTTTACCGGCAAAACACTTAAATTTTATAAACATGGCAACTATCGTTTAAATAGTCGACACGTGACTCGATTGAAATGGACACTATAATATGGTGATGGGGGATGTGATTTCACGTGCTAGTCCGAGCACGAGCAACAAACATGATTCTTAAGATGGAAACAACGGACCTAACAAAAGTGACCTCCATCAAGAACACCATGGGCCCCACCCGTCGTACACATTGCTATGCGTGGGCAGCTCATCCACGCATGATTGGCATGTTTCTTATTACTTCCAATTATTGTCAAAATTATCACAAAAATCGACCAACCAACAAGAATGCCACGGGACCCACCCTAGGGGAGCAACAGCGGGCGCAAAAAAAAAAAAAAAAAAAAAATTCGAAATTAGAAAAAGAATGTAACTTTATTAAAATAATATTTTCTTTCGCATGACGTCACGACCTTGGCAGAGAACATTTCTGCCAAAATAATTAAAATTATTAATAAATCATAATAAAAAATGTAGAAGCCATGCTAATCATCTAGCCCAGGAATAGTTTTAAAAAATAATAATAATAAATATTAATGTACATCAACGGCTGGGATTGAAAGTTGCAGGGGGGGGCAGGTTTTGTCAGAAATAATGATAATAATTTTGTCAGGACTCGACGTTATGAGTCAGAGACCCATGTGAGAATCTGCACAAGGGCACAACTGTACGCGCGCTCATGAGCAGGCTTGCCGGGCTTGCAAAATTGCACGAGAAAGGAAATATAAATTAAAGCGAGATGATTATTATAAATTAAAAATATATTAGAAAATATGCATAATTAGCATCACTCAAATCGAGAGGGCGGCCCAACGGACAAGGCATGGGTCGTACCTGGGTCGGACCAAAGGTAGGCCCATGCGCGCACCCAGGTCCTCGAAAATGGAACCAGCGTGACCCTGGCAGGGTCACATCAAGCATGTTTAAACAACTTCATGCAGAGCCAGTGAAAATACACAGAAGTGATGAGGACGGGAAGAGTCAGGGGCACCAAAAAGCAATAATACCTGCCAACAGCAGCGAAAAAAAGAAAAAACTTCATAAAAAAACAAAAATTTATATATAAAAATAAACCTCATTTGTCATAACAAAAACAGAGCAAACTTTTCATTAAGATAATAATTAAAAAGAAAACTGAATATGAAAAAACAAAAAATAATAATAACAACAACACTACATTCATGAGTTCGAACCCGAAGGATGTCAAATATATGACCAAGGGTATTTTTGTCAAATGCTCCAACCTGTTTTGCACGGATACGCCTAAGTGCTGCCGTGTCCGAACGTGGATACGGCGACACGGGCCGGACACGTGTCCGATAGGCCACGTGAGGGGGTGGGTTTTGGAATCTGTATCGGGATGGGGAGAGTTCAAAAATCGGGAGGGGGGGGGGGGGTGTAGTTTTGGGAGGGCGGGCGGGGGTTCGAGGGTTTAAATTTTTTTTACATTATTTTAAAATACATAATTTTAAATTATTTTAAAATACAGTATTTTTAATTATTTTAAAATACCTAATATTTATAATTAATAATTTTTTTTTAATTTTATTTTTTTTATCATGACGTATCTTAACCGTATCCGTATCCTAGTTTTTTAGAATTTGCCGTGTCCCTGTATATTGCCGTGTCGTATCCCCGTGTCCGTATCCATGTCCGTGCAACATAGGTTCCAACCATCCTGCCGGGATGAGAGTCTTACTTGTTCAGACCACATGACTCTAAAACCATATGTGGCCTATGGAACGCCACGAGATATTATGAGATGGTTAGATAGAGCAAGAAATAACAAAAAAAAAAAAACAAATATTTGTTGATTTATTTTTGTTTTTATTGTACTTTATTTTTTTCTATTTTGTGTTTGATTAATAAAAATAATCTAATAAAAATTAAAGATAAATACTTATTCATTATAAGTCTTTGTTTTTGTCATGCCATGCTATGGTTAGATAGGCCCAAGGCATATCTCATGCCATGTTAGGCTAGAGGGTGCCGGTCCTCGTGCCTGCCATTGGCATGGTCCACCAGCACAGTGACCGTGAGACAGGACCAGGAATGAATCAGGGCATCAAATTATAATTTTAATAAAACCAAAAAATACTAGTGACACTGTAGAAGGCATGCAATAGTGCACAGCTATGATTTGCGGTCATTTGATTGTATGTAAACCGTTGCTAAGAAAATTAGACTGGGCATTAAAAGCTAGAAAAGTTATGAATTCATGGTTCAGCCTGGACCAAGCACAACTGAGCTGGTACGGCACGGTCAAGAACCTTTGTTGGGCCCGTGCCAGGCTGGCTCTCGGTACAGTTCGTACCGTGCCATGTCGAGCTCACCCAGGCCTCATGCCAGACCTGGAACAACCAGGTTGCTTGGCCCAAAATCACAGTTCATCGGCAAGACCCCACCCATGTACCAGATGGTCGGATCTCAGGCTGGTGTTTGGGCACGATCCAAACCCGACTGCCAGAATGTCGGCCACTACATAAGCCAGAGACCAGAAGCCAAAACTTCTATAACTTTTGGGTCGAACCAAACCAATGATCAAAAAAAGATTCAAACAACATGCATTTTAAGCCTTGGAGCTAGGGGTAGATAGAAATTCAAAAACTCATTATTATGGCCCAAAGATAATTAAAAAAAAAATTTTTTTAATGATTTTTTTAATTATTTTTTTTAAATATATATATATATACACCTGATCATCAAGCACATCATCAAGTAAACGAGATTTTAAACTTTACGAATATTATAATTTAAATTTTATTTAGTTTTTTTATTTTTATTTTAGTTAATAGTTTAATATAAATTAATATTTAATTTAAAATATATAATTTAGAATATGTAATTAAACTAATAAAAATAAAAAATTATAAATTATAATTTTAATAACGATAATAAAATTTATATCAACATAAATTTATAAAATTTTAATACGAATAACGATAACTCTACAAAAAATTTACAAGATCACCAAAACTTTATTTTTGCCCCTTGGCCTTGACCAAAATACATAAAAAACAAAAAATTAAAAAAAATTAATAATTAATACTCACTTTAATATTATACAAAATAAAAATATTAGGAGTATTATTAAAGAATTAGAACAATAAATATATTATAAAAAAAATATTAACTTGTAAGAGTTCATGTAAGACTGAACACCTAGAGAGACATACCGACAAATGCACTAAAAAATATGATATATTAGATTATAGACAAATCCAGCTCAGTAATAGAATCTTTGAGGAAGAGAAGACATGACTAGACTGATCATCATGATAGATCTTCCAATTAGATTTTCAGAGAATCTAAGGATTGTCAGTATCATGCAAACTTATTTTTAGCCTGCATATCATAGAATTCTTTTGTCCACATATAGGAACGACATACTAAAATAATAACTTAAAAAAAAAAATAATAATTAATAAATTTAGAGAATATAGTAACGTAAAGTCTGTGACATCCGATATCGAGACTAGTCATGACAATATATTTTTATGCATGCCTCACCGCTCATTATGTAAATTTTAAATAGATATTAAATAAAAAAAATATTAGGATTCTTAGAGATTCTCTATCCTCATAATAATCTGGTCATTTATAAGTACATGATGAAAATCTTTAGAGAATATAATATTCAAAATAAAATATTTAGTATCATATTCGTAATGAATCTTAATAATGGAGTTGTCATTAAAATATTTATTGGTATTATTAGAAACGGACTATTAGATAAGATTTTCTATTTTAAATACATGTGTCATGACATTAACTTCATAGTAAAAATGAGGATACATATTATTTCTCCTGCTTGAGAAAACATATATAACTTACTAAAATTTCTACGTGCGCAACACATACAACAAGAGTTTTATAATCTTTGTTTATATACAAATCTAAAGAAGAAAAATTCCAATCGAATGTAAGATACCATTGGAATTACACAAAATTTATGATGGAGTCATGTGTTGAATACGAATACTTAATATCCGACTAAGTCAATGATAAAAATAATAAACTTATTATTAATGATACTAACTAGCTTACAAAAATTTT
Organism: Sapria himalayana; assembly: GCA_029783825.1. Taxonomy (NCBI): domain Eukaryota; kingdom Viridiplantae; phylum Streptophyta; class Magnoliopsida; order Malpighiales; family Rafflesiaceae; genus Sapria; species Sapria himalayana. The sequence continues at coordinate 148,210 of JAREIK010002830.1, forward strand.
ATTTTTAAAATTCTTAAAAAATTTTAATGACAGAATGAATATATGTTTGTAAGCTTATACTCGTATGACTTACATTGCATTCAGGTATATATGCAACATTAGTATCATGTTGAGGAAGTTTATAGATATCCCCATATTTTGTGACATAGCTCTATAAGATAAAACCAATACTTAAAATAGTGATCAACTATTCAATCTTTATATTATATGGCTACTTGCATGAACCCTTAGTTTATGGTGTAATGAGTAGGAAATATTTTGACATATATATTCTCGTGTATGAACTATGAATACCAACTTGAATGGTTCATTCTTAAGAAAGTGACTATGCAATTTCCAGACTATATTAATAGGTATGATGATAAGTAGAGGTGTCAAACATGTCGGACCAGACTAGGCCTGGCACGGTTCAACTGTGTTTGGGCCAACACGGCACTCTACAGTGTCGTGCCCAGGCCCATGCCAGGCCCACCCTCAGCACCAATAGTGTCGTGTCGGGCCAAGAGATTTCGGCCCACGTGCAGTGCCAGGCACGGCACGGGTGACCACGCATTGAGCATGGTCACGTCGTCATGATGGGGGGATAACAAGCTGATACCCAACATGCAAGGCCCGACAGGGCGCCACAATGCCAAAACCCTAATTTTTTTAAAAAATTAGGGTTTCAGCTCGGCATGAAACTGAGGGAATTTTGGGTCGCAAGCCCGTGCTAGGGCTAACATCCAACTAACCATGTCGTGTCTGGCATGACACATCAGCCAGATTGGGCCCGAAAAAACTAGGTTGGGCCATCCCGGCCTATTTGGCACCTCTAATGATAATAGACTATGCTTCAAGTATAAACATGAATATCATATTCGGAGACGATTTCACTATTCAATTAACGAGGAAAAATGACAAGATGGACAGTCGAATAGAAGCGAGTTATCTCGATACTTAGATACTGAATACTACTCAATCATATCACATATCGATAATAATAACCTTAATATTTTATAACAGTAAAAATCATGAGTCCACATATCTCATATTATTTAAGATGGCATAAGATCTACTGACTCCTCCGATATTGAGCGTAGCATCAGAATCTACTTGTTTTGTTACGATGAATGTAATTTCAGATAAGAGATCAAAAATTATAACTAGATATTATTAATACACTAATATACATGAAGGATTATGAGGATTCAAGCCTAAACATCCAGAATCATGCTACAACTACAATAAGAGCGAAGGAGTTGGCGACTGATAATGATTCGTATAATTTTGATGACGACTAAAATTGAGCATACTACCTACGGCCTACCACCAGTAATACAATCATATTCAAATTTCATAAAATAATGGGATTAATCATTTTTGGATTGTATATTGAATTTTGTCATTTGAGTTTGCTGCTTAGATTATTATTTTGTTTATTTATTTATTCAAGTACTTACGTGATTGATGTTTATGAGTTTATATTTGATACATTAATTTTTATATTTTGAGATTGTTTTGTTATTTTGTAATTCATATATGTATTACGTTACGAAAACAAAATCATTAAAATGTATATTTATTATATGTTATTTTTTTAAGTTGTGAGTTGTAACTTGTGATTGTGATTTTATTTTTTTTTGTATTAATTTAATTAATAATTAATTAATTAATTAATTTAGTATTAAAATTAAAATTTTAAAATATATTTAAAGTTTAGGATGACCCAATTTGAAACGGACTGAAACAACATGTCCTGGCACGTCCCTATAACACCTAGCATAACTCAACACATGACCTGCAAGGCCCATCACAAATTAACCAAAATCCGACAAATTTGGGATGGTCGGGCTGTGGTGGGTCTGCCCATTTTATGTCATGACGTGCTAGGCACGGCGGTGTGACCTGAGTGGGCCACCAAAAAATGGGCCGTGTTGGATCAGCAATGCCCGTTTCCAAACCTTGGATCGAATGTTCAAATCTTATCGGCCATCAATAAAATTAATTTTAGTGAAGGTCGCTTCCCTAAAAATTGATCATTCCTACCTACCCACCATATGATCGTAGATTCTATTGGTGCATCAGTATGAACATAGTTTATACCAGTCCAGTAGTCAAACTGATCCTAACCCAATTGGTAGAACCAAACCAATCCAATGACGGAGTGAAAGCTAGACTAGTTCGACCAATTGATCCAATCTAATTTTCTAATCCATAAGACAGAGAGAGAAATAGAGATAGACAGAGAGAGGGGGGGACAAAGAGAAACAGATAAAAAGAAAAAAAAAAGACAGAGACAGAGAAAGACACACACACACACACACAGAGGAGATGAAATAAAATGAGAAAAAAGAAAATAATTTTTTTCAAGAGTGAAAAGTTACATTTTTGGATACGCATAATCATATATATATATATATATATATATAATTTCTTAGTTCAAGTCCAGACTCCTAGATTAAAAAAATAATAAATAATAAATATTATAAAAATAAATTAAACTTAGAAGAAAATAAAAATAACAACCAATCCAAAACTCCGAAAGATCCAAAACAAAAATTAGATTCTCTCTCATTGTCTCAATCCCTAAGCCTAAAAACCCTAAAAATATATATTTTTCAATAGTATAGACACTCATTAACATAATTAATGATAAAAAATTCAAAAAATAAAAAAAAAATTATGGTGTGTGTGTGTGTGTGTATTCATATAAATACTATTGATGATATTAGTTACAATATGAGATATAACGATCAATACATTAAAAAATAAGAAATTAGAACCCAGACAAACTCATCTTAGCAATAAAATTTTAAAAATTTGATCAATTTCAAGTTGACTAACCTCATTTATTTATCACAATGATTTTTGAAGAAAAATCATGCCAAATTTGATCATCAGCATTAATCTTCTAATTATATTTTCAGAGAATCTTAGATAAATTCATAATATCAAAAATTATTTCTAGCATGTTTATCATAAATTACCTAAATCGACCACTAAGAGTAACATAAAAAAATATTTTAAATTAAAAAAATAATTAATAATTAAAAACTTAGAAAACATAATAGAGTGATCTCGATTACATATGAAATTAATGAGAAGCATTAGAAACAGGCCCTTAGGTAATAAATAATTTCTCACACATTAAAAAATAACTTCTCACATTAAAAAATAATTTCTCACATTAAAAAATAATTTCTCACAATTAATAAATAACAAAAATTTTCTACTCTATAATTATCAACAGACTTTAAAATAAATAATTTCAAATAAATATCAAACACAAGTAAAATTATACCAATAATATTCGACTATGTCGATAAAAAAAGAAAAAAAATATTATATACAAATATGATTCATGCTGAGAAATAAAAATTTGATTTTAAAATTTCTTAAGATTTTTTATTATATAACAAATATGTATTAATTTGCGTACATACATATCATATATATTATATTTAGATACATATATAATATTAATAATATATTTAACAAATATAAAAGACACCCAGATTTTAGTGTCGTGTCTATTGAGATAAAAACTAAAAATTTAAAATTTAATTTGATATTTCATTCTATTTTTTTATTAATTTAAAATTTAAAATAAAATTGTATGATTCACGAACAATAAAATAAGTTTAAATATTACGATACTAATTATAATAGTTTTAACGAACTTTGAGTATAATCATAAACATCATATTCAAAAATAATAACTTTATCATTTAGTTAGTGACAAACAAATAGAATTATCTCAATACTTAGATACTGATTATTATTTTATCATATCACATAATAATATTATATATTATGATATTAGACCTCATGCATAACATGTGGTGGCCAATGACAGTCAAATTTTACTTACAGCCAGAGGCACTAACACTGGCAATGTCGCAAGCCTATAGTGGCCACTGGATTAGACAATGGCTGACAGGCGAGCCTAGCCAATCCAGTCCAATGGCAGTGGCCGCTACCCACTGACCACCAGTTGATTAACCATTGCCATAGCCAGAGCCAGCCAGCCAGAGTGATGGAGCACAAGCAGTGGCCATCACAGCCCAATCCAACCTAGTAAGCTCAACTGAGAAAGGCAAGCCTTCAAGCTGTATCATGCCGATAGGGCATGACCCAAGTACCCAATCCATGTCATGTCAGGCATTACACAGTGGTCTTTAAGGACCACCAAATTTTAAGTCATGTCAGCTCGACACGAGCCGATTAACACCACTAATTATCTCCTACATATGCATGTGAGAAAAGAAATTTTCAAATAATCAATCATTCTAGTGCTATTTCGAATAAAATTTTTAATTTTAAAATTCTTATAAAATCCAGCATTAATATTTGTATAATAACACACGATATATAAAATTTGTAACCAAATATTAATGTATAGCACACTAATTGTCATCACCACAAAGGTCAATGAATACATGTTTATCATGCCACTAGTTCAGTAGACACCTGAAAAAAAAGAAAAAAAAATTCTAGCGCCATAAAAATTAAACTCTGTTTTTTCAATTCAGCAAGCCACAGCCAACACATGGAAGAAGAAATTCAGAGATGAAAGAAATTACCAATCATTTTGAATTGCAGAGATGATACGGCTGTCTGATAATGGCATAACCTTGGACACAACTGCAGCAATGGAGAAGCCAAGAGGGAAAATGGTGCCAACTCCAACAAATAACAAGCTCCAGGGGATGATTTTACATGAGCTGGCCATGAGACAAACAGATGGCACTTCACAGATCAGCAATTGTGTGGACTAGTCCAGCAACTGTATTTGAAGGAAACGAGGAACATAACAAGAACATGGTGGAGAAAAAATTAAATTTCTTACTGTTGAAGAACATGGGGGAAACAATATGGTTCATTATTGCTGAAACAGTAAAAATATGTCAAACAAGTTGATCTTTAAAGCACCTTTGCAAAGATACTTACAATTTGATCACCAATAGACAAATAAATTGTAACTAATCAAGCTTATTTTGGATTTTTTTTTTAATTTCACCCTCCCCAATCCCCCCTTACCAACCCCAGGGTAAAAACATGCGACAAACTTTCACTGGTCAATCGTCTCGGTAGTGATCGCGTCCAAGCACATTTAACTTTAGTATTCTTATGAGATCTAATACATTAGTAATGATTCAAGCTTACTTTAATTTTGATTTAGGATTTTCATGAAAGAGATGAGAGAGAAGGCATAGCAAGAAAATATAAAAATATAAAAATAAAAAATTATTTTTTGAATACACATAAGCCTATATATATATATGAATAGGAGTATCCTATAAATCAAGAGCTTCCAAATAATAAAAAACAAAAAATACTAACTAAAAACTCAAACAAAAATTATGATATTCTTAGAACCTTTGTGAAATGTTTGTAGTCTTCTCAAAAATAAGTATGTAAATTAGAGTGAACGACTCATTATGAATCTTCTCTCAAATGAAATAACAATCAACCTCAATATGTTTCATCTGCTCATAAAACACTGAGTTGGCATGAAAGTCTAGTTTGCCTAATTGTCACAATAAAGTGTCAATGAAATCAGAAGTAATAGACAAAGTTCCTCCGAAAAATATCTAACTCATTAGAGCTCACAAATAGTTGACATCATAGTTCTGTACTTTGTCACTTCATTAGATCTCAAAATAATTATCTACCTCTTATTTTTCCATCAAATAGGAACACTTACAAAAAAATAAATATAAATTTATAGAGAATCTAATCTTTGTAATAACATGAACCAAACTATAAATGTATTTAAACCATCACTAATGCAATGGATCTCATTATAACTCTAAAATTAAATGTGCTTTATCATTATCATTACTAAGATGATTGACCAATATAAAAGTTTGTCATATGTATATACCATGTGGTTGATAAGGAAAGATTGGAGAGAGAGTGAAAAAAAATTTAAAAAAAAAACTAAACTTAATAAGTATATTCGATTATGCTCATGATCTCTAAATTATAATCTCACGTCTTGAACATTTCTACACACAACTGAGACTCCCTAAGCATTATATCCATATGAATCTATCTTGAAATATTTAGAAAATTACTAAATGTATAGACAACATAGTAAAGTCGAATAATTTAATTTTTCTATGATCATCCAATATCTAGTGAAATCAAATAACGAACCAGCTGGTATAAACAAGTCTATACTTATATCAAGTTGTGAGTTGCTAGATACACATCTTATCATACTAAGTTAAAATAAAATATCTAAAGTATATATCCTCTAATAAAGAAATATCATACCTCTTGAATATCTAATTTCAATACAAGAAAATATCTCTAATATTTCATACACTTCTTTTAAAACTTAAATGTAAAGATGATTCCAATTAGAATATACCTAATAAATTATCATATATAATTAGAATATTATCAATATATACAACTAATATCATATACTCATCTCTTGATCCACGTCGAAAAAAATAAAATTAATCTAACACTTAAATTTCAAGAACAAATATAGCAAGTACTAAAAAAAATCTACAAAATCATACCTTAGAAGACTGATTAAGATCATAAAGAATCGTTCATAACCTGCATATCATATATGTACTACCATGAATAGTGAATCTTAAAGGCTGCTACATAAATACTTCTTCTAGATCACTAGGAAAAAATATATTCCTTACATTTAACTGATACATAATTCATATGTATGATATTATAATAAAAAATAATAATCTAATAATAACTATATTTTCCGTAGGAGAATATATATTCTAGTAATCTATATCATAAGTCTATGTAAAATCTCTTGCTACTGATAAAGTTTGAGTCGATCAACACTTCTCTCGAGTCCCATTTTCATAATAGACATCCCTATCTATATTTCACAATTGGTTTACCTGGTGATTTTAGAATGAGATTTCATGTATGATTTGATATGATTGCACTCAATTCTTTCAATATAACATATGAATATGCTCAATCTTAGATGCCTAAATGCCTCAAAAATAATGTCAAGGTCTAAAGAATCCTGCAACAATCAAATGAGAATAACAAATTATAAGATATAATATCAAAATAAAAATAAAAAAAAATTTGAGATAAATGATGATAAGTAGAACATGTCCTTACGTCCAATCTATAATGCAATCAAAAGGTTCAATTAACTTCAAACTAGATCAACTGATATAACAAAAGACTCAATTAGAATAGAATGTGAATGTATGCATCAAAAATCTACTTTTAGATTGAGATCATTAAGTCTCTCAACCTTCATTTGCCGAGATTAGTACGTCGTGTTTAGTCATTAGTGAGACACTCACACTCAGCTCCTCTGCAAGGTATCACTACTCTCTTAAAAACCAACCGTACTAGCCATATGAAAGATAGGCATATGAGCAAGGTCATTTGTTGCTCCCCCTATGAGGAATAACAACTGGACAGAGGAATAGTATACAATTATAATATATGAAAGTATGTTCTTTTCAATTGAGTCTTTGAAAAATAACATGTCCTCAAAAAAATGATATCAAAAACTCATAATCTCCCTTAATCTTTAGTTAATAACACTTAAATTTCTCATGTGTATTAGAGTACTCAATAAATGCACACTTGATAATGTGTGTTGGCATCTTCTATTTACTTGGAGAGAAGTCTTGAACAAAATAAGTTCACCCAAAAATTACGGGTGAATAGTAAAAGAATATCTCTCATAATTATATAAACTGATGTGAGATATGACTTAAAATGATAAATAATAACATTCAACTGATTAAAAAGTTACCAATTAACATTATTTCTCCCCAAAAATACATAGACAAACTCTTATAAAATAGGAGCGTCTAAATCACCTATATCCTATGTCAATTTTTTCTATCATCAATCTCATTCTATACAAGAGTACTAGTATAGTATATATGATGAATCAACCCATTCTATTCAAAGAAATAAAAAAATTTATGAAAAATGAATTTTAATACATTATCACTCCTCAACATTTTAATTTTACATCCAACTTAATTTTTATTATTTTATAAAAATTCATAAAAATGAAAAAAAAAAGTAAAATCTATTCATAAAACACTGACAGTGACTTTAATGTGAATAAAAAGTTTAATTTATGCTCAAGTCTAGAATACAAACATCAGTTATCACACTCATTAAAATCAAATGTATAGTCAAGTCTAGAATATGCATTACCCCCATGATAAATTTGAAAGTCTCATCATATAATTTTATCTTTATCTTCCAACAATCAACTATTTTCATTATTAAGCCATTTCAAGTAATCAAATCTCCTCCATTATAAGACTCATACAAACTAAACTAATTTTAATGAAAAGTCGTGTAACACAATGTACTTGTGTCAATGAACCAATATAATTATCAACATAAGAGACATATTTCTACAAAGTATAAGTCTAGTGAATAGTTTTTTGACCTCAAAGCCAACTTTGACTGTAAAGTTGGCTTGTTTTCATTTCTCTAGTAATACCTCTTAAAATGCTCATCTTTACTACAATTTCAGCACTTGAATTTCAACATATTAGCCTTTGCTTTTTTTTGACTAATCTAATTTTCTTTCTTCAATCATCCCTCTCACAAATAATATATCATTCGAGTATTTTCTCATACTTTGTGACCTCATGTTCTCATGCAATAATATTGAAACTATCATCTCATAGAAAAAATTTGTTGTACCCTATCAATGATAATAATCAAATTATCCTATCAATTTGATAATAAACAAATGAGAGTTATAACTCTATCATCATTACTGCCTAAGGATATCCTATGATAACAACTGGTTGATCAGCATGTCAAACACATTTAAGTGTCAAGTAAAAATATCAGTCTTTTCTATGGGTAACTTTAATAGTTTCTTTCTCAAAAATAATTTATTGATCAATGATTTGCTTAATTTTTGAAGACATTATCAAGACACGTATTGACGCACACCTGAGAGTGAAACATGACAAAAGTGCCTTGAGGCATCTAAAAAAAGAAACAAACATGAAATGCATATGCCTTTTTTAGCAGAAGCATGTTCAAGGCATGGTTTGATGGTGCCTTTCACACCTTAAAAAGGAATGCATATGCATTTTGAAAAGGTTGTATTTTGCAGTATCAAGAGAAAGGAAAAAAAATTCAAAGCAACAACCCGATTGAAAGCATTGGTAAAATAAATCTCCAAATATGTTGCACAATCTCCTCTTCTTCATCTCTTCAACTCATCTGATTTGTGGAACGAGCAGGAGCAGCTAGTTCGTGGAAAATGAGCTAGAGCAGCTATTTAGTGGAACGAGCTTGGATAACTCATTCATGGAACGAGCTTGGACAGCTTCATGGAACAAGCTTGGGAGTGTAAGCGGTGAATAGAAATGAGCATTATATTGAACACTACATTCAAAAAAAATATTCAAATTTTTTAAAATCTTTTTATAAAAATTTATTTTTTTTATTTAAACCAATTAACTTATAAATTTTATTTTTAAATTCTTTTCAATTATATCATATTATTTTATAGTCACTTATATTGTTATATATTAATATGAATATTATTATTGATATTTTTTTAAAATGATTTTTTTCAATTAAAAATTTTGTTTAATTAAATATATTATTTAAATTTCCATGGATAAATATTTAAGATATAAATTTTGTAATCAAAGATATGAGAAAGAGACAAGTGGAATCAGGCATTACTAAATCAAAACTAGCATGGTATGAAACAAAACACCAAAATTTGTGAAGAAGTTGAATTAGAATGCAAAAAAAAAATAGGTCAATTTTAAAGATCAAAAAATGAAGGAAAATAAATTACTCCAAATAATTAATATAGATCTAATTTTAAAGCATGAAAGTGCCTTATAGAGTGGGAGTGTAAGTGGGAGTAGAGAACCTACTTTATAGAACTCAAGAATAAATTTACTACTTCACAATACTATTAAATTATTATGAATTTAAGGTGAAAGCAAAAAGAAAAAAATAAAACATATAAAAAAATTAGTAAGTTTATGCATTCAAATGATCCTTCATTCAACATTATGAATGATCTTTATTAGATTCTCGTGATAGATACTATTGCAGATTTTAGGCTGGAGTTGAAGCTTCCACCAATGCACGAATTGAGGACAAGATTATTAAAGAACAAATGAAAAGCCCTAGTATCATTATAAAAGATCACAAAAAAATTTAAAAATAATATGAATGTTCAATCACGTCAAATAATTAGACAAATAAAAATAACAGATGCCCATCAATTTTTTGGCATGACAAAAAAATAATTGATCCCCCCCCCGATATAGCAAAAAAATGAGAAACTAATATTCAAACATTTTAATGACAAAATGGGAAACTAATAAATTGAGGAGAATAATATTACACAAGTTATCACTAAAAATATCTCTATTTATGCGAATAATAGAATAGGGCTCATGAAAAAAAGTAAAAAACCATGGTGCGCCCCTTGTACCGCATATTGTACTGACTTGATGATAAAAGATATTGGAAAGACATATATTCACACTATCACATCCGCTTGAGCTGGGAAAGTGGTAAAGTTCATATATTGGCATACCATAATTATTAAAGACATGCCTAAGGCATGCCTGAAGCACAAGCATCACAAAGCAAAGGAACCATGAAGCACGGGCAAAAGTGCCTCACCTAGAGTAAAGCATGACCATTTGCAAAAGACGTTGGAGACGCCAAAAAAAAGTGCACCTCACCCAAGCACGCCTCCCCTCGTCGAACAAGGGGTATTTTTTTTCTTGAAATGAGCTACCATCATAGCTAACCCCTTTAAACAAGCTACAATCCTAGCTCATATATACATGCATAGCTATATACATATGACCATACTATATGTATAGCTATATGTACATATATACAACCATACACACACACAAAGCATATATACATACTGTATACATATGTATATATACATATATATATATATACACACAAAAGGCTTATATACATGTGTATGGATATACATACAGCTTTACACACATAAAAGGCTTATATATGTGTGCATGCAAAGTTATATACATATATGTAAACTATGATATGAACATATATATATATATATATATATATATATGCATGCATATTTACATGTATGCATATACTTATATCCATACCCACACAAACATATATAAATACAATCATACATTATATATATATATATATATATATATATATAATTATTAAAATTATATTATTTTGTTTTGAAACTTTGAATATTTATGTTGCTAAAAAATAATAATGATATTTTAATTTTACATATATTAAGCTGAGAGTATCTCAAAAATAAACTCACACCTTAATTATGTCTTTCATCTCATAACTCCAAAAGTATTTTGCGCATTAGGGTGCCTTGCAAATCAAATAATCATGCCTATTAGTAATTATTTTGTTTATTTTTTTTAACTTTTATTTTTTATTATAAAGAAAAACATTAATGATATTTCATTTATGTTTGATATGATATATTTGAAGTTTAAATTTTAAACTTTGCATGTTTAATTGTTGAAATTAGATTATTTTATTTTAGAATTTTAAATGATTGTGATTGTAAAAAACATTAATTATGTTTAATTTTTATATTTGATATTATTTATTTAATTAAATTTCATTAATATATAGAATTATAAATTATTATTTAAAGAAATATATAATTTTTATATTTTTTATCCGGAGTACGTCTCACAAAAAAAGTTCTCACCTTACACCTCAAGGCTTCAAAAAACTTTTTCACATTTATATGCCATATGCCTCAAATAACTATGGGACATACTTGGGTTCTTAGCTTATTGAAAATATTTACAAAAAATTATAAACTTTTTCATCTGATAATTATAAATTTTCTACTTCATTTTTTACTCTTCAAAGGCTTATAAGCAAAAAAAAAGCTCTTATAACAATGTTCTCAACAAAATAGTGTTTAAGCTTATAGGCTAAAAAAAATTTTAACTCAAATATAATATTATTTGATCCAAATTATTGATCTTATATGTTTGTTGCATAAAGGCCATTATTACATTAGATAGTAATTTGAAAAAGATTGATTCATAGAAAAGATCAGTCATAAGTTATATTTATGAGCTAATGAATTCAGTTATGAAAAAAATTACATTTAATAATAAATACAAATAGAAAAAATATGCATCATCCCCAATTTGGACAAAAATTAATACAAAACTAACTTGACAACTTCTTCAACCTTTACATGTATCAAATTATTATATTAATCTTAAATTACAGTATGAAGACAAGTTCTCTAATATTGATGAGGTGACAACGAGATTATCTAAATGCAAAGATAGAAAGTTTACAGGTGTCAAACAAGCCGGGCCGGCCCGAGCCCGGCATAGTTCAGTTGTGGCTAGCCCAGCACGGCACTCTACGGTACCATGCCCGGGCCCATGTCTGGTACCTCCACAGAACCGTGTCAGACCAGGCACAGCAAGGTTACTGTATTGTGATGTACCTGGCCCAACACGATAACCCAATTGAGCAGCCTAAAACCAGGTCGGGCCAGCCCGACTCAACCCGTTTGACTTCTAAAAAAATGGTGTATTATCAATAATATTTAAAAACTGACATTCGATTGAACTAATTTCACCAAGAAATAAATGAATTTGGTAGTCATATTAGAATTGTTTCCCAAACATTAAAAAGTCCTACAAGTTTAAAATACCTTTTGAGAGTTAAATATCAGTGTTGCAGAATTTTGTTATTCGAGTCTTTAACCTTTCTTGTCGTGCTATTAAAATTGTGTCAACTTTATTTCATATATTTGAACCAATAATATTTTTATTTTTATAAATTTTTATACATATATTTTTATTTCAATATTAAAGAATTTTATTTCATTCTAACATATTAATTTCTTTATTTTATTATTTATAAATTTGTACAAAAAAAACTTGAACATCAAGCATTAAAAACATTAGTACATATAAGATACAAAACTAGATTAAAAAAAAGAAGTCTACAAAGAAAGTAAAATATTAATCTGATTTTGATAGAAAATATGTATTAGGATGATAAATTGATTGATAAGAAAAAAAATCAACTCCTCCCCCATGATCTTTATTGTCTATAATATGATAAGTTATGCAATAGTGATACTATTAAAATTTTTTCATTTAATTTCCAATATACTCAAATACCATTGGATCACATAATTTCTTTATATTCATACAAAAAAAAACATAATGAGATATCAAATACTCAAAAATTAAAGTGATAAATATAATTAAATTTAATAAAAAAATTAAAATATTCATACCAGCTTAATATTTTATGCTAAGTACAAGTGAATGCAAAAACAAAGAGAATGCGTTCAATTTGATATCAATTAATGAATATGAAAATTTATATAAAATAAAAATACATGATAGTAGATAATTTCTTATATTTGATATATTTGATGAGGAAAATGATGACTTTGAAGTTGAGAATTATATTTCACTTCATGAACACAAAAACACCTTGTTTATGCTTTCTTCTTTTAAAATTTTGGTTTGTTCTGATAGAATATCTCAAGCTTCTTCCACATATCTTTAACCAAACTTTTACCAAAAATATTTATAAAAACTTCATCTACTAAACTCAATCAAACTGAGTCTCATGCTCTTTAATCCAACTTGTCCCATTTGACAATCTCAACAGATATCTAATTTTTGATCACTTACTATTGATTTCAAATCTTCTATTGCATAGCAGTAATCCTAGTAAATAAGAAGAACCATCATCTTCAATTTTCAAAATTGGAAGCCCTTTCTTAAAAACTTCTCGATATCAACCCTACATATCACTAAACTCGTCATTCTTAGATTCATACTGAAACTAGGCTATTATATAATTGAATCGTGACTCTGATATCAAATTGTGTTTCTGATACCAAATATTGGGAATCCTGTGATACCGGGGCATATCCCTCTGATATCAAATATAAGGATCCATGGTAATGATTTATGATTTCAAAAGACAAAAAATAATAGTCAAAGACTAAGAAGCACGAACACGGACACGGACGCGGGGATACGACACTGCATGATACGGGAACACGGCAAATTCTAAAAAACTAGGATACGGCATAATAAAAAAATAAAAAAAAAATTATTAATTATAAATATTATGTATTTTATAAAATTTATTAAATTAAATTAAATTAAATTAAAATATTTTATTATATATAATAAATATATATTATTTATTTTATTAAATAAAAATATTTTATTTTATTTTATAAGATAATATTTATATTTATATTTATTTTATTTTATAAAATAATATTTTATAATTATATTATATAAAAATATATATTTTTTATTTTATTTTATAAAAATATTTTATTTTATACCCCTGCCTCTCCCCTCAAGTATGCCCGCCCGCCCCTGTCTCTCCCCTCAATCACGCCCGCCCCTACCTCTCCCCTCAAATCGTGCCGCCCCTTCCTCTCCCCTCAAATCGTGCCGCCCCATCCTCTCCCCTCAAATCGCACCCGCTCCTGCCTCTCCCTCAAATCGCACCCGCTCCTGCCTCTCCTTCAAATCGCACCCGCCCTCTGCCAGTGGCCAACGCTGGCCACCGATGTTGTCGGACGTCGAGCATTATAGACGTGGATAGGGCTGCCAACGCAACCATCCGATACGCCACGTGGCGTATCGGATACGGATTGTGCAATGATACGTCACATGGCATATCGGACACATATACGTGCCGTATCCGTGTCGTGTCCACGTGTCCAGGTGTCGGACACGTAGACACGACTGTAGGGAGCCGTGTCCGTGCTTCCTTGGTCAAAGATGAAACATATAACACACAAGTGAATAAGTAGGGAAAAAAAAGAAGAAACCTAAATTGAAAAAAAAAATTCAATAAACTTTTAATAGTTACTTATATTTACATTTATAAATTTTTATATAGTAAAACATTAAAAAAAATCATTTAAGCTTCAAGCATAATTAATGAAATCACATACATATAGCAAATTAATTCATGTCGTGACACTATAAAATAAGATCACAACTTAAATCCTAAATTCATCCAGTAGCAACAATAAAAAACAAGTTGCGACTCCGTTCAAGTAGCGGCTTCATAATTTATGTCATGACTCCATTCATGCACAACTTCACAATTCGAGTCAGGACACCAACTACATGTTGTGACTTCGTTCAAGATCATAATTTCACAATTCATATGACAACTCCATTCATGTCACAACTTGAAAATTCAAATCACAACACCGAACACGTCATCCAATCACAAAACAAAATAAGTTGCAATTTCGTTCAAATCACAATAGCAAACACATATTGCATCTTCACAATCATGAGTCAATTTTAACACCAAATTGATAATAATGTAATGAACTACCTAACTATTAAAGTTAAATATCATCGTTCTATGAAATGATAAGTGAAACACCTCCAAAAAATAACATATCTATTTAAAACTCACAAATAATTGATAACATAATTTTGTACTTTATCTCTATATTAAATCTAAAAACAACAATTCATTACTTACTTTTCTAATAGATAATAATGTATCTAAGAAAAACAAAAAAAAATTAATAGATGATCTTCACTTTGTAATCACTACAATCCAACTAAAATTTGAGTATGTCCCTACCTAGTTATACTCATGATTTCTAAATAAAATATCATATCATCGAGCTCTTTTCACATAAATAGAAATTTTAAAACTACATGCATATGATTCTGTGTGAGAGAATCTAAGAAGAAACTAAATATAAAAATATAAGTAATATCTGTATTAATCACTATTAGATAATTTAACTTTCATATTATTTATTTATATCTAATGAAATCAAATGAGAAATTGATATTTGAGAAATGATTTACACTCAAATCAAATGGTGAGTTAAATGATATCTATCCCATCAAAACAAGAATGATTATTCATCCTTCTTGAGTATAATACCTCAAAACCTAGAAATATTTACGACATATCAAATTTTTTATCTGAAACTCAATATATAAGAATAACTTTAAATTATAATAATAAGCATATACTAAACCACACATTAAGAGATTGATTGAAGTCAAAGTAAATGTGTCAAGTAAATTCAGTGACTCATGCACAATAAAAGGCACAACTTGATTCAGTCATGTCAAGCACAACAAGATATGATCCAGAATTATTCTTGGATTGTAGTCGTACCAGCCCATGGCATGTCTCATGCAATGCCAAATTAGAGCCGCTTGGCACACATGCTTGGCACACCGACAAGACATATGGCACAACTAATTTTTTTAAAAATAGTCATTTTTAAATTGGTTGCTTTTGTTTATGTCAATCAATAATAGTTCTTATCCAATCGATTGTTAATAAAAGAAACTATTTACCTATTTGTGCCTATTTTTTTATTTAAAATTGTAATTATATATTGTAGAGCTATGTTGCACGGACACGGATACGTACACGATGATACGACAAAGCAGGATACGGGAACACGACAAATTTCAAAAAACTAGAATACGGATACGGCTAGGACACGGCATGAAAAAAAAATTAAATATAAATATTATCCATTAACAGAAATTTAGATAAATAAAAAAATGCTCAAACTTTATTTTTACAAACATTCAAACACAAACATAAGAAATATTAAAACAAAAGATTTGCATTTTCTTATGAATCAAACAAAATAGCTTCCAGTTCAGGTTCATCAAAAGAAAGATCTGCAATCTCAAGAATTCCAGCATTTTCAATCTCCATTGATTCAAAACCATCACCTCCAATGTCCCACATTTTAGATTCGCCTTTATTATAGTTTGAAGATCTCTTTGACAGAAGTCAAAGATTGTTATGGATATAAACTAAATCTTCAGCTCTTTGTAGTGTCAACTTGTTTCTCTTCATGGAGTAAATAAAATTATAAGTGCTCCAATTTCTTTCACAACATGATGATGAACAAGGTTGTCCTAACAATTTTAATGCGATAGATTGAAGCATCGGTGCAGCAGTTCCATGAACAACCCACCATTTAATAGGACTCATATACCATCTGTCTTTTATGGAATCACTACTAGAAAAATCTTCCAAAAATGCCGAAAATATAGCATACTCGTCATTTGCTCTTCTCCTTTCACCTTCATTAAAAAAATCTCTCAAAACATTTTTTTCTTTCTCTTACTATTTCTAAATCTCGATGCGGTGGAACACGATCACCAGACTCAACAAACCATTGTTGACTATAATACCTGCAAGTTATGTTATAACATTAATTATAAAATATTAAACATCATAAAATATTATTTATATTAAAATTATCATAATCTATTATTTAAACTCTTAAGATTACCTTGGATTTAAGGAATGAGCAAAAGAATGTAAAGGTGTGTGGCTTTTATTCCATCTTTCCACCAAGATTTCATTCACAATATAAAAAAACCTATAGGTTAAAATACATAGTAAATCATATAAGTTCAATTATAATTAAAACTTAAACTTTCAATCAAAATAATAAAAATTAAAAATTAAATTAAAAGTATACCTTGAATTATCTGTGGGGCTTTTATGTTCTTCCTTAAAAATAACTTCCTTCACTTTTTCGATCATAGAATCCCACCACTCATAAATATTGTGAAGGCAAAGTTTATCAGTGTCAGCTAATCGAAACATCTCATAAATAGGAGTTGTAAAGCTTAGGATATAATCTACATTCATCCAAAAGTCTTCATTTAGGATTTTATCCTTTACTTCTTTAGCTTTCACTAAATCATCATCTTTATACATTTCTCATTCTTCACTTATCACTAATTGCTCCAAACCTCTTTTTATTGTTTTAAATCGTTTAAGCATAACAATAGTTGAAGCAAAACGTGTATCGGCCACTGAAAGTAACTTCAGCTTGCAATGCTTATTAAACATTGATAATCTCATTGCATGATTCATAATGAAATTCTTGATAAAAAAAATATCACTTGATACTTGAGCGATCCAACCAAACTGTTCCATCATATCATCATATCTTGAGTTTGTTGGTGCACAAATATTCTTCAAAGCAAGATTAAGAGTATGAACCACACACGGGGTCCAAAAGATATGCCAAAATTTTGCTTCCACAATGTATCCAGCTGCTTTGCAAGCCGCAGCATTATCAGTTATAACTTGAACTACCTTTTGTGGACCAATATCTTATATAGTATTAATCAATAAATCAGCTATAAAATGTTTTTCCTTAGTCTATCCTTCACAATTTATTACTTTCAAAAACATTAGTCCACTTTTAGAGACTGTCATGATATTAATAAGTGGTCTTCTTTGAGCATCTGATCATCCATCACTACAAATGCTCACTCCTTTCTCATTCCAAGTCTTTCTGATTGGTTCTAACAGATTATCAATATTATTCTTCTCCTTCTGCAATAATATTGTTCTTAATGTATTATAGCTTGGTGAGACATAACCTGATAGTTGACTTGTACTTTTAAAGGCACCTGCATAATAAGGATTTCTAGCTAAGTGAAAAGACAACCCTCCAGAATAAAACAGCCTAGCTATATCACTGTCAATTAATTCACGTGCACCAATTTTGAATGCATTTTCAATTGATCTCATAGTTCCCTTTCTCTTTTTTAGATCAATTGGATTAGCACTAGAAGAAAAATTCTCAAAAAAAGAATCTGCAATGCTTAATGTGAGTAAAGAAACTGACTTAGGATTAGATTTTTTCATTCTCTGTTCAGATTCCTCCACCATTCTTCGCATCTCAATCAAATTTTGATTTGTTACTTTAGTACATGATGCAATCTCAGCCCCTTTAATTTTTAACAAGTGTGCCTTGACTCTATAATATGATCCTCTATATATTTGTCTACAAAAATTGCATTGAAAAGTAACATTTCCTCCCCCTTTTCCTTTATCTAATTTTGTATCTTTCGTGACATATTTCCATAATGGAGCATTATCATCAGCATCTTGAATATTTTCTTGATTACTTGAAGGCTCAGAATTACAACTCATTTTTTTGTATAATTCTGCATGAAAAAAAATTATGCATTTTAAATAATCTATATTAATTCAAAATTAATTTAATCTTATTTTTTTTCTCCATCAATACTTAATTACATTTTTCATTATATTTTTATTATTTTCATAAAATATTAATTTATTTAAAATAAATTATATAATAAAAACTATTATACTTACATATTATATATTACTGAATATTACATAATACATACTAACAAAAGTATTCATATTTAAATATTCCATATTTTAATATTGCATATTTATTATTATTCTTAAAATTATGTATTTAAAATTAAAATAAATTATTTGTTTATTATATTTTATATATATATTAAACAAACAATAATAATTAAAATATAAAAAAAATATATTTAAGCCCTCTAACTCCTGCCCCCTCCCGTTACAGCTTCTAACTCCCTCTAACATATATTTTAAATACAGTATTTTAAAATAATTTAAAATACAGTATTTTAAATAATTTAAAAAAAATTTAAACCATCTAACCCCCTCCCCCGTCCAGAACCTTCCCCCCCCCCCCCCCCCCCTCCCCCCTCCCCCGTCCAGAACCTTCCCCCCCCCCTCCCAAAAATCCCTCCCGAAACCCCCTCCCCCCTCCCGAAAATCCCTCCCGAAACCCCCTCCCCCCTCCCGAAAACACCTCCCCCCCCACCCGATTTTCAATTTTTGATTTTCAAACTCTCCCCCTCCCGATACAGATTCCAAAACCCCCCATTCCCATTATAGAATTAGGTTACCTTAGTCCTTAGGTACTGTCGGCGGCTCGGCGGTGTGCTCCTCTCCTCCCCGTTTGACGCAATGACAATTGACAACTATTTCCCGCAATCAGCTTGTCGGCAACTCACTGTCGGCGGTGTGCTCCTCAATTTGTTGGAGATGTAAGAGTAATTGTTGATATATAGGATATTTACGACGCGTTAGATTCGAAAAAACGCGTCGGTAGGTAAACAAAGCGTCTGAAGGTCAACGTCTATTTCCGAACAACGCGTCGGATACGTCTCCGACGCGTATCCAATACGCCACGTGGCGTATCTCATACGGATTTGTGTCAGATATGCCACGTGGCGTATCGGACACGTATCCGACGCGTGTCCGACCCGTGTCCGTGCAACACAGTTGTAGAGTATCAATATTAATTTGGTAATAAATTGCAACTTCCAAGAAAAAGAATATGATGTGAAATCTCTTAGATGTTTGTATATATATTGCAATGAAATTTATTTATATTATTTAATAATTTTCAAATTTAAAAATAAATTACAAATTAAAAAATATAAGTCTCTTACTCGTACTTTCAATCCAAGCTCTTATATTAAAAAAATTAATTATAAATTTAATAAAAATGAATTAAAGTTAAACATAAAGAATAATAAAAACCTAACAGAAAGTCAAAAAACATCTAATTATGAAAAAAGGTTTTCTTCAATGATCTACACTTAAGTACCTTAAAAAATCTAAAAATAGACAAAATTCAATATAGTGAATATATTTTAACATGATTAAAAATAAAAAATAAAAAAAACATGATAGTTAACATATCTTCCTCAAGATTACCATAAAAGAATACAAGCCTCACATCCATTTAATATATAATTCACCTATGTGATGTAGGAACAAAGAGCAACATAATAGTAACCATGTTGGCCACAAGAAAAAAATATCCCAAAAATTAAAATCACAAGTCTATGTAAATCAACTACCTACCAACCTAAATTTGAGTCAATTATTATTTATTCCATCTTCAATTTTTTATCATGTACATCTCATTATCAACGTACTTATAGGTTTCAAAATTAAATCTCAAATATAATTAAAAGTGATTATATTCAATTCATCTAACATAATATATTTGCATACTAAGTAACTAAGTACCTGTAGAAGAATATCAAAGATCATCTGATTGTCAACCAAAGACAATAAACTAAAATATATGATACCCAAATAAAAATAAGAGAATCTCTATGCCAATAAATACTGGTAGAACGCATCCTTGGTTCATTTCATATATCAACCGAATAATTCAAGTAACTATTTCAAATTAGATCAAGTGACAATTCAAAAAACTAATCTAATAAAGGCTATAAACTTATTTATCTAATTTAGATTTGGGACATCAAGTTTATCGATCTTTATCTCCCCTTCTTGGGAAAACTTACACTTGTATTCAGTGAAACATTCATACCATGCCCCTCTTCTTGGGACATCTCTAGGGAATGCTTATCAACTGTTAAATAAAAAAATTTCAACTCTCATAAAAATAATTATGCTGATAATATAATAGACAAGAACAAGTATAGTAGTTACTTATGATAAATAACAACTTTATAAAAATTAATCATATCACTACGATGTCTAAATGTCTAAATGTCTAAATGCTAATAACTCTAATCTCTAGTGTGTATCAACTATAACCCTTCTAAGTAATAAAATACTCAAATTAAATACAATAGATGGCACGAGTAGATATCTTTTCTATACTGGATATAGATCTTACACAAAAGATATAATAGAAGATATTTTGTTACACAAAAATAGTGGCATTTGATTAATTATAAAGATAGTGATTAATATCTTTTCTCCCAAATGATATTTAGGAAAACTCTGATATAATAGAAGATATTTTGTTATCTTAACCAATTATCAATTCTGTCTTGTATCTATCTTATCATGCACATACGTTAGTATTGAATATTTGGTAAATCTTCACATGCTCCTCAAGAACATTGAAATTTAGGACAAATATATATCAAATTATTCTTATTTTTCATTATTTTAATATTACACCTAAATCAATTTTAATTTTTTCATAAAATTTCATAAACATTAATAAATTTTAAGATTTTTTCTAACAATTAATAATTTCATATATATATATATAGTTCAATTATTAATAATAATAATAAAATATCTCAATCTATTATCTATGATTATCATATAAAATCTCTGAATATCTGAAAAAAACAAATGAAATAAATCTCATAATTTCTTGACGTGCTAGATAGAAAAATAATAATATATTTCCCTAACAAACATGCCTCACTATCAATAAAAATTACATCTTCAATACTTAAAACTCCAAAATTTTTAATTTATCCAAGGATTGATATCCAAGTCGAAAATATTCAATTAGTAACTCAATAATAATCAAGCACCTAGAAGAGTTTGAGTTAGTGGTGAAAAATAAATATAGTCTAACTTCCTCAATCCCTAAAAAAATTATAAATATCAATCATTAATATTGCACATAAATATCAAAAAAATAATATTATTACAACTCAATTATTTATCAAAGTAATATACTAAATATATCATGACAAAACATTTATACAAAAAGAATATGTCAAAAAAAGATCTGCCATTGATAATGTTTTATTATATGTCCCATATAATAATGTTATTTTCCACGTCAATATCACAAGGTCTAAACTCCACAAATGAAGTAAAACGAATGTATTACCTATGACATGAATAATAGCTCATGAATCAATGAGCCGTATTTAGTAAACTATTCACCAGCAAGTGTCCTAAGTGAAGTAGTATGAAAAAAAATCATAGACTTAGTAGTGTCTCAAATGAAACTAGCAAAGCCCAAAGAGAGAAGATTAAAATACTCCTACATAAGCATAATAAGATTAGTATGTATATCTACATCTATATTTGATTTTGAAATCATTTTTGTCTTTTATTCTTTCAACAGACAAGATTATCTCCAAGAAAAACATAAAATTTTATTGTATATCTTTTTTTGGCACATGATAATATTCAACTCAAATCTGAATACCCAACTGGCTATAAGTGTTAGTAATCTCTAAAAAAATTCCAAGTCTTATAGACTTCTCTACATATCTCAGTATGCGGAGAATTGCATTAAGATAAATTTGTGAACTAAAATCTATGAATCAATTAATTATAACGACTACATATCATATATCTAATTTGGTCATAATTAAAAAATTAAACATTTTTATGATTCTTTCATAAATCATAGTTATTTGAAAATGTCACATCAAAAGTTAAGTTAGTATATGAATTAATAGGAGTATATATAGAAGTACAATCTAAAAAATCAATATCTACATGAGTATCAACTACATTTTTTCTCAATGACAAGATAATACTCCTAATAAATAAATTACCTCGATACTAAAAAAATATATTAGTTTCCCAAGATCTTTCGTATGAAACTGTGCTTGAGTTTGCTCCTTTATTTAGTGTTCACAACTAATGATCTCACATATTTAAAATATCATTCACACAAATAATCAACAAGATTATCTTACTATTAAGAGTCATCTTAAAGAAAAAAAATCAATAACACACTCATATAACTCAAACAAAATGATATGTAAAGACCTAACAAATCTGACTCTCAATGACTATTTAAAACTATATACTTATCACATCAATATCACAAGGTCTAGACTCCATAAAAGAGTTTAAAAAGTATTATTTTCGGCAAAAATAATAACTTATGAATCAATGAGCAAAGAATCCATAGTGATTTAGTGAGGATAATGAATCATAGACTTAGCAATGTCTTGATTGGAACTAGAAAAGTCCAAAGAGAGACATAAAAAGGATTCTTCCTATGTAAGCATAACAAGGCTAGTATGTATATTTATATTTGTACTAAATTTTAAAATAACTATTTAACTCTTATTTTTCTAGAAGATAATTATCTTCATGAAAAATATAAAATCTTATATTACATCTCTTCTCAAAGCATGCTGGTACACAACTCAATTTAAATATTCAACTAATTACAAATATCCATAATCTCTAAAAAAGATTCTAAGCCCTTAACTTTTTCATATACCTCAGTATGCAAAGAACTATGTCAAATTGAAATTGAAGAAAAGTAGCCTAGAAAATTAGTTACTATATAAAGTAAATATAGTATATATAGTCTAAATATGATCAAATAGCTAATCTTATATATGATTCTCTTATAATTAATAAAGTAAATAAAAATATCAGCTAACTATTTAAGGTCGTATACTCATCTAATAAAGTCGTATCAAAAATAAGATCAATATCTAAATCAATCAAAATATCTATAAAAATACAACTCATAAAAATATATTAGTTACTTTCTTTCTCCTTTTCTCTCCCTCTCCTCTCTCAATAGAACGAAAAAGATCTAAAAATCAACCACTAGATTCTAATTGATCCTAATAATTTCTTATAATTGATGCTATTCTAAATTTTGAGTTTGAGTTTAAGCCTTCATCTACCTCTACACATGAATTGATGACACAAATTCACAAAAAAGAGATGCAAGATATAAGTATTATGATAGAAGAACAGAAAAATAATTAAAAGCAATATAAATATTCAATTATATCAAATGATTAAACACATAAAAATAATAAAGATCTTATCAATTTTTTTAGACTACTAGCACTTGATTTTTGAAATCAATTAATACATCTGATTGTATAAAAATGAGAAATTAATGTTTACATATCTTGATGAATTGATTGAAAAAATTGATGAGAAAAATATTATACAAGTCAACACTGATAATACATCTAATTATGTAAATTGTAAACATAAAGAAATGAATTATGGAGAAGCAGTATAGATTATGAGAAATATCTTGTACTGCTCATAATATCAATTTAATATTTGAGAAAATTGGAAAGCTAAATATTTATGTTAATATACTTGCTAAAGCTAGACAAGTTGTAAAGTTTATATATGAACATCATGGATTCTTAGTTTGATGAGAATATTTACTTAAAATCATGAACTTATTCATTCGATAATTATATGATTTATTATTTTGTCTTACTCTTCAAAATATTTATAAGCAAAAACAAGCTATTATTAATGTTCTCAAAAAAAGTGTTCAAGCATATGAGCCAAAAAGCCCAAAAGTGTTAAAGCTTAAAGTACCATGTTATTTGATTCAAACTTGACCTCGTGTTACATTTTGCATAAATACTATTTTTGCATTAATTTGTGTTTTGATAAAAATTAATTTTAATGAATTATTAGTGATGAATCATATTTGAGTTCATGAACATAACTAATAATAGATTTTATTTAATTATGGGGGTGTGAAGAGAAAATAAAACCTAATTTGAAAAAAAAAATAGATGGATGAAATACCACAATTTTATCGACCTTTACACCTTTGGGCTTTAAAGAAAAATTCTCAAAAACAATATGAAAAAAAATTCTCAATTACAACATGAAGAAAAATTTTATAATGTGAATGAGGCAAAAATTTATTATATAAATGCATGAATAAGATAGAATTTTGAAAAATATTTAAAAACTGATATTAGGTTGAACTCATATAACCATGCAAATGATGATTTTGAAAGTCATATTGCAATTGAATCTAAAATATAAAGTTTTACAAGTTAGTGGATACATTTTGAGAGTTTAATATCAAAGTAGTAAATATTTGTTTGTCGAGTCCTTAGCCTTACTTGTAGTGTTAATAAAGATGTGAGAAAAATTAAAATACATTTGAATCAATAATCTCTATTTTGTAAATTTATATTAATATATTTTTTATAGTATCTTAACTCATATTTATTTCTTTTATTATTTATAGATTCATACTAAAAAAAGGATAGAATAAAAAAATTGAATGCACTGATATATATAAAGTACAACACCAAATTCAAATAACAAAAACTACAAACAAATACAAAATATTAATCTAATTTTAGTGGGTGAGTTTGATTTGGGTAATAAATGAATTACAAAGAAATAAGATCATCTCCTCTAGATTGATTTTTATTGGCTTGATATATTTATTTACTAATATAGAAAATTATTTCTTCACAAGCCTACAAAATAAAAGTTATTGAATTAGCAAATAAATATATCAAACTTAAATCATGAATTTCATTAAATTAATAATAAACATAAACTTATAGTATTTATACATATTTAATACTTTAGGTA
Source organism: Sapria himalayana (assembly GCA_029783825.1). NCBI lineage: Eukaryota > Viridiplantae > Streptophyta > Magnoliopsida > Malpighiales > Rafflesiaceae > Sapria > Sapria himalayana. Next base: position 174,136 of record JAREIK010002830.1, read on the forward strand.
AGGTTCAATAAAAGACAAATAAAAAAAATTATTTTAATTTATTATCAATTCATGAAAATAAATATTTTGATAAATAAAAAGATTTGCTAGTAAAAAATTTTTTACTATTGATATATTAGATGAAAATGATGTTATTGATATTGAAGAAAAATGATTTAATTTTTAACATTAAAGTTTGAAACTAATACTATATTGACTCATTTTTATTTATGATTTTGAAACTAAGTAGCATTTTAAAATATTTCTTATTATTTTAGTAAGTTATGATTCTTTATGTGAACAATGTAAGTAATTTTATGTTATTTATTTTTAATATATTATAAAATAATTATTAAATTATGTTTGTCATCACAAGACACTTACATATTCATTATTCAAGGCGTAAGTCTTGCCATGAAAATTTCTCATATTATAATTTTACCTTCAAAAACATGGCGCAACCAATGGTGAGCATGGGACCCGGCCTAAATTTAGCTAGGGTATGCCTATACATCATGTTGTGACATGCCACAAGCAAATGGCATGTGAACCACCCCTACAGGACTAACATGGCCCATGCTATTTGATTGTGCATGCTTGCACCAATCATAATGAAAGATTGTGATGTGCGAGGCCCATCATTTTGTAGGCAATGTCTCATGTTGGAGCTAGTCGCCTAACCCATTTGACATCTCTAAATAAGAATGCTCTAAAGTTTTATTTTTTATTTTTTTTTCATGGATCAAAAATAATATATCATTTTTTTTAATGAGGCATATCATTTTAATAAAAAAAAATTAAGGATGTAAATATGAGATAATAAATCAAATATTAAATTAAAATTGGATGACAAAAAAAAATTAAGAGGAATTAGGCCAAGTTGGGTATGTTTGTCCCATTTCTTCAATGTGCTAGCCTAGAATGTTACTTTTAATCCAATATAATTTAATATTCATTTTACTCTCAATCAACTAGATGAATTTTCATCTAATCTAAAGTCAGTCATTTTTCTAAATTATTAGTTTTCTTTTTAATACTACATCACTTCATGTTCATCCAATAGAATTTAGATAAGTAATTGTAGTGAAATGAATTTTAAGTCTAATATATTTAGTAGGAAAAAAAAACATGAACATTCTCTTTTCTCTTTCTATGAATATTTTTTAAATATACTTTGTTGCAAACTATTTTAAATCTCTACTTTTCAATTAGAGATAAAAAAGTGACACATGAGATATTTTTGTCACTCTCTTAATAATAAGATACTATACTATAACCATCTCCACAATTGCTATTTTACTAGACATATCAATAACATGCATTTTAGTATTAACTCCATGCCAAATTTTAATTCTCAAAAACAAGTAATATTAAATAATATTTTTATTATCCATGTGTATTCCATTTTTATAATCATGAATGTACTCATTTATTCTCTAATGTGTTTCAAATATTTTAAATAATTCCTAAAATTGTAAATATAACAATACAAAGTTAGTACTTGTATATATATCTCTCAAAGATTTTATCATAAATATATAAAATAAAATTATTATCAATTAGATTATATATATGAGTATATTTTTACTCCAAATCTTATTTCACTTAGTTTGCATCTCACTTGTCTTACATACTCATAAAACATCTTTACATAACTTACATAATAAAATAATAACATTGCAATTTACAACTATGACTGAACAATATTCAAAAAAATAAACATGTATACTCTTCTACATTTATAATTTTTTTTTTCACATGAGTCAACCGAGATATGCAAAGCATGAAATTTGCTCGTGTCTACGCCAAAGTATACCCTTCACAACTATTATAGTCAATAGAACTAAAATATAATTAGAGAAATTTTAAATAAAAGAAAAAAAAATTACAAAGCTGTTAAATAAATGAATGACACAAGATTGACAATTAAGATTTATAGGCCTATATATGAAATTACATATTTTTTTGAAGTAATAACTCCAACATAATAAATCATAAATAAAGCATAATAAAAAGATTATCAATAATCTTTATAACTACATTTTGAAACTAATAAAAAAATCTTTAAAACAAATATATATATATATATATATGTGTGTGTGTGTTGGTGTGTGTGTGTGTGTGTGTGTGTGTAACAAAAATCAATTTATATATAAAAAATAATAACATGGTTATTTAATTTTAGTTTGTTGAATATATAAAATATGTTTTTGCTAAAATAATTGAATTATCTCGCACATCAAAAAAAATATTAACATTTTACCTACAGCAAGAAGAAGAAAAAAATTAACATTTTACTTCAGAGTTACAAAGGTTTGTAGTGAAAATAATAAGACTACCATATAACAGACCAGGTTGTTAACTAAATATAAGTATTTTACAAAAAACAAATACAATATTCAAAAATTAGAAAGATAAAAATGAATATGCTTGAGAATTTATATATTATTGCTGATTTTAAACGAGAAGAAAAAAAATTGTAATACATTCAATTTCACGATATTATTTGTGAATTCGAATATAATAATTTGATAGGGAGTGCCATTTCTAACAGAAAATCCGATTTCCGTTGTATAAAATCGAGAATTTTGAATTTTCCCCTGCTTTTACAAAAATCAAACAACTTGATCATACCTCTACGTAGGTGCTGAAATTCCAATTCCGCAAACCAAACACCAGAATTAGAACTCCAAACAGACTTTCACTATTTTAATTCTACAAACCAGAGAGCAAAAACTGAATTACACGCGCATTCCAGTATTTCGATCCTCGAACCAAACAAAGATGAAAGTCAGACACTATTCCGGATTATAAGACCAAGATAATGTTACAAAGTTGGGGCTAGAAGGAGTTTATCGTCGCAGCACGCACAAAGCGATGGTCTAAAATTAAGCTAGTTATATTTTCATGGAATTGGCAATTCGCCAATTCCACACACTTCTGAGGTATAAGCATTAAAATTTTTGTCTTGCGAATCTCATATAACTAGCTTATCAAAAAAATGTCGCTCCAAAATTATATTTTCATAAAAACTATTTTTTAAATAATAATAAAAAAATTAATAAAATAATAAGAAAATAAATATATATCAATAATAATAATAATAATAATATAAACTTCAAATATTAGAATATGTTATAAAATAAATCTAAACCCGTAATATTTGAAAGATATAAAATTCATTGCTAAGGCAATAAATTATATCATAAAATATAATATAATCAAAAAAATGAGAAATTAGAAATACATAGGGATGAATCTCAAATGAATGAAAAAACTTCTTTTATGAAAAATTTGGAAATCCTCAAATATATTTCTGATGTGGGCTAGGTGATTTTCACCCAACCTCATACAAATAATATTCTCCCACTTAAAAATCATTTTCTTTACTTATCAATATTTGCATCTATTCTTGTTAAGTTACATGAATTTCTTTATCAATCAGACTTGTCAGTGTTAATCAGTTTGGTTAAAACATCTGCTATGTTTTCTTCGGTGTGAATCTTTTGTAAATCCACACTTTCTTCTTTTACTTTCTCTCGTATAAAATGATATTGTAGCATGATTTGCTTTGTCTTTGAGTAAAATACGGGATTTCTTGCTAAGTGTATAGCACTTTGATTATCACAAAATAAAGTAACCATATTTTATTTGTGTTCAAGCTCTTCCAATAGTATTCGCAACCAGATTGTCTCTTTATTGGTTTGTATAGCTACAACATATTCTGCTTCTGTCGTGGAAGCATATATAATAGCCTGTAATTTTGAAACTGAACTTACAGCTCCTCCAGTAAGAGTAAAAACATAACTCGTTGTAGACTTGTTATAATCAATATTCTTAGCATAGTCTGCATCAACATAACCTTTGACAATAAGACCTGAACTTCCATGGCATATTGTAGTTTTTGATGTTACTTTCAGATATATGAAAATTCTCTTCATAATACTCCAATGTTTTAAACCAAGATTTGTCATGAATCGACTAACCACTCACACTGTTTGTGCAATATCTGGTCTTGTACAAATCATTACAAATATTAAGCTTCCCACTACTAATGCATATGGTACCCAAGGCATCTTTCTCCTCTCTTCTTCCAAGCTAGGACACATATTTGAGGATAATTTGAAATTAACAGAAAGAGGAGTAGAAATTAACTTACTATCTTGCATGTTGAAACGTTGCAATATCTTGTTAAAATAATTTTGTTGAAAATCAAATCTACTTATTATTTCTATTTCGATAAATCTACATCCTTATAATCTTGTTTGCTAGTCTCAAGTCATTCATATCAAATCTTCAATTCTTGAATTCAATATTTGTTTGGGCCTACTACCATATCATCCACACATAATAGTAAATGATGAAATCATTTTCTTTAAACCTTTTGTAGTATATATAATGGTTTAAACTGAGTCTATTATATCCAATACTCATGATGAAGGAATCAAATCTTTTATACCAATACCTCGGTGCTTGTTTCAGACCGTATAGAGATTTGTTCAACTTGCAAACCAAGTTCTCCTTACCAATTTCAACAAATACTTTTGGCTGGAACATATAAATTTCTTCTTCAACTTCTCCATGAAGAAAAATAGTTTTAATATTTAACTACTCCAAATATAAATCAAGCATAGCACATAGAGTCATTGCTACTCTAATTGTTGTAAGATGAACCACCGGAGAAAAAATTTTAGTGAAGTCAATACCTTTTTTCTGAGCATATCTCTTTATCACCAATCTTGCACGATAACATTCAACTTGATCATTGCTATCCCACTTTATCTTATAAACTCATTTGTTGATAGTAGCTTTTTTTATAATTGGTAACGATACTAGCTTCTAAGTCTTATTCTTGTGTAGAGCTTTGATTTCTTTCACCATTACTGTCATCCACAAAGATGCATCAGAATTATCTGAAGCTTCTTGAAATATTAAAGGGTCTCCATCTTCTACTAAAAGACAATATGCAATCTTATTCTCTGTAACATACTCCAAGTGCCAAGCTGGTAATCTTTTATTACGAGTTGGCCGACTAATTTATTGAGGCTTAAACACGACTTGTTCTTGTGCTCCATGCTTGAGTTCTTTCTCCACTGAGTTTGGAACATCTTGTATTTGGTCATTTCTACAAGCATAGTGGTAGTTTCTGAAACTTCTTTTAATGTGCTATAATTTTTAATTCTTTCTCTAAAAATTACATCTCTACTAATAATTACCTTGTGGTTAGTGGGCTCCCACGGATGATACCCCTTTACTCTTTCAGTATATCCTAAGAATATGTATTTTCTGGATTTTGGATCCAACTTTGTTCTTTCTTAGGTGTTATACATCACATATGTAGGATGAATAAAATAATGTAAAGTAGAGTAATCTACTAGCTTACCCATCCACATCTCCATCGGTGTCTTCAAATCAATCGATGTTAATGGTAATTAATTTATCACATACCGTGTAGTTTTTTTTTGCTTCCGCCCAAAAGGAATTGGGTAGTCTTTTAGTCCTTAACATTACTCTCATTCTTTCTGCAAGAGTTCTATTCAACCATTCTACAATATTTTGTTGTGGCGTGTACGTGACTATGAACTATCATTTGATACTTTCTTGCTTACAAAAAATAAGAAATTCACCAACTGTATAGTCCCTTCCATTATCTATTCGCAAACACATAATTTTTTTCTCATATTCAAGTTCCACCTATATTTTGAAGTATTTAAAAGTTAAAAATACATCTGATTTTTTCTTGATTTGATACACCCAACATCTTATTGAATAATCATCAATGAAGGATACAAAATATTTTGCTCCTCTATGTGATATTTCAGGTGATTCTCGTACATCAGAATATATCAAGTCTATAATATTTTTACTTGTTATATTTTATCTTCTAAATGCTAATCTATTCTACTTACTTGTAATACAATACTCACAAAAAGATAAATCTATTGTTTTGAGCCCCGAAAGTAATTTTTTAACAGAGAGAATCTTTAAACTTTGTTCTAACATGTGGCCTAGTTTGAGATGTCATATCATCATTGATTATTCTTCGTTAGTAATTGATGCAACACATACATTCACTTCTTGTACTATTTATCCTTTAAGCATAAATAAATTTATCGTAATTTCTTATTCCCTTCATTACCAAAAGTGAACCTCTCACAATATCTATCATCTCATTTTCAATAAGTATTTTGTATCCAAGACTATCTATTTGTCTCAAAGATAATTAATTTTTCTTCAAGCCAATCACATGTCGTACCTTTTGAATAGTACGAATCATACAATCAAACTTTTTAATTTTGACAATACCCATTCCAACAATTTTCAAAGCATGATCATCATTCGTGTGCACATGCTCACTTGAGATTTGTTCATATTTGTAAAACCAATCTCTCCGAGATGTCATATGCCATAATGCTCCCGAGTCTAACAACCATACATTACTAAACTATTTTCTATTTTCAACTATTGTTGTTACCTTACAATATAAAATATTCCTTCATCATTGATTTTTGCAACATTCTCTTGAGTATTAGATAACTCATTATTCATATTTTTTTTCTTAGACCAACAATCTCCCTCTAAGTATCCTTTCTTACCATAGTTATAATATTTAATATTTTTCTTACTTCTAGATTTTGATCAACTATAATTTTGACTTCCACTGGAACCATGCTTCATTGATCTCCCTCGTATCATCGTCAAAGCTTTTATTTTTTATGTATTTACATATCTATCCACTTTATTTTTTTCATCTATTTTCTTCTTCTAAGATGGCATAGACAATATTATTAAAAATTAAACTATTAGTCAATGCACCATTCATTATATCGATAACGAGTTGATCATATGAATCTAGTTAACTCTGAAGTAAAATCTCAGCACATTCAATTTCTTCTATTTTATGACCCAATGTAGTAAGTTGTGAAAATAAAGTATTCATAGTATTAATGTAATTAGTTACCATAACAGATTTCATTATTCGTTGAGTGTAAAGTCTACTTTTTTAAGATCTTGTTGTAAAGTGATTTTACCTCGTACAACCTTGTGAGAGTATCCCAAATTTTTTTTGCAGTATTCTTTTCTGCCACACTCGACATTACTCCATCAGCAAGTGCCAAATGCAGGTTAGCTACTACATTACTATCCATCTCATTCCACTTGTCTTCAGGAATTCCGGTGGGCCTTTTTCCAATTGTATCTAAGCAATTATCCTTCCTCAAATTTATTTTAATTTTCATTTTCCACAATGAAAAATTACATTCATTGAATTCTTCTATTTTAAATTTTACTACCATATTTCACTTTTACGGTGAACAGTAATCAATAATAATAATAACTATTTGTATTATTACACTAAGAAAGTTTTCATGTAAGTGGAGGGGTATGATTACCCTCTTAAAAACCATAAACCTCAAGGCTCTTATCACTCATTTGACATAATCTTTCTAAAATGCATTAACAACAAAAGTTACTAACTAACCTCCTCCAATACCACTGTTATAAAATAAAATTAAATCCACAATAATATGAAAAATAAAAAATTCAATGCTAAAACAATAAATTACATCATAAAATAAAATATAATTAAAAGAAAATGAGAAATTAGAAATACATGAGAATAAATCTCAAAAAAATGGGAAACTCCTTTTATACAAAAAATTTGAAAATTCCCAAAAAGATTTCCGATGTGGGCTAGATGATTTTCATCTAACCCCATACAAATAACAGAATAATTAACAATTCTATACATTTTATAAAATTTATATGACTATTAATTTGTAATAATTAAAGAATTATTTTTAAAAATTTGACAATTTTATATGATTGTAAAAAAACAAAAATATATATATTAAAATTATGAAAATATAAAAGTTATAGAATATAAAAATGTTGTGTAGTTGTAAAAATCATGTAGGTTGCCACACTTATAACATTCTTATAAATTTTAGTAAAAATATAATTTAAAAAATTAATAAACATATAATTTTGAAATTATAAAATATATGTTTTGTATTGTTTTAATTTTTAATTTTTGTAATTGCTTCAATTTTAAATTGTTATAATTTTATAAAATTAGAATTTCTAAAAAATGATATTTTTATAATTTTTATAACCCTCATAATTTTTTGATGTTTTATAATTTTTAGAAATTTAAATTGTGCTATATTTTTAAAATTTAAATATTTTTATAATGTTTTTTGAACATTATAATTTTTTGAATGTTTCTACATTTTTATGAATATTATATTTTGTTTTTCGGCTATTCTAAAGTTTAAATTAGATAAAATTTTGATTTTTTAATATTTTAATTTTTTTATTTTTTAATTTTGTAAAATTTATACATTTTCAATTAATTTTACTTTTAAATTTTTTTTATTTATAAGCTTATAATTTTAGAAATATATACATTTTGTAAAGTTTATAAATTTATATTTTTAGCATTTTATAAAATTTTTTTTTTTTTTGTGTTTTCTATTTGTTGCCATTTAAAATTAATTTAAATTTATAATATATATTTATTCATTTTAATTTATTACTTAATCATCCTTATTGATATTTTAGTTTTTTATTTGTATTGGTTAAATTTTATATATTTTAACATTTGTTTTTTGCATTATTTTGCTATAATAGAATGATAAGCCTCGTCAAAGATAGAGACTCCAAATTGTCAAAGATGGAGACTCCGCTTATCAAAGATGGAGGCTTCAAATTGTTAAAAATTTGACCACCAACTATCCATTCATCATCCTTTTTATGTAGCCTAATTTTGGCTACATCCCTCTTATTTTTTTTAATAAATAGAGATGTTGTGTAGAGAAAAAATTGTTATCCCACACATCTCTAAGAGAGAGAGAGAGAGGTAAAGGTAAAGGAAGAGAGTTGAAGTGAGAAAAAATTAAGAGTAATTTTCTTAAATTGTTGTAAACACTATATATTTTTTTCCTTTTAGTGAAAGATTTGTAGCAACACGTGGAGTAGGCAATTTTGTGTCAAACCACGTAAATATTATGTATTACTTGATTTGCTTATTCATACTCCTCTCATTAATATGGTAAGTAAGGAATTGTGTTATTTTTCCCAACAAGCCTCAAGAGTGGCATGGTGATTTTGTATTAACTTAGAGTCCCTATAAGTCTCATCAACATGCAACTCTCATTTTTTCGTAATGCAAGGATTAGTGTTTGCTAAAATTTAAAAAATATAAATAATAATAAAATTATAGCTCGCAAAAAAACTACCTGCTTATATTAGTCAGTTTATGAATTATGGTTGGTAGTTCTAAGTTTTACAAGTGAATAATCTATAGATTTAATTAACAAGTTATGCTGTGCAACAACAAAAAATACCTTTTTTTTGAAACAACCATATTTATTGCTTTTAGATCCACATAAATTTGTGTGCTAATATTAAGATGTATCTCTCAAAACCATTTTAAAAAATATTTCTATATTTTTAACATGCTTATGAAAATATCTTGTTATATTCATCAACATAATATCTTTCGTATATATCACATATATGGTTTCACATCACATATATTTCATTGAAAATATGATCTCCATTATCTAATTTGATCTTATCTGATTTGATTCTTGTGATATTTCTTTGTATAGATGGTGTTTATTTTTTTTCAATTTATTTTAAATTTATATTAGTTTTTATATATTTTTTATTTAATTATACATAACATGAAACACACGAAAGATATTTCCATGAAATTACATCACATGTAAGGCATGTTTCCGTGAAAACATGTATCATGTGATTCGATGATGAAGTGCATAATGAGTTTTTCACGATACCTTAGGGCATGTTCTCATGCACGACAAATTTTTATTAAACACCCTTTAGGCATGTCTTTATAAAAATACATTGTTACTGCTGTATATGTAATTTGTTAATTAATAATCTGTTTGTATAATCAAATATTTTTCCTATTTTAATATTTTCATGTAAGTGCAGAAAAGAAAATATTAAGAAGCCGGAAATGCAACAGTAGCACAAAAACTGAGGTCCCGTTGTCCGGTCAGCGGGCTAAAATTTTTGGAGCAGAGCCTGACCCGATCCATGATCCGACCCAATCCGGTTAAATGAATCGAGATAATTTTTAATATAAAATGTTTTGTAATTTTATTTTTGGGAGGATGTTTTTGGACCCGTGGAATTGTTCATCGTCTCTCTCTCTTCTCTCTGCGCGATTTATCGCGACTGCTCTATGTGCTGCATACTGTAAGACATTTCTATTGATTTAATCTGTAACGCATAAGTATTTTCTGGTGGATGTAGCTAGTTGTACTGGGCGACTAGCGAACCACGTTATTTTTGGTGTTTGTTTCTCATTTTTTTGATTCTGTCATGGATGGTTGCTGGATTTGGATATATATATTGCTTGTTTTCCGTGTTTCTATTATTTCCGTATCTTAATCTCACTACCGTGGAAGCGCAATTGCCTAACAGTTACGTTTTTGTTTTGTTTTGAAAAAGTTACAAAAAAACATAACACATGTTAGAATTAAACATAAAGTGTGAAATAAGTTATCTATACATGGCTTAATTATATTTTTCGATATAAAATACACTAACAAAACAAATTACATTGATTGCCCTTATTAATTCATTTAAGAATTATTATGTATTGTTCTGTCTCACTTATCGAGAGGCCTAGAGATATCTTTTTTCTAAATATAATTATTTTCTATTTATTCACATGTATCCATTCATATGATTCATTATATATTCAAACATAAAATAATTTTCTAATGATCCATTGTGAATTCAGGCCTATGGCCTAAAATAACACAGAAAATCCTAAAATAACTATTAATAAAATTAGCTACTACTACCACTCGATAACTATTTAAATACTACATAATTGCTAAATAGTTACTAGTGTAATAGGTATTAGTCTAAGCTAATACATAGCCAATATGTAATAGCAAAATGTAGCTTCACCAATGTTAGCTACTAATAGTAGTAGCTAAATAGCTACAATATAACTAATAAATTGATGTTAATCCCTAAATAACTACTACACAACTACTATACAAGCTAAAATGCTATCAATAAAAAATGTGCCTATTAAGTAGTAACTACGTGGTGGCTATGTAGCCACGACATTATTAGTAGCAGTTAAATAGTGACTATTTAGCGGCTATCTAGTAGCTAACAAACTATTTTGGCTACTAACTAGTATCTATATACTTGCTATTTAGCTACTACATAGCTATCAACTTTTTAGTAACTAAATAACTACTATGCATCTATTAAATTGTTGTTAGTCACCAAATAGTTACTACATAGTTATTATATAGAAGCTAAAACACAAACAAGTCAAAAACCATTATTATTAAGTAGTAGTTATGTAGTAGCTAAATAGCTAATACATTGTTAGTAGTAACTAAATTGTCAGTGACTAATTTATGTCATATGTAGTAGCTCAATAGCTAAAAAACTTCAATATAGCTACTATATGTTGATAATATCTAAATACCTACAATTTAGATACCACTTAATATATAACATACTAATTTATCCACTAAGTAGCATCTATGTAGTAGCTAAATAGCTACTATGTAGCTCCTGCATTTGTTTAAGTATTGCATTGATGTTTGTAGCTAAATAACAATTACATTGCTTCCATTTAAAAGTTGAATTACTACCAAGGCAAAATCATAGCTATTAAATAGTAGTTATGTAGTAGTTAAGTGGCTGATATATTTTTGATAACTAATATTTAGCTACTATTTAGTGTCTAAGAATCTTAATTTGGCTACTAAGTTGTTGATATGTAGTAGCTGAATAACTACTACATTGTTGACAATAATTAAATGGTTGTTGTTAAATTTGTAACTTTTTCAAAAAGTATTCAAAAATACAAATAAAAAGTTTGGATTCAAATTTTAAGTGTGAATTATATTATTTTAAATGAATTATAACTTTTAAATGTAATTCAAAATTACAATTTATCTAAAATTATGATAAGTTTGGATCAACCTTTTAAAAATTTTACAGCTTTCTAAAAAATTCAATTATGGAAAAATTTTAAAAAAAGTCAATTTGCATATATTGAATAATAATTTTAAAAGTATTATAAATTTTAAAAATAATATTTAATTAAATGATAAATTCAAAAATAAAAATATAATACGTAAGTGTTTGGCAAATTTTAATATTATATTATATTAATAACAAATCAATTCTTAATAAAGTAATTAGTATAATTATAATATTCAACTTTCAAATTATTTTAAAGCTAGTTCTTATCCATTTAAATATAAATATATTAAATTATTTTTACCCACACTTTTTTAAGTTTACACCCTAATTCTCTCTCTTAACACAACACCCTAAGAGCAACTTCAATGAAAGTTTCCAAAAAAGGGGTGCCAAATATTATTTTGCAAACTTGAACAGTATTTTGGCACCTATAAACATTATTTTTGCTCCAATGATAGGTGCCAAAATAAGACACTATTTTAATAATTAAATATTTTTTTAATTAAAATTTTTTTTTCAACTTATGAGATCCGTTGAGAAGCATGATAGCCATAACTGCTATTTTGCATTCTTTCTTTTATCTCTCCAAGATTGCCAAATATGGCACCCCAAGACATTGGATGACATTTTGCCACCTCTGATACCAACTCTATTAAAGTAATATTTTTTATTATTTGGGCACCATTTTAGCGGTTATAGAGATGTCACCCATTATAGCAACTCCCATTAGAGTTGCTCAAATTATCTCTTTTAACTTCACACATTAATTTTCTCTTTCAACTTCTCACCCTAATTCTCTTTTAACTTGTCACCCTAATTTTCTCTTTTAACTTCTCGCCCTAATTTTGTCTTTTAACTTCTCACCCTAATTTTTTCTTTTAACTTCTCACCCTAATTTTATCTTTTAACTTCTTATCCTATTTTTCTATTTTAACTTTTCATCCTAATTTTCTCTTTTAACTTTTCACCCTAATTTTCTCTTTTAACTTTTCACCCTAATTTTGTCTTTTAACTTCTCACTCTAATTCTTTCTTCTCTCTATCTTCCTTCCCTCTCATCGACCTCATATATTCTCACTCCCTCTCACACCATTCTCATCACTCAACCCAAACACACCCCAAGTGCTTGTTTTTTGAAAGTCTCTCTCTGCTTTGTCCATAAACTCATTCTCATTCCATTTGATTACCACTTCATTCTCTCTCACTTTACTTTCTCTCATTAGATGTTAGGTTTGCAATTGTTGAGTTCGCATTATTTGAATTTTGTTCTTTTTTGTGCTTGTTTTTTCGTTTATTTTCTTTCTCTTGTATTTGATAGATTTGTTATTCAATCAATTAGGGTGTATTGCATTTCGATCTCGGGATGTATTTGTTGTCTTTTCAATCTATTTATGTGTTTTAAGATTCAAAATTGTGGCTGATAGGTTCATTTTTTACTGCTCATGTTGTGAATATATAGGAATTTATAAAAATGTGGGTAAGGCTGAAAAATTAATGGGATCATTCCTAAGGAATTCTTTAGCATATTTGGGACTGATTAATTCATTGTTTAGCATTATTTATAGCTTTATGCCTTATTTTTAGTATCTGTGCCTTTTACCTTTTTGTGCCTAGTTTTATGACTCAATTGGAGATAGTTCTGGAATCCATTTTATGGATGTTTTATAGTTTGTCTGTGGCATGTTTTATGTCTTAATTAGGAATTGTTTAGGAACCATTTAAGGTTGTTTTATTACTAGTTTGTGGGCTATTTTATTGTTCAATTAGGGTATATTCTGGGACTCTTTTCATGGTTGTTTTATGACTTGTTTGGCTCTGATCAATCTATTATTTATCTAAATTCAAAAGATTCATTCATTTTATTGACTTATACTTATATGGTCTGATTCTTTAACTTGGCTGTTTTATGGTTAATCTAGGAATTAATGATTGGATCATTATTAACCAAATAATGCTTGATAGTTTTTTATGCTTTGGATTATTTACACATGACAAATTTTAATTCTCCCGTTCAAGTTATGATATTTGAAATTTACAAATATTTTAGTGATATCAGTGATTATAATGAAAAATTCCTCACTAAGAATAATGATGATAATGATTAGTGAGTTATTAACATTATGTTCATAATTTTTCACATATTGAAGTAGTGCATTTTTAAACATTATTATATTAAATCAAGTGTTTTAAAAAAGGGATGAGTTAACTTGTGGAAAGCAAAAAAACCAAAGATCGACCTTATAAACATCAACATGTCTAAACAATCAATAATTGTCTAATTAGCTTTATTTTGTATTTAGCATTTTCATTAACATCACAAATCAAATTATAAGAATCATAAATATAAAAGATAAATAATAAAATAGAAAAAAAATGATCTTTTACATTTTCATCAATTGATTAGCATAAAAGAAAAAAATATGAATAATGAAATTTGGAAAAGGTTTGTGAACAACATAATTTTTACTCTATTTTTCTACCATTTTTTTCTCTCCACTATCACCTCACACCTCTTGGAAAACTAGAGATCATTAGAAATAAAGGAAGGAAAGGCAAAACAAAAAAAAAATTAAGGATCAATGCTCAAGAGATTCATACAAACTAAATATTTAAGGTAGTAATTTTCTCACATTCACTAAATTGAGGGTGTGGTATTTGTGTGTGTGTGTTTTGACTCACAATATTATATATTATAAGTGACATTTAATCATCATATCTTTTTTATTACAAAATTAGGGTTGACTACTCATGAAATCTTTTTTATTATTTTAAAAACCCTAGTATTTGAAAATGATGGATTTTCTACTCGAAAGTGACCTGTTATTGATTTCTAAATCATACTGATTTGTGTTGAATAAAAAAATGGCATGGTTGTTGGAATAAACACAAGTGAGAAGTTCCTTGTAAGGATGTTCATTCATTCTCAAAAAGTTTCGAATAAGGATGCTTGAAAAATATTACCTTGATGAGTGAAATATCCCTTGTAAGGATACTCATTCATTCTCAAGAGATTTATTGAAAGGATGCTTGAGAAACATAAATAATGTAGAGGGAGTGGAAGTTATTATTAAGTATGCTACATACCAAAGAGAACCTCAAGGTAAGTGAAGATTACCATTCAAGTATTTTCCTCCCCAAAAGATTCATTGGAAATTATTTATGATAAAATTGATAATTGTTGTTAAGTAGTGTTTGTTATTCATTTAATTACTATTTTTACATAAACTTGAAATTTATTTGAAACATCACTATTGTATTTCAATTTGTATAGCTTTGTTAGAATGAAAAAAATGAAAATGATCAGTTTTATACTTTTCTAAATTTTGTCTAAATTTAGGAGGATTTTTCTATGGAGGTTCATGTTCACCTTCTTCATATAAACTTTTTCAGATTTTATTCTTAATAAACTAGCAAGAGTCAAGAAGACCAAGTGTTAGGATTTGGGAGGCTTCACTTGAGAGAAATCAAAATTCCAAGGTGAATATGTGGGGCTATCGGTCTCTTTTGTACAATACCATAAAAACTAGTTTTAGATCATTGAAAGTCTAGTATTTTGTTATTCCACTACATTATCAAAGTTTAGATTTTTTTTTTGAAATGAAAATGTAATTGCTGGACATATTCATTTGATAATGTTTTCATGATTGACTTATTTTTTGGTAATGTTATGGTGGATATTACATATAATGAATTAAAATATTTTGGGATAATATTATAAAGATTTATGGATAATTGGACTCGATATGTTTGTTGTAGTATAATGACACATGTTGTATTTTGGGTAGGAACTCCCAAATAAAAAAGACTATATGAATTTGGTTTGATTAAAGACTAATAGTTATTATAAATTTTATTAGTGCATTCATGGTACAAATATTTGTTAGTATGTAGAGTAGCCCAATGAGACATTTTAGACTTTTTAGAAATTAGAATCAAAGGAAGGATTTAGTTCTTACATGGGAGCTATAGTTCATGGATTATTACTAGAGAGGTAGGATTAGGGTTACATGAGTCCTATGCATTGGTTTAAATTAACTATTAAAATGTCTTTTACATGAAGAAATAAATATATAAATTGATATGCAAGATGGATGATGAACTAGGAAATTGACGTGGGCATAGTCACAAAGGATGAGTTCCCTCAAACAACCACAATGGTGTGGATCAACCACTAGCCCAAGTATCAGGCAATGTGGAGGAGAATCAGAGAATGGTCATTCATAAAGAGCCAAAAAGGAAAAACCCACCATCCCGCTCACTCCCCCCCTAATGAAGCTCAAATTTCTATGATGCATATAGGTGGATTTGCCAGGTGATCAAGGTATTTGATGTCATGGAGTAGCTAAGGAGCTGGAATAAGGTTTGGAAAATTATTTATTTGATAGAGAGTTTGATCATTTTTAGGAATTAGTGAAGAGGAGGGACAAATATGTCTTCACTTGTGGGGAGTTCGACCAAATATTCCATGACAAGTACTTTTCTAGAATTGATTAGAGATAGAATGAAGATTGATTTTATTGCTTTATGATAGGACATCATGATTGTGATTGAATATGAGAGAATGTTTGATGATCCACACCATTATGCAATAGAGTTTATTTCAACTGAGCCAAAAGGGCCATGTGCTTTGAGTAAGTCTTGAGGCCAATCATCATATAAAAGTTGGCGGCTCTTAGGATTTGAGACAACTAGGATATTATGGACCGAGATGTACTTGTAAAAAAAGATATAGAGGATATAAAAGATAGCTGATGAAGATAAAACTTAGCTAGAGAAGGTATGATCTAGATAGGTGCGGGTATTAGTGGCGTTATGAGGGTAGAACCTTTTCATTGACAATGCCAAATAGTGGGACATAAACCTCAGATAGCTTGAGGGGTCGGAGGGGTACCATAAAGGAATCACCTATCCATGATATTTCTTTACATGTGGTGTGGGACATATTTGTAAACATTGTCCAATGGATCCGCCCAAGAAGAATAGTTAGATAACATAATAGGTGCACGTAGATATGCAACCCCCACTAGGGCTATTATCATAGTAGAGGTCGGTGGAAGCACTAGCCTTAAAAAGTGATACCTAGGAAAGAGTATTTGTTTTGACACAACTAGAGAAATATACCTTTGATGTAGTTGTGGAAGGTATCATTTTTCTTTATAATTCATTAGCCCAAATTTTATTTGATCCATGTATGACTCATTCATTCATTCATATGCACTATAAATGCTCTTAATTTAGGATTGAGATTTGAAAAGCAATAACATGCAATGATTGTTAACTTGCCAACATAAGAACAATTGGGTATTAACCAAGTCTATAAGGATTTTATATTTGCATATAAAAGCATGAATTGATAATGGATTTAATTGCTATAGATTTAGGAGATGTTATGTTATATTAGGCATTCACTTTTTTTATGTTTTCTGGGCAGTAATAGATTGTTTCCACAAGCAAATTATATTTTAGTTATTATTTCCATCTATTTCCTACTACGGATAATAGATTCTTGAAAGCTAAGGCATGAAGTCATTTGAGTTTCTTAGCTAGCTTGATGGGAGGGGATATGGATGGGGTCACTATGAATTTGATGGTGATAGCATCATATTTTTTGGATTTATTCTCAGATGATCTAGCAAAGTTATCCCCACAGAATTATTTTGAGTTCAAGATTAATTTATATCACATATTCAAACAATTATACATTATACCCTACCATATGAAACCTTTGGAGTTAAACGAGCTAGTAAGTAGTTGGACCATTTGTTGAATATTGGATTTATCTGACTAAGTACTTCACCTTGGGGATCACTAGTCCTTTTTGTGAAATAACATGATGAAAAACTTTGGTTATGCATAGATTACCAAAGCTAGAATTAGGTGTCAGTGAAGAATAAGTACCCTTTTACCATGTATTGATGATTTATTTGATCGATTATGAGGTTCTAAGTACTACATCAAGAATGAATTTCATGTTGGGTACCATCAATTGTGGATAAGAGAGGATCATATTTATATGACTACTTTTCACAGTAATGCTATTCAGATTTACTAATGCAGCCATAGTTTTCATGGATTTGATTCATATGACTTTTCAACTATATTTAGATTAATTTTTCATTGTGTTCATTGATGACATACCAATTTATTCATGGATACACGAGGAGAATGAATCTCATCTCACAATTATGCTCTAGACTTCAAGAGAGCATAACACTACAAAAAACCTTCATTTATATATGGATAATTCGGTCTCTAATCCGTCTAGAAACTGAATTTCAAATGGATTAGAGATGCAAATTTCAATCTTAAAAATGCTGGTATATGATTTCAACTGTCTCTAAATTAATTATTCACAAGGCCAATTCCGTCTTTGATCAAAGATATAATTTTTGGCCTTAAATTGGTCTCTATTTAGAGACGGAATTTTTGGTCTCAAATTGCATATATATTTCTAATTTGAGACCGAAAATTTTGTTTCGATTCTATCTATATACACTAATATTTTTTTGTTGACATGTCTTGACTTTTCATATCAATCATATTGTCATTAAAAATCAATTATATGAAATCATTAAAATTTAGTTTAATAGTTAAATTTATAGATATCATTACATAAGTTAAAATGCACAATACTTTTAATTAATTATAAAATCAATAATATTTTTAAATAATAAAATGGTAATATTAGTGTCAAATACAGCTATTGATCATTGTTAGCATGAAAAAAATAGCCAACTATGATTTCATCTAATCTTACAACTATCTTTGCATTAGCTGTAATTGTTTAAGCAACTCTTCTTGCATTTTTTGGTTTTGCTCTTGTATTTTTTCTTTTTTCTTCTATATTTTTTTGTTTTGATTTTACAAATCATTAAATTGGTCACATATTAGCTTATTTTATTCATGCACAAGCTGCATTTGATCTCATGGCTATGACCCATCGCATGTGAAGTGCCACTAAAAGAGGCAATGCAACAAAATATTGATATTAATAAGCCAAACCATATAGTCTTGATTTCTTGACTCCCCTGACATTTTTAACAAATATTTTATTGTCATCAACTGGATGAGGTTCGGATGACCCCTCCTCTGATTGGAGCATCTACTTTTATAGTCGGATGAAATCATTATGCACTCAAAAATAAATCACATTAGAATTTACAAATTTAGTAATAAAAGAATTAGCTATTAAAATAATAAAACATTAAATTTTAATTAAGATTCTAGGATTCACAGCTTTGGCTTTCTCAATGACGAATTAGCTATTACTCCTTTTAGTATGATTGCGAACAAACAACTCATAGTATGTAGGTTTTTTCCCCAAACTTCATCTCTCATGAGTTCAAAACAAAAAATCTATATAATTAATATGATTGTACAATTAAAATATTATTGTACCAAAATTTCTTATAGTTAAAACTTAACCATACATTTTGCATGTGAAAAATGTGTGATAGATCCTCCGAAATGAGTTGCTAGCTAATATTAAAAAACAAAAGACAACAAAATTAAGTTGTCTCTTTCTGCCTAATTCTGTCACATTTGATTACTTAAAACCTTGAGTATTCTAGTGTATTGGTACATATCAAGTAATTAAATGTTATCAATCATGACTATATTTCCTAGATTAATGGATAGTAATACTTATGACATGTTAATATAATACTTACTTCTATTTGTATTATTATAAAAAACTTAAGTTGATAAAAACTTACTCTCTTTTTTTAATAGTGATCACATCTCTAGAGTCAAATATAGAATAACCATTAGTGTTGGCCTCAATATTTATAGATTCAACAACAAATATTGATGCAAAGCCAATTTCAAATTGTTGTGGTGCTTGTGCTGGTGGCGGAGGTGATGGTTATACTAAAGGAATTTGTGATTGTATCATGGGAGCCATGTTTTGGGTATAAGGTACATGATTTATCTCATCAATAGACTGTCTCCAAGATCTACCATTATTATTACCTCAACCTTCATGGTTCCCTCATCTTTCTCTACCTCTACTCATTTATACATATGATGGTTAGTAAACCAACCACCCAAGAAGTTCATCAACAAGCATAAAGTATTAATATACTAGCATAAAGTCACTATTATATCTTATATTGAAATATGATCAAAATAACATAAAGCATAATGACATACAAATTGTAAGTACTTACTTCTACTATAGACCTTCCTAGATTGCTTATAATATGATCACAATAGTAATAAGCAATAACATCGATAATATAAAAAATTACAAAACTCATGCTTGTTTTTGTATATGAAGGCGAAACACATTAATAAAGGAATCAATCCATCATCTGCAAGTCAAAGTCAGCATTTGTAGTGGGATTTATAACATGACATCATTATTCGTGTGTGTGTGTGTGTGTGTGTATATATATATATATATATATATATATTCATGATCAACCAACTAAATGTATCATGCAATTCATACATATTTTAAGGTTTTCTACTAGTCTGGGGTTCCAAACATCTTCTCAAAAAAAAAAACACTATTGCTGTCTGTTGTGTCGGGTATTTTTTTAACAAATTGCACCAAAAAAAATTATATAGAAAGGAAGCTTATCTCAACACTAAGCTACTATCCAAATTTTGTTGAATTATGCCAATGTTCTGGCCTCCGGATGTGCTCCCGAAGTTTCGCCAAAAATCTTGTCAGAAATCTTTTCAGTGAGCTCCAGAAATCATCTGAAATGAATTTGACTCAAAAAATGAATTTACTAAACTACTTCAAAAATGACAGTTAAAAAATCCAGAAACCATCTCCCATTGTACTATGGATTGCGTACCCATTATATATGTCACGTACTTGTAAAGACCACTCTTAATGATGTGAGGGTCAAAACCCAACTCTTGCCATCTATCAGCCTCATCCTCATGTCCCCACATAGTAATATGATACCTTGTAGAAATAAGTAGAGGTAATAGATCTAAAAAAATAGTAAATAAATATTTCACATACAAAAAAGCACTAAAGAAGGCAGAAACTCACAAATATATTCATAAACATAAAATTAGGAGCTCAAAATACCCCAAAAGGTATATATATGAGGCTTTTGGAAAAAAAATAGATGCCAATGCGCTGAAAACATGGTCTTTTGACTTACTTCGACCAACAAAGAAGGCATGGCGGCCTTGTACAATAATGAGCCGTCCAATTTAGCCTAGCCAACTGGCCCATAAAGATCACCCAGTCCGATCACGCCCAAACTGACAGTGCTTTTGCCCAATAGCCCTTGCCAAAGCTGGCGTCGTCGCTGGTACTAGTCACCATCGCATCTACTATCGAATATATATATATGTTGCCCAAAAATTGAATAAAGTTTTACTATTGGAAATATTGTGATGGCACGATTAGTAATATCAAGTTTATTTTACAAAATACTTAGATTTGGAGTGCCAAGCATCTTCCTGAAAAAATGCTGCTGTCGGGCACCGTCGCTACTCTGGATATTTTTTAACAAATTACACCAAAAAAAATATATAGAAATGAAGCTTATCTCAATGCCGAGTTATTGTCCAAATTCGTCGAATTCTATCCACGTTTCAACCTTCAAATGTGCTCTCAAAGTTTCATCGGAATCCTGCTGTAAATCTCTCTGGCAAGCTCCAGAAACCATCTGAAATGAATTTGACTCAAAAAATGAATTTGCTGAACTACTTTGAAAATGATAGTTAAAAAATATATATACGAATATTTTTAGGTTTTTGTAATCTTTTTTGGGTAAAAAATAACTCTATATATAATAAATCATCCCTACTATTTATTGGCTTTGCGAATTCTGTATTTTTGTGAGATCTAACTCAATTTATTCTTTTCACTCGAATCTTGATTAGAATCCCATGAAAGAAGATAAGAGAATAGATAATTTTTCTGAGAAATTGAAGAATTGCATGGTTTAATTACAATATCCAACAGTGAGATAATTTATCTGTTATATGATCATCTAAAGATCCAACAGCGAGATGAATCATATAACAGATGATTTTTTCTCCATCACCTAAACCAAATGAATCTCATATCTGAGAAATAAACTTAGAAAGAAAAAAAAATTGTCTTTTTCTAATTTCTCTTAAGATAAATAAAACTAATTTTTTTATAAAAAAAATATAAATTGTGAAAGGTAATTAGATAATAAAATGAGGCAAGAGAGGAAATGATGTCATATAGGATTTTATTTTTTAACTTATTTAATCAATCATCCATTGGTACCAAAACAAAAAGATGACCTATAAAATTAGGTTTATTATTAGACTATAAGAGATAATTAAGTTTGAACATTATAAGTATTAACTATAGCTCTTAAAGTATGCTGAATTTTAATGAAGTAGATAAAGTGTTTAAATAGCATATACTGGTGAAACAAACACTAAATCTATAGTTTAAAAATACTAGTCACAGACAAAGAAAAACTTGTTCTAAATTGAATTTGATGGTTACAGTTAATTATTATACTTTAATCAAATGGCATAATCATTGTTAAATGATCAACTCTCCCTCATGTAGTTAATATGAGTATCATGCTTCTTAACACCATCCCTCGCATTCGACCCCATACTAGCATATATAAATCTAATGAAGTTCAATAACCCTGAAAACCACTGAAAAATTCTTAAGTAGCTAGGAAAATTGTTTCATGAGGTCCAAATGGAGCTCTAAAATCTCCAACATGCAAGAAAGAAAACTTTTCCTCAATCAAATACTAAGGCCCCATTTAGATCTTATAAACAACCCACAATAAAAAGCCAAATAGAACCAATTTATTATGAACCAACAATTCACAGTTTCCCAACCTTTCTGGAAATCTAAGAATCTTTTTCCGTCACATAGAAAATCAAACCTATTTACAAAGATAAGAAAAACAATATTAAATTTTTACCAAAACATAATAAGGAAAAGAAAGGAACAAGGGGTTATTAAATCTAATAAAAATCTAAAAGAAAAAAATAAGACAACTTAGATACTGCATGAACAATAAAGGTCAATGAAATTTTATCAAAAAAAAAGTATATAAATTTACCATAGGATTTAGATAAAGATCCATAAATTTAGATACTGCATTAATAGGCTGAGGGGGATGACCAAGGAGTGAACATGGAAGAAAATAGAGGAAGACTAAATAAGAATGTGTGTCGGCCACTAAGAAGAGAAGGAGATGTCATAGAATTTTTTTTTTTAATGAATGGTAGATATGAGATTATAACATGGATGGTATAGATTTCACCAACATGAATATTACCTTTCCAAAGGAAATTAGTATATGGCAACCAAGCATGAGAATATAGAATACTTTATAGCTTTTATAATGTCAATTTATTATAACAAATTTTAATTTAATTCTAATATTTTTTTTAATTAAATTTATGTTAGATAACTTAAAATGTTAATTAAAAAATTTGTCAATTTATAAAATAAAATTACAATTATATTAATTTTCAAGCTTACACAAATAAATTAATTATTCATAGCTAAAATACATGTTTGTTTATATTTTAATAATAATTCGAATAAGATTATTTTAAGCAGACCAATCTTCAATCAAGTAGTTATTTTCAAGTGGTTAGTAGTAGTTGTTTTCAAGTGGGGTGTCATAGTGACCCACTCTTAGTAACATGCCCTAATTATTATTATTTTATTATTATTATTTTGAAAATTTCTTGTTGGAATTGAGGTATATTGTCATCAGTGGAGAACCATAATGTCAAGCTATTCCCTGTGGTTCTTGATTAATCCTACCATACCTTAATGAGAATTAGACTTGAAAGATCAATAAAAATATAGTTTAATTTTTGGTTATCTAAAGAGTGAAAGTGAGAAGAATTTTGTAAGTAAAAGTATGTTTTCAAATTACTTATTTTAAAATAAAAGATAAAAAAAAAGTATGAAGAATGTAAAATATATGGTTCAAAACATGTTAAGAAAAATAATTGGTTTTAAAGTTGAGGTACTATCTTAACTAAATGTAAATACTATCTTAAATAATCAATTGAGTACTTAAAAATGGTTTAAAATGTATATCATTATGAAAGCTAATTATTTTTCTTTGATATGTTTTGAACTAATATTCATCCTTTAATTATATGTTATTTATCTTTAGTTTAAAATAAATAACGTGATATATACTTTTCCATTTTTTAAATGATTTTCGAGGTAAATTTCATCTCCTTTTTCTATGTTTTATGAAAAGCTAACAAGGAAAGTTACTCTAAAAGTAAAGCATTTCTCCATAGAGAGTGAAACTAGATACTCCTTTTGTTCTGTCCCACCATACCCATTAGTCTAGCCATATTCTAATAAACCTATTAAGGAACAAAATAATTACAAAGCTTTTTTTAAGAAGTAGGCTTATGGGTGAGCCTCACTTGAAAATAAATTCAAATATGAAATGTGATTGAGGGTGTACCTCACTTAAACAATTCAAACAAATTCAAGTTTGTTTGAAATCACAAGTTTGGCTATCATTTTAAAGGGGAAATGTGGAAGCAAGCTAAGAAGGTAAATTATCATCTAGTATGTGTATACTTTTGAATTAAAACCAAGCATGTGTCTACATCCATATATTATTTTAGTATTATTTATTTATATATTTAATTTCCATTTTTCAATTATTTATTCTTTATTTTACATGATGATTTGAATTTGTCATAATTATATAAATACTTTATTACATGCTAGCATGAGATATGTTGATCTTTGTAATCCCTACCTACTACCCTATCGTCACAATTGAAGCGGTCCAATAATACTTTGAAAAAAAAAATTGTATTATTAGGAACAAGGAAATAGACAAATATGATAGTAATATTTTAAAAATTATTATTATGTTTTGACCCAAAAGAAAAAATCTAATGAGTCATCATAAAATTGAAATTATATGATAATGGATCAAAATTTGTAGGTAATTAACTGAATTTATGATTTTTTTATTTATTGCTTACATATATTCACTTTTTTAATATAATATTATAGTACTATATTTTTATAAGGATTTTATATTGTTATCACTTAAGACAAACTATGAATGGATTTATGATTTAAGTAAATGAATTTGAGTATATAAAATTTTATTTTAAAATCTATAATTGTTTCTAGTGCTAGTATAAATATTATGTTTTTATCTCGCTATACTTGGATTTTTTTTTCATATTTCAATGCATAGTAATAATTATATAATATTTAGAAAAAGATAAGCCCTGAATAAAATAATATTATAATTATTTATTACACATTTATTACATTTATTATTGAAAAATAAAATCTATTTCAAAAAATTATAAGTACATATTAATGGGGCAATATATTTATTTTTTACAAATATTCATTTCACATTATACTATAATATTATATTATTCATAAAATAAAAAAAAATATCAGAGATAAAACCTAGATTGTTTTAAGGGATAATTATTTTGATTTTTTTAGTCTCATACTTTTATTTTTTTAAAGGTAGATAACCAAAGACTGGAATTCCATTTCAATTTCCGTATCTATTTAGAGACAATACTTTTCATCTCTAATTAAAGAATGATTTTATTTTGTCTTTGATTAGCGACAAAAATTATTTCATCTCTGAATTCCATCTCTAATTAGAGACAGAATGATTTCCATCCCAAATTTGAGATGGATCTTTCCATATATATGGGTTACTTTTGTCTGGATGATATGGTATATTCTTCACATATGCAACAAATCTATTTGGATGATTTTTCTCAAATGGTGTGCTTCTTAATGATTTGGTTAATTCATGAATTTATAGATGGGTCGTGGATATGCATGTATAGGTTGTGGTGTGTTTTTTTTCATGGATGTGTTCTTGATTTATTGGCAATGGATATGCATGAAAGAGTTGTAGATGTGCTTGATTGCAAAAATCATATTCCATAATGGGTCATGGAAAATGGATGAGTGTGTGGTTTTTCATAATTAAACCATCATATAAAAATAGTATGTTGTAACATTAGGAGATTTAATTTTCTCATAAAATATTGGGAGGTGTTAAGGCTCATCAATGCCCCTAATATTTATATATTTTCTATCATCGAGGCAACATTAAATTTACTTAAGTTAGTTGGCTAATGAAAACAAAATATAAAAGAGTCAACAATCTACATAATTTCTCATGCCATCAAAATAGCAGGATATTAGTACTATGGGTCAATAAGACCATGTATATTAATTCGTTATCCTTTATTGCTCAACATATATGTATCTCTAGATATTTGATAAAAAAAAAATTAGAGTTCAAACTTTTCATTTTATATGGCTTTCATCCGATAATAAGTAAAGGACCCTACGGGGACAATTTGATTTCACAAGGTTCATCTGAAGTCTCTCCTTGGGTAGTACGAGGAGGCTTAAATTGACCTCTTTATGGATTAGATAAATTAGGAGGCAGGATAATTACCAATTATGAATGCACAAACTTTATCAATTATTGCTTAATCTTGTGTCTCAAAGATCTTCCTTCTTCTAGTTTATTTTTCACACGAATGAATGAAAAAATCTCAAGCAAACTAGATATAACCTTGATAAATCATTAATAAGAAAATCTTCATCATGACAATAATGTCTACTATTTTTCTCTAGAGATCTTTTCAGATCTTTGTCTAGCATTAATGTCTACGAAGTCTGGAGACTATAAATACATGGTTTCTATCAAATTCTATAATATGTGGATATCTAATTCTGTATTTATTCTCGCACACCTTAAAGCATGGGAGACACATATTGATGACTCTAAATTGATCACCAATTTTGGTCATATTAGTGTAAGAGTGATTCTGATGAGAAACTTGTTTCACACACTCTAGAATATCATTCTATAATCTCGCATTTCCCCAGCTCTTCTTGAGGAAGAGATTTCTATATGTTTGAAATTGATACATAGGAAACTAGAGGAGGTAGAGTTATCTTTTTTGAGATAAAAATAAAATATTGTATATCGCAAGCAAAGTGATAAATGCACAAAATTATTTCCCTCATTAATAAATGCTAGACTTCAAAAGAGCAAGATTATCACGCAGTTAAAGAAGATGGTTATTTCAACAATTCTTGGAAAGAGATAAATGATGAATTTATCAAATATTTTATGTATCTTTTAGGATCCTCTAAATATATAGTGAATATTCAGAAGGATGTAATATCTACTAAAGAGACACTCCAGATGAAACATCATGACATGCTCTCTTTATCATTCTATAGTGAAGAAATTAAAAAAGCCTTGTTCGAAATTGGAGACTCAGATAATTCTTTCCTTGCCCAAAGCCTAATAAAAAAGATACACTAAGAAAATAAAATCTACCACATGCTTTTTCTAGAGTGATCTTCAGAAACCATTTGATATAGTGGATTGAAACTTCCTAAAAGAGGTTCTTACTGCTCTTAACTTTCCAACAAGATTCATAGACATTGTATATGAATGTATATCCACCACATCATATTTAATCTTTATAAATGGACAATAACATGGTTTTTTAAAGAAAGAAGAGGCATAAGATAAGAAGATCCCCTTTTCCCACCTTTATTTGTAATTTGTATTGAATATTTTTTGAGACTTTTCTTCAAGGAAACTCAATTGAAATAGTTAACTTTCCATATGGGTTGCATGACATTAAAGATATCTTACTTAATGAGAGCAAATGATCTTATCTTTTTTTTCTAAAGAAGATGTCTCATTGTCTAATATTATTTAAGGTTGCATGGCATCTTTTCTAGATGAGATGGCTCATCGTCTAATATTATTTTAAGTACATTAAAAGAATTCTTAAGTTCTTATGGATTATTTATTAACTCATTCAAATCAAATAACTTCTCTAGATGAGTTCAAGGGAAAATAAAAAAAATATTATTAGAATATAGATTTTTTGAAGGGTACTTACCCTTTGTATTTATTGGAGTGCCTCTTTCTCCTAGTAGACTAGTTTCCTCACAATTTCCAACTTTGTTGATGAAAATTATAATAGTCATACATCAGTGGACTTGGTTTTATCAACTGCTGTTAGACTATAATTATTTTTCATGGTAATACAAGAGATTGAGGGCTATTGGTTCTCATTCTTTCTATTACCTCTATTGATTACAAACTCTATCAAATATGCATGTAGAAATTTTATATGTGAGGCCCTAAATCCGGTAGGCATCATCCCAAAGTTGCTTGGAATAAAGTATACACACCTACCTCCCATGGAGGCCTTAGATTTCTTAATTTATCATGCTAGAATAAATCATTTTTTTACTAACAAGAAAGAAGACTCTCTTTGGATAAAATTGATTCATCATTTTTATCTCAACACATGTAATATATGAAAATATCGATGGATGATTCTCCCTTTCGAAAGTTACCAATCTTGGTTAAGGATATCTTGGAAAAATTAGTAGGAGGCTTCAAATAGGCAACAATTTTAATATATAAATGAGGTAATTATATAAGAATAGTTACAAATTTATATAGTTTTCCTAGTCAATTGAAAAGCTATTTAGCTAGGACAAAAATAATTTGGGTGTGAAATCACATATCTAAATAAGCAATATTTTTATGGATTTCCAAATTGGAAAAACTTAAAATAAAAGACCAACTTTTTTCAACCCCCAAAAACACAAAGTATGATTCTATAGCTATACAAAAACAATTAAACACATATTTTTTTGAATGCGCATTTTTCTAAGAGATATGAGAAGAAGTTAAAAAGTGGATAGAAGTGATAACTAACACACCATCAATCCCTAGCACAATTAAGCTTGTACAAATAGAATATGCATCTAGCACTCAAAAGAATATTATAAAAAATGTATTATTTGTTGTGATAGTATATTAAATATGTCTAGAAAGGATGGCAAAAAGAAAAATCAAAAGACATGAAGACCATCCTAAGGAATATCAAAAAAATTTATTTTATATTTAGAAATGAATGTAATAGCTTGAAGCTAAGCAAAAATACGTATGTAGTATAGATTTTGATGGTGCATTTTATTACTTATAATAAAAAACTCATACCATTTAGGTAACTTCATTAGTTTCCCTTGATGTTTTCTTCTTTTGCATACTCTTATTCACTAACTTTCATTATTTTAAAGAGCAATGTTTGACATGATTTATAAGTATTTGTATTTTTAGCTTCTTAAGTACCTTATTTGCACAATTAACATATATTTCATTCAAGTTTCATACATGATAATCATGAGTAAAATGAACTTATAAAAGTTATCACCACCTTGCTAGTCACAACACACTCGTGCATGCCTTAAGGATTGTGTGTTATCTTCCTTCTCTATAATGATGTAACTCATATACTAAAGTTGAACCCTTTTGGATAATCTTCTTTATAATATATATCCCAACTAAGAATCAGCCCATCTAAGATAGTATAATAGATTAACATATAAAATAGTTCATACTTATAGCTTAGTAAGCATCATACTCATGATGATTAATATACCCAAAATTTAAGGTTCGATGTATAAATTTATCTCATGCATCACAATTAGAAGGATTTTTACTACCTTCTATCATATGCACGAGTGAGTCTCATGGCTTATATATCACCATCCACCATGACAACCTTACACAAATCCACCAATAGTTGAAACTCTAATTTGAGTTATATTTAATATTCTTCCATCAACATCCATTAACATAAAATATAATCAAACTAACATTACATCAATAATCCAAACTATTATTCCATATAATCCAAACAACACAAATCCTAAACTAAATAAATTTAATATAAATATTTAAATTAATCTAAAGGAGTCAGGTTTGAGAGTTATACCCTCTAACTTTTGGGATTAACATTATTCATGCCACAACCACCCTTGCTTGCTTGTGGAGCTCTTAGGGATTATAGAATTCACTCCTAGTTTTTTTGTCATCATGACTTTTGCTTGTTTTATGAGGGGAAGAAGAAGAGAGAGATATCTTTTAAAAATTTTATTATTTTTTTTATTACTCAGGCAGTATTGCATTACTCTATGGAAAAAGTCACAACTTTCCAATTAAAGTTATGAACTCAACCTTTATCTCTTCGACATAAGGTTGTGACACTAAAAAATAGTTATGAATATGCTTGACATCTTAATCTTTATATAATATAAAGTCATGATAATAGCAATGACTATAACTCAGGCCTAATTTCTTTATAATACATAGTCATAATGTTATAAAATAACCATGGTTTCGTACCTTCAACATTTATAATCCATAAATGGTCTTGGTGCCATGAATTGGTCATGGGGTGCCAATGACTTCCAATATTGTTATATTGTCGTGATGTTGTCTTTAGGAAATGACATTATCCATTCATCCTTCTTGATAAGTATATGACTGTGATATTGTGAACTAGCAATAATGATTGCACTTAGTTTATGCATATAAGTCATGACTATACTTTTCCTAAAGGACAAATGTCACAACATTGGAAATGACCCAACTTGAGTTATATCCTCTAAAATATTTAGTGATCAAAAAGTTGTGGCTTTCAATAATTTCCACAACTTTATTGAGTATTTATGACTTTTTAGTTTTTTTGTAGCTCAAAAGATATGACTTTATGAATAAGTAGTGATTCTGACTTGAGACTGCTGAGCTATATAAAGATAAAGTTGTGACTGTAAAATTAATCATAACCTTGAGCACTAGTGGCATACTTGATAATTTTGATGAAAAATTAATGTTGAAATCATTAAAATTTTATGAGCTAGATATGACCGACTCCATGATAATATCAGTCATTGAGAATGTTTGACATAGTGGAGTGATTGTCCTAACTAGAGGGTAGGGTCTTGGTGTACAAAGTTTTTTTATTACCTATTTAGATTGAGTTTAGGCTAAGAATGAATGTTGAAACTACAAAAAAATTAGGCTTAACTTATTTGTTAAATACCTTTAAAAACTCATCGATTTTATAATTATTCATCATAGTTTTTCAAAATACCAAAAATTATGAAATCAATATAAACCTTCTCTAATTCCAACCATACACACCATTCTCAACTAATAAAATATACTAGATTGTTTAAAAAATTGAACATTGAATGCTAAGAAGTCTCCCATTAGCACCTCGAGATAGATTTCACTACAAATTAGTGATATCAACTTGAGTTTGAGATAAAATAACTGACAAAGCAAACAATGTGTGCTATTTCTAATATAATGTAGACTATAGCATACATAAGATAAACAACTACTGATGCATATTGGACATGACTCATGTCTCTTCTTTCCTCACTGGTATTGATACTATGATTGGTACTTATGTTAAAATATTTAGCTAAGGAAGTTGAGATCAACTTAGCCTCTCTCATAAAAAAATTACCAAAAACTTTAGTGATGTATTATTCTTGAGATAACAAGATGCACCTAGAAGGTCTATCTTGAATGACACTTATCCTTCTAATCTACTTGAATGAGCTTACATCTTTCATAGAAAAGACTTTGCTCATCTCTCCCTTAAGCATGCCAATATATGTTCTATCATATCTAATGATCATTTTGTCATTAACATATAATAAAAGTATGAGTCCATCACGCAACTAATGATTAAAAAATATATTTTGGTCACATACTGTATGTTGAAAGTCATCGGACTTGGAAATTTTTTTTTGTATCACATGCTAGGACCTTATTTAAGACTATACAAGCTTTTGTTCAATTAACAGATAAGTCATTGCTTCCATTATATATTAAATTTCTCAGGCTGATCCATCTAAAGAGTCTCGTGATAGTTATTATGAAAAAATATAGTCTTCATATCTATTGATACATTTCTAAGTTTAAGCTAGCAGCCACACCTATAACTACTTGAATATAAGATTTCTTTTGAGCACTAATTGAGTTTTGTATCTCGATTAAGAATCATCACCACTAGGTTTTAGTCTATAAAGCCATCTATTCTTTTCAAAGCCCACATTTCTTTTGGTAGGGGGTACAAGATCATAAGTATGGTTAACAATAAAAGGCTCCATCTTTTTATGTATAGCCCAAAACCATCCCTCTTTATTCTCAAAAAAGATAGCCTCCTGAAAGGTTTTTGGCTATCATGCATTTGTGAGTGATATGTTATCATAGAATCTAGAAAATACTTGGCAGAGCTTAGATAATCTTAGTTTAAATTGAGATGTATCATCATGACCAACTTGGTCCTACCTAGTTCTAATTAGAATATAGTCACTCATTTCCTCAATATGCATATCCTGTTGATCAAAAATATCAAGTATATCATATAACTTAGAATTATTAGGTTATGCTAAATTCTTCCCCCTTGACCAAAATAGAATTGGAAGGAACTAATACTAGATTAGTGCACATAAGAATCTATAAGGAATCATTATCAGATGACCACCATTCACTAATCGGTCCTATAAAAAATGATATCTTTGCTTCGAACAAGTTCTTGGCAATTGGATTCCACATTATATTTTTGAACTTCTCATGTCCATAGTCAATGAAGATGCATAGATGTGCAATATCATCAATTTTAGATCATTCATATTTTTTGGTATTAATGAATGATTTTTAGTGAAAAACTCACAAGTAATCATATAAAATATCATTCTTAGTCCAAATTTAATTGAGAACATATCTATCAATGACACATGTTAAATATATCAATGGTTATATGCATAGTTTCTTCCCAAAATTCATTGAGAAGATGCACATAAGAAAGCATGCACCTAGCTCTCTCCTCAATAATTTGGTTCATCCTCTAAGAGATGTTATTTAATTGTGACATATTGGCTAATATCTTTTTATTTTTAATGTCATGAGATATATATTAACTATTGATCTTGGTATTTTTATTATTATTTTTAGACTGTATGGAAATCAATTTCTTATGGGTCTCTATTTCAACTATAGTATAAAAATACCGAAAGATAAGAAATACTCGATCTTTCATTTTTAATATATTTGTCCATACTCTTCTAGAGTGATTATTAATAAATATGACAAAATAAATGGTTCCACCAAGTGTTTATTTTTGTATTGTCATACATCATTATGGATAAGATCGAGGATATTTGATGTTCTAAAGGGTCAATAAGATTGAAATGGTGCTCAATGCTTCTTTCTAGCCATATAATTCATACACTCACCAAGAGAAGATCCTTGGGTAATGACAAGATATACCTATTAGCTTGAAATCAAAATCTCTTGTCTGAGAGACAAGTGTTACTCCTTTGATGAACATCATTTGCCTGATCTCTAGATACTCTTGCCTGAGTAATATATAGAGTGTTCTCTTTCTTATTCATCATAATAATTAATTAACTTTGATTAGTTTTCATCAGCCATCACCAAAATGACTGACAAATCTCATGTCATCCAACATGCTTATAAACATAATGTTCTCATGGATATCCAATATATACGAAGACTTCTCTTAGGATTAATTTATGTCCTATCTGTATCTAAAAAAATATCCCCAATGCTCAAAATATTAATGCCTATCTTTACTATACCATAATTTATTGAATGTGTAGACAATAATGAAGTCAATGTACATGGTGATATGAAATAATACTCCTGGGTCAACAAACTAATCAGCATCATAAAATATAATATTAGTAGAATTATCATCACTAACTAGCATCAAATTATCTTTCAAGGTTATGTTTTCTTTTTTCTTGGGTCTATCTCATCTCATGCACTATTGATGTAATTTTGTGCAAGAATAACAATTTTTTTGCCTACACTTCTTGTTATAATGGTAATATCTAACTTCTTTTATGTTTTTTGCGACTTACCATTAGAAGAATGACTTATTTCGTTAGGTTATGTGTGCCTCATGGTGCTCCTATCATGTTTCTCATCAATAAGAATACTATGAAACAATGTGCCAGCATTATCTAATGGCGGTGACATACTCAAAAAAATCATAAAGTTATCATAATTGTCTGAAGTGAGCTCAATATTAGGCAAGCTAGTATCTCATATTTCATGATCATTTTCATGGATGAAAACTGATTCACCAGTCCCTGAAAGTTATTGATCAGTGCCAGCATTAAACAACCATCTTTGAACATCAGATTAATTAGACATCTAGAGATTAATATTATATTTTTAAACATATTCTCTTCAAACATAGATTTTTGTTTCTTACATAGCTTAACTACTTTTATTTTAGCAGAAACATGTTGATAAGTATCATTACTTATTAATTTATTGAATTATGGAGCCATCCCTATAGTGAAGGTCTTCACATTTTTATTCATTTATTTTCTTAGGTTTCACCTACTTTTCTCACAAGCATATACAACTATTTGACTACAAGGGAGTGACAAATTCTATTTTTACGAACACAATTATTAGTTTTAGTTAAATTTATTATCACATGCTAATATTTCATGATAATAAAGAATAATATTAGCCACAAATAAATAACATAAAGAAAAATATCTAGAAATACTTTTAAAATCATGGTATTGATATTAGAATAATTGGATATCAATATAATGACAGTGAATAAATTAGATACCATGTCAATATCAATGAAGAATATCTTCCTCTACATAAGTTCAAATATCATTTTTTGGGTGATATCAAGAACTTTGCTTTGATATTAGTTGTTGGTGAAAAGTATATGGATTGTGATTTATTCGAAACCACAAAATGAAGAAATTACAATATATACATTCTAAAAAATCCATTACAATGTAAACAATGTCCAAGTTACAACAACACCACGTCAAACAATGTGTGATAAAACTTTTTCACACATACAATAAGTCTGTAAATTATACAATGCTCAAAAATATATTTTGAATTAAAATATACTTTATAGGATATAAAATCTTAGAAATCTCAAATCCAATACTAACACATAAACATGAGATTTTGGGATTAATGATTCAGATTTTTTTTAATATTATTCTTTAATGATAGTGTTGGTTCATCTTATTCTTAATTCAGAATTAACAACAAGATTTTATCATGATTGCTAGGATAAAGATGAGATTCAATCTCTAACTTTTTGAATCTCTAATTGTTATATAAGCACCAATTCCTCATAACACACAATTTTGCATAAACAAAAACAACTATAGTACCCATACTATGAGAAATATGTTATACAAGCTTAATAATCAAAATAATAATTTATAATATATGAATTATAAACCAAATAAATTACACACTGTACAATTTAAGTAAACACACCACATTTGTAGAATATATTTATCTATAAATTAATAATTAAACTTTTGAACTAATACATAGATGATAAAGAAGACAATGGGGGAGTTACAATGACAAACTAAAATATCTACCCAAAAACTACTCATACATAAAAAGAGAGAAGAAAATATATACTTTTAGAGAAACACTTTTATATTAGAAGACACGTGCAACGTTAGACAACTCAAAAAAAAAAAAACACACACTTTAAGCTTATGTAACACAAAAAAAAGGCCAAGCATGCTATTTTTTCTTTGTTTTAAATAGATTTGGATTGGGGCACTTCATCAACCAAGATGTACTAGCTACTACACATGTTTTTTGTTAAAATAGGAATGTTCTTATTTTTATCCTTATTTTTTGTCATTTTTTAATATTTTTTTAAATAAAATGTGAGATAAAATCTATTTTTCTTGGTATACCTTACTTCACTCTTTCAAAAAAACAAAAAAATAAAAAATAATCCTCTACCCAACATAGAAACTACAATTATATATATATATTGTATATATATATATATATATATTATGTAGAGTGTATATCTTCATATACATAAAAACTGCATATATAAAATATATATTGTATCTATATATAATATGCATATATATACTTGTGTATAGATAATATATATACAATATATGCATACTACGTTTATATTCAGTATAATTTATTTGTATGTATAATATAAAATTAAGTAAAAAAACCTGAAAATTACCGTCTTCAAAATACAATTATGTTTTAAAATTGGACAACTCAAAAGGATTTTCAAATTTCATTCCATTTATCCCTACATCTTGTCTGTTTCGCAACCGGGAGTACCACGCGCAACCTCTACCGCGAAAAGGCTCTGGCTACCGTGTTGAAGACACCCCTGACACTTCGCCCAGTCACTACCACTAAGCTACCATGGCCAACGTCGAGGTGGAGGCTCTGGACTTTGAAGCTGATGAGGATGATCTTATGGATGAAGAAGGTGCCGTGGAGTACGACTCATCCTTGCAACGCCCTCCACATCCCAGGCTGAGGTCTGCAATCACAGGAGGTTCGTCTTCTGGAGTCTCAGGTATCAGGAGGACGAAGGGACGTGGGTTTAGGCAAGATTCCTACCCTGACCGACAAAATGGCGTGGCTTCCCGCGACTTTGAGCTCCTTACTACCAATCATCCATTCGAACCCCAAATATGTAAGCGCCGTTAGTTTATCATTATGTCTGGCGTGAAATTTGAACTGAATGTTCTATTTGATTGTGGAATAAAATACTAGAATTCACGTGGAGTTTCGGTTGTCCAACTGATTCGTTGTATATTGACAGCGGAATCACAACTAAGTTATGATTCTGCAGTGTCGTCTGGGGAATTGCAATCAATTTCTGTGCAGAGTTATGAATACATTGGAAATTAGGGGAAAATTCCAATTTATGGACTTATTAGGAAGTAACAATCATGGTAAACAGATAATCTGTCAGCATTTTATATATCAAAATTCCGATTCTATTATTTGATTGGCGGAATGGAAGTTAGAAAATCTTCTGGGAAGTCTGATTCTACTGCTTCTTTCGTGGCATTGAAATTGCTTGATTAATTCTCACTCGAGCGTTTACTTTGTGAAATTAGCAGAAAGTGGAATCTTATGGATTTGATGCCAGCAAGTTTTGCAAACTTTTGAAATTTGAAATATGAATGGAAAGCTCGTAACTTCTATTATTAGGGGAAGGCTCAAATTGCAGTTTTGAAGGGGAATGGTTAGTTGATTTCATGGATCAAAAAATGTCATTTGAGTATTATGGATTATAATCTGATTCTTTTAAACTTGGCATCAATACTGATTTCACGAACCAAATCATTGGTTCTGGTTCCATTTATTACAAGTTTGTGATAATTATTTTTTTGGATTAGAAAGATACTTGGGGTTGATAGGAGACCTAAAAATAGTGGTTTTTAATGGCTATCTATTTGAATTTTCATCTGCTTATAGTATTATCTACCTAACAAAAATACAGTGTTTTATAAATATTAAGTGCATTGATGAGGGCAAAATCAGTGCATGAAAATAATACTGAGTGAGCAGGTTTATTACTTCTATATTTGTTTTCTTCTAGGCTACACTTGGTGCTGTATCTGTGCTTATTTTTAAAATTTGGATGTAGCAATTGAAGGGTGGATTATTTTAGTAACTGGTGTGCACGAAGAAGCACAAGAGGATGATTTGCAAAATGAATTTGGTGACTTTGGGGAGATTAAGAATTTACATTTAAATCTTGATCGTCGCACTGGGTTTGTCAAAGTAAGGATTTATCTTCCTTTCCTTATAATCATCTGATTGTGGAGATGTCTATCTTAGGCTGTTTCTGGTATGTATGATAGCACAGTTGTTTATTGCTATTTTCAGTGATTAGGTGCTTCATGATTAACACAAAAATTTCAGGGCTAGGAACATTTAATGCTAAACATAATTTTCCTGAGAGCATCATCTGCATTTAATCATCCTTGTTGATGAAATATTGAAAATATAATATAGCCTCATCCATAATAGAAATTGCTCCTAATTTTATGGCATTTTCAGTAAATAATGAAATGAAACAAACCTGGCATTACTTTCTATCCTTTTTTATTTTTTGAGTTGACACCTTCTTTGTACTCAATATGTGGGTTGCATCAATAACATTTTTATATATTTATAGATCAAGGTTTTCAAATTATGTAATGAATGGATTTTTTTTTTTGTGTTTTTTTTGTGTTATTGATTTTTATATGGTATCAAA
This sequence comes from Sapria himalayana, assembly GCA_029783825.1. Classification (NCBI taxonomy): domain Eukaryota; kingdom Viridiplantae; phylum Streptophyta; class Magnoliopsida; order Malpighiales; family Rafflesiaceae; genus Sapria; species Sapria himalayana. Next base: position 212,061 of record JAREIK010002830.1, read on the forward strand.
GCTACTATTTGAAAAACCTTAAATACTATAAAGAAAGAGAGGGAGAGAGACAAGAAAGAGGTAGGTAGAGGGTTTTTTTTTCTTAGGTTTAGGTTTGTTTTGGGTTGCCTAAGATTTAAGCTCCAATCCAACCTAAATTTATTTTGGATTAGAAATTCCAACCCTAACTTGGGTTAAAATTTTTTCCTGATCCGAAAATGAACAACACGTTTCTTCACACATGTCAAATCCACCTTGCACATTAGAGTATATCATTATATGACCAACAGAGCAAAAGTCATTATAAGTAACAATATGTTAGAGTATATTTTTGATAGATTCAACATCTGCGATTCTGTTCTACTGATCATATGATGATACTCCAATTTTTTTTCTACAAAAATATTTTCATGAAATGAGATGATATAAAGGAAAAATGAATATTTTAGTTGATACAGTTAGAATACTATATTATGATAAAATGATTTAAAGATATTTTAAGGAGTAGTTTTAATCATAACTTACCTTATTAATTGTATTTATATTATTTTGTTTCTCATTATAGAAGTATAGCTAAATTATTTAATTTATATCTTAATTTTTTGGGATCATTTGCTTTGATTAAAATTTATTTATAAGACAATAAGACGATACTCATGTTGATAAAATATGATTTTTTTGGTTATTCTAATATGCAAAAGGGTATATGTATTAATTTTCTTGAGACTTATAAAATATTAGTTTGTGCTGATATTTTATTTTTTGTGTAGAATTCTTTTTTACAATGTGTTTAGGAGTTAATTATTTTTGAAAAATCATATTTATTAATAAGTACAAAACAAATTAATTACATAGAGAGTGAAATTTTCTTACAAATTAAATTATGTCTTAGTCTAAAGGAATTGATTTTTGTTTGAGTTGATTCTAGCCTCTTTTCAAATGGAATGAGTTGAAAAATTTTATTGTATAAGACTTAGAATTTATTTTAGGGGAAAGAAAGATATGCAATCTATTTAAAATGGATGAAAAATTTTGGACAAGTTAGATTATCCCGTAGTCAATTTTTTTTATTTTTTAATAATTATTTTCTAAAAGAAATATGAGTTGAAATTATTATTTTATTTCATAAATTTATTGTACTTATTTTTTTATAATTTATTTGAATCATTTATAATTGTTCTTGTTAGTTATAGGATATAAATCTCTTTTATTATGATATTATATAATTGAGGATGATGTTATGTTATAGTTGAAGTTGAGTATTCATTGTGAAGACTAGTCATGATAGTAAGATATGTTGCTTGTAAATGAGTTTGTTGCTAGAAAATTTACTTAACTTGTTCGTGAGGCATGGGAGGGTGGACTGAGCACAGCACAAGATACGACCTAATTGAGTCATGCATGACTTAACATGACATGGTCCAAAATCGTGCTTAGATTTATTCGGGCTGACTTGAGGCATGGCTTATCCCATGCATAGATGTGTCAAATGGGATGGGTTGGACTAGCCCATTTTTGGGTGCCCCAATCCGGTTACCATGCCTTGCCTGATATTACATGGTACAGTAATTGTGTCGTGCCTGACAAAGCATGACTTGAGAAGTCTTGGCCCGTCATGGCCTGCTAGCTTGCCTTGTACCCAGTTTGGGTTGGGTCATGCTCGGACTTGCCGGGTCGGGCATTGGTTGGGCATGTTTGGGTTGTTTTGGTCTGTTCAGAATTGAGTTATCCCAAACTTTAAAAAATTATAAAATTTAAAATTTAATGCAAAATTAATTAATTAATTAAATTAAAAAAATAAAAAAATAAAAAAATAAAAAAATAAAATTATTATCACAAGTCACAAGTCATAACTAACAACTAATAACTAAATAAATATATAAGTTACAAAATAATAAAGCAAATTAAATTATTAAAAGATAAAAAGTAATACATCAAATATAAATTCATAAATATAAAACATGAATCCCATAAGTAAGTGTCTAAATAAATAAAGAACATAATAAAAAAAAAATAGCAAGCTCAAAATCAAATGACAAATAAATAAACAAAAATAATCTAAAAATAATAAATCTCGTCAGTATATGATGATATCAGTATCACTAGTTGTAAATCGTAGGCAATACAATAGGCTCAATTTCATCTAAATCATTAATCCTCATCAAAATTTAATAAATCATTATCAGCAATTAAATTCTTCACTCTTGTTGTAGTTACAACATGATCATGGATATTAAAGTTTGAATTCTTTCAATCTTTCATGTATGTTAATGTCTCAATAATATCTGGCTGCAATTTCGATCTCTTATTTGAAATTACTTTAATGTAATGAAAAAAATTGACTTCGATATAATGCTCGATATCGAAGGAGTCAGTAGATTCGATCTCATCTTTAACAGCATGAGATAAGTGGATTCATATAATTTTTATTATTGTAAAATATCAAAATTTTAATTATTTGTATGTGATAGGATTGAGTAGTAATCTATATCTAAGTATCGATATATCTTGATCATATTCGATAATTCATTCCATCATTTCTCACTCATCAACTAAATGAAAAATCATCATCTTTGAATATGATATTCATATCTGTTTTTGGAGCTTCATTACTACTATCTCTATACCTAGTATAATAGTATGTAAATAACTCAGTCTATGTCTCGTAAATAAATAATCCAGGTTGATATTCCTGGTTCATGCATGTGAATATATATGTCAAAATATTTTTAATTCTTTTTATCTTAATCATATGGTCTTTGCAGACAGCTAGACAATAAAGAGATGAAATATTAGACTCATATTTTAAATATTTTATTTTCATTTCTACAACTATATAATTACCTACTAACGTTAATAGGTAAATATTACAGCTAGACAGCTATAAATATTATATCGCTAAATATTAGATTATATTTAAAGTTTCTAAACATGTTACTAATATTGCATATGCATCTGAGTATAACTATATGTGTCAAATTTATAATTACCAGGCATGGTTCAGTCGTGCTTGGCTCGGAACGGCACACTAAAGTGACATGCCTGGGCCCATGCTGGGCCGAGGCTTTTTGGCCAATGTGCTGTGCCATGCATGACATGGGTGCCTGACACTTGGGCACGACATGATAGCCCACCCACCGAGCGATGCTTGATGGGGGGAGGACGTGTCGACGCTCAATGGGCTAGGCTCGGCACCCTCGATGGGTGACTGTGGTGATATTTTTGTTGAAACCCTAATTTTTAAAAAATTTAATTGACTCTACCTGAACTAGCCTACTAGAATCGGGCATATTTTGGGCTGTGGGCTCGTGCCCGGCCTACCCTTCAAAAAAGGCATGACATGCCATCCCGGTTGGGCCTGATAAAACTAGGCTGGGCCATTTGACACTTCTAAGTACAATGAATGTGGTGAGAGTATAAATTAACCAGCACATGTTTATCGTGTCATAAAAAAATTTTAGAAATTTCATAAATAAATTTCTTGTAGTCTAGTTAATATCCTCAATAATAAGATTGCTACTTTTATTATCGACGTAGTCAGATATCATATATTCGTATTCAATACATGATTCTAATATAAGGTATGTGTAATTTTAATTTTGTCTCGTATTCAACTTGAATGTTTTTTAGACCCTCAGACAAATAGACTAACAAACTCCCATTGTGTACTAAGCGTATGAATAAATTATAGTGAGTTACGTATATTTTCAAAAGCAAGAGAAATAATTTTTATCCTCACTTATATTATCAGATTAATAACTCGACATATGTATCTATCATGAAAAATCTCTAAAAATATCTTGTTTTTAATTATCCTAATAAATATATTAATGATTATTCAATTATTAGATGTATTATCGAATATGATACTATAAATTTTATTTTGAATATTATAGTTTTTAAAGATTCTCATTATATACTCATAAATGATCGGGTCATCATGAGATTAGAAAATTTCTAAGAATTATAATATTTTTTTATTTTTTGTCTATTTTGAATATACATTATGATCAGTAAGACATGCATAAGATGCATCATTATGATAAAGGAAGCACGGATATGGCTCCCTATAGTCATGTTCACATGTCGGACACGTGGGTACATGAACACAATACTGACATCTGGACACGTGAACACGGTACTCACATGACACGGATACGTGTTCGATATGTCACTTGACATATCGTTGACCAATTCGTGTCCGATACGCCCCGTGGCATATCGGACGGATGCATTGGATGTCGTATCCATGCCAAAAATGCCGAGTGGTCGATGTTCTATGACGTTGAGTGGCTGATGTCACCCACGACGCCAAATGGCCAATTTTGTGGGAGGCAGGGGTGGGCATGATTTTGTAGGGAGGCATGGGGCGTGATTTTATGGGGCGGTGAGGGGGGGCATGAATCTATGGGCTGGCGGGGGCGTGATTCTATGGGGCGGTGAGGGGGGCATGAATCTATGGGTTGGAAGGGGCGTGATTCTATATGTTGGGGGGGAGGGGCGTGATTTTGATAAAATAAAATAAAATATTTTTATTTTATAAAATAAAAAAAATATATATTTTTATTATATAAGATAATTATAAAATATTATTTTATAAAATAAGATAATTATAAATATTATTTTATAAAATAAAATAAGATATTTTATTTTATTCTATAAAATACCTAATATTTATAAAGAAAATAATTTTTATTTTTATATTTTTTTATCATGCCGTATTCTAGCCGTATCCGTACTCGTATCCTAATTTTTTAAAATTTTTTGTGTCTCCGTATTCTGTAATGTTGTATCTCCATGTTTGTATCTATGTCTGTGCTTCTTAGATTGTGACTAGTATAGATATCGGTTGTCACGGATGCCACTCCATTATATGTCATAAATTCATTAATTATTATTATTTTTTTAAAGTTATAGTATTTTAGTATGTCATTCATAGATGTCACATAAGAATTTCATGATATGCAGACTAAAATAAGCATGTATGATACTATCCTTGGATTTTTCAAAAATCTAATTAGAAGATCAATTGTGATGATCAGTTTATTCATGTATTTCTTCTTTAACTCGTCGTGGTATATGAAGGAGATAAATATTGAGGCTAAATTGGATCCAGTCTTAAAGATCCCATTGTTGAGTTGGATTTGTATAAAATTTAATGTATCATATTTTTTGGTGCATTGTTTGACATGTCTCCTAAAGTATCTAGTCTCACATCAACTCTTATATGGTTAATATTTTTTTATAATATTTATATTGAGCAGATTTTTCATCGACATTCATTTTTTATGTTGTATTATATTAAATTGAGTTCAAATTATTGATTCTCTTCTAATTTTTTATTTTTTAGATATTTGAGTCTGGGTCGAGGCGATAGGAGAAAACAAAGTTTTGGCAGCCTTGAATATTTTTATAATATTATTGTTATTCATATTAAAATTTTTAATTTTTACATTAAAATTAATTTTGTTATCATTATTAAAATAATTATTTGTCATTTTAATTTTTTATTAGTTTATTAATTATATTATAATAAATATTTTTAAAATTCTATTAATTAACATTAAATAAACTAAAATCTAAAAGTAACTAAAATTATAATAAAAAAAATTAAACTAAACAAAATTTAAAAATTAATACTCGTAATACATAAAATAAATTTTGCTTTTTGATGTTCGCATTCTAATCGATAGTCCACATCCCAATCAATAGTTCGTACTCTGCACTTGAGTCCCAAAAGGTAAAACCAAAAGGAGAGGGAGAGAGAGAGAGAAATAGACGAGAGTCGAAAAGAGATGGAGAGATAATATGAGAGAGAGAGAATAATCCATAAATGATATAAATTATGAATGGGGGGGGGGGTATATATAGTTTTTAAAAAAGTTTTTTTCTAATTTTTTGAATTTTTTTAGAGGTGATTAGGGGCGGAATCACTACAATCATTGGATTTTGCCTAACAAGTTCCTGAATCTTCGACTTTTGGACTAAAACTTGTAAAATTCAGGTTGGGTTAGAGGTGTCAAATGAGCCGGACTTGGCCCAGGCCCGGCATTGCATGCTACAATGCTGTGCTTGGGCCTGTGTTGTGTACACCCTCTGCACCAATTGTGCCATGTCGGGCTGAGGGATTTCGGCTTGCATGTCGTGCTAGTCACGACATGAGTGCCTGACACGTGGGCACGGCATGTGTGACCATGCATCAAGCATGGTGACGTCGTCACGACGGGGGGGATGACCAGTCGATGCCCGATGGGGGAGGCTCGCCGAGCCCTGACAGGGCGGTGGCAGCGCGGTACTGAAATTTTAATTTTTTTAAAAAATTACTGTTTCTGCCTGACCTGAACCAGGCCAAACTGACCCAAAATTGGGCTGATTTCGGGCAACGAGCCTATGCCTGGCATGACCTCCAATGAATCATGTCGTGCTTGGCACGACATGCCAGCTTGGTTGGGCTTGAAAAAATTGGTCCGGTTAGGCCCGTTTGACACCTCTAGGTTGGGTCTATCTCTGGGACCATTGGGTTGTTGAGCTTGGGTATTGGTAGACAGGAAGTTAGGGTTGGGTTTGTGCTCTAGTCTGTCGTTCTTTGGATTTCGAAGTCTGAAAATTGTCTTGAGATTTGGGTCCGTTCATCTGGTGGTGGGGCGGTGGGGCATAGTTCGGGTCGTGCCAAAGAATCTTGCCTTTTGGTTAGGGTGCCGGGCAGTGCCTGACACAACATGAGGCTTGGGTTACTTCTGCATGGCACGACACGAGTCGTGTCTCGAGTCAACCCTACACTGGCCCAAACATAGTTTTAGATCATGCCGTGCTGAGCTAGGCATGGCCGAGTTGGGCCGTACATCGGGTTGGGCCTGGGCTGCCCGACTTGTTTGATATCTCTGCCCATGCATGGCTAGAGGTAGCCGTGCCTTGTGCCGGGCGAGGCATGACTTGTGTGCCTGACCCGTTGGCATTGTTCATCGGTTTGTAAAGCATAAACTATTTATGCCTTAAGAGTTATGGATTACTGGGAAGCGGGTGTGGTCCAGTTGGTCAGCTTCATACCTGCCTGGCCCGATATGGCCAGATTTAAAAACAATTGTTCAGTAATAAATTTTTTAAATTCTGCCATGTGACAGGTTTTATTAATGATACCTGCCATGTGGTAGGTTTTATTAATGATACTTGCCATGTGGTGGGACCTAGCAGGTGCCATGCTAGACATCAGGCGCAACATGTATGAGGTCCTCCTTTGCCTTAGCCCTACATGTACATCAATAGGCGACAACCATTTTGGCTCTCGCCTTTTCAACATGTACTTGCTTGTCTGGCTAAGCAGATTAGTGCTGGACTTAGTCAACACTGTGATGTGATGGTCGATGCAACATTGTCGTTGAGTGATTCAACAGTTGGCACTCGGGTTTAGGTTATGGGCTTTAGGCTGGCTAGGGGCGCATGGGCACTTCATACTATGCCTACCCGCATCGCACTTAAGACTTGATTTGTAATTTCAATGGTTACTTAGCCAAAAATATAAAAAAAAAATATAATCATTTTGTCATAATTTTGGTCATTGGATTTCATTCCAATGGCTAAGGTAGAAATTTGATGGTTGTTGGGTTTCTGCTCAATTATAAATTTAATAAAATAAAAAAAATAATGATTAAAAAAATCTATAATTATAATTTGAGTTTGAAGTTTTCATTTTGATTTCTGTTCTCAATCTCAACTTTCTCTCTTCTCCTCTCTAATTTTCATCTCCTATGCTCTTTGTTCTCTCTTTTTATAATTTTTTCAAAATTTAAATATTAAAGTAATTTTAAGTAGGAGTTTTTTATTATTACTTGCTGTGTGGTTTGGGCTTTGGCTTTATCTGTCTTCTCTCTAGTCTAAAACATAATTTGGGTATTTTTTGTTTTTTAATATAGTTATATACAATAAATTGATTATAACAAATAAAATAATTAATAGTGAGTATAATGATAATGATATTAATTTATATTTAGAGATAAATAATAATGATCGACCGATAGAAATGTGTGAGGTCAAATTTATATATTTTACTAAGGCCTTGACTTAAACTTAAATATCTAAAAAAATAAAAAATTAGATGAATTTATGTAGCTTAGAGTCATTTTAACATAATAAAATATTAAAATATTAGGGGTGTCGATGAAGAATATACACAATATAAATATTATAAAAAATATATACTTGTACAAGTACTTGTGGGATTGAGCAGCTAAAGAGATATATTAATTAATGTACTAAAAAATATGATGTATTTGATCCTAGGAAAATCCTATTGAGCATTAGCGGCAATGTCTTTGAAGCATAATCTTGTTCAAATTGATTAATTAGATTTAGATATATCGTTCATATATTGTTATGATTTAGATATGATCAAATTGATTAATATCATGAGTCATTTAATTAGATTTCTAGATGATACTAGGGTTGACTGTATTATACATACCTATTTCCAGTTTGTTTATTATAAAATTTTTAGGTTTACTTATAAGAATGATATTATTAAATAATATAAGTAAAAAAAATAAATAATAATTAATGGATTTAAGCAATATAATAGCATGATATTCGTGATATCTGATTTCTGGAATAGTCGTGAGCATGTATTTTTTGCATGTCTCATTGTATTCTATATAGATTATGTATGGAAACTTATTAAAAAAGTTTTAGGATTTTTTATCCTTATGATGAACTTGTCATATATGAGTGTATGATGAAAGTTTTTAAAAATTATCTTATTCAAAATAAAATATTTAGTATTATATTTGTTAGTACAATTAAAGACGAACAATTAGGTTAGATTTTTCACGTTATATATATGTGTCATATTATTAACCTGATAGTACAAGCGAGAATAAAGATAATTTTTTTCTACATTAGAAAAAATATAAAACATAAAAATATCTTAGGACATTTAGCATATAATTAGAGTTTGATAGTCTATGTTTATCTATGGGTCTAAAGAAGAAGAAATTTCAAATGAATGTGGGACATCATTGAAATTACACTTACCTAATGTTGGAGTCATGTGTTAGATATGAACACATGATATTCAACCATGTCAATAGTAAGAGTGATAAACTTATTATTGATGATTTTGACTTTGATACAAATTTTTTTTTTAATAAAATTTTTAAAGATTTTTTATGACATAATGAATATGTGTTTGTTTGTGTATATTTTTATTACTTACATTGCACCTAGATATATATTCAATATTAATAGCATGTCTCTTGAGATGGAAATCAAGTATTTAAAATATTGGTTCATTATTTTATTTATTTATTGCCTAGTTATCTGCATGGATCATACCGTTAATGTGATAGGGTAAAAAATATTTTGATATATATATTCACGTGTATGAATTAGAAGCATTAACTTGAAGGTTAATTCATGAAAAATTGACTGAGTTTTTGTATACTATGATACTAGGTATGGTAGGCATTTGAGTATGGACATGAACATTGTATTCGAACATGATGACTTCTCCATTCAGTTAACAAGTGGAAAATGATGGGGTGATCCGTCGAATATGAGCAAATTTTCTCAGTACATAGATATCGATTACTGCTCAATCCTATCAAATAACGATAACAAAAATTTTGATATTTTATAATGGCAGAAATTATATGAGTTTACTTGTTTCGTATTGTCTAAGGTAGCATAAGATTTATTGACTCTTTTGGCGTTTAACATAATATCGAAGTCTATTTTTTTGTTGTAGTCAATATCATTTCAGACATAATATCGAGATTACGATTAAATATCATTGGGATACTTGCATGCATGATTAATTAAGAATATTTGAGTTAGGATATTCACGATAGGGTTGGAATGAGAATGCATGAGTTGTCATATGATGACAACTCATGCATATATAATTAACATCAAATGCTTACACGATGATGATAATTTATATTCAGATACCGATTGATATTAGAATTGATGATTGATATATATTTTATTTTATATGATGAATTTTTTTTATTGTTTTTGTTTATATTATTATTATTATTATTTATCAAATTTTTTAATGATGTAGTGATGGATATTTTTTTACTTCATACAAATGTTGCATGTAAGATATGATTATATTTTTTCATATTTTTATTTTTGCATCGTGTGATAGACATATAAAAAATAAAAAACTGGTATGGCCAGATTCTGCCCGGATCGTGCTGGCCGGGCAGTTCCGGGCCGGGCAAAACATAAGTCATGCCTTATCGGGCACGACATGATTGTCTTGCCAAGTAGTATGCTTGGCACAACATGGTGGACTGATTGGGCCGTCTAAAAATAGGTCGTGCTAGCACGACACGATCCGTCTAACACCTATATGAGTCTAGAGAGTCTAGAGAGTCAAATTAGACTAGGATCTTGAGAGACTCAATTTTTTTTTGGGATGGAGGTGATATATGATTATACATGTATTGTATTTTCACATAAGTGATATATTTTGTATTTTTGTTTAGATATTGAACTTTTGAATTATACTCCAGCAAATATGACTATTGAACTATGTAATAAGATTGAGGCTAGAGGAATCTTGAGAGTCAAATTAGATTATTATATATTTTACTTATTTCACATAGTTAGCCACTCATTTCTTGGTGGTGTTCGTATTAGAGTTAGAGACAGAGACATGGTTAAATGCATGAGATCCTCCACATTAATAAATTAATGTGAAAATTCTACGATATATGAGTTGAACATATTTTTATATAAAATATACTAATTTATGATTTTGTAAATTTAAGTGAAATAGTCCCTATTAACAATTAATTTAGTCATTAATTTATGATTGTAACTTTAGGATCTGATTAAGCAATATTGTTTTTCGAGCTCATTAGTCATGTCTACAAAAAATATGTGTTCTCTACCTTGATTAAAGATATTACTGTTATTACATACACACCCAAGTCTACTGAATATTGTGAGAGTGTATACAGACAAACATATATTTCTCGTATCATAAAAGATTTTGTATAAATTTTAAAAAGGAAAATTCTATATCTCAATTCAATATATTAATCATTATTTCAACGAGATTATTATTAATGTAGTTGAATATTATATGTTGATAATTAATATATGAATTCAATATTAGATATATAGAATTTCAGTGATGTCTAACATATAGTTGAATTTTTTAGGCCTATTGACTTATATAAATTGTATTTTGTGTTTTTTATAATCAAAAAAAAATTATTTTTGAGTTTAATTGTACTATCATGTTTATTATGTAACAAATATATTTAATGATAAAAATTTTAGTTAAAGGACTTATTAATTGTTCTTATGAAAATACTTATTGTGACATGGAGATGTCAAATGAGTCGTGATGTGTCGGCACAACTTGAAATTTGGTGGCCCAATTGGGCCACCGTGTCATGCTCGATAAGGCATGGATTGGATATTTAAGTTGTTCCATGTTGACATTGTGTCGTGCCTTCCTCAGTCAGTTGTACCTGGTTGGGTTGGGAGTGGCATGGCTTTGGCCATTTTTTAGATAGGACTAGCCTGGATATCCAATATAGTGGCAGTGATTACTGGGCAGAGCAGTGGCCATTGTCACAATGCCACTAGCCTAGATTTGTCAGGCCAGCCAGTAAAGGCTGCACAACATCCAGTCAGTCCAGCTCCAGTCCAATGGCTACTGAGCTCTGTGGTTCTGCCCTAATTTTTATCTTTAAGTTTTAATTAAAATTTTAAATTTTAAAAATTAAAACATTTAAAATAAACTGTGCTGTACTAAATTAAAATAAATAAAATTTATAACTCAATAAAAAATACATATGTTTCATTTATGTGATTTCAGTTTAATGATAATATTACAAATAATAATAAAGTAAAAAATTTTAAAATCACATCACATTGAGTGACATTTAGCAACACAATTAGTAACATGTATGCTAGTCTAATAATATTTTACGATCAGTTTGTATTTAGTATGACTTAAATTATGTCTGATTATGAAGCTAGTGCTTAATGTTATCTTTATCAAGGAAGCACGGACATGGCTCCCTATATCTGTGTCAACGTGTCCAACACCTGGACACGGCACGAATACGTGTCTGATATGCCACGTGGCATATCATTGATCAATCCGTATCCGATACGCCACGTGGCGTATCGGACGGTTGCGTCAGCTGCCGTATCTAGTGGCCAATGTCCGACGTTCGATGTCCGACGACGTCCAGTGGCCAACGTCGCCGCATGGGCGACGTTGGCCACTCAACACAGGCGGTGGGCGCGAATTGAGGGGGGAGGCAGGGACGGGCGCAAATTGAGGGGGGAGGCAGGGGCGGGCGCTAACTGTGGGCACGAATTGAGGGAGGAGGCAGGGGCGGGCGCTAACTGTGGGCACGAATTGAGGGAGGAGGCAGGGGCGGGCGCTAATTGTGGGGGCGAATTAAAAATAACTGTGGGGATGTGGGGCGAATTGTGGGGATGCATTAAATAAAATAAAATAATATTTTTATTTTATAAAAAAAAATATATATTTATTTTATAAAATATTTTATTTTATTTTATTTTATAAAATACTTAATATTTATAAAAAAATAATTTTTATTTTTAATTTTATTTTTTTTATTACGCCGTATCCTAGTCGTATCCGTATCCTAATTTTTTAGAATTTGTTGTGTCCCCTTATCTTGCTGTGTCGTATACTTGTGTCTGTGTCCGTGCTTCTTAGGTCTTAATATTATCAATTTTGTATTAATTATTGTTTATTGATAGTTTTTTTATTTTATCTTGAATATTAATTGTTGTATCTTTCAAATTACATAAATATAATTCTATTATATTTTTTCTTAATATAAATTTTATATTTGAAATAATTTTTATTATCATAAAAAAGTAAAATTTGATATCATACTAGATATCAGAGAGATAAATAGATGATATGTTATCTTAGATAGCGTGATATAGACGAATTTGTATGATTCCTATTAACTAAATATATCTTTATTATTATTGTCATTATGTAATTTGATATAAAAATAATTAGTATCTAAGTAACGAAGTTGTTATTTATATTTGATAGATTTCTTTTCGTTTGGTCTTATTTAACTGAATTAGATGTGTCAAATAGGCTGTGTCATGCTGGCATGACTCATTTTTTTAAGGAAATAAAAATTTGGCCCGTAATGTGGTTGGCAATCACCAGGGCTTGTCAATCGTGGTGTTGGACCCTACACATGGGTCGTGCCTAGTCCGACATGAGAAACAACTTATCCTTGCCCAACACAGCACGAACTGTGACATTGGGTTGCTCGGTCCGAGGCATGATTCTGGATCATGTCGTGCCATGCCAGGCACTCTTGAACTGGGCAGGGTCACGGGCCATGTTAGGCACTGTTGAACTGGGCCGGGTCACGAACCATGCACTAGAGGCGTTAAATGAGCTGGGTGGCCCAGGCACGGCTTGAGCTTGGCTCGGTTCAGCCGTGCATGACCCGGCCCGACATTGTTTCAAACAATGTTGTGGGCCGGGCCGGGCAAACCCTTGGCATGCTTCGTGCAGTGTTGGGTCGGCACGATCTGTGCTTCGTGCTAGGTCAGCATGATCCGTGCTTCGTGCTGGGTCGGCACGATCCGTGCTTCGTGCCTGACCTGATGGCTCGATAAATTATCTCGGGGATCCAGCTATATTTTTATTTTTAAATTTAGCTGGAAAAATTGGGTACGAACCTGCAAGACCCAAAAAGTCCAAGAACGACCTGGGTATGAGTTTGACCAGTACTTCTCAAGCAATGCCGTGCTTGGCATGACACGGGTACTGTACTCGGCCATGCTGGGCATGTCACGGTGGCTCGATTGGGCCACCAAAAAAGGGCCGGGCTAGCTCGGCCTATTTGATACCTCTAGCATGCTTGATTTGTTCGATCCATTTGATATCTCTAAGCTAAATTGAAGTCATTGTTTTTGAATATAATGTTATGTTTGTATTTGAAGCCTCATTAAAACCAAAGATTAAAATATCGGTTTCTACGAATATATCGGTACTTTAATTTTACGGATATATTGGACATATCGAAGATATATCGGTGTGTATTTGTATATGAGTACCAATCATAGATAGATATATCGATCTTAATGGATATATCGATACTTAGAATTTACGGATATATCGGAGATATATCGGTGGATATATCGGAAATTTTTATCATTGATTAAAACTAACATACTCTGTGTCATAATTAATCAATATATCATTTATTTGTTCGTGCATTTCATCTAGTTAATTTAATTAGTTCATATAAGTGAATATATATTTTAATATATTTTATATCCCTATCTCAATAATTATGACACTAAAATTAGATTGTTTTATATTCTTGCTAACTGTACTATTAATATTGCATATAAATCAAATTACAATTCATATGGTGGAGGTATATACTGACGAACACATAATCATTGTATCATAAAAAATAATGTAGGCCCCAAAAAAAATTCTATCAGTCTGAATTTTTAATAATATGTTCATAATTTTTATTATTAACATAGTCAGATATTATTTATGTATAGCCAAACATATGAATGTAATACTAGCTAGATATAATTTCAAAGGTGTCTTGTATTTATTAGGATTTTTTCTTTTTTAGGTTTGTTGATAAATATATTGTAAATTTTTTGTTGTTTGCTTATATTATTATGTTAATTACGTGATATATGTATTAACGTGAAAAATATTAGTTAAAAGCATGTTTCTAATAATTCTGAGAAATAAGTTAATTATAATATCATTATTTGAAGTATTATTGAATATAATACTACAATTTTTATTTTGAATATTATATTCCTAAAGATCTTCGCTAGACACTCATATATATCAGGATAATAATGAGGATGGAAGATCTTTTGAAATTTATTTATTTAATTTTTGCTTTGAATCAATATAGTGTAAAGTAATACATACAAATTAAGTATTATTATGACTAGTTTAGATGTTGGATGTTATGAAAATTCTTTTACTATATTTTTTTAGTTTATTTATTATTAATTATTTTTTTAATTTAAAATATTACATTATGTCATTTTAGTAATTGATCTTGGAATTCTAGGATAAGTAAGCCGAAAGTATGTTTATATAATATGAATTAGTCTAGAATTTTCTAAAAATCTAATCTAAAGATGCATACTAGTAAGTAATTATATCATATATTTTCTTTCAAATTCATTGATGTAAATAAAGGGGAATAATAAACCAAAAGTTGATTTAATTTTTAAGATCATGCTACTCATTTCATTTTGTCTTGTGAAATATTTAGGATGATCTGCTCGAGGAGATGAGATATACTTTCTCTTCTATCATTATTTACTTTCAGTCAAATAATGGTGAATATATTCATAATATGGTTTTCATGCATGAACAAACCATATAGAGGTGTAAAATGAAGTAGTCTTCACCATTAGAGCAGTATACATCAGAGCAGTCATTTGACATCTTCACCAAGACCTTGAAGTAGTATTAGCTTAGAGGTGTCAAATGAAGCATGTCGACACCGTGCCATGCATGACATGACACGAGATCACAATGACTTAGCTTGGCATGACCTAATTTGCTCATAGTTGAGCACTTTTGTGTTGGGTAATGCCAGTTATGAGGTGTTTGAATGCCCAATGAAATTACTTTGAAATTTTAATTTTTTAATTTTTAGAAATATTACATATCAAAATAATATAATTAAAAAGTATAATTCATTTGAAATTTAAATTAATCATAATCAAATTAATAATTAAAATAAATATTTTATATTCGGGTCAACTCAAAAAATCATATAAAAAATATATTCTGAAATATGACACATTATCGTCATGTAGATCATTATTGTATGTGTCTATTGTATAAAATATATCATTATCGCATGAGTTATTAGTCTATGTCTATTGTATGTTAGTGCAATTGTAGATTATTATTGTCACGTATAATTTTGATGGTATTGTTAGTAGTTGTCTCTATTTTTTATGTTTCATGAGTTATTATCTAACAAGTATTTCGTATATCCTTAAAGCTAAATTTTGAATCTTTTTATTTTTTAAAACTTGCAAGTATTTCTATGATATTTAGTCACAGTTTGAATTACTTATCTAAAATAATTTTGATAGCAATAGAAAAAGTAGACTTTAATACTATGTTAGATATTGGATGAGTCAATAGATCATATGTCATCTTAATTAGCATGAGATATATAAATTCTTATAATTTTTATCAACTTAACATATTCAAATTCTTATTATATGATATGATGAGTAGTAATCAATATCTAAGTATTAAAATAGTTTACTCTTATTTGGTAGATCATATCATTATTTGTTCCTAGCTAACTGAATAAAAAAGTTATCATCATCAAATATGATGTTCATGTCCATATTCAAATTATTGCTATAACTACTCAGTATTACAATATATAAATATTTTAGTTATTTTTTTATGAATAAAATTTTAAGGTTCATCTGCTTGGTTTAGATAAGTGAATATGTATCTTAATATATTTTTTATTCTTTCTATTATAATTCTAGGATCCATACAGAGAATCAAGCAATATATAGTTGGAATAAATGATTAATATTATAAATACTTAGTTTTCATCTTAACAACCAATATTTTCATAAAATATTTTATATATTTGCTAAATATACTATTGATATTGCACAAACACTCACATATAATGCACGTTGTGAGAGTGTACTTAGATAAATACATGTTTATCATATCAGAAAAATTTTTTAAAAATTTCATAAAAAAATTGTTGCATTTCAGTTTGAATTATGAATAATAATTTCATCATTTTTATTATTGACACAGTCGAATATTATGTATTGGTAAGCAATACAAGATTCTAATATCATGTAGATATGATTTTAATGGTGTTTTATATTTTTTTGGAATTTTTTTAAGCATGTTGACAAACATACACTGCTAGACTATCTTTATCTGCTAGGTATTTTAAGATATATAAGTGAATTTTTTTATTTTTTCTAATATTAAGAAATAACTTTGATTATTGCTTGCACTATTTAGTTAATTATATGACATATATATATATATATAACGTAAAAAATTTTATCTAATGATCAGTTTCTAATGATTCTAATAAATATACTAATGATAATTATGTTATTCAAAGTATTATTGATTTTTATGCTAAAGATTTTATTCTGAATATCATTTTTCCTAAAATCTCTCGTTATATATTAATATATGGCATAATCTTCATGAGGATAAATAATTTTAAGAAATTTATTAAATTTTTACTTAGAATATTTATAGTAGGTAATGATACATGAGAATGATGTATTATCGCAATTAGTTTATATGTCGGATATCATGGATATTACTCTATTATATTTTTTAAATTTATTAATTATTAATTATTTTTTTAATTTTTAATATTTTATCATATAATTCATATTAGTGGATCTAGAAATTCTACGATAAACAAGTTGGATGTTTACATAATACTAACTATTCTAATGATATCTTAAAAATTTAATCATAAGATCAATGATAATAATTAATTTGATTATATATTCTCTCTCAAAGTTTGTGATAAATAAAGTCAATGAAGTTAAGTTGATTAAACTTCAAAGGTCTTGTTACTCGGGTGGGTTTATCTGAAATCTTATATATCATATTTTTTAGTGTATTGATTGATATGATTCTTAAGATAACAAGTGTCACATGTACTTCTACATGTATATATTTTTTAATAATATATATATTATATTAAATTTTTTTTGATACCAATATATATTTTTTATTATGTTAAAGATTAAAGTGAGTTTATACTATTAAAGTTTGTTTAGTTTTATATTTTTTAGGTAAATGGGTTGAGAGAACTTTGTTTTATTCTCTGAGCTTTCGAGTCGATTGTCATTATTATTTATATTTAGTTCAAAATTGTTAACATTAAAATTACTTTTTATCATTATTTTATTTTATTTATATCTCTAGATTTAAATAATTTAATAATTTTAAATTTTTTAAAAATTATTAATTATAACACTAATTAATAAACAAAAGATAAATTTTTACTTTAACAATGTAATTTTATTTGAGCAATGTTGACAGTTCATTTTTTTTTCTAAACTAGCTAGTCTACAGCTCATGATAGACCGCAAAGTAGAACACAAAAAGGGAGAGAGAGAGAGAGAGGAGATAGAGAGAAGAGGAAGAGAGTAGTGATGAAATGAATTAGATAAATATTAAGAAATTGTTATTCTATAATTAAATAAGTTATGTATATTAAAATAATTTATATTTATTAATTTTTTGATAATAAAAATGGGCGTATCTTGGTGCTTTTTTTGTTAGGACCCTTTATGTAAATGTAATGGCTATCTTCCATGTCAAAAATGAGTTTTTTAAAAAACTTGATTGACTTGTGGCCAATGACTCGTGCTTGGTCACGACCTATTGGGCCAGGCACGTGAGTCATGCCTGTCCCAGCATGACCACGGTCCAGACACAATTCTAAATTGTCCCAGGCTAGGCATGATTATTTTTGGTCGTGCCCGAGCTGCCTGTCCCATTCCACACCTCTCCCTCTCCATGCTTTCCTTTTATTAAATTCATACAAGTTTTGACAAATAATATTCTTGATTATATTTCTCTTGAGATTTTTCATTATTCTGAGTTTAAATTGCTTTACCAAACATCATGTGCTGGTAGTCCAACAATAAACATCTATAATCAGCGATGTAGATTCATTTTTGTTGAATTAAACACGAATAAACTAAATATTATAATAACATTCTAATGCAAATTCATACATCAAATACCTATAATAAGCAAAAGTAATTGGGCTGATGCACAAGTCGGATCCTCTCATTAAAAGTATGAAAAATAAAATAAATAATAGGAAAATTACAATAATCTTCGTCAAAATCTCTTCAAAAAGAAAAGAAAAGAAAGATATTCGTAAAAATAGGCCAAAATCTCTTCAAAAAGATATTCGTGAAGATGTTTACTGGTTGTTTTACTATTTGAATCGATGTTATAATAATAATTTTATTCCGAATCTTCTCTTTGAAGAAGAAATATTTAATGCCCATATGTTTTGTCTACATATGAAACATTGGATTTAATGCTATATGCTTCGTTGCTTGACTGTAAAAGTAAAAGATGGTGCTGCTTGACTGTAAACGTAAAAATGTATTGTGAGTTTGTAAGGGTGATATGTAAGGGCAATATGTAAGATACAAATTTAAATATAAACATATAATTTATACACTCAGAAGATTATTATTGTTAAATTTAATACAAATCAACAAAAATTATACATATTTATACATCAAATATGTATATTTGGCAAAATTGATTGGGCTGGTGCATAGTCTGGGTGTTCTTATTAAAAGTATACAAATCAAATTAAATAATAATAAAATGGAAACATTCCTCGTCGATCTGTTCTATATCAGTTCCCAATAAATTTTAAAGAAAGAAAGAAAGAAAGAAAAGCTTCTTTAAGATATTCGTAAAGATATTTAGTGACTATTCTGTTGTTGGATATATGATGTAATAATGATCTAATCATTAATATTCTTACTGCAGGGACGATTTTAATAAAATAAAATAAAATATTTTTATTTTAATAAATATAAACAACATATTTATTTTATAAAATAAAATTTTTTATTTTATTTTATTTTATAAAATACATAATATTTATATAGAAAATAATTTTTTATTTTTTTTATCATGTCGTATTCGTATCTTAGTTTTTTAAAATTTGTCGTGTCCCCGTATCCTGCCGTGTCGTATTCCCGTGTCCGTACTTCTTAGACTATAAGTATTTATTATTATTCTTGGAAGAAATCTCAAGTTTTTGAGATTTTTTCATATATCTTAATATACAAATAGCTATGTCATGGTAAATCTATTGAGTAGAATTTAAGAAATTATTAATTATATTGATTGTATCCGTAGAACATAACTCAAATGATCAACTTATACAAGAGTATAAAATGCATATCTTGTCTATGACAAGATATTCTACTTTCTCATAGAATAAATAATCTGTCTATGGCACAACTGCATGTCTGTTCTCTGTTGTGATAATAATGGCATGTCTGCCTCCCAGGATTAACAACTTCTTCTCAATGGGTTCAATGCTGTGTGCTGCATAGTGCACACACTCTCGATGCCGCTTTGCGTACCTCCACTGCATGTTCTCCACTAAGCACACATATCCGCACCAGGCTCGACACGACCTTGCATTTCAATGAGCACGGTGGCATGCACCTCGCTGAAACAACTTGGCCGGTACTGCATGGCCCGTTTAACACCTTTAATTAATATATGTGTAAGAGTAGTAAATCCATTTAATGTTTAATATAATTTTTTTCAACTTTAATCATGAAGAAATATATTTCTTCTTGAACACTAATTTAATTTCAGAGAAAATGTGTGTTATAATCTGATTTAAACATTTGAGAAAGGTCTCTTGTTGTAAATATGATTTTCAGTCAATTTATTTATTTATTTATTTATTTTTTTTTTTTGCAAGGCAAGCCTTTATAATGAAAATTTAATTATATCTCATACTATTAGGTTTGTTGGATATGAAGTCTTATTAATAATGATTACACTGATTTCATCTATAATGGTTTGTCACTATTCTAGCTATGTTAAGTGAATATAAAAAAAAAACAAAAGGAAGATACATTGATATGACAAACGAGAATAAGAAAATGTAAGAGAAATATTATTATGAATCGTACTAAGTTTTTTTTTTTTATGGCAATTGGAAAATTCAAGTTTATATATTTGCCCAAATTAAGAAATTGCATCTTGATGTGATAACAAGTATTTGTGTTCAATTGTAATAATTTTTTTTTATTTTATTATTTTATTATTATTTATTATTATTTATTATTATTTTATTTTTTTTTAGTATTTTTTTTGATCAAGAGTAATACTTTTTGGGTTCTAAACTTATCATATATAGTCTTCTTGATTTTGAAAATCAAGATTATTGAGATATTAATTTATCACAGACTAACTATTAAGGGAGAGTCTTGTGCTCTGTATATGATTTTTTTTTTGTTACTATTACCAAATTAATCACTACTTTATAATGTTTTGTTATGATCATTGCAAATGTGTTAAAGCCTCAAAAGCATTGATCCCTCAGACAAAAATTTTACTATTAGTAATTCTTGCTCAAATGAAATTTACAAGGCTCATAGATAGCAATTACTCAAAAGTTGAGTAATTTTTTCGGTCACATCATTACGAATGAGTATTCTTTTAGTTAAAGGTGAGTAATTCTTATATTATATATGAGTGTTCATGTGGTCTAGAATGATATGCTTAATGATATGAGTGACAAAATACTTGCACTTAAGTAATCCTTCATTGTCAGATAAATTAAGTGCACATTTTTATATTATCATTCTCAAGTTGATATTTAAATATTCAGAATACTAAACTTAAGATATAATTAGATGTATACTTCAATGTATTATTATTCGTAATAAATATTATTTTTATGGAATAATTAAAAAAATTAAAAAAATTATATGATCTAAAATAGAAAATAAGTAACTGAATAAAATATGAATAATTATTGATAAAATTAATAAAATATCTAAATTAGTCTTTTGTCTCATTTGTAATAGAGCTTCATGTATCTCAGTATATTAAATATTTCTATTTATATTTTATTTAAAAAATATAATTATCACACCAAATTACAATCACTTGTGAGTTATCTTTCTTTAGTTTATTGGTTCCATCTTTTGTTTTAATGTTAATATACACATTATTATAAATATAATTTTTATTTCTATAAAGTGTGTTTTTATTTTTAATATATTATTGAACTTTATTTGAGTAGATGTCTCTTGTATGCTATAAAAGTGATGACTTATGATTTATTTTCTCCATGTGATTATATTTGTATTCAATACAAAATTAGCCTAGTTCATATTATTGGCTCAAATAATTAAATAAAACCCAAAATCTATGTTTGATTAACTTATTACTTGAACTAATTATTTGAATAGGAAGTATTATTTATTAACAATAAATTCGTGTTTTAATAAGGATTTCTAAGAACATAGAAGAACAGATTAAGAGAAGAAGAGAAAATGATAGTGCCGCACAGAGAGAAAACCAAACAATCTCAATAATAAAAATGTCCAGCATCCTTAGGCAAAAAAAAGTCAGAGTTTATATATTGGCTCTGATAATTGATTAAAAAAAAAATAAAGGGAGATTACTTTACAACTATTTATATGTGGCTTTAATAAATATTTAGTAATGGTATAAAAGTAAATTCACAAGGGGGGGGGGGGGGGGGGGGGGTCCAATCACTATCGAATAGCCCAATCAACAGTGAGTTAATTTTTTCAACAAAGTTCACACCAAGTAACAAGGATTCATATGCAGCTTTAATAAATCTATGTAACACTAATTTATGATAAATAAAATATCTAAAATATTTAATATACTATATCTACACACACACACACCATGAACTAATATGATAACAAGTAATTTCATGTAAGATTATTGATATATTAATTTTTTATAGATTCTGCTCAAAGAAAGAATAGACTCATGTATTGGGTATAGTATTGCATATGTATATATTATAAATATAATTATTATGTTTATAAAGTATGTATTAATTATTGATATATTATTGAACTTAAATTCGAGCAGAAGAATGCAACATACTATAAATATAAAAATATGTATATATATATATGTATATCGAAAATGTTGAAGAAGAGCTATTAATCTAGCTCTGGGCTAGGGTTCTAACATGGGGCTTTCAGATTTGTAATTTTTATAAAATTTTTTGATTTGCCGAGTTTTTGATGATGTGGTTTTGAAGGGCTATGCGCTTATTGAATATGCCAAGTTCGAAGAGGCGGACGATGCTATATGGAAACGAAACAATACCCAACTGCTGGGACAGACCATCACTGTCAATTGGGCCTTTTGGTCAGGACCAAGCCAAATTGACAAAAGAAGGTAGGTCAAGGTCAGCCCCTTCCACATATTTAAAAATCAAACCACCAGCAGCTTACGTTTCTTATTGCCTTTCCTATCAGGCCAGCACGCCCCCGTCGCTCCAGGAGTCCTAGGAGACGCTACTAGTCTATCAACCCCTTCATGTTAGTTGTTTTCTGCAATTTTTGCGTCTCTCTTGACCATTTTTGCTTCTGGTTTGGATTACCGTCGTCTATGGTTGCTGCAACTGTAAGTAAATATAGGTGTGCCACATTGATTTAATTTGAGATGATTATGATGTGTATGTGTCATGCTGGATGTGGAAACCCATAAAAACATCATCTTTCTTCGTTGGTAAAAACTAGAACTTTCTAGAATGTTCGAGAATATTTTAGAAAAATGCAAAATAATTTTAAGAGATACTGGGCACGGATCTCTTCTTCATAATTGTGACCCTCAAAATTACGAGTTTGGGATGAGAATAAGCTGATTTACAGGCATGTCAGGAGAGAGAAATTAGTGTTACATAATATATGTATGATACATATGTGTATGGGCATCATGGCGAAAGATGAGGACTTGCAAAATGGGATGTGATCATCCCCAACCTGTCTCCTTTCTCAGTTCTGCAAACTGCAAGACCAAATGAATCAAAAAAAAAAAAAAGTAAACAGAACAAAAAGAGAACTGGCCTTGTAATTGCCACCTGAAAACACAAAGACTCGTCAAAAACAATAAAATGGAAGCGATTTACCTGGATTGGAGACGAGAACACAAGGAAAAACTTTTACAGAACTCAACCTTGGAATAGCAAGGCATTTATTGGGATGCCAGGATATTTCCACAATGGTATTGAATCAGGCCATCATCTTTTTGAAATCATAAGTAGGGAGCCGGTGCTAACCACGAGAGCAATGTATAGCTTAAACATCTCTTGATCTATTATGGATGCAACTTCGGTGGTTGCTGGTATTGTTCAATCTCTCCGTTCGAACTTCCTCCGAGCAACCATCACGCAGATGCAGTAAACAATAATTTCAAGATTGTTCAAAGTTAAAAGATGGAGAGTTCGCACACTGTGAATTGTAATAATCTTCCATTTCTTCCCGCGAAGAATTGTGCTTCGCCAACCTGATGATCATTAATCATTACCAGGAGGCAGGAGCTCCATCCCATGGAGGTCCACCAATCAAGAGCTTTCCATTCCTGCTAGAGGTGCAGTTCAAGTTCAATCATGATAGCTCATCGTCACCAGTTCTCTCTCTCATAAACAAGCTCCCATGTTGACGAACTTAAGTACAGGCTTCTTTTATATCTGCCACGAGCACCCGCCATTGTGAGCACGATGATCATGGCGAAACCAAAGTGCTGTTTGATCAATTTCGAAAAACTCCGTCGTCGCACATGCTGTTTTGAAAAAAAAAAATGTTTTGTTCTCATGCATCCAACGCAACCGAAAGCTCTCCATCGAATTATCTCGAAACCCTAATTCCTCAAAACAGTTTTTCGAATTGCTTTGATCAGGACTTAGGTAACCTTGCTGTTCATGATTTCACTTTTGTTTTCTCGTCGTAGATCTCGAGTTTCTCGAATCATTTGGATTTTATTCCTGCAACGCAATGTGTGCGCCCGCGCTCTTCCTTGCAGTACTCTGCATTCCTTCCTTCCTTCCTTCTCCTGCGCACCTGGCATCGACCATACATGCCTCACCGATTATTTTCTTTAGTGATTAGCTCGACGATAAGGCCAGCATTCTCACCGTCCAATCCAGGAAGATGCAACTGTCTCAGTCATCCATCGTATGGTGGGATAAGCATTCTGTCCGGTTGACGCTGCTGCCCGGTAACTCCTCTCGCAGCCTTTGGCTGTGCCGTATGTTCATGATCCATGATTGATCCATGATCCATGATCCATGACCCATTACCCATGACCCATGGCCCATGACCCATGACCCATGGCCCATGACCCATGACCCATCCATAGTTCTCCTTGACTCTCGCTTCCATCATCTTTTTCACATCCAGGATTTACTTTTAAAGGTCAAGCAAGACTCACTACAATGCAATAAAATAATAATAAAATATATATTATTTTTTTGGGGATTTGAAATTTGGCAGACGAAACACAAAATATTTGACTTATTGTTTAGAAATAAAATAAAAAATAAAAAAAATTGCATCAAAATACAACACAACTACGATTTGGTACACTGGGAAAAGAAAGCCTAATTTTGTCCATACTTAATAGATTACCGATTACAAAATAATAATAAACAAACTATATAATTTTAATGAGCTGTATTAGTGAAAGATATAAATGAGTTTTGAACTCACTTGGTTGACATTGTAACACATTCTTAGCTACTAAGCTGCATTAAACAATTCTCCAATATTATGAAATTATTTATATATATTTAAACATAAACATATATAAATATATGAAAAGAAACATATATAAATATATGAATGTAAACATATATAAATATATGAATATAAACATGTAATTATATAAATATATAAACACACACACACACACACACACACACACACACACATTGTGTTTTTATATGTTATATTTCACTAATACATTACATTTAATATATATATATGTTTATATTCATATATTTATATAACATAATTTTTTGAGAGAACAAAACATAATTTTTTTCCATTTCTAGTTTTCGAGACCTATGGTTAGAATATGTAAAATTCCCATCCCTAACCACATGATAGATAATCTATCAAGTACCTTAAGAAATCATATCTTACATCACTAGGAATCGAACTTGTGTCATTAAGGTTAAATTGTAAATCATTTTTTTGCTGATCAAATTACCATATATAGTAGAACCTCTTTAAATTAATATTTAGTAAATTAATAAATTTTCTAAAATATTATTATTTTTTGTTTTTGAATTAATGTAATTGAAAAATCATTAATTTTGATAATATAATAAGATAATATATTTTCATAAAATTTTTATATAAATATATTATCCCATTAATATCATAAATTAATAATTCTTCAAAAATTACAAATATAATTAAGATAATTAAATAAAATTTGATTCTAATATTATCTATTTTTTCTTAAATCTTAAGAATTATTCATTGTATCAAATTTTAAATATATAATGTTAATATTCTTAATAATTCAATATAATGCATTGTTTCTTAATAATAAATAATAATAATTTATTTTTTATATTAATTCAATAAATATGATACATAAATCAGTTTGTAACATCTTTAAATTCATATAATTAAAATTCAACATCGTTGAATTGTGAAAATACTCTTTAAATTAATAAATATTAATTTATCAATTAATTAATATCTCTATAAAATAATAAAATTTTATTGCCCCAATAATATTAATTTGTGAAGATTTTACTGTAGTTGATAATAAAAATCAGTTGATTCCTCTCTTCTATGTACATCTTAGAACTTTATAGAATATCATAAAAATATCCAATCTGAATCCCCAAAAAATATCTCAATACCATAGCACAACAAAATATTTTTAAGTTCTCTAATCTTTTTTTTTTTATAAATATATTGTGATATAAAATCACAAAACTTGGCATAATATCTTAATTTTACAATTTTACTTTTATTTATTTATAACATTTATATCTTATTTGACTTGTTATGTGATTTACTTGTGTGTGAAAAAATTAATCTAATTTATATACATAAGAAATATAATTTTTAAGACTCCACTAAAACACACATTTAATGAAAAAGGCACATCACTAAAATTGATTTTTTATCATTATTCAATTCAACGAATATTCATATAAAAAACATAAAATCATAAATAAACTAAATTTTGCATGATTAAATCAAATTATTTTATTTTGGAAAAAAAGATTATTTTTAAGCAAACATGACGATAATATTTGCCAAATTATAGAGAAAGTAAATTCATTTTTCACTAAATCCTTATAATTTGTGCCTTTTTAATTCACACTTATGACTAATCATCCATCTATAATAATAATAATAATAATAATAATAATAATAATAATAATAATAATAATAATAATAATAATAATAATAATAATAAATTAATAAATACCCACATACAATATATATTTTATCTCACAAAGAGTAATCTAGTTGGAAAGGATAAATTTTGTCCGCATGAGATAGATTAAGTCATGGAGAGGTTCATTAGTGATATAAATGTGCTGAATTCAACCCAAACATATTTATTTCAATTTTTTAACCTAGTTTTTCCTTAAGGCTTGAGCTTGATTGGCATGTTGAACAATTATTAGGACTTCAGGGTGAGGGCAAGGATATCTTAGTCCTCATGCTCAAAGGTGTATTTCATGAGGATCAAACTCACGTCCCTACAAAAAGATGCACCCTATATCCTCACCAATTTGACTACTTTTTTCATGGTCTCATTCAGATTTACTTGTGAGAATAATCAATACGCATGCGAGGTAGCTATTTTGAAGATTCCTAGTTAGAACTCTCACTCTAAATTGGAAACGTTACTCACCCTAAATTGACTCAAAGATGGAATTGAGAAGGTAAAATTTCTATAAGAAATAGATGGATCAAATATGGATACTTGATAATTCAAAAAAAGAAAAAAAAAACTCATAACTAATATATAAAGAATTTGACTAGGCTTGCTTGAATGTTGTGAGATTTGATATTTAATAATAGATCCCATTAAAGTA
The DNA here is from genome assembly GCA_029783825.1 of Sapria himalayana. Classification (NCBI taxonomy): domain Eukaryota; kingdom Viridiplantae; phylum Streptophyta; class Magnoliopsida; order Malpighiales; family Rafflesiaceae; genus Sapria; species Sapria himalayana. Next base: position 239,723 of record JAREIK010002830.1, read on the forward strand.
GCGAAGAACAATGGAACTACATGTTTACTATAATCTTCTTGTGAAGCTGGGGTAATGGATGTAAGATGATGCTCTTTTGTACTTCCATGAAGGACCCACTTTCATTTTCCTCTAAGTAATCTCTTTTTTGTTAACTTCCCACTCTACATAATCATAGAACGATGTGTGTTAATCTGCAAAATCAAACATTTCATAGAAAAACCTAAATTAGAAGAAAAAGAAAATTCATTATGATGTTATATATAAATGAAATATTTTGTGATTTTTCTTAAAAAAAAAATTTCCGAGTTAGAAAAAGCAAGGTAGAAGGAAATGCAATTTGCCCATGTGGGTTGCGTCCAGGAGATGCCACCAAAATATAAATATGTTATTTATATAATATGTGAAATTTACAAATAAATAATGAAAAATAAAATATATCAATATGTTATTTATATAATTTTTTTATTAATAATTTTTTTTTGTATTTTTATTTATTTTTCAAGACATAAATTTGACAACCATCAAATGTCACCCATTTCATTTTGGCCAAAATTAAATGTTGAGCTAGCATTACTCATTTTCTACCTCTATCCTAGTAAAGATGCTTTTAGTTACCAATTTTAGCTTTATATAAAGTTCAAGATGAGCGATGTTCTTAATCTAGGGCTAGAAGTCAAACTTGAGATCTCATAGTATGAACCACCTATGGCCTTTCTATGGGCTATGGCTCACCTTTTCCAATGTGAATTATGTTTAATTATAAAAAATATTTTTGTATGTTACGCTTATTTTCATAAAAAAAATATTTAAAATCAAAACAAAAAATAAAGAAAAACATTATTTTTAAAAAATTTAGATAATAATTGTTTAGTGAAGATTTTAAATTGAAGACAATTTGATTAAATGAAAAATATTATTTTTATTTCATTTGAAAACTTTTCCTATACAAATTGAACTAATTTTTGCAATAATAGTGTGAATGCTACTAGTAAATAGCATATTACCTTATGATATATATCACACTTGGTTTTTCCCATGGTTAACCCATCTATTTATCATTTATGCCACAAGTTTCAACTTCAACATAATAGCAACAACAATTGAGATTGTAACTCAAATTTAATATTTGATGTATAGCCCCTTAATGAATTAGCATTTAACATTAGATAATGCATTCCTATTAGATTAATTTTATGTCAATTGGATATACAAATATAATTGTTTGATCCTCATTTAACTTTTATGGTAAAACATAAATGGTGCTAACTAGAGTAGTCTTAATCTGATCTCTCCTCCAATTATATCACTAAAATGATTCATATCCAACACAACTAAATATTTCATGTATATCTAGAAGAATAATAAGTTATGAACTAACATAAAATAGTATTAATAGTTGCTGATAATCATAATGAAAGCTTCTACTTTGATAACAATTTCTAGTTTTTTTTATTAGCATTTCATCAACCAAGCTATATGCAACCACTAAAATCACTAATAGTTGCCTAACCTATGGGTAGTGGAAGATGATGAAGAGCAATCACCAGTTGTACTCTATTCCAATATGTCTCAAAATTGCCCCACTTTTACAAGGAACCCATATAGAGGTATCAATTACTTATAATAGAAATTTTTTTCTCAATTGCAAAAATAACAAACTTATCTTCTTATTGTTCTCATCTCTTCTTACACTTCCCCATTCTCATCATTAATGCTTGCTTATTTCCCAATAAAACCCACTTTGGTGCAATTTGTCAAGGTTCAATGAATGTATTTGGGCATGCTTAAGAAGCCCAATAACAAGCCTCAATTTTTATGTCCATAAGTCAACCACATGTATCACATGCACCCACCCACGCCACCACCTTATCATTATTAAATAATATAAATGTAAATACGTATCCTAATTTTTCCAATAGAACACTTCTCATTTTTATACTTTGCATTATTTACTTTGATCTCGATGCTCTATCTATTTTCTTTTCTCTACTCGATTCAAGCTTTCAAAAGCTCAACGAAGAAGATAATCTTTGAATATTTGAAGTTATCTTTAGCAACGACTTCAATAATTGGTATTGGAGGACTCTGATCATATTTCCTATTAAATTTCTTTTAATCTATTTCTTTCTCTGGTTTTAATTTCCTTGCTTTAGATAACTCCCAGATCTAAACAAAATATATGCAGATCTTCTAGATCTAGTGTAGATTCATACAGATCTAAAAGTCATTTTTGCAAAGCCGCACATATTGACCAAAATTCCCAAATTTCTTTTAAATCTGAGTCTTCTTTTTCATAAGAAAAATATGACACTTCAAGACACATGCGATCTAGTCTCAAGACATATGCGAACTGGTCGATGAGGGGTTCTCAGAACTTGAACATTTCTTTACTTTTGATGAAAAAGAAAAACATTGACTAAGAGATCTAAATAAAATTAAATGCAAAAGCATTACTATTCATCTAATTCGGTGTCAGTAATGCCATCTATCCTAGAATATTTGAATCTTTTAAGGAAAAAGAATCATGGGAACTAGTTCAAAATAAATTCCAAGGAGATAAAAAGAAGCATGGGAACTAGTTCAAAAAAAATTCCAAGGAGATAAAAAAAATCATGAAATCAAACTTAAATCATTTACAAGGGATTTTGAGAATCTTAAAATGAAAGATTCATACTCTCTCAATACCCACCCAGCTTTGTTTATTGATACAACAAACCAATAAAAAATTCATGGTGAAAATGTCTCTAAAACAAGGTTAGTAAAAAAAAAAATAATTATAAGATTAATTGAAAGTTTGATCTTATAGTGGGTGTTATTAAGAAGACCAAAGATCTCACCAAACTTAGCTTGCAAGAACCGCTCAACTCCTTGAAATCATATGAGTAGAGACTGCTCAAACGTGCAAAAGCCTCAACCAAGGCATCTATTGAAACAAAAGCCATGTCAAGCTCATTGGAGACAAAGAAATTTTGAAAAAAAATAAGAGAAACATAAGAAGGCCGACCAAAATCTTCAATCCAAATAATCATAAAGAAAAAAAAATAAAAAATATTTTTTATCTTCTTAAGAAACAACTCCTTTATTGAAGTGATATCTTTTTTACAATTATAATATCTATAAGAAGAACAATCACTCATAAAATAATTATTTGTCCAAGTCCAAAAGTTCAATGTGCCTACTGTAAATGCTTTGGATACTTAATAAAGGACTAGTAGAAGAAGTATGATCAACCAGCCAATTGTGCAAAAGCATCTAGTTATTGTTCAAACCACATTCCAAGAAACAAACAATTGTTTCTGAAATTAAAAATTTTAATAATTTCATAAGTTAAAATAGGAAATAAAGATTTTTTTCAAGTAATTTGAAATGGAAAAGTCAAAATACCTACATCATCTAGAACTAAGCTTATTGAGGATGTATTACTAATGTCAGAATTAGACCAAATCTTCTAAGTGTAGGACAACTTATCCAAAAAGGGTATAAACTAATATTTAAACAAAATCATTGTTAATCTAAAGACTCAAAACATATTTTGGACAATTGAAATGTCCATAAGCTTCCCACTAGGTATGGATTGTGAGATAGATAATGCATTAACTATGCATACTATCTAACAATCAAATCTCTGGCATAAGAGAATGGGCTATTTGAATTTCAGAAGCCTAAAAATACATACTAACTAATGTATTTGAACTTAAGAGCATATATTGTCTTTGTAGAGGAAAAACATGATCGTGGACTGGTCCTCTTTGCATGACCTAGAAAGAAAAAGAAGTCCATGCTACTATAAGGCCTCTAAACTCCTCCCTCATGACACTATTGCGTTGCCCAAAGGGATGGGGTAGCCCCAACTTCTATAGGTCCTTGGGTTGACCTCCTCATGAGAATGGAGGTCCGTGCGTAGGTGTCTCATCCCTAAGACTTACTTGCTCTTTATGAAGTGCCCCATGATTCATTGAGTTCCAGCCGCATAAAGAAATGACCTCCACTAGGGTGCTATTGGCCACTAACCACTTTCTAATTGGCCACTTGGGTAGTGTTTCAAGTTTGTTATCCTAACTGTCTTCTCCGCTTTACTAGGAGTCAGTTCCGACTTGCTTCTCGGGTGGCTCCAGTGTTGGCTTGCTTCTTTTTTTTAAGAGAAGCTACACAAGCCAGTGTGGTGTGGCTGAGCCAGAGTAAGCTCAGTAGTCGACCTTTGTTTTCAAGCATACGCATAAAGGCATGATGAGTTCTACAAATCTCACAGCACTGACCATAGTAAACTTCTTCTCATTGTATCAAGATATATATCTAATTTCATATGGACTAGGGTATTATAGCGCATTACCTTGGATGAGATCACTCACTTTTTGAGCTAACTGCATATTATTCCTTTTTTTTGTGGGTCATAAATCAATGATTACTTGGTAGAATGATCCTCTCAATCAACTAGTTTAGTTTCAAAACTTCTTAAAAAGTTCCAATGGAACTAACCATATCAAAGTTGTCATCTCTTGGCATAGCTGAAACTCAATGTTAGAAAGCACATTCCTCATGTAGAAGCCCGAACTATTGGATGAAGGTCGGATTCAGAAAATGGAAGGGTAGGACACTCTCCTCAATTTCTCTCAAAAATTTCATCAGAGGATGTTGATTGCTTGGTTTAGTTCTCCCACAATAGCATCAAGGAATCAACGAAGTAATCTCGAGATCATATGGCAAGTGCAATGTTCATATACTCGCCGATCCAGAATCACCAAGGCCGAGTGGAACGTTGGCGAAGCCATACCAAACTGCCTCACTACGAAGGTATAAGACCTTAGCGGGAGGTTTGATATCAGAAAGGGCGGCATGATCCACTTGAGTTGATCCACACTGACATTTGTGGTCCTATGTCAGTACCCTCATTAGCAAGTAATCAATATTTTATATTATTTGTGGATGGATGTACTAGAATGATGTGAGTTTACTTTATAAAATCTAAATTAGATGCTTTTAAAATTTTCATTAAATTTCAAAAAATGGTTGAAAATGAATCGGACATAACTATAAAAACTTTTTTGTGATAGGGGCATTAAATTCCTCTCACATGAGTTTATTAAAATCTATGAAAACAAGGAAATTTTGAAGCAAGCAATCATATTCTATTCACCACAACAAAATAGAGTTGTTGAATGAAGGAATGGAATGATTGTAGAAATGGCAATAATATTATTTGCTGAAAAGAATCTACCCAAATATATTTAGACTGAAGCAGTAATCACCTTGGTTTACTTGCTAAATAGAAGCCCTACTATGGCTCTAAGTTACCTCACTCCAATACAAGATTGGCATGTTAGGAAGCCTAGTGCTTATCACCTAAAAGTTTTTGAAAGTCTATGCTATGTTTAGTTTCCAAATCAAAATAGGACAAAATTAGATAACACTTGTTCCAAATATATTCTTGTTGGATATAAGATAATCTCTAAAAGATATAAGCTGTACTTCTTAAATACCATGACCTTGTTTGTAAGTAGAGATATAGTTCTCGATGAAGATTCAACCTGGAATATTGAGGTACAAAATAAAAAACCTCAAACTCAATACATTAAGAAAAATCAGGAAGAAAAATTATTTTTTTAACATGGTCAGAAAATCCAATTGCCTGCATCTCTCCCAAGTATGACTTTGAAACATTAGATTCTAACTTTGAACTTAACTTGTCTGAGGCACATCATAAAATAATTACTTTTATAAAATATAAATCACTAGAAGACATCTAAGGACAATGTGATTATACATTGGTACAGCTTCTCAATTTTGATGAGGATGTACTACATAAAGAATGGATCCTAGCTATGGAAAGGAAGCTAGAAACTATCGAGAAGAACAATACTTGATCTTTAGTAGAATTACCCCAAAACAAATATAGAGTATGAGTTAAGTGGTTGTATACATATTAAAACCCAACCAATAGTAAGAAACTAATTTTCTAAGTCTGGTTGGTGGCTAAAAGCTATTTACAAAAGGATGGACTTGATTACTTCGAGACCTTTGCCCTTGTTGTCAAAATGGAAACTATAAGACTTATAGTTTCTCCAATTAGACAGAAAGAATGGCCTATGTACCGACTATATATAAAATTAGCCTTTTTAAATGGTAACCTATAATAATGGAGGTCAATGTTCACTAACTCCAAAGATTTAAAATAAAAGGGTTTGAACACAATGTATATATATCAAATAAGGCTATATACGAGTTTAAACAAGCACCATGTGCTTGGTATATAAAAATCAACTCGTATCTATTGAATCAAGGCTTCAACATATGTATTAGTAAGCATGCTTTGTGTGTTAAATAATTAAATACTAGATTGTTTGTTATTGCTATCTATGTTGATGATATAATATTCACAAGTAATAATTCTAAAATGATTAATGACTTTTAAAAAAGGACATGGTAGAGAAGTACAAAATATTTGATATGCTACTTCTCCATCACTTTCTAGGTTTGATATACTCTAAGAACCAAATGGAGTATCAATTAACCAATCTAGATACATCCAAACTATTTTAAGAAAACATGGAATGAAAAATTGTAATCCAATATCCATTCCATCAAAATCAAATCAAAAATTTAAATCTACTAAATGTAGATTAATAGATGGTAGACTATACATATGCTTTGTTGGAAGCCTCTTGTATGCTTCTTTCACTTGACATGATATAATGTTTCAATGAACATTCTATCTCACCTTATGCACTCACCTAACCACTTGCGTATTGGTGCTACAAGAAGGGTATTGAGGTATCTCAAAGGTATCATACATCTCGATTTAAAATACTTTAAAACCCTGGATATCAAGCTACTAAGAGATTGTGATAGTGATTGAGGTGGGTGTCCAGATGACTGTAAAAGTATATCCAGATATGTATTCTGACTTGACACTTCCACCATTTCTTGGACCTATAATAAACAACTAACTGTAACACTATCAATCTTTGAGGTAGAAAATATCTCTACTAAACTAGCCACATCTCAAGCAATATGGTTGAGAAAGTTGATGGTTGATTTGGATGAAGATGTCTCTGATCCCACAATCATTCACCGTGACAACAAGTTAGCTATTTCTATTGCAAGTGATACTATCCTGAACATCAAAACAAAACATATAACTCTGATGTACCATATTATTTAAAGAAGTAGTCAAGAAAGAGGAAGTTCAGTTGACCTATTACAACATAAAATAACAAGTTGTACATTTTTTTACAAAGTCATTACCTAAATTGAAGCACAATCATCTTTGAATCTTATTGGGATTATCAGACACTTCACCAAAAGGGGGAGATTTTTAAGGTTCAGTGAAGTGTATTCAAACTTGCTTAAGAAGCCCGATTACTTGAAGCCTCAATTTTAAAGTCTAGAAGTCAAGCTGCATATGTAACCATGTGTATTTATTTACATTGTGACTTTACTATTATTAAATAATATAAATATAAATACATATCCTGCTTTTATCGATAGTGCAATTCCCATTTTTTTATTATGCATTATTTCGTTCGATCTTGCCGCTCTATCTATTTTCTCTCCTTTGCTTGGTTCAAGCCTTTAGAAGCTCAACGAAGAATATAACCTATGAATATTTAAGGTTATTTTTAACAACTTCAACTAATTTTCATTTACACAAGAAACTAAGTCATAGGATTTTACTTCAACCTATTCATTGAGTTCTTACTTGAACTCCAAAAATCTATAGTTTTTTGTTCAAACTATCTGATGTATGATAGTGTTTGATTATGTTGGGACATAGAAAGACATCTATAAAGCAGAAGGGAGTAGGGGTATAACTGAGCCGAATTATCAAAGGCTCAGTTTTGGCTCAACATTTTTTTGGAAGGACTCGGATTTGGCTCTGGTTCATCTATTTTTTAAAATCCAGGCTCGAGCTCGAATTCGGCTCAAGCTCATCAATATAGAGCTCGACTCGGGCTTGTTCATTTAAAGCTCGTTTGATTATAGCTCGTCCTCGTTCATTTGTGAGCTCGATTATAAGCTCGTTTGCAAGCTCGGCAAGGAGTTCTTTTGTGAGCTCATTTGCAAGCTTGGTAAGGAGTTCGTTTGTGAGCTCATTTGTGAGCTCGGTAAGAAGTTTGTTTGTGAGCTCGTTTGAGTTCGTTTGTGAGCTTGTTTAGTATCTTGAAAAAAAAATTAATAGTTTAGCATCAGATACAATATCTAAAAAAAATTACTAATAACTTAATACAACAAATTATCAATAATAACTAACATATCCAAACCAACTAAAAGGTGCAACACCAAAGAAAAAAAAATTATAATCATCCTAAAAATTTCAAGAATATTGTTTAAAACCAACATCAACATATAACAACTTTAAAATAATCTCTATATATTCTTCTATTACCATGATCTCTTCCATGTATTGGCCTCTGAACCTCTCAAATAAAAGCAAACATTGATAGTTTATATTGCTAAAATACACTCGGAATAAAATACAATTAAAACTTAAAAGGCTACAGCTCAAACAACAAGATAAATAATAAGTAACTTTAAATATTTTCTAATCAAAAATTAATACTATACCCAAGAAACCCAAACTCAACTATATACCAAAAATTAAAGAATATACAAGCAAATAAATCAGCTCCACATTATACCTTAAAGGAAACCTTCAAGTGTGAGGTATTTTAATCTCTTTGAAGTCATCTTCATCCTATAAAAATTGTAACTATTAGTAAAAAATAAAATAAATATTAAAATTGTAAAACAAAACCAAAAACATGTACATAAAAATCAATAAAAACAGCTCAAAACATCAAAAGTTAATAATAGCCCAAAATCAAATTTAAACTTAAAATATGATAAAAGTTTGAGATTTACTTTTCTTTTTCGCTTTATCCCATAGAAGTCAAGTAATCGATCTTCATCGCATGATAATACTTTAACCGTGTCTACTCCTAAAGATGCATGATGTGGTTCAATAACTCTCCATCCAACACCGAATGCAGACTCTAAAGCTAGAGTTGTGATTGGATTTGATAAAACATCACATGCTATCTTTGTTAACACTCTAAACTTTAAAGAGTTCATCTTCTACCAATCTAAGACATCAAAATTTGAATCTTCACAAAGATGAACACCTTCTTCAAGATATATATCTAATTCAGATTTAACTTGTTCAATTGATGATTCAAAATGTCTTATATAACTAAAAAATTCAGCCCTCACTCCACTTGATCACATCATCATAGCACTAGAAGATTCATTTTGATTCTCACTTTCACCCTCTTTTTCACCACCATTTTCTTTATGAGCTTCAACATAATCCCTATAAAGCATGCACAAAGTATCACGAATAGTTATAATATGTTCAATGCTATCTGATATCGAGTAAATCATAAAAAAACACCACTCAATCAACTGCATTTTATTTCTTGGATCTAAAATGGTTGCCATAGAGATCAACAATTTATAATCACCCCAATACTTATCAAACCCATCTTTCATCATCATAACCATTGAATACATAAACCCATTTTCATTAATATATTTTCCATTCAACAACATCTTGATATTATAAAGCTCGGGAAGAAACAAATTTGATGTTGGTTATTCAGAACCTACAACAATATGCATGATATTTGTATTACCTAGTTGAAATAAACAAATTTAAAAGAATTTTAATCACAAAATTAATTAAGATTAGAAAAATAAAATAATAATATTTGAAATAATTTTTGTAAGTTCATTAAATGCTACAAGAAATGAGGAAACTTTAGTAACTTTCATCCAACATCCTCACTAGGCAAGAACAAGTAACTTGCTTCTTTTGTGCATATCTAGGAAAAATATCTTTGAACTCCATGGTAGTTGACAACATAAAGAATGTTGCATTCTACCTTGTGCAACAATCAAGAATAAGTTTCTTCGAAGGCAACTTCAATTACTTTACAATTTTCCCAAAAATATTCAGATGACCCTCTAACTACATCACATGTTTAACCTTTTTTAGTACATTCTTAATTATATCTCCAATCTCTAATAACCCATCTTGGACAAGAAGATTTATAATATGTGCACAACACCTTACATGAAACAACTTGCCACAAAGAGAAAGTTTATTTTTATATGAAAGGTTATCTTTTAACATGTGAATAGCAACATCATTGTAAAAGCCATTATCAACTGTTGCACTCCAAACTTTATCAACAATTTCCCATTCAATCAAACACTTACTTAAGGCATCACAAATAGCAACTCCGGAATGAGGTGACAGTACATCACAAAAAATTGAGAGTATGCTTTTACAATTTCCAATTAGAATCTATATATGGAAAGTGACAACCATATAGGAAACCTTTTGATTGGTTGAATTCCATATATCAGTTGTCACACTCACTTTATTTGTAGATTTTAGAAGAGCGAAAACTTTTTTCTTCTCCATCTCATAACTTGAAAAGCAATCTATTCTTATAGTTGCACGACTAACCTTTTGATAATGTGGAGTTGTAATCTTCATCAACAAATTAATTACTTCATACTCCAAAAAATAAAATGATAGCTCATGGACCATGATCAAATGAGATAATATATCTTTAATTTTAGTTTGGTCATAATAAAAATTTTGTATTGAAGCTACTATTTTAGACTATGTTATAAAGGATTTGAGTGTTAGTTCCTTTTGTCCAAATAACTTTGTTTTCCTCCTAACAATATTTTCTTTAATGTGCCTAAGTAAGTGAGATATAGTTCCAGCCTTAAGAAGTGTAAATAGTCCCTTGCAATGGATGCATTTATCCTTTTCTGATTTATCGGGAAAGATAATTATTTTAAATTCAGACCATACTTGGAAGTGCGCTTTCTCTTCTTTGCGTAATTGCCCCCACCCTCTTCACCATCTTCAATATTTTCAACCCCAACAACACCCAAAGTTGTAGATGATATGTTTTCCTTATTCAAATTCACATTTTCCACAATGACACCTATAGCATTTTTTATTATAGGATTTGTTTGTGAATTTTTAGGGGATAACATACAAGCATTAGCAGCATGATCCGACATCCTGTACAACATAACAAAACAAATTGTAAAAAAAAACTAAGACAGATTTCATATAATTTCAACATGGAAATTGTATATGAAAATTTAGAAAACTTTAAACACCCCAATTCAGCAACACAGAATCAATCAAAAATAGAAGAAGACATTTGATCCACACTTTCATTAAAACATTCACTTTGGGGTCTATCATTACAAGTTTATTTTATGTTTTCTCTTTCATTTGATATTCATTCTTTTAGAGTAAGGGACAAGGGATGAAAATGATAGAGGACAAAAGAGCAGAAAGAATTATAGTTAACAGAGATGAGTTTTTTCCTTTGTGATGCAAAGATCGACTGTCTAAGTCAATCGAGTCATTTGAATCAAAGCTGGTGCATTGGCCTTGCTTTCTTTGCAACAAAATAACCCTTTACTATAAAAAAAAAATCCAAACATTGCAACGTATGAATAAGACCACTGCTATAAGTGGTAAAGAGGATGACCATAATGAGATAATATTAATAATTAACAAAGGAAGAGGGGAAAAGAAGAGAACATGGCCCAGGGGAGAGTGTAGAGCGGGTGCGGTGGCTGTCGCCCAGTCAGCAGAGAATAGGAGAGATGAGAGGGAGAGACAAATAAATATCAAATATTGTCTTTAAGGTTTTTAATGGGGTGAATAAGAATAACAGATCAGATATCGAAAGTTCCAGTTCGAAACATTGAACTTTTCGTGAGCCTGTTTGCGAGCCGCAATGTTTACGATAATGCTCTTGAGCCTGTTCGTGAGCTGGCGAATGAGCATGTTCGCAAACTTTAACAAGCCAAACTTAAGGAAGCTTGGGTTCGGCTCGTTTAACTTACGAGCCTAAAAATAGAGTTTGGGCTCGGCTCATTTAACTTAACAAACGAATTCAAACAAGTTTTTACCAAGCAGAGCTCCGAACAAATCAATAATTGTTCGATTAGTTCACACCCCTAGAAGGGAGTCTACCAGGATCAAAAGCATTACTTTTGGGAGAGGCTAAGGCATAACAACTTTCGGCCTTTCTCCAAATTAGGTACTTATCATACTACTATATCTTGGGAAAGTTTCAATGAAATTTGATGTTTAATTATGTTGAAAAATGAGAATGCTTTTATGTGTGAGGATTTTTTAACAATAAGGTACCATCTTTTATATCTAAGTTAGTTGACATCCACACAAAAAATAAGTAGGAACCCATGCATATGCTCCATTGGACCGTATTCACCATTTGCAATTTGCACTAAAAAATTAGGAATAATTGTGATGCAAGGTGTGATAATCATAAATAATTATTAGTAAGAAAATATAATTCACATAGTTAGTATTACCGCAATAAAGATTTAGAGACAAAAATGTTCTACACCACTTTTATTGCAAGAATCATCAATCATCAATTCATGAATATCTGATTTTATGTAAATCTTTTTTTGTCATTCATTTTCCAACTTCTAGATGTGTCAACGACATTGCCCATTTTTGCTAGGCATGACCATGACAAACACGATACGATATAATTTACATGCCATGCCAGGCACGACACAAGATTCATCATGCTGGCCCAACATGACTGAGTGCATGACCATGCTGAACCATGTCGAACCATGCTTGTGAAACTCATTGCATGAAAATGTGACGGGTAGCCAACTTACGTTGCTGGCCAATTACAATCGACCAATTACAATGAGTCACTTAAGGAATATCTAGCTTAAGTGGCCAAATTTTTTTAAAAATATTAGACTACCCTGTAGCCCGTTAGGTAGTCTCCCGGGCTAGTGAACCATGCCTTCGGGCCAGGCACTTAGGTCGTGCCAAGCTCGACACGAGGCATGACTCATGCTGGCCCTTCACGACATAAACCATGTCATGGGGCAACATGACCCACCACGAGGCATAGTTCTAGACCATGCTGTGTTGGGCCATGCATGGCTAAACCATGCTGTACTGCAGGCTATGCCCGGGCCACTTGGCCCGTTTGAAACATCTACTTTAAAACCAACTCATATTATCAATTGACTCATATATGAGCCTCGAGGCTTTGAGGTTAGAGCATGTAAGTTTTTATTCTAATTATATGATAAATGAATTAACAAGTATTCTAGGAAAGCATATACAATATTTTTGGGGATCAAACTCAAATCCCATAATTAGAGCATCCATTCTTTTTTGTTGATTAGACTATCACGTGGTTGGCGATTATATATATATAAGAGTATAATAATAGCTAACATATGAATTGGAGGGTGGTGAAGTAAGAATGAAATGTTGCTACATTGATGCATTGAATTGTGGATTTGTGAAGCATCTTTCTAGAATAGTTTAATAGTGCAGATGCAAAACTTCTTCTGGGTGATCCATAGAAACTAGAAGAAAACTATAGAGAAGCATGCCTTGTTCTTAGATATATATATTTTTTGATGGTCATTCGCTTTTGAAATCACTCTCTTTTGTTCAAACTCACCACTAGAGCCAACAAGCAATTCAGGGAAGAGAGATTAAGATGAAGCATAAAAGGAAAATTCTAGCTAAAAACTAAAATAGAAAAAAAAATGTAGAGACAATTACAAGTGGTTGTGGTAAGATATTAATACTGGCATTCCTTCAAGCCAAGAAGAAACCCTAAGAGTTTTTTTTTCTATCTTAAACTGTTCGAAGAATCTAATAAAGTAGAAATCAATCTAGATGATTGCAATCTAAATGGTCTCAGATCAATAACATCAGTGTAACATCAACTGATACATTTAAGTGGATAGGTGAAATTTTACATTGTCCACATCAGAAATCCAATTGAAATTTTTTTTTAATAAAAAGAGGTTTCTCCTCTTATGTAATTTATCTCAACCTCAAATTCATTTTAACTTGTATTTCATTTATTATTTATTTTATTTTAATATTTTGAGATTGAATTTTCTATTTTACTTTATTACTATGGGTTGTATATTTTAAATAGTAGTATCACACATGGAGTCTTGGATAATAACTTTTGTGGTAATATATGTCTAAGAAGGTTCTATCAAAAGAATGATAAGAATCTCAAGGTCTATGGTTTTTAAGAGGGTATTATATCCATCTTCTTACCTGAGAACTTTTTTGGTACATTAGCACAAATATTTTCTACTATTTCTATAAACTATTCACTAAAAAATTGAAACAAATGATATCAAATTTTGAAATATAAAAATTCAATAAGAATAATTTTTCATCATGAAATATAAAAAATAAGGTAATTTTGAGGAAGGATAATTGCTTAGATGCAATTGCAAAAAAGGCCACCAAAATAACTATAGACAAGTGAAATAAAATGGATGGTAATATAATTGTTGATATGCATTAGGTAGTAGCTAATAGAATATTTTCAAGTGTAGAAAAAAAGAATATAGCAAATGAAATTTAGGATACTCTCACAAGACTATATATGGTAAAGTCACTTTACAATAAGATCTTCTTAAAGATGAGACTCTACACTCTTTCAATGATGAAATGCATAATGGTAACTGACCATATAAATATTTTGAATACTTTATTTTCTCAATTTTTATGTTGGGTTGTTAAATAGAAGAAATTTAATGTGCTAAGATTCTACTTCAAAGTCTACATGATTTATACAATCAATTTAAAGATAATATAATGAATAATGTATATATGGATTATTTAGTTTTCAATGATATTCGTAGCTGCTATATTAGAAGAAGAAAACATATGCAAAAACATAGAGGACAAATATGTATGTTTATAGAAAGCAAAAGCTTTGACAATGATTCATGGGAGATCAACATAATTTGTTCCCAATAAAAATTAGAATCATGATAGATCAAAATCAAGAAATAAGAAAAATATTAAGTGTTATAACTGTGAAAAGAAAGAACACTTCAAAAAAGATTAGTAGTATAAGAAAAAGAGTGGAAACAATGAGTCATCAAATACTCAAGGGAATGTAGCAAGTACTAATGATAATGACAACATACTATATAATAAGACAATAATAATAGTTAAAAGCAGAAAGTAATTTGTTGATATCTAATTACTAGAATTAGGAGCATTATGTCATTAGACATCTCAAAAAGAATGAGTCAACTAATATAAACCATTTTGAGGAGATAAATGTACGCATGAATGATGACCATACCTTGAAAATATTTAGTATTTTCAAAATAAAAATATTTGATGGTATGATTCATACCATTTAGGAGATATGACATGGGAAAAATTTGAAGAAAAATCTATTATCTTTGAGATAAATAGGTAGTATTGGATACATGACCCTTATTAAGAATGAGATGATAAAGATTGTGAAAGGTATATTTGTGATTATGAAGGTAGAAAAGAATATAGCATATCTATTAATGCTTAAAAGAGAAATAGTTCAATAAGTTGATGTATGTATTATATCAATTAGCAAAGAAGAAGAATCAATAATAATGTGACATCTAAAACTAGGCCACATATTAGAATAAGATTAAATAATTCTCTCTAATCGAAACATACTTCTAGGGCTCAAATCAATAGATATGTCTTTTTGTGAGTATTTTGTTACAAGTAAGAAGTATGTATTACCATTCAATATATCAGTTTCCAAAAGAAAGTATATTCTATATTTGATTCATCATGATATATGAGAATTACTAGAAATATTTTAAGGAAGAGCAAAATATTTTGTATCTATCATTGATGATTATTATAAAAGATATTGGGTGTATCCAATCTAGAAAAAATCAGATATATTTTTAGTTTTTTATAGATTTCAAAGTATAGATAGAACTCAAATCTATTAAAAGGATTAATTTCTTGAGGACAAATAATAAAAGAGAGTATACAAATGATGAGTTTCTTGCCCTTTGTAGGTATGAAGGTATTAAATGATAATTTATAGTCACATAAAAGCCACAAAAACATAGAGTGGTTGAATGGATGAACATAACTTTTGAAGAATGGATAAGATCTATGTTAATGACTTCAAATTTATCCAACTCTTTTTTGACAGAAGCAGCTAATGCTATTCATTATGTGATAAATTAGTTGCAATCAACTATAGTTGATTTAAAGAATATGATGGAGATGTGAATTTGGAAGCCGATAGATTATTCCACTTTATATTTCTTTGGATATTTTACATATGTAATGTACAATACCCAAGAAAGAACAAAATTATATTCAAAATCTAAAAGATAAATATTCTCTGAGTTTGCTAAAGGAGTAAAGGGGTATTGCTTGTGAGATTCAACTGCCCACAAGTTCATTATCAATAAAGATGTAATCTCTGTAAAAAATCAACTACAAAAAATAGATGAAAATAAACGTACATCAAATAATATTTTAGAAACAAAAACTATACAAGTGGAAAATAATTTAATACAAGAAACGCTAGTATTTGTAGAGGATGTATTAGAGCATTAGATATAAGAACAAATTAAGTATGAGACTCAAGAAGTTAGTCAATCAACTTATGATAGAAGGTTACTAGCTTAGTACTCAGAGTATATTATAGAGAGTAATATTGTATACTATCTCTTAATAGAAGATGAAGACCAATTAATATTTTGCAAAGCTACATGTAGCTCAGATGTATCTATATGGATGATGATAATGCACAAAGAAATTGAAGTTCTATACAAAAGCATGACATGAAAGCTAGTACCATTACCACATGGAAGAAAATCCATTAGTAATATATGAGTTTATAAGATCAAGTAGAATAGTAATGATCAAATAGAATGGTATAATATAAGATTGGTGGTAAATGAATATACTCAAAAATATAACATTGGCTTAATGTGATTTTTTCTTTGATGGTTCATCATATAATAATTAGATTAGTGATGACTTTGTGTCCTATGTTCAATTTGTATTTGGAGCAGTTAGATATCAAAACTATATTTCTTTATGAATTATTTAAAGAAAAAATTTATATGCTCGGGCTAAAATATTTTGGTGAAATAGAAAATGATAACTTGGTTTGCATGTTGAATAAATATTTATATGATTTCAAATAGGTGTCAAGGTATTGGTATAAGATATTTGATTTTTTCATCATTACCTTGAGTACAATAGACATAATTCATACCATTTTATGTACTACAAGAGATTTGACGATAAATTTGACTTCGTCATTCTATTATTATATGTGGATGATATATTGATGGTATGATTCAACAAAAGTTAAATCCAAGAATTGAAGGTTTAATTAGCTAGGGAATTTGAAATGAAAGACTTAATACTAAAAAACAAGATTTTAGGGATGTAAATTTACCAAGAGAAAAATAACACGAAGTTTTGGATCACTCAAGAGAATTAATCATAAGATCTTGCGTTGCTTCATCATGCAAGATAGTTAGTCAATTTCTACCACACATTCTGTTAATTTCAAGTTATTCTCAAGTATGTAACCTAGCATTGAAGATGAGAGAAGGGTTATGTCCCAAGTACTATATGCATTAGTAGTGGGAAGTTTGATATTCACTATGATTTGTACAAGAAGAGATATTGCACAAGTAGTGATAGTGGTTAGTCTATTTAAGGCAAATCCTAGTAGAGAACATTAGAGTACTATGAAGAAGATTCTCAAATATGTACTTTAGAGAAATCTCAAAAGTTGCATTATGTTATAGAGGTTCAAACTTTATTATTAGAAGTTATTTTGATGTAGACTATACTAGGAATATTGATAGTAGCAAGTCCATCATGAGCTTTATTTTCACTCTTGTTGGAGAGGCTATAAGCTATGTTTCAAAGCTATAGTCTTTTATGTCTAATTCTATGATAGCGGTTGAGTATGTTATAGATACAAAAAATAATAAAGATGTAATTTGATTTTAAAAACTATTAGAAGAGCTTTGAAATAACCAACATAAAAGTACTTTATTTTGTGATCATTATAATTCTCTACTCTTAGCAAAGAATCTAATATTTAATTCAAAGAGCTTAGATGTAAACCATGCTGGGCCATGCATAGTGTGCCTCGTGTTAGGCAAGGCATGAATTATGTGCCTAGCCTTGTGGCATGGTTCACAGACATGGTGCCCCATGATCAGGCATGAGTGGGTCATAGGTTATGGGTCACACCATGTTAGGTAACTTTCTGATGAGGCTAGGTTTAAAAAATATGGGAACATAAGCTAATTTTGGCTTACGTGGTCAATTGTTCTCATTTGGGGTATTCGAGGACCAATTAAAATTGGCTGCCTATTGCATTTTCACGTAACAAGTGATGATAGTGACAATGATTGGCACAGTCTATCATTGTTACTACCTTACTTTTTTTTAAATTAGTTGTCAAATATTTTCTAATGGCTACATGATAGAAATCTGATGGTTGTCAGGTTTTTGTCCATAATAATTATAGAAAAATGAAAAAATTCAAAACATTAGAAAATAAAAAAAAACATTTAAAAGTAA
This sequence comes from Sapria himalayana, assembly GCA_029783825.1. Taxonomy (NCBI): domain Eukaryota; kingdom Viridiplantae; phylum Streptophyta; class Magnoliopsida; order Malpighiales; family Rafflesiaceae; genus Sapria; species Sapria himalayana. The sequence goes on from JAREIK010002830.1 coordinate 258,141, forward strand.
AAAGAACAAAAAAAATATTTTTATAAATCTAAATGATCTATATGAATTGAGATAAAAAATTTATTAATTTCATTTATATTTCTCTAAATCTCTCATCTCCTATTACTCTTATTCATCTTTCCTATTGTGTTTTAGTTTAAGTTGCTTAATATATTTAATTTATGTATACATGATACAAGTTATATTTAGAAAATTTTGTGAAGGTTAGAGGCGATGCAAAGGAAAGTACTTTACAAAAACAAATGAGTTGTGGTTATGATCCCTTTTTTATTTGTTTGTAACTTGTAAGTTTGTTATTATTTTTTTATTTATTAGAAAAAGTTATAAAAAAAATATTAAATAGTAAATATAATGATAATAATGATATAACTACCAAAAGCTCCGAGATTGAAACTACGTTTTTTTTTCTCCAATGGCCTTGACCCAAACTCATTTTCTACTTAAAAACAAAAAATTAGGTAATGAACTCACTTTAAAATAATAAAAAATAAAAATTTTAGGGGTGCCAAAGAAAAATCGACATAATGTATATATTGTCAAAAGATATATATATATAGGAGCACATGTGACATTGGCCACCTTAAAAGGTATGTCGATCAATGCACTAAAAAATATGGTGCATTAGATTCTATGTATTCTCAACTGATTATGATTTTGGGAGGAAAGACATGACTAAATTGATTACAATAATATGTTTTCTAATTAAAATTTTGGATGATCATAGGATAATCAGTATTATGTAAATCTACTTCTAGCATACTTATCATAAGATTTTAAGGTCCACAAGTAGGAATGATATAATAAATTATTATAACTTAGGAAAAGAATTAATAATTAATGATTTTAAAAAATATATTGGAGTGATACACATGACGTTTGATATTTAGAATAGTCATGATGATGTATCATTCGCATGCCTTACTACCTACTATATATATTCAAAATAGAAATTTAATGAAAAAATTAATTTTATTTGATATTTTCCAACCTCATGATGACACTTCCATATATGAGTGTATAATGATAATCTTTAGGGAATATAATATTCAGAATGAAATATTTACTATTACTTTTCATAATATTTCTAATAATGGAGTAGCTATTATTATGTTTGTTAGAACCATAGAGATGAACTATTATATGAGATTTTTCATGTTAGGTATATATGTCAAATAATTAACATGATAGAAAATGCATGAATGAAAGTTATTTTTCTCACATTATAAAAAATAAGAAATTCACTAAAATACCTTAGGATACCTAGCAGATAACAAGAGTTTAATAGTCTCTATTTTTCTCACATTATCAGAGTCATGTGTTGACTACCAATATGTGATATCTGACTATGTCAATAGTAATAGTGATTAACTTATTATTGATGACTTTGACTGGGATATAGGAATTTTATTTATAAAATTCTTTAAGATTTTTTATGATATCATAAATATATGTTCTTCAGTGTATACTCCCAGAACTTGTATTGCACTTAGGTACATATATAATATTAGTAGTATGCTTGGTAATTATAAAGGCCACTCTACTTTCTGTGCCATGACTTTTGAGATGAAAACTAAGTATTTAAAATTCTGGTACTCCATTCCAATTCCGTATTGCTTGGTTTCCTATATGGATCCTAGGGTTAAGGTGGAATGGATAACAAATATTCTGACATATATATCTATGTGTATGAATCAGGAATACCAACCTAAAGATTTCATCCATGAAAAATTAACTAACTTGTTTACATATTACAACACTAGGTGTAATAATTGTAGTTAGGCTCTAAGTATGGATATAGACACCTTATTTGAAGATGATAACTTCTTCATTTAGTTAGTTATAGAAAAATAATGTTGTTGTCCGTGATATAAGAGCAAGTTATATTGGTACTTAGATACTAATTACTGCTTCATCCTATCATATGATTATAATAAGAATTTGGATATTTTATTTTGGTAGAAATCAACGAATTCACCTATCTCATGCTATCTAAGACAACATGTGATTTTGACCCCTCTGGCGTATAACATAGTATTAGAGTCTATTTTTTTGTGGAAGCCAATGTTATTTTAAATAGGAGATTGAGATTATGACTAGATATAATAGAGGCACTTACTTGTATGAAGGACTAAAAAGATTCAAAGTTGGATATTTAGGATAAGGTATAAGAGATGATGATATATGATTATTCATGCGACATGAAAATTGAGGATATTGAGGCGACCACTAGCGATAACTTCATACGCGTACATGATGATGATGATATGTATCTACATTCTCACTACCATACCATAGACACCAGTTGATTACTCGAGTGTTTTTTGATTTTTTATGATACGAAACCATATTGTTAGTGTTTTTTTATTTTTACTCTTTATATCATTATGTACTATTGTACTTATGATCTTATGTCGTATGAGATATGCTTTATTTATCGTATTGACACAATATAATCAAAGCCATAAATTTTAGTTTTAATTAACATCAATATCTATCAACACCTAAACAACAATATTAACACAAACATAAACCTTACAAAATTATATATTCATCACACATAAGTATATTACACAAATCTTAGATCTAAATTTTTCCTAACAATGAGAAAAAATTCAAACAAAATATTCTGAAAAGCTTCTTATGGAATCAAGGGTTCTCAATGAAAGCCCAAGTGATGATCTAATTTTCAAAATTTAAACATAATCAAATATTGCTCTCATTCACCTTGGAATTTTCCCTAATAGAGCATTGGAATTTTGCCGCCTAGGCTTTGTTATTGCTCCTAGCTAGAAATCCAATCCCTTTATTTCTTTATTCTTTTTGTTTGCAAAATTTTTTAAGTGTTACATATATCCTTTGGAAATCCATATGATGCTTTAAGCTGGAAATCACATCACTAGCTTGAGGTTATGATTTTTTATTCTTGTTAGATCTTCTATGAAGTACCAGCATCACGATGAAAATAAATGTCATGGGAATGGTCATGAAGATGAAGTAATATATGTATTAAAGAGCATATACGCTTGTCATGACTTTAGAGCAAAGTATAGTGACACTAGGAATGATCATGATTGATGTTTTCTTTCTATAATAAAATATTACATAGCTAGTAATGACCATAATTGATATATTTATTCTCTATAACATAAAGTCATGATACTATGAATGATTACAATTTTGATGCTTTCTTGTTGGAGAACAAAGTAGCAATATTGTAAAGGTTGTGATCATAGTATGTACTCTCTAGAAAAAAATTTCCATGGTGAAAAATAATGCCGCAACTCAAAACATATGGTATTTTGGCTCTATATTGAATAAGTTGTGATGCTAGAAATCACCTTAACTTATTGTGCTAGCAGAGTACCTGGTTGCTGCAATATGAAAATAATGTCATGGTTTTTTTTTATATTTTAAAGTAGTACAACCATGAAAACAAGAAAAATTAATGGGAACGAAAATAATTACACAGTGAAAGATTGTCAAGACTTGGTGATAAAGTTTTGCATACAAAGAAAGGATGACAAAATTACTCAATAACATCATGAAATGTGTAACCAAGTCATTAAATGGGAAATATAATGACTATTTATTGCTTCTCTCCCCTTAAAGTCATCACTCCACAACGTCTATCATTTTACCCAAAATAGCTACACTTTTATTAACATTCATTTAATTCTCCCACAATAGATATTTAGTGATCTAATACATACCAATTCTTCCAAAACATACAAGATGTGGAGCATAGAAAAACACTCATAGAAATAAAGTTTCTGCTCATTTGTAGAATGTGCATCATACCCAGGATGAACTTGATGGTCTATCATGCAGCTTCATCATTACTTTCCTATGAAAAATTATCTTCACTATTGATTTATTACCCAGAGTCACATCTGCTCTATCATATGATTTATACTAGCTCAAAATAGTCTAGATAAGGATTCATATGATATGATGTACCAATATTAATAAACCAAGTATCCTTATTAATTTGAGCAACATATGCCACAACAAAATGCAAGTTGCCACTAGTGGATGACCCTCCATCTTCCAAGCCAACATTTGCATGTGTCACAACTCCAATTTTTTTATGTCGATCTGTTGGCTTCTCTGGTCATTTCTCTTGAAGGCCCCAACTAAATCACTTTTATAACACCTCAACTTCAATATATCCACACTCTTTCATCTTTCTATTGCCTTTGATTTTCCTTAATACATTCACTAGTCCTCCACCTCACATATAGTATATCCTTAGAGTATTTCTCCATACTCTTCTTTTTTGTATCCTTGGATAGTAAAGTTATCGTTATTATCTCATAGGAAAATCCTATTATACCACTACTAATGGCGATAATCAAATTATCATAAAAGTTAGGTAATAAACATAGGAGGGTGGTAAGTTTATGATAATCAAATTTCATCATTATACCACTACCAATATTTAAAATTCATGTAAATGTGAATAAAAAGTATTCACCACTTTAATGCATAATTTATATAGTTTCATCCTCAAGAAAAACTTTTTGACCAAATATTTGCTTTGGTAAAGCACCTCACATTCTTCTACAAATCCTTCATGGAATTCTCACCATAAACATTCACCAACACCTCATTTGTAAGACATAGTCAAATGAAACCTCAAGCTTTTAGATCCAATTTGGACCAATTGAATATTGAAGAGGTCTCGAATTTCTAGTCACTAACCATTAACTTAGGTTCTTCAATTATAAACTAGTAATCTTGATCAACTTGCAAGTCTTCTATCATTAATTTTAACAATTTGAAGCCCTTCCTCGTGAACTTCTAGATTTCAATCCTAGATGTCAAACTTTCCATTCTCAGATTTACCTTACACGGATATGATGCCAAACTAGGCTCTTCTATCAAACATCAAAGGATCACAACTTACTTTGATACCAAATGTTATGATCTCGGAAACAATCACACTTAGCTTTGATACTAAATATTATAATCTAGTAGTGCCAAATGCTAGGCTCTAATGATGAATATTGGGATTTCACGTATATCAGAATTATGCTTCGATTATATTGATTTGGAAGCCAGAAGATAAAATTGTACTTCTACATAATAACCTTTTATACACTAGAGGATCTTATGGTTTTCTAATGAGACCTTTCTCCATTACCAAAATAGGAATCAATGCATGGATTCCTGAATATTACAGGTGTCAACCGGGCCGAGCTGGCCCGGCTCGGCACGAGGCACGGCACGGTTTAGCCGTGCCTGGGCCGGCCCGGCATGGAAAAATTCCTTGCCCGGGCCAGTGCCGTGCCCTGGTTAGGCGCGTGCCTTGCCGTGCCTGACCCGGCATGGTTTGGCACGCTGCACGGCACCCCGGCACGGGACTAACCCATGCCGGGTGTCCCGTGAGCCCGACCCCAAGATGCCCCTCCCGCAAAAAAAGACCACGGGTCGGGTCTGATTCGACCCGAGCCGCGGTCTTCCCTTATCCCGAAGACCCGAACCGCTCGGACAGGCAAGCTCGAGCGGGCCAGGCAAGGCACGGCACGGCCCGCCGTGCCTACGGGCCGTGGTGGGCTCGACTATTTTTAAACCGTGCCGGGCCGGGCACGGTAGCACGAACGTGCCCTAAAAAAACGGGCCGGGCCGGCCCGGCCCGTTTGACACCTCTACTGAATATTGGTTTATTGTTTTGAGGTGAGGAAGATAGAGTTCTCATAGAAGATATACACATCTTACATGAGAAGAAGAGAGGGAGGGATAAAATAGCACCTTAAGCACAAGAGAAATAAAAAGATAACTTTCATTCATTTTATTCTAGTTTTTTCACTGAATTAACTGGATTACAATTTAATTCAAATTATAATGCATAAATAGAAAATTTAAAACCTTTTAAGACTTAAGACCTAAGATGCGATATCATATTTCAATGTCATTGCTCCATTCATATAGTGATATCATTAGACATGATCATAACTTAAATCCTTATGTTGGTTAGTCATAACAATATAGAACATATCATGATTGCAATGATATCATGACAACATAAAATCAGGTTGTGACACTATAATATATGTTTCAGCTTAAGTTGAGTCACAACTTCTCAATTCTATATCATGACTCCAAACACTTAAGATGAGTTGTGACTTCATAATGGTCATAACTCTAATGCATGCATAGTCTTGAGTCGCAACCACTTATAATAGAATAGGTTGTAGCTTCCAAATTATGAGCCAATTCTAATATTGTTTATGTGTACGTGAAGTAAAAAAAAAACTATTTTCATTAATCGCTGAAGTTTATGTTGTTGCCATAAATATTTGATTTTTTTAAAGATCAATAACCATTTTTTCTAGAGAAATGAGTTTTGATTTCCATAAATATTCGATTTTTTTGAACTAGATAGAAATGCCCTTGAAGAAATATAATATAGATGAATAGTTTATGTTGTTGCATGGTTTGTGTACCTATGGTTTGAGTATGCATGATTTAGTTTGCTACTCGGGTTAAAATTTTGTTTAGGTACCTTTGGTGTTCATAAGTTTCTATGCATAGGTGGTGTATGAGTTTGTCTAATTATTTCTTTGGTTACTTATAATACTATTGGATTATACTCAAGCATGGAGCACAGAACCCTACTCATAGGAGTCCTTATATTCATTCACCAAAACATGCAGTGTAATGAATGATGCCATGATTTCATTATATTTTTTGAAGATGAAAACTTTGATATTTTTCATCGTCACTACATAGAACCAAAGCATTTGGGTTGTATTGAGTTTCAATTATTTCGTGAAGTTTTTGAAACTACTAGTTTACCTCATATTTGATTTTGTTCAAGCATAACTAGGTCATTATGATATTATCATCAATAAATATAATAAACTAATATGATACTCTTACAGGTAAGACTTTGGATGGATCCCAATAAATCATAATGTGTAATCATAAAAAATGGACCTTTATTCAAAATTAATGGGAATGATGTATGATGATTTTTTTCTAGTTTACAAACATCACTTTCTAAAATAGAAGAATCAAATTTCACAAACAAACTAAGATATATTTTATTTAAAATAACCAAAAGAAGGATGTTCTAGAAGTCGATGCCACAACTAGAGTTCAGACTTTTTTTCTCCTTCTAATACCCATCTACCATCATGGCTTGTCACGACTTATTGGAATCCAATGATTGAAAGTCTAAGTAATAAAGTTTTTGTTGCTTGATATGACAATCAATCATGTTTATTTTTTGAATGTCCTAAATACAAAATTCAAGCCAAAAAAAATGTAAGATAAAGTTATAATGATTTTAGAAAGTAGCAAATAATTATAATATAAGAATGTAACAACTAACATATATCTTAAGTGTCATACATATCTAGAATCAAAAATTATAAGATTTCTAGCACCAAAATTAATTGTCAATGTATTATTTACAATAGACCCAAAAATATTTAAAGCCTTACCACCATACTCTATAGTGGCTACCAATGTGGAGGCTTTTCAATAATATTATCTTCTATTTTTTTTTTTTGGTAAAGAGTTGTAATAAAGGCATTCATAGAATTCTTCTTTCACCAATTATCATTATGATTACTCCATTCTTGATATCCCACAAGTTCATAACACCAACTCTTAAAGTAACCAATCTTTTGGAATGAGTACATATTAAAGTTGATTTATCAATATTAAGGTTGTCTTAGAATAGTTGGCCTTTGATCACTCATGCAAATTTTGAATTAATCAAATGTTGGGATACCATAGCTGAGGTGCTATGAATGTCATATTCTTCTTTCATGGTAACATTATGCATTGCCTCTTAAGGAACCAATGTATACTATTCTTCCATATCAGGAACTAAATCTTTGTGTATAGTTTCTCCTCAAACATACTCAAAGTCACCATCCACATTGGCAAGAAATATGCATAATTTTTGTCATGGTCTTTCATGAATCATGACTACCTTATCCTGATGATGCAATTTATGGAAAAACTCAATCAACTATTCATAAAATTCAGAACGAAGCATGTTACCTTGCTTGGCAAGAAGTTTTTCTAATTCAAAGTGAAAGATTATACTTCATAACGTCCATCATAAAAGTCCATTGATAATCATTTGATATAGCAAATATCAAATAATGCTAGTTATTTTGATAATTATGCATGATGTATTTGTATCAAAAGAGATTTAAATATAATTATTTCACTAATTTATATTGTTTTGATAAATAATGAAGAATAATAGTGAAATTGAGAGATTTTTATGTGAAATATGAGACTTGATGGTTTTATTGAGAAGGAGGGGAGAAACAAATCATGTAAAATTATAGTATTCCTCCTGTTATGACTATGCTACACCTCATTGAGCCTATATAGTAGTTTTGGTATCTATTCTTATCTGAAGCTTTATACAAATAGTCGCAACCTTCTTCATATACAATGGCTCTACCATATCGCCGACACAATTATTTTACTATTTAGTATATATATTTTTGGATCCAAAACTTTCTTGGAGTCAAAGCTACACTAGTTCATAATATTTTTCTGACTACGATATTAATTTTATGTCATAGCAACCAAGTACCCTAATTATGCTAAAAATAATAATCATTCATAGTGTCATGATTTTCATATTATAGATCTACCAAGTCTAAGTCAAATGTCATGACTACTTCTCTAATTTTATAACTTTTAGCTATAAAGAGTTTCAATGAGCATTACCTGAGCCACAATCATTTCCAGAGCCATAACTTATTGCTCTTGAGAAATAACCAAAATTGTGGCTCATTATTTGTATGGAAACTATGAGTTTTATAGATGAAATACATAAGTCACGACTATTTTAGTAATGTGAATTTGTGTTAAAGAGATAAAATGCACAAGCTATTTCCATTCTCAATGTCGCAAAAAATTAATGTAAGAAAGAGACTAGAATCATGACTCATTCCAAGCATAGTGACTTTGTGTTAGTATTCTTTAGCACCTTGAATTTCCACTTAAAACTTTCACTTAGCCATTCAAGTATAAAAGCAAAAATGAGAAAATTAAAACAATGTTTTTTAGGGCATGAGAGAAATGACCAAAAGCTAAGGTTTGGGAAGCAAAAATTCACCCAAACCTAAAGGAGATCCATGAGAAAAGGGGCAATGCAAAGTGCAAGCATAAACCCTAGGAGGCATGAATTTTGACTTCTAGCTAGGGTCAAATTCAACGTTTACAAACAAAAATTATGGATTTAAGATTTAATTACTAGATACTTGTGAGTACTATTATTGGGAATCTAAAATTCCATAAAATATATTTTGAATTACTTTATAAGAATTCTTTGATAATGTCAGGCTAAATTGAGGTCTAAGATTGATATATCTAATTTCAGAAACTTAATTAATGATTTTTATGTTTATATTATCCTATAGTTTGTTATTGATAAATGTTGTAGTTATGTTGAACTAAAATTAAGGTTTTACTACTGGTGAGTTTGTGCATGTTATCATGATGGATAGTGATATGTAAACCACAAAGTAGATTTGCATGTAATAATAGAAAAAAGAGTGATAACCCTTTCAATCATGATATGCAAGATAAACTTATACATCAAAACTCAATTTTGAGGTATGTTAATGATACGAGTATGGTACTTACGAAGCTAAAAATAGCCACAATTTAATAAGTCAATCTATTGTGCATATCTTAGATGAACTGACTTTCAATTGATGCGAGAGTTTTATAGAACATTGTCCTAAGATTTTCACCTTTATTATGAGAATCACATGTTATTGCGATGGATGATGATAGATAAGCCATAAGACATGTATGAGTAAAGGTGGCTCATAAGATGGTGTTAGTCCTAGAATTTACTTTTTGTCATATGACTCATACTAGAGAGATTTGAGAAAAAGTATATGTTAATTGTATGAGTATGATGCTTATGAAGTGAAAAGTACAAATACTTTTAATAGCATATCAGTTTACGTCTTTAAGATATATGAGATTGGAGAATAATAATGCATATATGAAGTAACCATAAAGGAAAGTTAAAGAGTTTTCTAACAGGTATGAACTTATAAATGACTCTTGAGTTGAGATAATTTATTATTTCAATAATAAAGTACCAAGTGAAAAACTTTGACAATTTACTAAGGGGACAATCATTGGAAAGAGCCCCATAGGTGACAACTAGCTTCTATAACCAAGTAATAATTCAACTTTCATTTTATAACCAAGTATAATAATAATCAAATAATTTAGATAGGTCAACATGAATAATATAATTAACTAATCCTAGAATATAAGAATTTTAGCAAAATCTTAGTTTTATCTTTTTAATTGGAGTAGTTATTCACTCATCATTGGTTATCTAAACTATTTACATAACATTATGAGATCGATATCTAGATGGAAGTCTACTTTACTATTTATATGACTAATATACTTGTGAGACTAGTTAGATGAGAGACCTTCACCAAATTAGATTTTGGGACATTGCTAAATTCTAAAAATTAAACATCATAACAAAGTCATAATTGATTTTGGTGCTATTGCTATGAATTGTTTAGTTTGGTTAGTCAACTTTAATTGATATAATTATCCTTGAAAAAAAATCTGGTTTTAGTAGTTTGGATATTAATATTTTTATTTTGTGTCTTGATTTGTATTGCTTATCTTATATTTCTTATTTGTATCTTCCAATTTAGTGTTTTTCTTATTTTATTTTTTTAGCCACATATCAATAGCATGAAATTCTCAGATTGAGCTAATACCTCGAAACCCAGAAAGTAAGAAAATTAAAAGAGAACTTCATGAGTAGAAGATGAATGTGCAAAGCTTAGTTTATCAATATGATGAAGCCTATGACCTACTAAGTAATGATTTCTATCTCATACCTAATGGTGACTTGATTGGTTCTATTAGTAGAAAGTGGTAAGCTATGAAGATGTGAGATATAATATCTATTACAACTTTGTTAAGCTATCCTATATTATCAGTTAGAAAGTGGACCAAAAGCTTGTTGGCGAGGGTCTCTTTATAACAAAGAATAATAAGTATATGGATCGTACAAGTCGTAAAAAAATTTTTTATCTAAATTTCAATCATATAGGGATTGTATTGATAGTTTAGTCAACCAACAATGAGACAATATCATTCAAGTAGAGAAGATAATTTTAGATTTTAGTAAGCTTTTTAAATCTAGGGGTTTGTCCATTTTAATTCATGTGATACATATTCTAAAAGTTTTGTCCATGTTGAGTTTGGATATAGAGTGAATGTTGGATAATTTATAAAATGCCCCTTTAACCTAATATCATATAATGTGGTTATATATGTGTCAAATGGGCTGGACAGCCTGGGCTCGGCTCGAGGCACGACTCGACTCAGCTGTGCCTACCCAGCATGGCACGGCACAGCCTTGTGCCGGGCTGGCTCTCAACATGGCTTATGGCATGCCATGTTGAGGTATACCGTGCCTCGTGTTGGACTAGACATCGCTCGGTACCATGGCCAAAAGGCATGAAAATTTGGTAGGACCCAAATCATGCTCTGCTGAGGTATACCAGAACTATGGAATGCAACATGTCGATTGCCTCGTGGTGCGGACATCTAAAAGCAAACATGATTTTATGCATCAAGGGTATTTTTTTAATTGTTTAGTTACATTTTTTTTAAATTTTAGTTAACTTTAAACTTTAAGAGTTAAGTACTAAATTTAGTTTAATTAATATTAGCTAATATATTATTTTAAAAAAATTAATTACAATATAATTCAAAAATAAATAAAAAATAAAAATGAAAAATAGTAATTTTAACTACGATAACAAATTAATTTAAACATAAACATAGAAAATTATAATATAGATAACGAAAACTCTATGGAAAGATTCGAGGCTGCTTAAACTTTGGTTTCTCTGATCGCCTCGACATAAACATCTAAAAAATAAAAACTAGAAAAAAAAATCAATAGTTCAAACTCACTTTAATATAATACAATTAAAAAATATTTTGGGTGCCGAAGAAGAATCTGCATAATACAAATATTATAAAAAAATTTTAACTTGTAAGAGTTTGTGTGGGACTAGACACCTTAAGAGGCATACCGAACAATGCATCATAAAATATGGTGCATTAGAACCTAGGTAAACCCAACACAATAGTGAATTCTTTGAGGATTGATCTAATTCAGCCTTAATATTAATCCCCTTCATATACCACAATGAGTTAATGAGGAAAAACATGACCAAATTGATCACCATTATGAGTCTTATTTTTAGCTTGAATATCATATCATTCCTGGGTCACATCTAGGAATGTCTTAATAAAATACTATAACTTAGAAAAAAAATAATAATTAATGAATTTAGGCATTATAGTGGAATTGTGTTCGTGATGTCTAATATCTGGATAATCATGATGATACATCTTATGCATGCCTCACAGTCACTATATAGATTTTAAATATACACTAAATAAAAAAAAAATTAGGATTCTTAGAGATTCTCAATCCTCATGATGGCTTGGCCATTTATGAGTGCATGATGAGAATCTTTAGAGAATATAATATTAAAAATAAAATATATAGTTTCACATTTGATAATGCATCTAACAATGAAGTGGCCATTAACATGTTTGTTAGGATTATTATAGATGGACCATTAGGAGAAACTTTCAATGTTAGATGCATGTGTCATGTCATTAATCTCATTGTACAAGTGGTGATGAAGGTTGTTTCTCCCACTTTAGAAAACATATGTAACTCACTAAAATTTCTTTGTACATCTCACATACAATAGAAGTTTAGTACTCTCTGTTTGTCTATAGGTCTAAAGAAAAAGCAATTCCAATTGAATGTGAGACACCGTTAGAATTACACACACCTTATGTCAGAGTCATGGGTTGGATACAAACATATGATATCCGACTACGTAAATAGTAAGAGTGACAAACTTATTATTAATGACATTGACTAGGTTACAAAAATTTCATTTATGAAAATTCTAAATATTTTTTATGACATGAGGAACATGTGTTTGTCAGTTTATACTTCCATGGCTTGCATTGCATCATGTGCATATGCAACATTTGTAGCATATTTAGGAAGTTTAAAGATGACTCGACACTTAGCGATATGGTTGCAGAGATGGAAATCAAGTACTTAAAGTACTGATCCACCATTCTATCTCTAATTTGTCTGGCTGCTTGCATGGTTCATTCACGAAAAATTGACTGAGTTCTTTACATACTACGATACTAGGTATAGTGGTAATAGTAGTGAGACTCTGAGTACGGACATGAATATCATATTCAGAGATGATGACTTTTCCATTCTGTTAGTAAGGGAGGAACAATGGGTTGGAAAATCAAATAGGAGTGAGCTATCTTGGTACTTAGGTACTAATTACTGCTCAATCCTATCTTATTTTGATAATAAGAATATTGATAATTTACAGTGGTGGAAATCATGAGTCCACCTATCCCATGATATCTAAGATGGCACATGATCTACTGACTCATCTAGTGTCGAGCATCACATCAGAGTCTAATTTTTCTATTGTAGTGAATGTGATTTTAGATAGGAGATCTAGATTATGGCCAGCTATTATTGAGATATTAGCATGCATGAAGGATTGGAATGATTCAAGGTTGGGCATCCAGGATCATGCTAGGACTGTAACAAAAGCAGATGAGTTAATTGCTAATGATGATTCGTGTGATATTGATGTTGATGATGATTAATGACTAATATGAGATTGAGCCATTGATGATTGTGCCGAGTGCCTGAGCCTACTTTATTGCCTACAACCTACTATTATTGATACACAAATAATGATATCATCATTGATCATATGCTGATGATACCCATCATTATCATTTATCAATTTTGGATTGCCTTTGTTTATTTTTTTGTCATTTTATTTTGAGGCTTAATTTAGATACTTATGTTTTTTTGATTTACATTACATTATATTCATATTTTGGTTTTATTAATTCAGACACTATTACTGCTATTGATTTAGAAACTTGTTAATTTCTAGATTCTAGTTGCTTATGTTTTATTAATTTAATAAATTAAATAATTATTTAATTATTTAAATTTAACTATTAAATATTTATAATTAAAATTTTTTAATAATTTTGAATTTGGGATTAAAATTTTTTTAAATGGCCTTAGCCTGGCCCGAACCGATTTGACCCCAGCCCAAACTCAGCCCAAATCCAGCCTGAACGGGCTAGTTCTGACCACACTAGGTATGATCCTACCCAAAAAACTTAAAAGCCAGGCCGACTCTACGGAAGCCGTGTCGTGCCATGCACTGTACAGTGGCCCAATTGGGCCAAGCTGGGCCAGCCCGACCCATTTGACACCTCTAGGTGGTTTTCACCATTGATCTTATCACAATAATATTCTCCTCATCATTGTCTACTTGGTATTTATCACCGAGAATAAATTTTTCTTCATAAATGTTATTCTAAAGTTCATACATTTTAAGTAACTTATCAATTATCCTTGATAGTTATTTAATATATATATTTTTGTTGACTAGCCTTAGGTACCATAATGATTTTGAACTAATATAATCTTAAAAATATTTGTGCTTTTAGCTTTGTAAATACCATAATAATACAATTGACATATTTTCTCTCAAATATTACTAATGGGAACAATATGAGTAAGAGAAACTCAAAGGGCTATTACCACCTGATGAGTCATTATTTGATATTCAAATTACATAATATTTTTGAATATTTTGATGCTATTGGATGATGCATAAGTATAATGAAAGAAGATAATTAGATTGATTTTTTGACTTTGATATTTTGGTGATTTTGATGAATAGTCATGAAATTAATAATTTTTTTGGAGACTTTTGCCTACCTGATAATTTATGGATCATCAATTAGTTTTAACATCCATTCTTAACCAAAACTCTACTTAATTAGTTGTGATAATCTTTGTATATCATGACTTTACCACCTCATTAGTATATTTTACAAATGTGCAACACATTCTTTGTTGATGTATAATTATCATGAAGTCACAACCATATTTATCTCATAATTAAATGGCTACGACATAAATTTTATATCACAGCAACCAAATACTCTACTATTGCTAAAAGTTGTGCCCCTTCATAGCACAATGATTTTATTTCTAATAAGACTTTGTATTCTCAAGTCAGAGACATGATCTTTTCACAAAGCCATAATTTTTGAGCTACATAAACATAAAAAGCCAAAACTATTCAGGCTAAAACTATTACAATTATCTTGCACCTTGATTCTTGGACACAAAATTTAATAGAGGATATTTGCCTGAGTATGACCACTCCCCAAAGTTGTGACTCATTTTCTCAAGAGAAGATAAAATTTTAACTTTTATATTCGAGCTAATTACTAATGCCATGGATTTTTGTAGTGCCATGGCCATGTGATATATGAGAGAGGCCATTGTCAAAGCCATGATCATTCTCCGTGCTGTGACTATATTAGGCACATGAGAAGCCATTCCCATCATCTTGGCCATTCCTATCATCATGACACCACAAAGCACATAGAGGCTATTCCCACTACTATGGGCATTCATAGCACCATGACTATATGATAAATAAGAGATACCAATGCTAAATATATGACTATTTTTAGTATCGTGATGTTGTTATATATAGACAATAGGCCCAAGTAATAGACACTTTCTATTATTGTGACATAGTATTACAGAAAGATAAAGATACATTTTAAAGTCATGACTACTTTCTAGAGTTGTGACCTAGAGCTCAAGAGATGGAGGCTAAAATCACAAAATCTTTTGAAGCCTTGACTTTCAACTTGGAGAAATATAGGAATATCAGAGTATAAAATAGGAAATAAAAGGGATTCAAAATAATCTTCTTCTTATCCATGCACTAAAGCAAAGTCAAAGCATAACAAATAACCCTATGGGTGATTTTCATACTTTCTAGGAGATTAACAAACAAACAAGGGATATAAGACATAAGCTAAACACTAGAATTGGTGGCACCACTTTCAAACCCTAGGATAGATTCAAGAAAATCAATTAAAGGAATATGGGATTAAGATTTATATTCTAATTTCTCAAGAGGGCTATCATTAGGAATCTCAGTTTGATGAAACTTCTTCCTTTGTAACTCATGAATCTATCTCCAATATTAAGCTAAATTGAGATCTAAGATTTATTTAATTTTGCTTGTATGATTTATACATAATTTTGAGATTAACAGATTTGTTTAATTTATATTGTGGAATAGAAATTGATATAATTGGTAATTAAATAGAACTTGAATTTGGGATTTGATGATTGATGGGTTTGTGATTGTTGATGTTGTGGATGGTGACATAAAAACCAGGAGGCTCCGGAGCACATATGATAGAAAGGAATTGACAACCCTTTTGACTATAATGCATAAGTTAAACATATATGTTAAAACTTAAAATTTAGATGAATGTTTTATAGAACAATCTCTTAAAGATTTTACCTTTAATATGAGAGTTGCATCATCACTATGGAAAATGATAGCAAGTAATTTATGATAGATGCACAAATTTATTATGTTTCATATGGTGGTGAGAACCCTTTTTTCTATCACTCATATGGTCCTCACTAATAAAACTTGAGGGAAACATATGTTAATTATATGAGATTGATGCTATGAAGCTAAAAGTAGATATGATTTTAAATCACATTAGTTATTGGTCTTTATGATATTTAAGGCCAAAAAATGTACATATGAAGTAATTCTCAAGGGTAGTTAATGAGTTATATAAATGGTTTGAGCTTGTGAATGATACTTTAGTAGATATGATTTGTTGTCTTGGTGATAAAATACTAAAAGGACAATAATGAGGGGTCCATTAATGGGATGGGCTCAATGGAAATAAATACCTCATATATTGTTATAGAAAAAAGGAAATTTAGAAATAATCTAACTTTCTTTCTATATCCAAACTAAAACATAAATCAAATTTTTGAATATACAACATACAAATCATGTGGATTAACTTTAGGATCAAAGAGGCATACCATAATTCCAAATTATCTCCTCTACTATAATTGTGTTGCCTAACTGTTAGTTGATCTAACTATTGATATAATTTATATGAAATTGATATCTGGATAAAATTTATATTTACTACTTGTATGATTCATAGATTTATAGATTTTAGTTGATAATATATCCTCACCAATGAACTTTTGGGATATTATCAAACAAATAAAATGAGAGAGCATAATAAAGTCACAACAAGCTTTTGGTACTACTATCATATATTATTTAGTTTGTTTAGTCAACATGAGTTGATATAATTATTATTGTGAAAGATTAATAATTTTTTTTTGTATTAGTTTAAATACCATTATTTTGATACTTTTTATTGGATCTAATAGCTTGTCTTGTTATCTTGTTTGGAACGTAGATTATTGTGTTTTGTATTTTACTTATATATTTTTCTTAACTCACCAATATATGGAGAAATTTTGGGATTGAGCTACAAACTCGAGACTCAGAAACTAATAAATCAAAAGATGATGTACAACTAATCATTTGAGGGAAACCTTAAAAACATTTTTTAAGGTTTTAAAGGAGAAGAATGATAATATGACTATAATTTGGGACGAAATGAAATTAGAATGCATAAGAATATCTCAAACTAACAATTTGAGAAGACCTATTTTTTACTAAGAATTGGTTTTATAGAGATTGGAGATATGAAAATCATGAGAAGAACACATTTTATAATACTAATCCATTCCCTGAATTTTCATTCAAAGATAAACTTGCCCAAATGCTAACTGATTTGAGAAGATTGAATGCCACTATAGAAGAGACATATAGATGATGAAGAAATAGTGATGAAGTCACTAACTTGGTTATGTTTGAAGAAAGTTCTACATCAGAAGTTTTAGTGGCTGATATATATAAAATTAAGAAAGTCAAAAAATATGATAAAAGCACTAGAAGAGATGTTTTAGTGGCTAAAAGAGAGATAATCAAGGTGGAGAATATAGAAGAGAAAATTGAAGATATAGTCTCTATTTTGCAAAAAGAAGAGGTGAATGATGAAATTTTATTGGCTGATATAGAGGAAGTTGATGAGGAGAACTAGGAACAAAAAGTTAAAATAGTTAAGATGTTTTGAAATATCAATGCAAGTATAAAAATGAAGAGATGCTCCATCCCAACTATCCTTGTTGTTGATGTCATATATATGATTACTTATCCATCATTAATGATTAATACCCAAAGTACAAGAAGAAAAGAGATTATTAATAATATGGAGAAGTTAGCTTGGACATTAAAGGTTTCCAATAAAGAAGATAAGTTATCGATGGTCTAGCTATGAACCTTAAACATAACACTGCTTGGGAGACAACTCAAGAGATTTTATGTTATTTGCTTGGTGAAGTGTTTGTTATAAAATAAGAATTATATTTACATAGTTATACTTAAAATCCTCCACACAAAAGAATTGCAGATTTAAACTATTTTTCATTCTAATTTTTAAGCTAAAAGCCATGCCTATTTTTCAGTGCCACACCTTTGAGGTTAGAGAAAGAGAATGCCCATCAAAAGTTTAATGACAAAGCCATGACCATGCCTTATACCATGAATTTGGTGTAACATAAATAAAAATGTCATCAAAAATCATATGGAAAAGCCATGGCCATGACCCAATGCCATGACTTTGAAGTAATAGCTTGATATAGCATTGTGGCTTTTTAGTTATATAAAAAAAGTGATTTCATAGAGCCTCGACTTTCATTAATTTGGTTGCAACTATAAATACTAAGCCCTATAAAAGTTTCACCAAAATCTTATTTCTCTTCTGATGTAGTGACAACCCAACCCTAAATCCTTTAATCTCATTGATTTGATGAAAGAAGGGAGAAGACTCTTTAAGAAAAATATTAGAGAAATGAGCCACAATGAGAAAGCTAAGAAACAAAAACCTAGCACCATACAAATTCCACCCAAAGCCATGGCGACCACAACAACTTTTGTTATAAAAATGTTATAGTGATGGATGGACTTAGTTCTTCTAAAGAAAGATTTTTTTGGAGAAAAAAGATTCAATAAATCAATCCTTTTTTTAGGGATACTATCATAAAAGGAATTAGTATTTATTTTGCATGCATATAGAATGAGATAATGTTTTCACTATGAAAGAATTCTATCTCAATTTGAAAAATAAGAAAGAGAAAACATGCAATGTGATAGATATTTGGGTACATTTTGATAGGTGGATAATAGATAAGTTGCTTGGATTTTAAAAATCCAAATAGTACATAGATGAAAAGGGTGCATAGAGGGTGACTTCAAATAGTACATATGGATATTTGATGCGGGGTGAATTCATGGATGTGAGTAAAATTTGGTTGTATTCATATGCTCCTTTTTTTACCAACACTTCATATCATGATGATCATTCTAGAATAAAAGATCTTACTATATGCCATTCTTATTGGTTATAGTTTTGATATTGAGAAGATTCTAGAGAAACTAATTCTTGATTTACTTGAGAGTGAATTTTATGTCAACTAATTTATCATTCCCTTATTACCTTATTATGACAAGTTGAGGGAGTCCCCATGGATGAATAGATTAATGTGATGTGCCTGATAATGTCACCATTGACATTGTCATGTATTAAACGGGGAATTGAGAGAGATAGAAAAAAAAAATAAATTGATGCTTGAAGGGGAAAGACAAACAAACTTTGGGAAGAAGGGTAATCCTTCTCCAAAGCTATTATACAAGAGATGGAAAGAAAGAGATGAATATGAAAAGATGAGCAAGTGAACATTGAGCATTCCTTAGCTATAAATGGAGGTATGCTTCTTGATATTTTGTATATTTTGGAAAATGTATAGTAGAATGGCTAAAGAAACAAGGAAGATTTGAAAAATGAGATCAAATCTTTACATACAACAATAGCATAGAAAGTTGGAAGAAAAGATATAATCTAGGAAAAGCTTCTTCAACAAAAAAAAGGTATTTTTTTATCATGAATCAAAAAAGTTGAAGACAAGATCAACATGTTGTATTAGAACAACTAATCCTTGCTTCAACAAGAATTACAGAAGAGAACTTAAGAAGAAGAAGAGATAATTGCAGAAGA
This sequence comes from Sapria himalayana, assembly GCA_029783825.1. Lineage (NCBI taxonomy): Eukaryota > Viridiplantae > Streptophyta > Magnoliopsida > Malpighiales > Rafflesiaceae > Sapria > Sapria himalayana. The sequence goes on from JAREIK010002830.1 coordinate 278,250, forward strand.
AGAAGAAGAGTTGCAATGAATAATCTAGAAAGCAAGCTAGAGTAAACTCAATAAAATATGTCATACCATTATCAAAAGAAAAAAATAGGATTTATATATGAGGTTCAATGTTTAATAAAAATAAAACAACAATTAAGACTTTACAGCATGACTGGCATGTTTATTAATGAATGTCAATAAGGGTGAAGTAATTTCATCAAGTTAGAAGCCCAACACCTAATAGAAGCAAAGCCCAAGTTAAAAATCTTCTCAATTTGATGTCGTTAGTATGAGTCCAAGTATTTTTTGTATTTAGACAAGTTTCTCTCTAGGCAGAGGCTTGGTGAAGATATTCGTCACTTGTTCTTCAGTTCTGTAAAATAATAATTTAATCTCATTAGTCTAAATTGCAACTTTAATAAAGTGGTATTTGAGACCTATATGTTTTGTTCGACTATGCATGACAATATCACTTGCTATGGATATAGTTAATTGATTATCACAAAGTATGTTAGTTGGTATTTTCAAGGGTTCATCCAAATCGGCTAATAGTTTTTTCATCCACAATGCCTGAGATGGGGCCACTGAAGCTGAAACATATTCAGCTTTAGTGGTAGATAAAGAAACTATGGATTGCTTCTTGAACTGCCAAAAAATAGCCATAGTTCCTAGGTAAAATACATATCCAGAGACACTTTGATAGTCCTCTGGACATCCACCCTAGTCACTATCACAATATCCTTATGTGTGATTAGTTCTGGAGTATTTTAGACCTAAGTCTAAAGTTTCTTTTAGGTACCTTAAGACTCATTTGGCAGCACTAAGGTGTATGTTATTGGGTGCATGCATAAGTCGAGATAGAAGATGAACTGAGTATACAATGTCAGGTCGTGTGGCAGATGCATACAACAAGCTTCCAATTAAGCTTCTGTATGTTTTGTCATTTACTATTCTGCCTTGGGTAAAAATTAGTTTCTGATTTATAACCAGAGAGGTAGAGATAGGTTTACAATCACTCATCCCATAATTTCTCAACATGGATTGTATGTCTCCTGTTTGGAAAATGGATACACCACTTGTATGCTCATTCTTATTCCGTTTAAATTTTTGATTCAGAAAGTAGAAGTTTAGTTGTTGATACCAAGCATTAGAAACTTGTTTCAACCCATATAGAGCCTTGTTTTATTTATAAATACAGTGCTCATCCCTTTATTTTATGGGTCTAAGGGGTTGTTCTATATAAATCTTCTCCTTGAGTTTATCATTCAAGAAGGCCGATTTAATGTCTAGTTGGAATAAGTCCCAATCCTTTTGTCCGACCAAGGCTATTAGAAATCTTACTATTTTTAACCTTGCTACTAAAGAAAATATTTCAAAGTAATTAGTTCTAGCCTTTTGGTAGCACTTGACTACTAATCGAGCCTTATATAAAGGTTGATTTGTGTTTGTTCAAGTTTTGATTTCAAATAACTATTTGACCTCTACGCTGTATTTATTTGGGGGTAATTCCACTAAAGTCTAGGTTTGATTCTTTTTAATGATAGACATTTCAGTCTTCATTGCATTGACCCATACTTGATGTTTTAATACCTCTTCATAGTTGAGAGACTCAATTGAGGAGTAATTACATATTTGATATATCTCAGTCAAGGACTTGTATTTAATAGGTATAGTTGTGTCATGTAATTCCTCTATATTCGATTCTGACTCAAAGGGGAGGAGGAACCATACCTTGGATTGCATTCTTCTTTATTGCTTGATGAAACATCAATGTTACAGCCTTTCAAGCTTGTATTTTCCACTTAGAATCATGAAAGTTTTCATCCTATTTTGCATTTTCATCAATAATTATATCTCTACTCACCAGAAATGATTTTGTTTCTGGTGAATACAGTATGTAATATTTGGATTGTAGACTATAACCAACTAATATGCATCTTAGACTCTTGGAGTCTAACTTAATTCCAGTGGGCTTTGGTATGTGGGAGAAACACACACTTCCGAATACCTTGAGGCATTTAACACTTGGCTTCCTCCCACTCCAATACTGTAGTGGAGTTAGGTTATCCAATGCCTTTGTAGGGTATCTATTGAGTAGTTACACTGTAGTGTTTACTGCTTCTGCCCAATAGACTTTAGGCAAGTGTTTGTAATTCAAAATGCTTTTAGTCATTTTCATTATGGTTCTATTCTTTCTCTCCATGACACCATTTTGTTGAGGTGAGTATGAGGTGGTCAAGTGTTTGTGTATTCCATTTAGTTCACAAAAATAATTGAATTTTTGTGAAAAGAATTCATCCCCTATGTATGTTCTAAGTGTCTTTATACTTACTTCAAACTTTCTTTCTATTAGTGATACTAATTTCTTGAAGTAGTCAAGTGTTTCAGACTTGTACTTCAAGAAGTAAACCCACACGTGCCTTCTACAATCATAGACAAATAGTAGGAAATTCCTACTGTTGGCCAGGGAATGGACTGACATGGATCCATAGATATCAGTATGAATCAATTCTAGTGGTTGGGAGGCTCTCTAGTTAAAGTCATTGAGAAAACTCTGTCTGAACTATTTTCCTAATGAGCATTCCTCACAAATAGAGGTGGGAATGACAAGGTTGGAAGGTACATTTTTCACTAGTTGTTTTTGAAAAAGATATTTTAGAATGAAGTAAATAAGGTGTCCAAATCTCATATGCCATAATGATACTTCTAACGTAGCATTCATAGTCAATGCATTATCTATTCTTTGTTTAAATGTCAGTGGAAAACTCATTCCACTGGTCATCTTTATTATCCAGAGAGGTTGATCAGATTAATGATCAAATATGTGACATATGTTATTTTTAAATACTAGTTTGTAATTTCTTTCCATCAACTGCCCCATACTCAGATTATTTTGGTCTAGTGCTGGAACCAAAAGGACATCTTTTATAATTTGGACTTTAGTGAGAGTGGGAATAGAGACTATCTTTGGCTTTTGCTTGGACAAGGTCTCCATTACCCAATTTTACTTGTGAAGTTACTACAAGAAGTAAATCCACAAATATGTTTTGATTACTAGACATGTGGTTTGAACAACCACTATCTAGAAATCATATGTTGGGTGAATGTTCTTTTTTGTTTCATTTACATAAAACAAGTATTATGTAGAGATAGTTTGCTCTGCACAACTTGCACACTGAGTGTGCTTCAACATACAATCCTTTGAAATATGCCCAAACCTTTTACAGTTTAGGCATTGATTTTATATTCGAAACTAGTACTATATCTCGGTGTGATTTGTTCTCTTGCATATATTGCAAGAGATATGCGAGGCTTTTTGTGAGGTAATTGAGAGTATAAAAGAAGAGGAGCTATTTTTATTTTTGTTTTTGTTTTAATTTGTAGACACATACCTAGAATTTGCTTTTTTATTTCTTATTTAAACTGTTTGACCTTCTTCCTTTACTGACTGGTTTTCCCACCTTGATTGCATGGTAGATTCTCCAGATACTCCAGCTCTCTTGAGTAGTCTGCTCTCATATGACTTCAAGGAGCTAAGAACTTGTTGAATGGTTAACTTCATCAAGTCTTTTGTCTCCTCTATTACTGCCACTAAGGCATCAAATTTGTTAGGCATACAAATGAGCAGTTTCTCAACTAGTCGAGTCTCAGTGATGTTCTCACCATGGATTTTTAGCTGATTGACAACATCTAGAAACTGAGTTGAGAACTCAGTAAAAGAATTTGAGTTGTTTAGACTTAGATTCTCAAAGTCTTTTCTCAAGGAGTGTAGAAGAGCTCCTCAAGCCTTCTTATCTCTTTGGAACTCTTCTATTAGGAGATCCCATGCCTCCTTGGCTTGATTACGTTTCAACAATTGAGAAAAAATGACATTACTGATTCCATATTGGATGAATATTAGTGCCTTAACATTTAGTTTTCTTAGCTCTCATTCCTCTAATAACTTTTTTTCTTCCCGAGAAGAGATATTAGGTGATTCTATGTATCCAGTAACTACAATCTCCCAAATATCTTATGAAATAAATAGTATTCTCATTTTATCAAGCTAATAATCAAAGTTATCACCATTAGACAGAGATATAAGGATCGACCACGAGTTTGATGAACTTAGATTCTTGGATGTCATTCTATTTAAATAAGTTTTGAAAAAATTTGAATGAAAAAATTTGGGGATCTTGTAGAATTTATTGTTTAATTTACACAAATCCTTCAGATTTGTACAGATCTATACTGGATCTAAAGAATTCGAGAAGAAAATTAAATTAGGTTAGAACTGTATTTGAGAATCATCTATTCTGGAGAAACTTTCGAATAATCTTTCAAAATGCTTCAATCTCAAATAGATACGAAGCTCTGATATGAAATTGTTGTATTAGAATAACTAATACTTGCTTTAGCAAAGATTGCAGAGGATAACTTGAGAAGAAGAAGAAAGAAATGCAGAAGAAGAAGAGTCACGATGAACAATCCAGAGGGAAAGCCATAGTAAACTCAATAAAATATGTTACACCATTATCAAAAGAAAAAAATAGGGTTTATATATGAGGTTCAATGTTCAATAAAAATAAAACAGAAATCAAGACTTTACAGCATGACTGATGCATTTATTTATGAATGTCAGTAAGGTTGAAGTGGTAATTTCACCAAGTGAGAAACCCAACACCCAACAAAAGCAAAGCCCAAGTTAACACTACAAACTCTTCGAGGATTGAATGAAGCACATAAATATCAGATTGATAAGTAGCACTGAATCATTTGGGGAACTGTAAGAGCCCATCACAATGGATTGGAATAAAATAATGGGAAAAAGTGACAATGCAAATCAAAATGATACATCAGGAGAACCTATGGTTAGATAAATTTTGGAAAATATACTATGAATTAAAATGACTTGTATTTTGCAATGAGATCCTTTGAGGGTATATTGAATTCCATTGAATGAAGAGAAGAGGTATTCTGTGATATTATGTCAAAGATATTAGATTAGGCAATTACACAAAAGGAAGATTCAATGAAACCATCTACTTCCATGCAACTATTTGAGGACTCCAAATCAAATATCACCTTTAAAGAGTATGATCCTAAAAAAAATCATATCATCAATCCTCCTTAGTATATTGATTATTATTTCTTGTTTATTTCTATATTATGATGCTGTATCCAATTGTGTTTAATTGATTTGAGATGATTTTGAATAATTTTATTTTTATCTAGTGGGAAGTCATTATTTGTGGATGAATAATAGTTTTAGTTTGAAAGTTTATTTGATATTCAAATTACCAAATATTATTGAGCATTTTGATACTATTAGATGAAATGTAAGCATGAGAATGAAACATAATTGGATTGATTTCATGAATTTGGAGTTTTGATGAATTTGGATGACTAATCATGAAATCAATATATTTTTGGAGTCATTGGGGGTACTTGATTAATCTATGGATCAATGAGTAGTTTGATATTAATTCTTGGCTAAAACTCTACCTAATTAGTCATGATAATCTTTGTACGTCACGAGTCTACCACCTCATTAGTACAATTCTTCAACAATGCAACATAATCTTTATAGCTATGAGATTATCATGGAGTCAGAACTAAAGGTGTCAAATGGGCCATGTTATGCCAACACTACCTAGTTTTTGGTAGCCCAGTCAGGCCACCATATCATGCATAGTGTGACACGACTCAATTTTGACTGGCCTGGCACGGCATGCTAGTCTGAGTCTGGTCAGATTTGGGCCATGTCATGCCGGGCCATGCCAAGTTAGGCCGGTTCGATTTGGGCCTAGTTTTTCTAGCTTAGCCTAGACCTACTACCCTAGCATTGCTAGGACTTTGAGTCCGAGACCAACTCGCACAGTCACACTCGACTCACCATCTAAGTCTCAAAATTATGGAATAATTATTTAAAATTTTCCTTTATAAATTTCATATCTTAAGTTACCATTTATGAGTTGCGAGTACGACATTATATTATTTATTTATTTCATGTAAATCACAAAAAATATCAAAAAAAACACATCAATTATTTATTTATCATTTAATCCAAAAATAAATAAATAATACAAAGTCACAACTCACAAATTATAGCAACATAAAATAAATATCATCAATCTCAATTATAATTTATAATAATACAATCTCAACTACCTTTATCTCAATGTCAACTGGTATTAGTATGTAATTGATCATTATCATTAAGTGTCTAATGCTATAACTAGTAGTGGGCTCAACCTCTTCAAAGTCTCATGAGTCATCATCTGCCAACAACTCTTCTGCTCTTGTTCCAGCAAAATCTCAATCCTGGATACCCAACCTCGAATCCTGTCAATCCTTCATGCATGCTAATTCCTCAATGATATATAGCCACAACCTCGATTGCCTATCTGTAATAACATTGACTACAAAAAAAACAGACTACGATGCTAACACCAAATGAGTCAGTAAATCCGATGCAATCTTAGATAGCACTGGATATGTGGACTCATTTGATTTTTACCAATATGAAATATCAAAGTTCTTATTATCATTATGTAATAGGATTGAGTAGTAATTGGTATCTAAGTACTGAGACAATTCCCTCCTAATCGACAGTCCACCCCATCATTTCTCCCTTGCTGCCTGAATGGAGAAGTCATCATCTCTGAATAAGATATCTATGTTCGTACTTAGAGTCTAGCTATAACTACTACCATACCTAGTATAGATGTGTCAAATGGGCGGGCGGCCCATGCCCGGCCCGAGGCACTGCTTGTGCCATTCTATGCCTAGAGCTAGACCAATTGGGTCATGTGCCGAGCCAGGTACGACCCAACACAAAAGCACAATGCCCCATGGGCACGGTATCTCAGTATGAGCTGAGATATGTCCTGACCTAGCCCCACTTCCTCGACCCAAACCTGAGGCCTGACAAATCTGATATTTTCGTCGGGCTCGAACCCGACCCATGGTATTTTTCCGCACCCCCTAGACCTAAGTCCGACTCCGAGCTCTCCACTCCACGGTTCCATTCCAAAAGCTTCAACTTCTAGAATGGACCTTTCAGGTCAGTTCTATAGTCGAACCGACCCAATGATAAAAAAAATATTCAAATTTAAGCTATTAGATTTCGCCTCAAATGGCTATGAAGCAGAATCTAATAGCTCTAAAGATTCTGCCCATTTTCTAATTATAAAAAATAAAAAAAAAATTATTTTTTAAAAATTATCTTTTCTATTTCTATAAAATATTCCCCCCCTCATTCTAAGATTTATGTTTTAAAAACATTAATTTTTTTCTCTCTCTCTCTCTAATTTTCTCTCTCTTGGGGTTTTGAATATTGGTTTTGGGCTTTTGGCATTTCGCATTTTGGGACTCGGCTTTAGTGTGGATTGTAGTGCACTTGCTGTGTGGGCAGAAAAAAAAGCTAAAGTTTATGCATTATAGTTTGCGGGTATTTTTTTTATTTATTAGTTTTTAATTTTAAAAACATAAATTAGTTTAGTGTGTACTTACCAAAGCACGAGACAAGGCATGAGGAACAACTTCCATACCATCCAAAAGATTGGTCTCAATATTTATAGATGCACCATGGGCTTACAGAATTGCATTACAAATGTTTTTAGGTATGTCACCCTATCGATTACTTGTTGGAAAAGCTTGTCAATTATTGATCAAACAAGAACATAAAATATGGTGGGCTATCAAGCAATTGACTTGTGATACTAAAGATGAAAAAGAAAGAATATAATTATAGAAGTGTGAACTAGAAGAGTTGAAGAATGAGGCTTACAACAACTCATGTATTTATAAAGATAAATCTAAAAGATGGCTTGACAAGAATATTCAAAGGGGTGGGTTCAAATTTAGGGAGAAAGTATTTTGTTTTTAATTCTCATCTTAAACTATTCTTAGAGAAGTTGAAGTCTTGGTGGTATGAACCCTTCGTAATTATGATTGTTATTCCTTATGGAGTATTAATAGTAAGATCAGAAAATACAGTGGTATCAAGATGAATGCTCAGTGGGTGAGGCACTATAATGAAGAGATTGAAAATCTATAGATTCCTAATGAAGAAGAGAAAAATAATAAAGTGGTGATGAAAGCTTCTAACTACTAACCGTGTCATCACATTCGAGTTCCGGATGCTAAAGGCAATAGTCATGGCTCTACACAGTGTCACACAATTGTGTTATAGAAATTAAATGCTCAAATTATGGCCCAACATAGTTCTATAGCACTCAAACCATTTGTAGCACCCATGGAGTGGAAACCCAATAAAGGAAATTCAAAGGAGCAAACCACGAGGAGCATATAATTTAAAAATAAAAAACAAAATAAAGAGAAAGTCAATAAATACAGTGAAAAGTTAGCTTGAACATCCAAGTTCACTGATGGAGGTATGAACTCCTTGATGGTTTAACCATTGAAATTAAACATAACACTACTTGAGAAGCAATCCAAGATATATTTGTTTGCATTGTGTGATGTAATAGGTAGTCACACATAATCATGACAATCTTCATACACCACGATTATATAATTGTATTGATACAGTCCATTTACTATGTAACATATTATTTTGATTGTGAAGATTTCGTGGAGTCACTAACAAACTAGTTTGAAACGGTTTAATAGCTATGATTTTAATTTCATATCATAGCAACAAAGTACCCAAATAATACTAAAAATCATGGTAGCCTTTTGATGGCATAAATTTTTTTTACTAAACCATAGAATACTCAAGCCAAAGCCACAATAATGATCTGGTATTGTGGTTTTCAATTATAAAATATTACAGAGAGTCAAACTCGAGTAACAGCCAAAATAAGCACTCTGACTCTTGGCTCGAGAGGAAACCAAAGTTGCAATCATTTTTCAATGCTATGAATTTTCGGTATAAAAGTGAAATGCACAAGTAATACTAAACACCACAAAATTGTATTATAGAAATTAAATGCACAAGTCATGACCACACAACAAAGCTATTACTTTGTGTTATAGAGGCTAAATGAGCTACCACAATTTTATTATTATCGTGATCATCAAAAAAGGAATGAGACCAAAGTTGTGGATTGTAACTAAGCTAGAGGTGTCAAACGGACCGAGCCAGCCTAGCCCGGCACGAGGCACGGCATGATTCAGCCGTGCCTGGCCCGGCATGGCATGCTATAGTGCTGTGCTCGGGTTTGTGCCGGACGCACCCTTGGCCCTAGTCGTGCCATGCTGGGCCGAGAGAATTCGGCCCGGGTGCCGTGCTAGGCACCGCACGAGGGCACATCATGCGTGACCATGCACCGAGAGTGGTCACAGTGAGTTGACACTCGACGGGTAGAGGTGTAAATCGGGTCGGCCCGGCTCGGCCCTGCACGAGGCACAGCTTGGTTCGGCCGTGCCGGGGATGGCCCAGCACGAAAAATTGTCGTGCTTGGGCCCGTGCGGTCCCCGGGTCAGGAACGAGCTGTTTCGTGCTTGACCCGGCACGGTTCAGCCCGTGGCACTACACACCGGCACGGGTTCATCTCGTGCTGGCTGTCCCCTGAGCACGACTTCGCAATCGCCCCATGCCACGCCCCTCCCGTAAAAAAGACAGCGGGTCGGGTCTGATTGGACCCGACCCGCGGTCCCACTCCCACGAGGCTCGAACCGACCCAAACCCCACCCCCCCCCCCAACGGGAAAAAAATAATAAATAATTAAATTTTCAACCGTTGGATCTCGCCTCCAATGGCTAGGAGGCAGAATCCAACGGCCCTCATGATTCTGCCCCCTAAAAAATTAAAAAAATTTAAAAAAAATTACTTTTTTTATAAAAATTATTATCTTTAATTTATAAATTCTATCCCCTCTCTTTAATATTTATGTTTTTCATAAACATGAATTCTATCAAATCGTTCAATTTCTCTCTCAAAAATCTTGCTTCTCTTCCTCGGGACTCGGGATTTCGGCATTCGGTTTGGATTTTTAGGAATCTCAACTTGCGTTTTGATCATTAGAGCTTGACTGTGGTGCACCGTGCACATGGGCGACCTCACTGCTTTTACCGGGTAATTTATTTTACGTTTTTTTAACTTTTTCTCTCTCTAGTTTCTCTTCGTATACCAAAATTAGAAAACATTAAAATCAGTTTTCTAGTCTCTATTAAAGTATTCTTAAAAACAAAAATCCTAAAAAATGACAAATACAACTGAAACATATTTAAATTTAGAAAATGAAAATATTACACAGAGGTCTGAGGCTCCTGAAACTTTGGTTTCTCCAGTCGTCTCAACCCAAACTTCCAAAAAATAAAAAAACTAGGACTTCTGTAGTTTAGACTCATGTTAATATAATAAAACAAAAAAATGTTAGGGGTGAGGAACAAGAAATGGTACAGTGCAGATATTGTGTGAGACTTTTAACATGTAAAAATTCGTTTGGGACTGGGCACCTTAAGAGGCATGTCGAATTATGCACCAAAAAACATGGTCTATTAGATCCTAGGCAAACTCAACTTGGCACTGCATTTTTTGAGATTAGATCGAGTTCAGTCTCAAAGTTTACTCCCTTCATATACTCCAGTGAGTTGGGTAGGGACGGCATGGCCAGACTTATCACATTGATAGATCTTCCGATCAGATTTTCGGAAGATCTAAGGGTAGTGGGCATCATGCAGACATATTTTCAGCCTGCTTATCGTAGGATTCCTAGATCCACATCTAGGAATGACATACTAAAGATATATAACTTAGAAAAACAAAAAATAATTAATGAATTTATGGCATATAGTGGAGTGGTGTCCGTGATGTCCGATATCTTGACAAGTCACGATGAATCTTCTTATGCATGTCTCACCAGCCACTATGTAGATTCAAACTGGACAATCAATAAAAAAATTTTAGGATTCTCTGAGATTCTTCATCCTCATGATGAGCCGACCATTTTTTGAGTGTATGATGAAAATCATTAGGGAATATAAAATTCAAAATAAAATTTTTAGTGTCACATTTGATAACGCATCTAATAATGGAGTAGCGATCAACATGTTTGTTAGGAATATTAGTGACACACCATTAGGAGAGAACTTTCATGTCAGATGCATGTGTCACGTGATTAACTTGATTGTTCAAGCGGGTATGAAGGTGTGTTCCCCGGCGTTAGATAATATGCGTAATGCACTAAAATATATTCGCACACCTCGCAGACAACAAGAGTTTGGTAGTCTCTATTTGTCTGCGAATCTTAAGAAGAAGAAATTCCAATTGGATGTGAGACATCATTGGAATTACACGTACCTGATGTTAGAATCATGTGTTGGATACCGACACGTGATATCCGACTATGTCAATAGTAAGAGTGACGAACTTATTATTGACACACTGACTGGGCTTCAGTAATTTCATTTATGAAATTCCTGGAGATTTTTTATGACACGACGAACAAGTATTCATCGGTTTATACGCCCACTACTTGCATTGCACTCTGGTGCATATGCAACATTAGTAGCATATTTAGAAAGTATCGAGCTGACCCGACACTTAGCCATATGGTTGTAGAGATGGAAACCAAGTACTTGAAGTACTGGTCCACCATTCCATCTCTTTATTGCCTCGCTGCATGCATGTACACTAGGGTTAAGGTGGAAGGGGTAGAAAATACCCTAACTTACATTTCCTCGTGCATGAACCTGGAAGAGTCACCTGAAGGGTTCATTCACGAGAAGTTGTCTGACCTATTCACATACTATGATACTAGGTATGGTAGTGGTAGTAGTGAGACCGTGATTACGGACATTGATACCTTATTCGGAGATGACGATTTTTCCATTCAGCTAGCGAGGGGGAAACGTAGGGGTGTACCATCATATAGGAGCGAGCTTTCTCGGTACTTAGATACTGATTACTGCTCAATCTTATCACATTCTGATACTAAGAATCTTGATATATTATAGTGGTAAAAATCATATGAGTCCACCTTTCACGTGCTATCTAGGATGGCACGGGATCTACTGACTCTTCCGGTGTCGAGCGTAGCATCGGAGTCTACTTTTTCTGTTGCAGTGAACGTGATTTAGGATAGGAGATCGATATTACGTCCAGATATTGTTGAGACCTTGACTTGTTTGAAGGATCGGAAGGATTCGAGGTTTAGCATCCATGATCGTGCTGAAGCTGGAACTGGGACATGGACTGCAGCCGCATCCACTGCGATGGTGGAGGAGTTGATTACTGATGATGATGATCCATATGATACTGATCTTGATGTTGTGGCTGATGATGCTCATGATATGCTGATTGATGATTGATGATGATCTACTATTTTTTGATTTCAATATTTTTTTTATTGATTGTACGCTTTGTTTGTACGTTGTGTTGAAACTGTAATTTGTTTGGTTCGGACCTTCGGTTTCAAATGGCTGATTGGTCATTTTTCATTTGAGCTGCTTATGTTTTTTTTTAATTTTTATTTTTATTAACAAAATGTATTTATTTATTTATTTTTTTTGTTTTAATTATTCATTTATAAATTTATAACTTTATTATATAATTCTAATAAATTTTAAACTAATTTTATATTACATTAAAAAAAAATTTTAAACTTTGTTATTTGAATAAATTTTAACATTTTTCATATTATAAATATATAATATTATACATCATCTAAAAATATATATATTTTTTAATAATTTATATAAATAAAATAAAAAAAAAATTTTTTTGGCACGTATGGCTAGGCCAGGCCCGAGCGAGCCCGGCACGGCATGGCCTATCGTGCCTGCAAGCCGTGTCGGGCCCGACTTTTTAAACCGTGCTGGGCTGGGCACGGCTTGGTACAATAATCATTTCGGGCATGGAGGCATGGCGACACGCCTTGAAACCCTAATTATTTTTTTAAAAATTGGGGTTTTGCTTGACCCGAACTAGGCCGAACCCAGTGGATTTCGGGCCACCGACCCATGTCGGGCTTGACCTCACAGAATCGTGCCAGGCCAGGCACGGCTTGGTACATTTATCATTTCGTGCTTGGCCCAGCATGGAACCACTGTCGGTCTGCCTAAAACTATGTCGGGCTGGCCCGACACGGCCCGTTTGACACCTCTATACCTAGTACAATGACTTTATGTTACAAAACTTAAAGATCGAAACCATGAATTTTATTTAGTGTTGTGGCTATCAAGTAAAAAACTCACTCCAGACACTCAAGCATATAAGAAACCAACTAAGCAACCAAGAAAAAACTATGAGAGGCATGAGGAAGATTACCCAAAAAACCCCACTATTCTATTTTCAAAATTAATTCATGAGCAACAAGAGCAATACAAGGCATGACTATTAAACTTAGAAGATAGGCATGCATTCCTATGTCCTTCTAGATACAAATCCAAGTGAAATAAAACAAGTTTTAAGAGATTTATATTTTGAAGCCTAAATTTTTTCTAGGGCTAAAATTGGGCACCTTGATTTGTACGAGATGAATTTTCTTTTGTCCCATATATTATTCTTCCCAATTTTAGGGTATATAGAAAATTGATATAGTGGGGGATGATGATATATTTATGTGTGATGGATATTTATTTTAATACTTTATTGTATTGTTTTGTTGTGAATTTATTTGGTTATGAATAGTTAGGTAGTTAAATAGAACTGAGACTAGGGCTTGGGTTATTGATAGGTTCATAAGTAAATTTTAGTAGGGGATGATGATGGGTAAACTATAAAACACACACACACACACACACACACATATAGTAGGAATATGAGATAACATTACTAATTGTGACATACTAGACAAACCCATACATCATAACCTAAAATTAATATATATTTAATTATTATAAGTATGACACTTATGAAACCAAAAGCATAAATACTTTTATAGTTCATTCCATTATGCATGTCTTAGAAGAAATGATCTTCAATTGATATTGTGATAAATAGAATATATTCCTAGGGGTTTCACCGTTAGTATAAAAATCACCTACCATAATGAGGGATGGTGATAGGTAAGTCATGCATTAGGTATGTTTGAAGGTCATTCATATGGTGGTGACAACCTTACAAATTCAATTCAAGCAATTGGTTCTCACTGGTGAAACATGAAAGAAATCTTATGTTAATTATTCAAGGATGACACTCATAAATTGAAAGTACAGATGGATTTATTTCCACAAATTCTTATCAACATATACACTAGAGATCATAGAATAAGAATGAATATTCAAAGAAACTATTAAGGATAGTTAATAAGTTGCTTAAAATTGAGGACTTGTGAATGATCTCTGAGTAGAAATGATTTGTTATCTTCATGTTACAATATCAAGAGGACAACTATGAGAGGGATAATCATTGGGAATGACTAAATAGTTGATAATCATATTATATGCTAGTAGGATAAGAGATCATTCATAATTATCCAGCCATCATTCTATGATTGAGCATAACCACAACAAAGTTATTTATAATTCTATCATATATAAAAGTTCTTATCATCCATAGAATCTAAGATTTATGACTTGAATCCTATCTATCATGCCTAGTAGAATATTTGTTATTTATCATTGGCTAATCTAACTCTAAGTAAGAGGTGTCAAACGGGTTGAGATGGGCTAGGTGACCCATTTTTAGGAGGCCCGATCAAGGCATCATGCCATGCCTGGCATGGCATGACTTCAGTAGAGCTGGCTCGGTACGGCCCATCAGCCCGACTGTTTTAGTCTAGGTCATGCATGGATTGACCGGATCCGGCACTTTTGAGCCAAGTTTGGGCTGAGGTTTGGCCATTTGGGCTAGGTTCGAGTTGTTTGGAAAAATTTTAATTCAAAATTCAAAATTATTAAAAAATTTTAATTTACTTATTTAATACTTAAATAGTTAAATTTAAATAATTAATCAATTATATAATTTTTAATTTATTATATTTATACAATATAAACAACTTAACTTTTAAAACTAATAGTATCTAAATTAATAAAATTAAAATATTAAGACTCCAATGAAAATCAAAAAAACTAAGCATCTGAATCAAGCCTCAAAGTAAATGACAAAAATAAACAAACACGGTCCAAAAATGATAATTGTAAATCTCATCAACATATGATCAATGATAATATCAGTATCAGTGTATCAATAGTAGTTGGCCATATGCAGTAAAGTAGGCTCAGACACTCGACTCAATCATCAATATCTCAATCTCATATCAGTCGCCAATCATCATCAATGTCCCATGAATCATCATCAGCAACCAACTCCTATGCTTTTGTTGTAGTCCCATCATGATCCTAGATGCCTAAGCTCAAATCCTTTCAATCTTTCATGCATGATAATGCCTCAATAATATCTGGCCATAATCTTGATCTCCTATTTGGATATTAAATTTACTATAATAGAAAAAGTAGACTATAATGCTATGCTCAACACCGAAGGAATCAATAGATCCAATGCCATTTTAGATAGCAGGGGATAGGTAGATTCATATGATTTACACCACTATATAATATCAAGATTCTTATTATCAGAATATGATAGGATTGAGCAATAATTGATTTCTAAGTACCAAAACAGCTTGCTCTTATTCGATGGTCCAACTCATCATTTACCCATTGCCAATTGAATGGAAAAGTCATCATCTCTGAATATGGTATATATGTCCGTACTCAGAGCCTCACTACTACTACTACCACCATATCTAGTATTGTAGTATATAAAGAGCTCAGTCAATTTCTCATGATTGAACCCTTCAAGTCGGTCTTCCTGGTTCATGCACGAGGATATGTATGTCAAAATATTCTTTATTTCTTCCACCTTAACCCTAAGGTCCATGTAGGCAGCCATTCAATAAAGAGATTAAATGGTGGATTAGTATTTTAAGTACTTGGTTTCTATCTCTATAACCATACCGCTAAGTGTCAGGTCATCTCTAAACTTCCTAAATATGCTACTAATATTGCATATGCACCTGAGTATAATTCAAGTCGTGGGAGTATAAACTGATGAACACATGTTCACATTTAATTGGAATTTCTTCTTCTTTAGACCCGTAGATAAATAGAGAGTACCAAACTCTTATTTTCTATGAGGCGTATGAAGAAATATTAGTGAGTAATGCATGTTTTCTAAAGTGGGGAAAATAATATTTATCCCCACTTGTACTATGAGGTTAATGATATGACATATGCATCTAACGTAGAAAATCTCTCCTAATGATTTATCTCTAATAGTCACAAACATGATAATAGCTACTTCATTGTTAAATATATTATTGAATGTGATACTATATATTCTATTTTGAATTTTATATTCTTTAAAGATTTTCATCAAGTACTCATAAATGGTCGGGCCATCATGAGGATGAAGAATCTCTGAGAATCCTAATATTTTTTTATTTAGTATCCATTTAAAATCTATATTGTAGATGGTGAGGCATGCATAAGATGTATAAAAGTGACTAGTTCAAATATCAGACATCATGGATACCACTCCACTAAAATCTCTAAATTCATTAATTATTATGTCTTTTTCTAAGTTATAATATTTTAGTATGTTGTTCCTAGATGTAGACCTAGAAATCTTATGATATGCGGGTTGAAAATAATTCTGCATGATACTCAATACCCTTGAATCCTTTGAAAACCTAATCAAAAGACTCATTGTAGTGATCAGTTTGGTCATGCCTTCCCTTTCTAACTCATTGGGGTATATGAGGGGGTCAACATTAAGGGGGCATTTGTTTTTTTACTTAATGCTTAATAAAACTTTTTTTGAGCTTAATATTTAATGGTACTTAATAGCATTAAGTATTAAGTTGTTTGTTTTTTTTAATAATTTATTTCTATTAAGGGAGGGATGATTTTTTGTTTACGAAGGGGAACTCAAAAAACACTAGATTGAGCATTTTTCGATCCAGCATTTTTTCGGTTTGGCTTTTTCTGAATAGAAAAAGCCAAAAAAAAAAAAGCTTAACAGTTTAAGCATTTTTTAAATAATTTTAAGTGAAAAGTGTTTAAGAATTATAACATGTTTCGGCATAATGCAGAAACTGATTTGTTTTCGGCATTAAGCTGGAAAAACAAATGCCCTCTAAGGCTTAACTGGATCAAGCCTCAAAGAATCTACCATGGTGTTTGGTTTTCTTAGGATCTAATATACCATATTTTTTAGTGCATTATTCGTCATGCATCGTGAGATGCACAGTCCCATACAAACTCTTATAGCTTTAAATTTTTTTTATATTTTTTGCATTATGCCGATTCTTCTTCGGCACCTCTAATATTATTTTTATTGTATTATATTAAAGTATGTCCAAACTATTGATGTTCTTATAGTTTTTTATTTTTTAGATGTTTGAGTTGAGATGACTAGAGAAACCAAGTTTCAGTAGCCTCAGACCTTTCAATAGGGTTATCATTATCTATATTATAATTTTTTTGTGTTTACGTTTAAATTAATTTCATTATTGTAAATAAAATTACTATTTGTCATTTTTATTTTATTTTTTTTAATAATATTGTATTTAATGTTTTAAAATTAATATATTAATTAAAATTAATTAAACTAAAAATTAATTTTTAAAGTTTAAACTTTCAATTAATGTTAACTAAAATTTAAAACTAAAACTTAACTAAACAATAAAAAAAATATTTGTAAATTATAATGCATAAAATTATGTTTGCCTTTTTGATGTCCACACCGCACCACAATTGATAAATAACATTTATAGTCCATGGTCCACACCCAAGTCCTGAAAGTTGAAAATTGAAAGAGAGAAAAGAATGAGAGTCGAGAGGAGATGGAGAGATAGAGAAAATACGAGAGAGAAAAAAATGTTAATAACTTAAAATTAATGAATGGTGGGGGGGGGGGGGGGGGTGTTATAGATTTGAAAAGTATATTTAAAAAAAGAAACAATTTTTTTTAATTAATTGGGACATAATCCTCAAGGCAATTGGATTCTGCCTCCTAAACCAATGACCAAAATTAAATTTTTTTTTGTACCATTTGGGTTGGTTCGTCTGTCGAATAGACCAAAACGGCCACAGGTTCTAAAAAGCTTCAGCTTCTAGAACCCTCGGCCCTCGAGCTCAGGCTGGAGCTGGAGAAATAGGACCGATGGGTTGGATCGGGTTCAAGACCAACGGAAAGTCAGGCCTCAACTCAAGCTCGAGCTCGGGGTCCATGCGTCAAGCATCAGGCATCGAGGTGGGAGGGGCATGGCACGGTTTGGGTCATGTTGAATTTCCATGCCCTTAGGCCAGAGTACTAGGTTGTGCTTGGCCAAGCACGAGGCCCGGTATACTTAGGCACAATATGACATGAGCCATGCCATGAGACAGATCAGCACAGGCATGGGCACGGGTTTGGACCGTGCCATATCAGGATAGGCATGGCCGAGTTGGGCCATGCCTCGGGCTGAGCCTAGGCTGCCCGATCAATTTGATACCTCTACTCTGAATGCAATCTCTATGATATTATAGGTAACAAGTGGCCGGAAAAGTAGGAGCACTGCATGAGGCATGGTCTGACTGAGTCGTGTCTGGCCCAACACATCATGGTCCAAAACCATGCCTAGAGTTGGGTTGTGCTGGCCTGAGGCACATTTCGTGCCATGCAAAGGCTGTAATGCCTCATGTCGGGCTAGGTATGACCCACATGCCTAGTCCATTGGCATGGTCTACCAATATGGTGACCATGACTCGGGACCGGATAATGGATCACTAGTTACCATGACCCAAGACCACGCTCAGACCTTGAACCCATTAAAAAAGTTGAGTTTTTTTAAATGAATCCTAACATGATCCACCATGTTGAGATGGTGGATCATTTCGTTGGGATTGAAATCCCAATGGTTTTCGAGCGCATTGGAAGTGTTCGTAGCATTCGACGAGTATGCACGCATGCCTGATAGTGACAATAGTCACTATCACTGTTAGGTGCCTGTGCACATGTGTAAACATAAAAAAAATAACAATGTGAACTTAGCCATCAAAATTCTTTCCAATGGTTAGGGCATAAATTTGATGACTATCAAAATTTTGCCCCAATATCTATTAAAAAATTGATTTTTTTATTTATATATTATTTTAATAAAAAAATCTAGAAATATGTTTTTAGAATTTTAGGTTTTCATTTTGAGTTTTTAAGCTATATTCTCTCCTCTACTATGTGCTCTCATCTACTCTTTTATTCCTCTCGTAGTCTCTCTCATTCTCAGTTTTAATTTTTTAAAGTTGGAAACCAAAATGAAATAGTATATGACCTCCAATTGTAGTTACGCTAATGCTTAATGGTAGCAAAATTTTGGTATGTTTTTGTTGTTAATAAATTATAGACTTAATTATTTTTAAATATAAACAAAAAAAAAATAACAAATGGCTAATAGTAAATTTAATGATAATGATATTAATATTGATTTAAATATGAATAATAATGATAACTTGATGGAAATATCAGATTCCATATTTATGTTTTCTCTCATTGTCTCAACCCAAACTCAAATGCCTAAAAAACTAGAAGAATCTCAATTGTTTAAACTCACTTTAAGATAATAAAAAATAAAAATTCTAAGTGTATTGATAATTGACACAATGTATATATTATCAAATTTATATATACATGTAAAAGTATAGGTATCACGAACCACCTAAAGAGTTATGCTGATCAATACACCAAAAAACATGGTATTTTAGATCCAAGACAAACCCAATTGAACATGAGTAGCGGGGTGTCTAAAGCTAGATCTAGTTCAGCTTCTTTGGCCTCATTCATATACTGCAATGATTTAGGGAGATAATGCATGACCAAACTGATTATGATCATGGATCTTTCGATTATATTTTTGAATGATCCTAGGGTAGTGAATATCATGCAAACATACTTCCAATCTACTTATCATAGGATTTATAGGTCAACATATAGGAATGACATAATTAAATATTATAAGTTAGAAAAAAAAATTAATTATAATGAATCTAATAAATATAGTGGAGTGGTATCCACGATATCCAATATCTGAACTAATCGTGATGGTGCATCATTTGTATGTCTCACCACCCACTATATAGATTTTACATGGAAGCAGATTATTAATGCATGACCAAACTGATTATAATCATGGATCTTCTGATTAAATTTTCAAATGATCCTAGGGTAGTCAATATCACGCAAACATACTTCCAATATGCTTATCATAGGATTCCTATATCCACATATAAGAATGACATAATTAAATATTATAAGTTAGAAAAAATAATTAATTATTAATGAATCTAGGAAATATAGTGGAGTGGTATCCATGACATCCAATATCAGAACTAATCATGATGATGCATCATTTGTATGCCTCACCACCCACTATATATATATTACATGGAAACATAATAAAAAAATTAGGATTTAGATAGATTTGTTATCCTCATGATGGCTCTACCATATATGAGTACATGCCGAGAATATTTAGAGAATATGACATTCATAATAAGATATTAAATATCATATTTGATAATGCATATAATAATGAAATTACTATTAGTATATTTGTTAGGACCATTAGAGATGGGCTATTAGTAAATATGTTTCATGTTAGGTGTATGTATCACATTATTAACCTAATAATACAAGTGGGGATAAATGTTGTTTCCTCCACATTAGAAAAAATAAGAAAATCACTAAAATATCTTAGGATACCTAGTAGATAATAAAAGTTTGGTAGTTTTTATTTGTATGTGGGTCTAAAAAATAATAAATTTCAAATGTATGTGAGACATCATTGGAATTACACTTACCTGATGTTTGAGTAATGCTTTGGATATGGACTCATGATATTCGACTACATCAATAGTATGAATGATGAACTTATTATTTATGACTGACTAGGATATAGAAATTTATTTTATGAAAAATTTGAAGTTTTTTTATGACATAAAAATATGTGTTCATCTATGTACACTCCAACCACTTGCATTACACTCAAGTACATATGCAACATTAATAGTATATTTAACAAGTTTATAAGTCAACATACATTTAATGTCTCGACTATTGATATGAAAATCAAGTATTTAAAGTAATGACTCACCATTTCATCTCTTTATTGCATGAATACCTGCATGGGTCCTAGAGTTAAGGTAAAAGGGGTAGAGAATATTTTCACACATATATATCCATGTGCATGAACCAGGGCCGCCAACCTGAAGGGTTAATTCTTTGAAAAATTGATCGATTTATTTATATTATATTTCTATGACACTAGGTATGTTAATAGTTGTAGCTAGGCTATGAGTATGGACATGGGCATAGTAGCCAGAGACAATGCCTTTTACATTTAGTTAGTAAGGGAAAAATAATAAGGTGTTACTTCGAATAGGAGTGAGTTATCTCAGTACTTAGATATCAATGACTGCTCAATCCTATCACATAACAATTACAAAAACCTTGATATTTTACTATGGTGGGAATCATATGAATCCATCTATCCCATGCTTTCTAAAATGGCACATAATCTACTGACTCCTTTAGTGTCTAACGTAGCATCAGAGTTTACTTTTTCTATTATAGCAATATCATTTTAATAAGAGATTGGGATTGTGATCAGATATCATTGAGGCATTTGCATGCATAAAGGATTAGGAAGATTCGAGGTTGGGCATTCAAGATAAAGTAAGATTGAGAGCACGAGTTGCTGGTAGATGATGACTCATGGTACTTGAAGGATATTGAGGCTACCACTTGTTATATCATCAGACACTTAAATAATGATGATGAATTGCATACCATCACTGATTGGTATTGAGATTGATTGTTGTTTATTGATGTTATATTTATTTTATGATTATGATTTTGCTATGATATGATTTGATTTTGATACTTTGATTATGATTCATGATTATATTTTTTTTAACTAGAATTGTTAATTGTTGTTTATTATTTTTATTTTATGACTAGAAATGGGGCCTTAGTTTGAAATAAAATATGTATTTATTTTTTTAATACACTTATAGAATAATAACTATAGTTTATTTATATATTTTGTCATTTAATTATACTTATGATTCACTAATTGTCTAAAATAGGTTGACTATTGTACAAGTAATTAGTTTTTTTTTCTTTGGTTTATTTATTTTATATTTTTATTTTATGTTTCTATGGTGATTGGTCATCAATGTGTGGTGGCTGTGGATGTGGCCAATGGATGGTATCTATGGTGGTGCTGCCCACAAAATAGGCATGATCCAGCATGGCCCAACATGAGCCTACTTAGAATCATACCAATCATGTTGTGCCAGGTCGGGAAGACTAGCACTCATGCCATGACAGGCATGGCATGACTCCCATGTCAAGCCATGCCCTACATGGCATGGTAGCCCAACTAGACCACCCAAAAATGAGTCATGCCATCACAATATGGCCCTTTTGACACATCTATATGGAATTAATATCTGAACTAAATGTCTACTATATTACTTGTATGACTCACATACTTGTATAATGAGATTGAACGAGAGATCCTCACCCAACTAGCTTTTGGGATGCATTTACCCATAAAAGTTAAGTGTTGTAACAAATTCACAATAGTGCCTGTAGTGATTTTTGTCACAAAACAAGGGTAATGATGGGTAGAATTTATACTAGCCTTGGAGAGTTTTATTGGAGAGAAAGGATTTGGTGACTTCATCTTTCCATTCTTAGTAAATCATAGAGAAAGGGGATTAGTCATTGTGTTGTACACATAGGGAATGAAAGAACACTTTTATTGTGAGAGAATTCTATGATAATTTGGATGATAGGTGAGATACAACATTCTATGATAGAGGGATTTGGGTGTGTTTTGATATGAGTCTTTGTAAATGAGTTGCTTGGATTCTAAAGAGCCAAAGATAGTATACCTTTCAATTCCCTCCAAAAGTAATCACTTTCTAGTAATTGACAACTTGTTGATATAATATAAAAGATGAATGGAAGGTGACTTTGAAGAGTACATATGGATATTTGATACATGGATAACTCATAAAGATAAGTAAAGTATGGTTATATTTTATATGCTCATTTTTTATTTCAATGCTCCATGTTTTGATGATCGCCCAGGATAGAGCAATCTTACTTTGTGTCATCTTAGTTGGATGTAGTTTCGAAGTTTAGAAGATTCTTAAAAAGTTAATTCTTAATTTTCTTGAGGGTAAATTTTCTATCCAAATAATTCACTATTCCCTAATTACTTTTTAATGTTTGGATAAGAAAGTTCCCATGGATGAGAAATTGGTTGAAATGTGTCATAGAATGTCACTCCTGACATTGTTAGGCATCAAATGAGGAATTGAATAAGATAAAAAAAGGAAAAAAGTTGATTATTGATGGGGAAGAATCAATACAAATTTGGGAAGAATAACCATCCTTTACTAGAGTTGGCATAGGAATGATGGAAGAATAAGGGAGAAGAAGAGAAGAGGAGGAATCTCATATGGAATCTTCCTTGTGCAGACAAATTGGTGTACTTGGTAATATTTATTCCATTTTGAAGAGCATCCTATTAGAAACCAGACATAAGGAAGAATGCCCAGGGAGGGAAGTTCAATCCTTCTTCTAAGCTTTATAGGAGGCAACCAAAAAGCAAGATGCATTATGAGAGGTGAATCTCCAAAATCAAGAGATCATATTTATTATGTCCTAAGAAAAATTTGGAGTCCTCTATCTCTATGATAGTGGAGTTGAAAAATATAGTGGCACACAAATATGCACAAATTGGAGATGAAATACTTTTTTTGTGAGACAGTGAGTTGAAGAATTGGGTAAATGTAGTGCAAACCAGATGCATTGTTCAACCTTCTCACAAAATGTTAGATTGGTTAGCTAAAGGCGACAGAGATGAAAAAAGACCATCCACCTCAAGGCCACTATTAGAGCACTCCAAAATTGATTTTCTTTTCATGAAGTTTGATCATAAGTGAAAATCCTACCATTGTTATCCCTCTTCCCATTGAGATGTCTCATGATTTTTAATTTTAATGGATTAATAAAATTCAATTGTAATATATTGATTGTGAATATGTGAGATGCATTTTTTTATTGAGGGAGAAGCCTTTGCTTAGAGATGAGCAATTATTTTAGTAAGTATGTTTGTTTGGCATATAAAATATCAAATATTCTATCATATTTTGGTAATTCTTGATGTCGTGTAATTACAAAATATATAATAATTGAAATGATTTCATAAATTTGGAGTTTTGATGGATTATGATGAATAACAGTGATATTATTGTGTTTTTGGAGATAATTGGCAATTTGGTGATGGCTGGTCATATCAAATTTGTTTTAGCATACATTCTTGACTGAAATTTTCAAAAATTAGTTATGATAATTTCTATATGTCACGACTCTACTACCTTATTAGTATAATTTTTTTTACTATGTAATATATATTTTTTGAATGCAATATTATCTTAGAGTCACAATCATACTTATCTAATAATATTTAAATGACTACAATAGTAATTTCATGGCATAGTAAATAAGTATGTCACTAATATTAAAAGTCATGGTCATTTCTCAATGCCACAGTGTTATCTTTATTAAAACTTAATATTTCTAAGTTTAGAGTCATGGTCATTCTTCAGTACCATGACTTATGGTTATAAAGAGTTACAGGGGGGCGATACTAAAGCTATGATCATTTTCAGAGCCATGATTTTTTTTCTTAGAGAAGGAAAAGACACAACTATGTCCCAATGATACGATTTTGGATTGCACAAGTTGCAGCCATCAACCAGCTCCATGACTTTTAGTCACTAGATATAAAGGAAAAAGTTGTAGCCATTTCTCAACATCATGACTTTTGTTGTACCAAGACAAAATGCACAAGTCATGGGGGCTTCTTAGTGCAATAACTCTATGATACAAAAGACAAATGCAAAAATCATGGCAAATTCTCAGCGCCACAACTTTTGGGATATAAAGAGTTTGGGAGCATTTCAAAGCCACAAACATTTCCCACCACCATGACTTCGAGCTCTAGAGACCAAAGGCCAAAGTCATGGTGTCTTCCCAAAGCTATAATTTTCTACTTGAAAAAAAATACCCAAAATTCATAATGTAAAAAAGACAAAGAGAAAGTGAGAATTAAAAATCTAACAAGCTCTTCCCAACCTTCCTTCTAATTCACATTGAACCAAGCATAGTAATAACTCTAGGGATGATTTTCACACTATCTAGTATATCCATGAGAAAGCAAGAGACACAAGACAAATTTCAAATCCCTCTCTCTAGGGTATATTTTAGGGATTCAATCAAAATAGCATATAAATTAGATTTTAAATTATAGATTCTCATGAGGGCTATCACTTGGAACCCAAGATTCATAAGATTTATTCTTTTATATCTCATATAAATCTCTTTTAGATGTCAAGATAAATGGGGTTTTAGGTTTGTTTATTTTGATTTATGTGATGTATGAATACTTTGATATTAATTTTGAAGTTTGATTTATGTTGTGGAATAGATATTGATGGAATTGATGATTAAAATGAACTAGGGTTAGGGTTTTACTATTCATAGGCTTGTGCATAATATTGTGATGCATAGTGATAGGTAAACCGTGAGGTTCACTTATACATAAGATAGAAAGCTAGTAATAGCTCTTCAATCCATTATGTATAAGACAAATCTATGTGTCAAAACCCAAATTTGTTGTATGTTAATCATTGTGAGTATGACAATGACAAAGTTGAAAGCAAAAACACTTTTATATATCAATTTATTGTACATGTCATAGAAGAATTGACCATCAATTGATGTAGGTATTTTATTGAAGATTCTTCTAATAGTTTCACTTTTAATATAAAAGTCACATCATCACTATGAAGCTGGTGAAAGGTAATCTATAGGACATGCATAAGTGTGGGTGACTATTGCGACTTTGTTATATTGCCCAATATTTTTAGTTATACTATTTCCCAAAAACTCATTAACAAGAGCATCTCATCAACAAATATTCACAAATATATGAATCATATAAGTAGTAAAAAGAATTTTCATCTAATTATCGATCCCATGGAGATTATTATTATATCAATAATTTGGTCAATAAATAGTGAGATAACACAATTCTAATAAAAGAGATAATTAAGGATTTTGGTATTATTCTTAGATATTATGGTTTATCCACTTAATTTATGTATATATTTTCAAATAATTCAACTTATATTAGGTTTGGAAACAAAATAAAGGTTGGGTGGCTGTGGAAAAATTCTGTCATAATGGCATACAAGATTATTATACCATGGAGCTCATCCCAATGATGATCCCCTCATAGTTGTCCCCTTAGTACTTTTATTGATACAATAAATCATCTCTTCTTGAGAGTTAATCACAAGTCTATACCTTTTAGGTAACTCATCAACTACTACTGATAGTTATTTCATATATATACTTTTATTCTTTAGCCTTGGGTCTCATAAAGAATAAGAGCTAACTTGATTTATAAGTATTTGTATTCTTGGCTTCATAAGTACCATAATTACACAATTAATATACAATATGAGTGATGTGACTCCTATCACCATCATCCAAAGTAACTCATATCAACTACTACTGATATATTTCTTTAAGTTTCACTAGTGAAAACTATATGAGTGAAAGCAACTCAATGGGTTACAACCGCCTTATAAGACACAATACACTCACATATATCCCATGTATTACATATCATCATCCTCCAAAGTAATGATGTGACTCCTAAACTAAAGGTGAAACCCTTAAAATAATATTCTATAAAATATTCATCTCAATTAAGAACTAGTTATTCTAAAATATGTATAATAGATTGGCATGACAAATCATTAATGCTTTCTTCTTTGTGAGCATCATACTTTCAACAATTAACATACCTAATTTTCAAGTTTTAACATATAAGTTTGTCTCACACATAGTGATCACAAATGTTGTCACTTCCTTCCTATGTGTAAGTGAGCCTCATAGTCTACCTTTTAATACCTATAACAACAACACATACAAACCCAATAATAATCAAATCTTTAATTCAAGTTCTATTTTATCATCAAATCTTTTAATTTTATTTTATAGTATAAATCAAACACATTTATTAATCTCAAATCTATTTGTACATCATATAAGCAAATTTATACAAACCCTAGACCTAAATTTAGTTTGAGATTAGGAAAAGAATCATGAGACACAAGAGAAGAAGTCTTGTGAAACTCAGATTCCCTATGAAAACCTTCAAGAGAATCTAAGATACAAACCCTTATCCCATGCTATTTTAATTGATTTTCCAAAATCTACTTTAGAGAGAGTGTGTGTTTGAGAGTTATGCCCTCCAAATCTAGGGTTTAGCTTATGTCTTAGGTCCCTTGCTTACTTTTGGATCCTCTAGTGAGTGCAAAAATTGCCTCTAGGATTCTTTGTGCTATTTTGACTTTATCTTGGCACGCATAGAAAAAGATTATTTTAAATCCATTCCCTTTCTTTTATTATACTTTGAAATTTTTATATTTCTCTAAGTTGAAAGTCATAGACTTTGATAGATATTGTGACTTTGACTTTCATCTCTTGAGATCATGGTCATGAATCAAGACTCTATAAAATGGTCGTAGCTTTAAAAATATATCCTAATATATAACAAAAAGTCATAGTATTGGGAAAATATGCCACTTGGGCCTATTATATGTATGACATAAATTCGTAGTACTAAAAATGATCATTATTTGGGCATTAGTCATTCTCATTCATTTTATGGCCACAACACTATGAATAGCTGTGATGTTGGGAATAACCATGACATTGGCATCGGTCTCTCTCATTCATTATATGATTGTGATTCTAGGAATAGCTACAATACTAAAAATGATCTCTCACATACATCATTTGGTTATAGTACTAGGAATAGTCATGGTGCTCGAAATGACCTCTCAAGTGCATAATAAGGCTGCAACATTGGGAATGGTTGTGGCATGGTGCATGGAATGGTCTCACTGATGCATAAAATGATTATGATACTGAAAATGACCATAACTTTGTCCAAACCCTCTCTAAAATATATTACATGGCCATGGAACTACAAAATTTCATGATATTAGGAATTAACCTAAACAAAAAAGTCATAGTTTTGTCTTCTCTTAAGGAGAAAAGTCACGGCCTTTGGGAGTTGTTGTACTCAAGTAAATACCATTCATAATATTTTGTGTACAAAATTTATGGTGTTGGATAATTACTATGGCTTTGGCCTAAATAGTTTTGACTTTATAACTTTCTAAGCTCAAAAGTCATTGTTTTATGAAACATGCATGGTTCTAACTTTAGAATACAAAGTAGTATTAAAGATAAAGTTACAATGCTAAAAAGCAGCTATGATCTCAGCACCAGTGAGGAACTTGATTACTATGACGTGAAATTAATATCATGATCATTTAATTGTTATGACATAAGTATGATTCTGACTAGAGGTATCAAGTGAGCTGGGCAACCTAGGGTTGGCATGAGGCACGACCCAGATAACTCATCCATGGCCTGGCAAGGCATGGTCCAGAACCATGCCTGGACTTGTGTCGTGCTGGCTCGAAGCACAACTCATGTCGTGATGAGCAAGGGGATGCTGGGCTTCATGCCAGGCCAGGCATGACTCGACTTCCTAGCCTGAAGGCACGATCCAGAGGCACAATCAGGTAATGTGCCCCAGAACATGGGCAGAATTCAGATGCAATCCGATTAGACCAATCTTGAGCTCTCATCGGGCCTTGCCCAGTCGCCCTTGCCTGGACTTGTGTCGTGCCTGGACTTGTTGGGCTTCATGCCAGGGGCTTGCCTTGCCCAATCTTGAGGGTAATTATCCAATCTAACGACAATCCGATTGGACCAATCTTGAGCTCTCATCGGGCCTTGCCCAATCTTGAGCAAGAGGATGTTGGGCTTCATGTCAGGCCAGGCATGACTCGACTTCCTAGCCTGAAGGCACGATCCAGAGGCACAATCAGGTAATGTGCCCCAGAACTTGGGCAGAATTCAGATGCAATCCGATTGGACCAATGTTGAGCTCTCATCGTGCCTGGACTTGGGCAGAATTCAGATGCAAGTCCAGAACCATGCCTGGACTTGTGTCGTGCTGGCTCAAAGCACAACTCATGTCGTGCTGAGCAAGGGGATGTTGGGCTTCATGCCAGGCCAGGCATGACTCGACTTCCTAGCCTGAAGGCACGATCCAGAGGCACAATCAGGTAATGTGCCCCAGAACTTGGGCAGAATTCAGATGCAATCCGATTGGACCAATCTTGAGCTCTCATCGGGCCTTGCCCAGTCGCCCTTGCCTTTCCTAAGCCCCAAACCTTCGACCTCAAACCTTCTGGAACCATCAAGGTCAAATCAACCCAAAAATCCAAAAAAAAATTCAAATGAGATGCATCCGGCCATTAGATGCACCCCCAAGGCTAGGGTAGAAATTCTAACGACAATCTAGTTTCTCCCCTGAAAAATTATTAACAAAATTTTTAAAAAATTAAAAAAATAATTTCTTTCAAATCTTTTTAATATATATATATACATTCTCTCTTCCTTAATGTCAATCTCACTTCTCACCTTACACCCTTGTCTTTCTCTATCCTATCCCCATTCTCTCTCTCTCATCTTGTTTCTCTCTCATCTTGTCTCTCTCTCCTCTAGGAGTTTGTTTCAACTTTTGACTTTCTTATCACCTTTTGGTCTTGAGACTCATGTGCAAATTATGGACATCAGATATCAGACATCAACAATCAGGATTCTATAAATGACCAAATAGGTATAATTTTTTAAATTTTATTTAGTTATTTAATTTTAATTTTTATTAATAATTTAATATCAAATAATATTTAATTTAAATATAGAATTTAGAACATAATTAATAAACTAATAAAAATCTAAAATGATAAATAGTGAAATTAATGATAATAAGATTATATTAACGTAAATATAAATAATTTTAATATTGATAACCCTACGGAAAGGTTTGAGGCTGCCAAAACCTTATTTTCTTCAAAGGTCTCGATCCAAACATTTAAAAGAAATTTAAAAATAAAAAATCTAAAAATATCAAAGAAGAATCGGTACAAGACAAATATTATAAAAAAATATAACCTGTGATAATATATATGGGACTGCACACCTAAAGTGACATGACGAATAATCTACCAAAAAACACATTGTATTAGATCATAGGCAAACCCAACTGAGCAGTGAGGTATTTGAGGTTGGATCTAGTTCAGCTTCTATATTGACCCCCTTCATATACCAAAACAAGTTAGGGAGGGAAGACATGCCCAAACTAACTACCACGAAGGGTTTTCCAATTAGATTTTTGGAAGATCCAAGGGTAGCCAGTATCATATATACCTATTTGAAGTCTGCATATCATATGATTTCTAGGTCTACATCTTGGAATCACATACTAAAATACTATATGTTAGAAAAATAAATAACTAATAAATTTAGGAAATATAGTGGCATGATATCCATGATGTCCAATATATTAACTAGTTACGATAATGCATCTTATGCATGCATCAGCGCTCACTATATAGATTCTAAATGGACACTAAATAAAAAGACATGAGGATTTTCAGAGATTCTCCTTCCTCAAGATGGTCCGACCATATATGAGTGCATGAAGAGAATTTTTAGAGAATATAATATTCAAAATAAAATATACATTCGATAACACATTAAACAATAGAATAGCCATTAACATGTCTGTTAGGATCATTAAAAATTGGTCAGTAGGTTATATTTTTTATGTTAGATGTATGTGTTGCTTCATTAACCTTATAGTACAAGCGGAGATAAAAATTGATTTCCCCCGCTTTTAAAAAACTATGTAACTCACTAAAATATCTTCGGATGCTTAGTAAAAAATTTGAGTTTCATAATATGCGTTTGTCTACGAATCTAAAGAATAAGAAATTTTAAATGGATGTGAGTTATTGTTGGAATTACACATACCTGATCTTGGAGTCATGTGTCGGATACAAATACGTGATATCTGATTATGTCAATAGTAAGAGTGATGAACTTATTATTGACAACACTGACTAAGAAATAGAAATTTTATTTATGTAATTCCTGAAGATTTTTTATAACATGATAAATATATGTTTGTCAGTTTATTTGCTCGCCACTTGCATTAAACTCAAGTGCATATGTAATATTAGTAGTATATTTAAGAAGTTTAGAGTTGACTCAATATTTAATAAAATGGCTCTTGAGATGGAAACCAAGTACTTAAAGTACTGGTCCATCATTCTATCTATTTATTATCTGGCTGCCTGCATGGACCCTAGGGTCAAGATGAAAGGGTTAAAAAATATTTTGACATATGCATCCTTCTACATGAACCAAAAACACCAACCTAAAGATTTCATTAATAAGAAGTTGACTTAGCTATTTACATTCTACGATACTAGGTTAGAGGTGTCAAATAGGTCGAGTCGGACTAATTTTAGGTGGCCCAAATAGGCCACTGGGCCGTGCCATGCCTGGCCCGACACGATTTCATCAGGCCATGCTCGGTACAGTCTGGTGAGTGATGAAACCGTGTCGGGTAAGGCCCGGATAGGCCAATTTTTAATTTTTAATATATTTTAATTTTTTTATTCATAATATTTAATGTTAATATATTTTAAAAACTTTAAAAGTTTTAATATTATTTTTAGTAATTAGTTAATGTTAATACTTGATGTTAATTGTTAAATTAAAAAATTAAATTTTAAATTTTTATTTTATTAAATTTAATAAAACATTAACTTTATTTATTATTATAAATAACTAATATTTTAAAACTAAAAGTGTATCAATGTATGTGTATGAATTAATAAAATATTATAACTTAAATATGAATAAAATTGAAAAACCAATGCAAAATGAAAATTCACAAAAAATAAATATTCAAGCTTCAAGCATCAATCCACAAAGGCACAAACTCAAAGTCTCAAAGTAATATCACAAACAAAAAATAAACAAACACAAATACAATGTCTCAAAGTAAATGAATAAATTATAATCCAATATCGGACATCAGTGTCTCAATCTGTCAATCTTCAACATCATCAATCATCATATCATCCCCAATATCAATATCACATAGATTATCATCAGTAATTAACTCATCCGCTTTTGCTACAGTCCCAACAAGATCATGGATCTCCAAGCTAGAATCCTCCCAATATTTTATGCATGTTAAAGCCTCAATAATATCTGGCCATAATCTCGATCTCCTATCTAAAATAACACTCACTGCAATGATAAAAGTAGACTCCAGTATTATGCTCGACACTAGAGGAGTCAATAGATCCCATGTCATATTAGATAGCATGGGAAAGGTGGACTCGTATAATTTCCATCATTATAATATATCAAGAATCTTAGTATTAGAATATGATATGATTGAGTAGTAATCAGTATCTAAGTATCAAGATAAATTGCTCCTATTTAATGATCCACCTCATTGTTTTCTCCTCACTAACTGAATGAAAAAATCATCATCTCCGAATATGGTATCCATGTCCGTACTCAGAGCCTTACTAGTACTACCACCATACCTAGTATCATAGTATGTAAAGAGATTAGTCAACTTCTCATGAATGAACCCTCCATGTGGGTCTTCCTGGTTCATGCATGAAAAAATATATGTCAAAATACTCTCTACCCCTTCCACCTTTACCCAAGGGTCCATGCAGGTAGCTAGACAATAAAAAGATAAGGTGGTGAACCTATACTTTAAGTATCTGGTTTCCATCTCTACAACCATATCGCTAAGTGTTGGGTCATCTCGATACTTCCTAAACATGCTACTAATGTTGCTTATATACTTGAGTACAATACAAGTCATAAAAAATCTTCAAGAATTTCATAAATGAAATTCTTATAGCCTAGTCAGTGTCTTCAATAATAAGTTCGTCACTCTTACTATTGACATAGTTAGATATCACATGTTCTATCCAACACATGGCTCCAACATCAAGTATGTATAATCCAAATGGTGTCACATCTAATTGGAATTTCTTCTTTTTAAGATTCACAAACAAATAGACAATACTCAACTCCTATTGTTTGTGAGGCATGCAAATATATTTTAGTTAGCTACGTAAGTTTTCTAAAATGGGGGCACACACCTTCATCCTCGATTGTACTATTAGGTTAATGACGTGACACATATATCTAATGTGGAAAATCTTTTTTAATGGTTTATTTCTAATATTCCAAACAAACATGTTAATTACTACTCTATTATTAGATGTATTATTGAATGTGGTACTAAATATTTTATTTTGAATTTTATATTTTCTAAAGACTTTTATCATACACTCAAAAATGGTCGGGCTATCATGAGGATGGAGAATATCAGAGACTCCTAATATTTTTTTTATTTAGTGTCCATTTAGAATCTACATAGTGGGTGATAAAGCATGCATAAGATGCATTGTCGTGACTAGTCCAGATATCGGATGTCACATACACTACTCTACGATATTCTCTAAATTTATTATTAATTATTAATTTTTTTAAATTAAAATATTTTAGTATGTCGTTCCTAGATGTGGAACTAAGAATCATACGATATGCAGGCTAAAAATATATCTGCATGATAATGACTACCCTTGGATCCTTCAAAAACCTAATTGGAAGACCCATCATGATGATTAGTTTGGTCATGCCTTCCCTCCCTTACTCGTTGTGATATATATATAAGGAGTAAACTTTGAGACTGAACTGGATCAAGCCTCAAAAAACCTATCGCTAAGTTGAGTTTGCATATGATCTAATGCACCATATTTTTTGGTGCATAGTTTGATATGCCTCTTAAGGTGCCTAGTCACACACAAACTCTTATATATTATTTTTTTAATAATATTTGTATTGTGTCGGTTCTTCTTCAGTACCCCAAATATATATTGTTTGTTTTATTATATTAAAGTGAGTCCAAAATATTGAAGTTCTTCTAATTTTTTATTTTTTTGATGTTTGGGTCGATGCAACAACTAGAGAACCCAAAGTTTCGGCAGTCTCGGATCTTTTTATAGGATTTTCATTATCTAAATTATAATTAATTTCATTTTCGTTATTAAAATTATTATTTATCATTTTTTTTTATTTTTTAGACTAGAAAGAGAGATACTAGACTAGATTAAAGAAGTAGAAGATTTTATTTTTAGGTTTAATCAATAAATAAACTAATTTATTATACCTTCGCATAATTTTGATTTTATTTTTAGATGTTTGCTCATTCATTTTTGGATGGTATGGAAGTTTTTTCTTGTGCCTGGTCCCATGCTTTGGTAAGTACACACTAAATAATTGATTATAAAAATGACTACATTTATTTTGTTGATTTTTTACTTCCATACCATCCAAAAATAATAAATAGTAATTTTAATAATTATTTATCATATCCTAAATAATATGAAGAATAAGTTGACCATGACATATCCTAAATAATTGATTAAACCTTTGAGTACTTATAAATTAGTTTCAGCATTTATTCTTGGCCATATATCTGCACACATAATCATAAGAATCTCTTACATCACAACTCTTCCACCTTAGTGATTTAATTCTTTAAATGTACAATATAAATTGTTGGTTGCAAAGATTTCTTGGAGTCACAACCAAACTAGCTCAAAACAACTTCACAACTACAATATTAATTTTACTTCACAGTAATCAAGTACCTCACTTATTCTAAAAACCACAATAGCCTCTAAATACTATGAATTTTTTTTACCAAACTATAAAATAGACAAGCCAAAGCCATGACATTGATTTGGCATTATGAATTTTGGCTAAAAAATAATGTAGAGAGCAAAGCTTAAGTCATGACCAATACAAGCACCACTACTTTTAGCTCAAGTTGTCAGCACAAGCAGCAAAAATCTATGCTCAATTCACGGCCAACACAAGCACCGCAACTCTTAGCTCAAGAGAGAAACGAAAGCCTCAAACATTCTTCAATACCATAACTCTATGTTACAAAAATGAAATACACAAATTATAGCCAAACTCAGTGTTATAATATTATATAACATATGACCATACACTGACATCATGACTTTGTGTTATAGAGTATAAATTAGCTGCCATGACTTTTCTCGATGTCACAACCATCAAACATAGAAAAAAAGACAAAATCCATTGTTCGTACTCAATACTACAACTTTGTGTTAAAGAACTGAAAGACTAATACCATAATTTTTATTCAGTACCATGAATTCCAAGTAAAAAACCTAAACCATACGCTCACATATATAAGGAAAACCTAAGGTATCAAAAAAATAATTCATGAGAAGCATGAGGAAGATGACCCAAAGAGGCTCACAACTCCATTTTTGGAAGGATCCATAAGCAACAAGAGCAATATGACCCCCTTCTAGGGGCAAATCCAAGTAAAAATTCAGCAAATTTTTGAGTGATTTAGGTTTTGAAACATAGATTCTTTATAACATTAAAAATTGGGCACTCACATTCATACTAGACAAAATATCACTTGTCTCATATGTTATTCTTCTCAATTTTAGGCTAAAAGAATAAACTAGGGATGATTTGATATATATGTATGTGATGTATATTTATTTTTAATACTTGACTATGATGTTTTATTATGAATTATTTATCTTATAGATTGTTTGATAGTTAAATAGAATTGAGACTAGAGTTTTGGATATTAGTTGGTTTATATGAAATTGGAGTGAGGGATAGTGATATGTAACCCACAAAAAAGATTCACATGTTTGATAAGAAGAAAGTGATAGCTTTTCCAACTATGATGCATTAGAAAAACCTATATATAAAAATCCAAAAATGAAGTATATTTAATTTTTGTGAGTATAGTGCTTATGAAGCAGAATATATGAATACTTTTATAAGCTAACCCATTATACATGTCTCGAAGAAACTGACCCTCAAATGATATTGAGAAGTAAATATAATATTTTTTCAAGAGTTTCACCTTTAATGTATAAGTTACTTTCCATATTGGGGAATGGTAATGAGTAAGCCATGTGCTAGGTACATTCAATGCGACTCATATGGTTGTTACAACCATGTGAGTTAGTTTCTAGTGTAAGGGTTTCATAGGTGAAATAGAAGACAAAGTAGAGTTTTGTACAGAACATTTTAAAAAAAATCTAAAATTTAAGTTGGGTTTCAAAAATATGCTCAAACTAGTGCATCTAGAAAAAACATGGCAAAACCATTGTTGTGGATGACGAACATTCCATGTTATTAATTTTTTAAAATCATAGGCTGGCGTTGTGAATGATGACTATTAAAAATATTGTAGGGATCCCATTACGCCCCTCTCTCCTTCGTGGAGCTCACTAGAGCTCCTCAAGCTCCATGAAAGAGCTCGCTAGAGCTCCCGAGCTCCATGAAAAAGCTCACTAGAGCTCGATGAG
This sequence comes from Sapria himalayana, assembly GCA_029783825.1. Classification (NCBI taxonomy): domain Eukaryota; kingdom Viridiplantae; phylum Streptophyta; class Magnoliopsida; order Malpighiales; family Rafflesiaceae; genus Sapria; species Sapria himalayana. Next base: position 314,598 of record JAREIK010002830.1, read on the forward strand.
CTCGACGTGGAGCTCGCTGGAGCTCGGCGTGGAGCTCATGGAGCTTCGTCTATCTCTAGCAAGCTAGAAATAGAGCTCATCATGGAACTCGACGGAACTCCTTGAGCTCCATGAAGGAGCTCACTAAAGTTCGACGTGGAGCTCGAGGAGCTCCGTCAAGCTCCACGACGGAGCTATAGTGAGCTCCAGCAAACTCAAAGTGGAGCTCGACGGAGCCCCTTGAGCTTTATGAAGGCACTCCAATGAGCTCCACTTCGAGTTCGCTGGAGCTCGACGGAGCTCCAGAGAACTCTATGAAGGAGCGAGGGGTGAGGGGCGTGGGTCGAGGGGTGAGGGGGCAAGAGGCAAGGAGCATAATGAGATTCCTACAATATTTTTAATAGCCAGCATTCACAATGTCAGCCTATAATTTAAAAAAATTAACAATGTGGCAATAGCCACCGTTCATAATGATGGTTTTATCACGTTGTTTCCAGATGTATTAGTTTGGGCATATTTTTAAAACCTGACTTAAATTTTAAATTTTAAATGAATTAGTTCCATACAAAACTTGAGAAAGCATTTTTTAATTATATAAGTATGGTGCTAATGAAGATGAAAGTGTAAATACCTTCATTACTATATTAATTCTCGTCGAGAAATATATAGGAGGCCAAATAATAAGAATGCATATTCAAAGCAACCAAATAGTTAATGAGTTGCATAAATGGTGAGAAATTGTGAATGACCTCTAAGTATAGATGATTCATTATCTTAGTATTTAAATATCGAATGAAAAACTATGAGGGGATTATCATTATGAAGTGCTCAATAGTTGATAACTATTTTGTATACCCTCAATTATTGATGACTACATTGTATATCGACAAGGAAAGAGGTCCTTCATAATTATCTAGCCTTTGTTCTATGACTAAGTATAATCACAATAAGGTCATTTATAAATTCAATTACATATAAAAATATGAAGCATTCTAAAATATATGATCTATGATTTGAATCATGTTTATTGTACCTACTAAAGTAGCTATTAATTATTATTGATTGATCTAAATTTGAGTATAATTTCTATGGAATCAATATCTCGACTAAATATCAACTTTTGCTTGTATGATTCATATACTTGAAAAATAATGTTTGGATGACAAAGTTTTGCCAAACTAGCTTTTGAGATTTGCCTAACCATAAAAAGTAGTTATTATAACAAAGTCACAATAAGTTATTGGTGTCATTATTAGGATTCTTTTTTTAGGATGGTCAATTACTACCACAAACCTTATTTTTGGTGTTGCTATATGGGAATGATATTTAATTTGATTGGTCAATATTAGTTTACATAACTAACCATGAAAAGAAATAATTTTATGTTTAGTAATTTTGATAATATTATCGTCTTTTATTTTACTAAGATTTGTATTACATGTCTTGCATTTAACCCTACAGTAAAATATATTTCATGCCTAAAGGTGACCTAAATTAGCTCTACTTTTAGGATTATATGCACTATCGAGATCTGAAATATGAGAGCAATGAAGAGATCTCACTTGATAGATTGTATCGGACAACTAGCTCATCATTTGATGAAAACATTACAAAGCTTTTATTCAAAACTAGAAAAGTGAATGAAAGGGATACAAAATGGATACAACAACTTGAAATAATGAGGGGAGATACTAACTTGAGTTCAATGGAGTGAAATGTGACCTTAGAAGTTTCATTTGTGAGTGTATGTATATAATCATTCATGAGGAGGAAGATGTTACCATGGAAGTTTTCTTGGATAGCATGAATATCATGATCAACGAGGAGGAAAGTATTACCATGAAATTTATTGTAGTGATTATGGGCAAAATAGTTGAAGAAAAGAAAGTCAAAGAAGTTGATGAAGCCACAACAACTTTTAATGTCATGGCCAATGCTAAAGATGCCATGATATTTCTTGATATCATGGCCCAAATAAAGAAGAAGTATGGCCATTTATTATCAACACTACATGTAGAGAATACCATTCATGTAATTTTCTATATAGTATCATTAGTAGATATTGAGAAAATAAGGAAAAAGGTAGTGCAAGACTACATTGAGATGCTGGCCTAGACAGTAGAAAATAAGGGTAGAAAATAAAAGTTATTAATTGTCAAGTTATGGATAAATGCAACACAACTTAGGAGGCAACCAAAAAATTTGTGGTTGTTATTTTTTTTTTGTATAAGAAAGTTTCTTTTTATATGCCCCTTTGGTCTTTCTATTCAATCAGAAATTGAACCACCACAAAAACCTTTATATTTCTAGGATTAGCAGTTTCAAAACCACTACTAATCTGATTTCACTCAAAAAAGTCATGGTGAACCTTCACCGCCATGACTTCTTGTTTCTAAAGTTGAGGTCAACATTCACTATCAAGACCTCTCATTTTTAAGTCATGGCCAACCTTCAGCATCATGACTTCTTGTTTATAAACATGGTATGATATATGAGTAGCAAGGATAAATTTAAGTGGTAGAGATCTAGCACTGCCACAGAGTCGCCAAGAATCGCTATGCCATTGCTAACTTTTTGCATGGAGGTAGGTAGAAAACGGAAGAATTTAGTTCTGGCCAAAAAGGACTATATTGGAGAGAAGGGTTTCAATGAATATATTTGGTAGTTTGAACACTAGATAGTTTACTCTAAAAAAACTTTATTTATAATAATTTCACAAAAATTGAGATTTTGAATATTTTGATAAATAGTTGTGAAATCGAATGTTTTTAGTGTAAAATGTATTGCTTGATGGAGTTGGTGACTAGAATGGGAGAAAAAAAGTCATGCAAGTCATAGTATTTGATATGCTACAACTTGATTACACCTTTGAGTACTTATAGATTAGTTTTGGTATCCATTATTGGTCAAAACTATACGCACATTATTGTGACAATATTTATATGCCATGAATCTACCACCTTGTTAACACAATCCTTTCATTATGTAACATATATTTTTGCTACAATAATTTCTTGGAGTCATAAATGTACTAGCTTAAAACAATTTCATAGCTATGATATTAATATCAAGTCATAGTACCAAGTACCTCACTAGTGCTAAAAGTCATGGAAACCTCTAGATAACATGGCTTTTCCCTTACCTAACCACAGAATACTCAAGTCAAAGTCATGATACTGATCTGACAATGCAACTTTTGGCTATAAAATATTATAGAAGCCAAATTCGAGTCGTGACCAACACAAGCACCTCTATTCTTGGCTCAAGAGAGAAACTAAAGTAGTAGTCATTGTTCAATGCCATGACTTTGGTTATGAAGCAAAATACTAAAGCCATAATCAAACTCAATATCTTTGACCTTGTATTACAAAGACTAAATGCATAAGTGGAAATGTAAAATGGGCAATGTTAGCACGACTAGGGGTGCTAATGAGATGAGACAACTCGCGAGTTACTCAGACTTGACTCAGTCAAAACTCAACTCATGTGAGATTGGCTTGAAATATTAACTAGTCGAGTCGAGTAACTCATAATTCGACTCAAAAAGCTCACGAGAAACTCAAATATTTTTGTATTTATTTTATAAGTTTTTTTTAATATTATATTTATACTTTAAAGGATGACATTAATAATATATATCTATTTTTTATTCTTAAACAATCATACATTTTTATTATTTATTTAGTTATAAATATATTTATTTCAAAAATAATTAATTTTCTTTAAATAAAAGATGTAACATAATATGAAATTATTCTATAAATTATATTTATAAGTTAGTATTATAAACATGATATATATATATATATATATATATATATATATATATATATATATTCCATACACTGATTCTTCTAAAGTTGGATATACAATAATTATGAGTGCTAATGAAACGAGATAACTCATGAGCTACTCAAACTCGACTTGATCAAAACTCGGTCAAAACTCAACTTGAGTAAATTCGACTTGAGCTCAAGTTTGACTCGAAATGTTAATGAGTCAAGTAAAGCTCGGCTCGGGTAAGCTCGACTCAAGCTTGAGCTCAACTCAAAATATTAATGACTCAACTCGAGCTTACTTCAACTTGAACTCAACTCATATCATTAGCACCCCTAGGCACGACACAACATATTTTATCAAGGCATGGTCATGCCACCGTACTTTTCCAGACATGACATGGTAAAATTCATGTGTCGTGCTAGGTACAGTACGGTGGCTCGGTCCACCGGCCTAACATGGCCTATACTAACTTTTCGCATGGATGTAGGTAAAAGATGGATGAATTTAGTTATGGAAAAAAAAGACTTTATTAGAGAGTATGGTTTCAATGAATATATTTGGTAGTTTAAACACTAAATAGTTTACTTGAAAGCGAGCTTTATTTATAACAATTTCACAAAAATTGAGATTTTGAATATTTTAATGAATAGTTGTGAAATCGAGTTTTTAGTATAAAATGTGATGCTTGATGGAGTTGGTGACTAGAATGGGAGAAAAAAAAATCATGAAAGTCATAGTATTTGACATGCTACAACCTTATTATGTCTTTAAGTACTTATATATTAGTTTTGGTATCCATTCTTGATTGAAACTATACATACATAGTTGCGACAATCTTCATATGCAATGAATCTACCACCTTATTATCATGATCCTTTCATTATGCAACATATTTTTTTGTTACGAAGATTTCTTGGAGTCATAGTCGAACTAGCTTAAAATAACTTTTTACTATGATATTAATTTCAAGTCATAGTACCAAGTACCTCACTAGTGCTAAAATTCATGGAAACCTTTAGATAACATGGCTCTTTCCTTACTAAACCACATAATACTCAAGTCAAAGCCATGTTGCTAATCTGACAATGCAACATTTGGTTACAAAATATTATAGAGAGCCAAACTCGAGTCGTGACCAACACAAACACCTTTATTCTTGGCTCAAGAGAGAAACTAAAGTAGCAGTCATTCTTCAATGTCATGACTTTTTTTATAGAAGCAAAATATTTTAACCATAATCAAACTTAACTTCTTGACCTTGTATTACAGAGACTATATGCATAAGTCGATGTGTCAAACGGTCCATGGTGACATGGCATGACTTATTTTTTAAGACATGGCCATGCCACCGTGTTGTGCCAGACATGGCATGGTGAATTATTATGCCGAGCTAGGCACCACATGGCGGCTCGATCCACCATCCCCCCATGAACCATGCTGACTTTTTGCATGGATAGAAGATTGATATATTTGGTTGTTTGAAAACTGAATAGTTTACATGAAAGAGGGGTTTATTTATAATAATTTCACAAAAATTGAGATTTTGAATATTTTGATGAATAGTTATGAAATCGAGAATTTTTAGTGTAAAATATGTTGCTTGATAGAGTTGGTGTCTAGAATGTTGCTTGATGAATAGTTATAATAATTTCACAAAAATCATGCAAGTCATAATATTTGACATGCTACAACTTGATTACACTTTTGAGTACATATAGATTAATTTTTGTATTTATTCTTGGTCGAAACTATACACATATAGTAGTGACGATCTTCATATGTCATGAATCAACCACATTGTCAACATAATTCTTTCATTATGCAACATATTTTTTTGCTGCAAAAATTTCTTGGAATCATAGTTGAACTAGCTTAAAATATCTTCACAGTTATGATATTAATTTCAAGTTGTGGTACCAAGTACTTCATTAGTGCTAAAAGTCATGGCAACCTCTAGATAACATGATTTTCCCTTACCAAACCAAAAAAAAAAATACTCAAGTTAAAGTCATGATGATGATTTGACAAATAACTTTTTGCTATAAAATATTAAAGAGAGCCAAACTCTAGTCGTGACCACTAACACAACCACCTCTATTCTTGGCTCAGGAAATAAACTAGGGTAGCAGTCATTCTTCAATGCCATGACTTTGGTTACAGAAGCAAAATGCTTAAGCCATAATCAAACTCAACGTCTTGACCTTGTATTACAAAGACTAAATGCATGGAGGTGTCAAATGGGATGTGAACGTAAAAGAATCTCATTACATGAAAACACAAAAAATTGTTGGCTTACGTGGCTGACCAATTACAATTGGCCACATAAATAATTGTAATAAAATAATTAGACCACCCCATGATGGGGTGATCAATTTTTTTAGACTGCCCCATCATGGGCATGAGGTTGGAGTCTATATCTAATTGTTTTAAAAAATTAGATTGCATGAGTGACCACTCGTCATGCCCAATGGGACCCCATCAGGAATTCACCTAGGCTAGTTTATCATGTTGCCAGGCTAGGCACATAGGTTGTGCCTAGCCCAGCAAAAGGCATAGCTCATGCCGGCCCAACAAGACATGAACCATGCCATGGGGCAGCCCAATCTAGCATAAGGCATGGTTCTGGACAGTGTCATGCCGAGCCAGACGCTACTAATTAGGCAAAGCCTTGGGCTATGCCCAGGCCACCCGATTTATTTGACAGCTCTATGCATAAGTCATAGCTATACTCTAACATTACAACTTTGTGTTATAGCTCATACCTAGTACAATAACTTTGTATTATAGAATTGAAAGACCGAAGTTATGATATTAATTCAACACCATAATTTCTAAGTAAAAAATCTACAGATACTCAAGTATTTAAGGGAAATCCTAAGAAGCCAAAAATATAATCTACTAGAGGCACAAAGAAGATGGTCCAAGAGCCTCACAACTCTATTTTTGGAAAGATGTACGAGCAACAAGGGTGATACAATACACAAACATAAACCCTAAAAATCGAGCATCCATTTTTACCACTTCCTAGAGGTAGATCCAAGCAAAACTGAGTAAGTTTTGAGGCATTTAAGTTTTGAAACCTGATTATCCCTAGGGTTGAAATTAGGCACTCAGATTCGTATGAGAAAAATTTCCACTTGTCTCGTATATAACTTTGTTCAGTTTTAGTTTAAAAAGATAATCTAGGGATGGTTTTATATATTTATATATGATGTATGATTATTTAAATACTTTAATGAGATATTTTTTTATGAATTTGTTTGGTTATAAATACTTTGGTTATTTAATAGAACTAAGATTATGATTTTGACAATTAGTTGGTTCATATATGATTGGAGTGAGAAATAGTGATATGTAAGTTATGAAACATACTCACACATCTAATAGGAAGAAAGTGACAACTCTTCAGATCATGACACTTGAGATAAATCCATATACTAAAACCCAAAATTGAGATAAATTTAATCATTATGAGTATGGTATTTATAAAACCAAAAATATAAATATTTTTATTGGCTATATGCATGTCTTAGAGTAATTGACCTTCAATTGAAGTTGGGTAGTAAAAAAAATATTTTACTAAAGGTTTCACTTTTATTATTAGAGCTGCCTACCATAGTGCGGGATGGTGATAAGTAAGTTATCTGCTAAGAAAGTTCGATGGTGACTAGTATGGTGGTGATATCTTTGTGAGTTGGTTTTGAGCACATGGTTTTCATTGATGAAACATGAGGAAAATAGCATGTTAATTATGTGAGTATGGTGATAATAATGCGAAAAGTACAAACATATTTATTACCACATAAATTCTCATAAAGAAAGATACTAGAGGGTGAAGATTAATAATGTGTATTTAAAGCAATCATTAAGTGTAATTAATGAGTAACCTATAAGGTAAGGACTTGAAAATAACATCCAATCAAAGATAATTTGATGTCTTTATGTTAAAATACCTGGGGATAGATATGAGGGGACTTACATTAAAAAATGCTCAATAGTTGATAACCACCTTGTATGATAGTATGACAAGAGGTCATTCACAATTATCCAATCTCTGTTCTATGGCTGAGCATAATCATAACAAAGTCATTTATAAATTACATCACATATAAAAACATGAATCATCCTAGAATCTAGGATCTACAATTTGAATCCTATTTATTGTGCCTACTATAATAGTTATAAATTATCATTGATTGGTCTAACTCTGAGTGCAAGCTTTGTGTGATTGATATGTGGACTAAATAAATTCTTTATCACTTCTACAACCTATATACTTGTAGAATGATGTTGGACAAGATATCCTTGCCCAACTAGCTTTTAAGTTGCACCTAACCATAAAAATTAGGTGTTATAACAAAGTAACAAAAGTTATTGTATTTGTTCTTCTTTACTTTCATTCACTTTTCTAGTTTTGAATAAATTCTTTGTAATGACATATTCTAGTGATAAGCTAGTTTCCAAATATGATCTATCAAGCCTTCTATTATGAGATTCTTCTATATCATTACTTTGTTTCATCTTCGCAAGAAACATCTAAAGATGTCATCAATTTTTGAAAGTGATTACTTAGAAAGCCCATTTTGGCGAGGCCTTTCTCCATAGTTCTCATTTTCAAAAGATGGATTCCAAACATCCATCTAAAAAGAAGTATGTTCAACATCATCATTAGGCACGAAATAAATTTTATTTTCAGTGTAAGAATATTCTCCATCATAATGAAAATTTGAGTCATATATGATCCTCTCTTTTCTTTGGGTCACAAAGTATTAGCTTAGTCCCAAAATTTTTCTCTTGTAAGATTTGTGACCAAAAAAAATTGAAAAGAAAAATTTAAAGTAAAATTAACATAATTATAAGATAAAAACATGATATGCAATAGAAATCTCCATGAAATAAAATAAGAAAATATTACCAAAACTACTAAAAATAGAACAACCCAAATTTTAAGGGTAGTTATGTCAACTAAAGTTGACCAACCAAACTAGAAAAAGTAATCTCAGGTAATGGTGCCACAAACTTGTCGTGATTTTGTTACAATGCCTAATTTTATGGTTAGGTACATCCCAAGTGCTAGTGTTGTGAGGATCTCTCATCTAACATCATTTTGCAAATATATGAGTTATATAAGTAATAAAATAAACCTTAAGTCTAGATATTGATCACATAAAGTTTGCTCAAATCATGTTAGATCAATCAATTATAATTAATAGCTACTCTAGTAGGTACGATAAATAAGATTTCAAGTCATAAATCCTAGATTTTTGGAGATTTTTCATATTTTTATTTATGATGGAATTTATAAATACCTAGTTATGATTATGCTTAATCATAGAACAATGATCGGATAATTTTGTAATGTCTTTTTTACTTACTAGTAAACAAGGCGATTATCAACTTTTAAGCCTTTCTTAATGATGATGCCCCAAGAGTTATCTCATTGGTACTTTACCACTAAGACAATACATCATCCATATTGAGAGGTCATTCACAATTCCTCACATTTTAAGGAACTCATTAATTACCCTTAATAGTTTCTTTAAATGTGGTACCATTAATTAATAGTCCTCTCATTGGTACCCTTAATAGTTTCTTTGAATATACATTATTAATCCTTCAAACTCTAGTATCTTCCTCAATGAGAATAAATGTGGTAATAAATAATTTATACTTTCAAATTTGTTAGCATCATACTCACATAAATAACATATATTTTCTTTTATATTTCATTAATGGTAGCCACATGACCAAATATAACTCATAGGACTATCACCATCATATGAATCATACTCATCCATTCGTGTTGTATGTCTTACTTATCACCATCCCTCAATACAATAGGTGAGTCACACATTAAAAGTGAAACCTTTAGGAGAATATGATATTTACCACCTAACATCTATTAACTATCAGTTCCTCTAAGACATACATAATGGAATGACATGTAAAAGTGTTCATCATTTTGGCTTCATAAGTGTCATACTTGTAAATTATAAATATACCTTAATTTTGGGTTTTGGCATATAGTTTTTCTCATGCATCATGGTTAGAAGAATTGTCACTTCCTTCCTACTATACTTGTGAGTGCGTTTCATTGCTTACTCATTATCATCTATGACATCAATCATGCAGGAAGTTATTAATAGCCAAATCTCTAGTCTTATTTTTGTTTAATTACCAAATCATTCATTAAAAATACTATAATACCAAAAAATTACATTAAAGCATTAAATATATCATCCATAATAATTACATATTTTCTAGCTTTTTCTTTTATCCTATAATTGGAGAGAATAACATATAAGATAAGTGAAAATTCATCTAGTATGAATTTGGTTGCTCAATTTTAACCCTTGGGAGAATCTAGGCTTAAAAACCTAAATTTCTAAAACTTGCTTAATTTCACTTTGATTTTCCCCTAGAAGAGAGTTGAAATAAATGCTCTCCTCTTAGGGTTTATGCTTGTGCCTTGTATCAATATTTTTTGCTTGTGGATCACTTTGAAAATGAAGTGTAGAGCCTTTTGAGTTGTCTTTCTCATGCCTTTCATGGATCTTTCTTTATTTATTAGGATTTTTCTTATATACCTAAGCATCTAGTGTGAGTTTTAAAATTGGAAGTCATGGTGTTGGATAAAAGTGGTGGCTTTGGTCTTTCAGTTCTGTAACTCAAAGTCATGGTATTGGTAATAAATCATAGCTTTAATCTTTTTCCTCTACTTGATGGTCATTATGTGTTAAAAGTAATGACAAAAAATTTGCAGTACTAAAATATGGTCACACCTAGTGCATATAGTCTATGTAACCCATTGTCATGGTGTTGAGCATACTCATGGCTTATACATTTTACTTATGTAACCCAAAGTCAATGCATTGAAGAATGACTATGGCTTGGGTTTCTTTCTTTAGTCAAAAGTCATGGTGCTTATGTTGGCTGTAACTTGAGTTTGGCTTTCTATAATATTTTGTAGCAAAAATTTATGATACATATCATCATCATGACGTTGGTTTTAGCATTTTATAGTTTGGTAAAGGAAAAGCCATAGTATTAGAGGCTATATTGGCTTTTAGCGCTAGTGGAATACTTAGTTGATGCAACATAAAATTATTATCATTATCATGGATTTGTTTCGAGTTAGTTTAGTCGTGGCTCCAAGAAATCTTCATAGCCAATAGAATATGTCACACAGTGAAATAATTATGTTGATTGAGGTGGCAAGTGGGTCGGGTAGCCCAGGCACATCCCTAAGCATGACTCGACTAGGCCATGCTTGGCCAGGCATGCCATGGTCCAGAACCATGCTTAGACCTGGGTCATGCCAGCCTGAGGCACGGCTCATGCCATGTTGGGCCAGGGGCTGCTGGACCTCATGTAAATCCTTTTCACAGCACTCCAATGCTTTCTTTTGAGATTGTCCATGAGTTGACTAGCTACTCCCACTACATGTGTAATGTCTAATCTTGTACAAAATATAGTAAATATTATAGTTCCAACTTATGATATATATGATACACGAGTCATCTTCCTCCTCACTTATTTTATGTTAGGATACATACTTGATGATAACTTGAAATTAATAGGAAGTGAGGTCGAAATTGACTTATTACCTTGCATGTTGAAGCATTACGAGATCTTGTTAAGATAATTTTCATGAGTGTGCTAAATCTTTATGTTATTTCTATCACAATAAATATGTATCCATATAATCTTGTTTGCTAGTCTCAAATCATTCATATCAGACTCCCTAGCCAACTATGTCTTTAATTCTTGGATTTGATATATGAATACCAATATGTCATTCAAGTAAAATAATAGAATGATGAATATATTTTTATCATCAAACCTCTTATAGTACATACAATGGTCTGAACTAAGTCTTTTATGCCCAAGGTTAATGATGAATGAATCAAATTTCTTATACCAACATATTGGTACCTATTTGAGACCTATAGATATTTATTCAACTTATAAATCATGTTCTTCTTATATGTTTTAGCAAAACCTTCTGATTGTAGCATATAAATTTTTTCTTTGGATTATCCATTAAAAAATGTAGTTTTGACATCTAACTACTCTAAATATAGATCAAATGTAATATACAAAGTCATTACTACTATGAGTGTTGTAAGACAAACAAACATGGAAAAAATCTTATTAAAGTTGATGTTTTCTTTCCGAGTATATCACTTCACCACCAATCTTATTAAAGTTGTAGACCTATTTGTTTCCAATAGATTTGCTTCCATATGATAATAATACTAGTTTCTAAGTTTTATTCTTGTATTAAGTTTTAATTTCTTTATATATCTTCAGTTAGCTGGTGACCCCATCGCATGTCGGCTAGAGGCTCGGCTGGGGTGGCAGGCACACCGTGGCACTACCTACTCACACCACCTAATTTCCACCACACCATGACCACATCCACACTCACACCGCACCCCACCTACCCCACCCGAGAGCCCCAACCCCAAATTCCAAACCCAACCTGCAACTCAAACCCTAATGATAAAAATCCAAAAAAATTAAAATTTTTTTAGTGTTTTCAGGACTCATCCTGGCTGTTCGATTTCATTCCAATGGCCAGGGCAATAAATTGATGACTGTCGGGTTTCTGCCCACTTAAAATTCAAAAAAAATAATAATTAAAAATTAAAAAATAATATTTTTTTAATCTCCAAATATAGATTAAGAGTTTTAAGTTTTCATTCTCATTTCTATATTAAATTGACTCTCAACTTTTTGGCTCTTAAGTCTTCTATGCTGTCTACTATCTAATAATTTCATTCTCAACTCTCAATTTTCACGACACTTTTTTGTTTTTGTATTGTAAGTTGTCATTCCTAGAATTCTACTTTCTAGTAGATTTTTTTTGTTGTTTCATTTTACTCCGAGGGTAAAAATTTGGGTGTGATTATGACTATGGGTTGCAAATTTATTTGTGATCTATCTCATTTCTAATTCAAATTTCAGAATATTATTTGGGTAATTTTTGTCTTGTGTTATTTTTTTAATAGTAAAAGTCAAACAACAAAATAATTAAAAAAATGGATAATGGTGAATATAATTAAAATAAGATTAATAATAATTTAGATATAGACATAGATAATAATGATAATTGTATGGAAAAGGCTAAGGCCGAAAGCATATTTTTCTTCATAGCCTCAACTCAAACTCAAATGCCTAATAAACAAAAAAATTAAAAGAACATCTATAATTTGGAGTCACTTTAACATTATATAAAAAAAATATTAAGGGCATTAGTCAATATATGCATGTAAGTATTGTAAAAATATATATACATATAGAAGTGTGTGTAGGACTGAGCACCTAAAGAAGTATACCGATCAATATACTAAAAAACATAGTATATTAGATACTAAGCAAAACCAACTAAGCATGAGCGGTGTGGTATTTGAATCTGGATCTAGTTCAACTACTTTGACCTTATTCATATACCATAATGACTTACAGATGAAAGACATGACCAAATTGATTATCATCATGGATCTTCTGATTAGATTTTCAAAGGATTATAGGATTGTGAATATCATGCAGACCTACTTCTAGCTAGCTTATCGTAGAATTCCTATGTCCATATGTAGGATTGACATTATTAATATTATAAGTTAGAAAAATAATTACTAATTAATAAATTTAGACAATATAGTGGCATAGTGTCCATGATGTCCGATATCTAGACTAGTCGTGATAATGCTTCTTTTGCATGTCTTATAGCCCACTATGTAGTAGAAATTTAATAAAAAGTTTTTTGGATTTTCAGAGATTCTTCTTCCTTATGATTATCCTGACATATGTGAGTGCATAATAAGAATCTTTAGAGATTATTATTTTCAAAATAAAATATTTAGTATCACATTTGATAATGCATCTTCAAAGAAGTAGCTATTAATATATTTGTTATGACTATAAAAGATGGACCATTAAGTAAAATTTTTCAGATTAGATGCATATGTCACATTATTTACCTAATAGTACAAGTGGGGATGAAAATTATTTTCAATGCATTAGAAAAAATATGAAACTCATTAAATATATTTGGACACCTAGTAGAAAACAAGAATTTGATAGTCTCTATTTGTCTATGGGTCTAAAGAAGAAGAAATTCCAAATGTATGTGAGACATGATTGGAATTACACTTATCTAACTTAGAGTCATGTGTTGGATATGAATACGTGATATCTAACTATGTCAATAGTAAGAGTAATGAACTTATTATTAATGATAGTGACATAAATTTAGAAATTTCTTTTATGAAATTCATGAAAAAATTTTATGACATGACAAACATGTGCTTGTCTATGTACATGCCCTCCACTTACATTACACTCAGATGCATATGTAATATTTATAGAATATTTAGCAAGTTTAGAGATGACCTGAAATTTAGTACCATGTCTATTGAAATGGAAACTAAATACTTAAAGCACAAGTCTACCATTTCATCTCTTTATTTCCTAACTACCTGCATGGATTTTAGTGGTTAAAGTGGAAGGGGTATAGATATTTTTGACATGCATATTCATATGCAATAACTTGCGATATAAAATGAAGGGTTCATTCATGAAAAATTGATTGAGTTATTTATATACTAAGACACTAGGTATGGTAGTAGTTATAGCAAAGCTCCGAGTATGGACATGGATACCATTATCAAAGACACTGAATTAGATATTTTAGTACTTAGATATTAATTACTGCTCAATTCTATAATATAACGATAATAAAAACTATCATATTATATAATGGTAGAAATCATATGTCTCTATATATCCCATAAATATCTAAAATGGCATAATATCTACTGACTCCTCTAGTGTCGAGCATAGCATCCAAGTCTACTTTTTTTGTTGTAGCCAATCTCATTTCGGATAGGAGATCATAACTATGGTCAGATATCATTGAGGTACTTTCGTACATGAAAGATTAGGAAGATTCCAAGTTGGGCATCCAGGATCTGACTAGAACAAGAGTCTAGGAGTTGTTGGCAGATGATGACTCATGAGATTATAAGGATGTTGACCTATCGTGAGTGATACCATCAGATTCTTACATGATGATGATCATCATCATTTGCATACTAACACTAATTGGCTTTAGGATCGAACTTGATGATTATTATGTTATGATATTTTATTTTTGGATGATAAATTTTTTGTATTATTTTTAATTATTTAAAATTTTGTTATTGATTTTATTCTATTATAATTTATGTCATTACTTAGAATGGATAACTTAAAATTTGAAAATTTAAAATTTAAAATCAAAAATCTGTTCTCAAATACTTAGTTTTTTTCTCGAATTTCAAGTTTCACCCTCACTTTGAAATCTTTAAAAATTGAAAATGCATCTGATTTCTTCTTGATTGGATACTCTCAATATCTCTTTAAGTAATCATCAATAAAAAATACAAAGTATTTTTCTCATCCTTTAGATATTTCTAGTGATTCTCATACATCAAAATAAATCAAGTACGGAATACACTTACTCCTAGTAACTGGTCTATTGAACGTTAATTTATTCTACTTGTAACACAATGCTCACAAAAATATAGATCTACTAATTTGATCCTTGAAAGTAATTTCATATTAGAGATAATCTTTATACCTTGTTCTAATAAATAACATAATTTGAGATGTCACATTATTATTGACTCTTTTCCTTTATTAATTGATGTGATAGACGCATTAGCTTCTTATGTTATTTTTCCTTAAACATGAATAGATTTGTTATGATTTTTTCTTCCTTCATAATCACAAGTGCACACCTCACAATATTTATCTTCTCATTCTCAACATGGCTATTGTATCCAAGACTACCTATTTATCCCAATGATAATATATTTTTTTCAAGTCCTTTATATGTCATATCTCTTAAATAGTATAAACCATACTATCAAACATTTTTATTTTGATAGTACTAATACTAACAATCTTTAAAAAATGATAATCACCTAAGTGTATAGAACATCCTGAGATTGGTTCATATTCATGGAATTTATAGGTGTTAAATAGTATATGTCTTGGCACGACATAGTCCAAAACCATGCCTCATGCCAGGCTGGGCCACCCCATGGTAGGGTTCATGTCATGTTGGGCTAGCATGAATCCTACCTAATGTCGGGCTAGGCATGACCTATGTGCCTGGACTAGTGGCATGGTAAACTAGACTGGGTGACCTCTTGACAGGAGCCCCATCAGGTAGTCATATGGGTAGTCTAATTTATGATTTTTAAAAAAATTCAATCGCCCCATCATGGGGTCATCCAATTTTTTTAAAATAATCAATCATGTGGCTGATCATAATTGGTCGACCACATAAGCCAGCCACCTATTGTATGAAAAAGCTAGCAACAAGTTTATTTTGCATGCAATATGGTACCTTCAGAGTTAGGAATTGCTCAACAGGGCCATGCACTTGGCCGTGCAAACCGTGCCATGCTTGGTCGGTGGACTATTCCACCATGTCATGTTAGCATGGGTGCATGATACGACCTATTTGACACTTCTAGTGGAACTATTCTCATTGAGATGTCATGTGTCATTAAAATCCTGAGTCTAGTAATCAAACATCATCAAATTTTTTTTCTACTTTCAAATGTTGCCATTGCCTTATTGTACAAGATGTTGCTATCATCATAGATACTATAATATTTTTTTGAGTATTTGATAGCTCATCACCTTTACTCTTTTTCTTATATCTACAATCTCTTTTGGAATATTATTTGTATCATAATTGACGTACTTAATATTATTCTTACTTCATGATTATGATCTACAATAATTCTGACTCTCACCGGGAACACACTTTGTGGATCTTCCTCGAATTACCATCAAAGTTTCTACTTGTTATTCATTTATGTGTTTATCCTTTTTATTATTGTGTATGTTTTTTTTTCTTCTAAGATAGCAACTAGAATATGATTAAAAAGTAGATAGTCCATAAGGATGTCATTTATCAGATTGCTAATGAGTTGATTATCTAGTCAAGTAGACTCTGAAGTAAAATCTCAGTATGTTTCAACTTCTTCTATTTTATGACCCAATGTAGTAAGTTGAAAAAATAGTGTATTCAATCTATTGATATGATCAGTTATCATAGTAGATTCTATCATTCGAAGAGTATAGTATCTTTTTTTAAAGAAGATCTTGTTATGAAGTGACTTTATCTCATATAATTCAATGAGAATATCTCATAATTTTTTTCTATCACACGAGATAGTACTCCATCAGTTAGGGTCAATTGTAGAGTGATAATTTTATTACTATTCTTCTCGTTCCACTTATCTTTAGTAATCTTAGTATGCCTTTTTCTAATTGCATTTAAGCAATCATCTTTCCTTTATATTACCTTGATTTTTATTTTTCATAATGAAAAAATATTCTCATTGAATTTTTTTTATTTTAAACTTCATTGTCATTTATTTCACATTTACAATAAATAGTATATGAGGATAGTAGTAACTATTTATTTTAATATACCAAGAAAGTTCCCAAGTAAGTGGTGGGGTTGTAATACCTTTTAAAATAGAATTTTACTTGACATGCATTAATAACAAAAGTTACTATCCTAAACCTCACCTTGATTATCATTGCTATAAAAATAAAACACAAAACAATATTTTAAAATAAAAAATGTTATCCTCAATTAATAAATTAAACAATACAATAAATAAAATACAAGCTAAAGGAGAATTAAAATTAGAATGGATTTTAATGGAGGTGAGATCACCTTTTATAGAAAAAAAAAATAGAAATCCTAAATAAATTTTCAATGTGGGTAAGGTTAAGTTTCACCTACCTGCTTAAATGTCCATTAATGATGTTATAAGGGTGTTCACATCATATAATGTAATAACCTTTAGAGTGAGAATAATATCCTAATAATCAAATCTGCAAAATATTACAATATTATCCAAAACTAAGACTGAGTTCATATTATTTACCGAAATCTTAAGCTTAGAAATTAACTTTATAGATGAAAATATTTATTATAAACTTGGATATGCAACAAAACACATATTATTCATATGGTACAATTGGAGTACAATATATTTATCTAAAAATTCAACCTTTATAATAGTTCAAAGTACACTGATATGAGATATTATTGAATACAAGATGTATTAAAAGAAATATTAGTTATATTTGAAAAAATTTACACAAGCAAAAAAATCATAAATATTTTAGTAAAATTCTTATCATCGGTAAAATATAATTTCAATAAAACATATGATAATACATATCTTTCCATTTATGGTAGTTGAAGGAGATTTGATACGCATATATGTATGAGATGAATGGACTAATTTGATTTGGTAAATATTTTCAATAATTTGGTCTCATTTTAATTTAAATAGTAATATATAATTATTATTTTAAAATTACATGCTTTATTTCATCTAGTTAAGGTTCCTTTTGTTACATGATATACTAATAATGTGGCATAATTTCCAACTTTTTTGAAAAAAAAAAACAAAAAACAAAAGAAAGCAAGATGGGTATTAATATATAAGTGAAGAAGTTTCTAGTACATGTTTGATTAGTATAAAAGGTTATAACTTTAGACATTGAATTTTATGTATAAACTTGTAATTTTGGTAAATTTTAGGAAATTTAAATTAATTGATTTTAATAAAATAAAGTATAAATAGAATTTAATTTAATTTTATTAACAAAAGTGCAGTTTTAAAAACAGAAAAATATATATATGATTTGGGTTTTGATTTTGGAGACCGTGTGACGAATTTAATCGGAACGGGACGGACGGGCGTCGCAGATCTTTCTGGGGTCCCACCACTTCGATTCATCGGAACGGAGAAGCACAGTTTATAAATAAGCATGCAGCGCATAGAAACGTCAGAGAGAGAGAGAGAGAGAGAGGGAGAGGGAGAGGGTGAGCGCCGAGCTGATGTGAGCCGGCATTTATTTCCACAAGCGACGAGCCACGAATAATGCGAAAGGAAAAGCGACGCCAACATTTATAGTTAGTTGACAAATTGCCTTTAATGGATGCACCTTCCTCATTTACTTCCATTACTGCCCACCAGACCAACCCTCTCGCATTGTAAACGAGCAAACAGCATTGACTCATCTCCTCTACTGTTTTCTTCCTCTTCTGTGTCTCCTTTCAAATATGGTCATCACCAGCATCAACATGCATCGCGCCCAGTGATAAACATTTGATATCATCGCCACTAGTTGACCCACGCGTACACACAGATACGCACTCATACTTTCGTCTTTATATCGGCGGTTCATCCTCTCCGTATAAACAGTGATGTTGTTGGTGGCGGCGATGGAGATCGAAGCTGCTAGTAGCGGCAGCAGGGGGTCCGCTGTTCTGGGCGCTGATGGTGTTGGTGAAGAAGGGGTGTATTTGGTGTGGGAGGATCTAAGTGTCGTTTTGTCTCCCAAAATGGGGCACGTGAGAACAAAGAAGCTCCTTCAAGGGCTTCATGGATATGCTGAACCAGGGAGAATATTGGCAATAATGGGCCCTTCTGGGTCTGGAAAATCTACGCTTCTCGATGCCCTGGCAGGTATTCTTTTGTTTCCTCGTATAAATCATTTTTCTTCTCTCATCGACCTAATCCCAATCTGGCATATATTCATGTTTATTTATTAATTCGAACTTATTTTTCAAATTTTAAATATATTCTTGTATATACATACATACATACATAAATTTATTCTTGTATATACATACATACATATATGTACATACATGCATGCATGTATGTATGTATGTATATGTATGTATGTATATGTATGTATGTATGTATGTATATGTATGTATATGTATGTATGTATGTATGTATGTGTATTGTATGTGTATGTATGTATGTGTATGTATGTATATAATTTTGTGGGAGAACATTTTAGAAACATATAAAATACGTATTTATTGCATAGCATATATTTTATATATGATTAGAATAAAAATTTATTTTGTATGCTAAATATGATAAAGTATACGTATTTATATAAGGGGCTTGGGCACGAGATTAGAACAGGCAAGGCCCGTGTAATTTCTCTTATTATTGTTCACAAACATCATAATTTTTGTCAAAAAAAAAAAAAAAGAAATCTTATATTTTTTAAATGTATTGTTTTCATTTATTTATTTATTTATTTAAATTTATTTATGCAATTTTTGATAATTTGGGTGATATTAAATTAATTATAAATATTTTAAAAAGAAGACTTGTAATTGAACTTTAAAAGTTATATAGTTATATATTATTAAAATTAAAAATCTTCCGTCAAATGATTATAAATATATAGTTATATATTATTAAAATTAAAAATTATAGTAACAAATAAATTGATCAATTCTAAAAAATTTGTGACGCAATATTCCATATTTAGTAGAGGAGTTATAAATTAATGATCACATAATTAATTAGTAATTATGTGTAATTTTATAAATATTAAAATATTACGTCTCATAATAATTTCTAAATTAATTATATTTGATAATAATAATAATAATAATACTTATATGGGTAATTAATGAGAAATATAATTTGGGATTTATATTCACATGATTAACTAGTAATTATTATTTAAATATTAATACAAAATTTAACATATTATATATCCCCACGTAATTAATTAGTAATTAATATTATATATTTTAGAAATGTAAAATATAATACTCACATAGTTACTTAATATGAGATTAATATTTATATATTTAAGAATTTGTTTATATAATTAAATGGTCTAACTATTTGGTTTACTAAGAACCACTTGGTTCCAGCGGTTCACCGGTTCAACCACTAGTTTGTTTGGCACTACTTACCGGTCCAGCCCAGTTTATTTGGCTGAAGATATGCATTAATGTTTAAACAGGTAGACTCTCAAGGAATGTGGTAATGACTGGGAGTGTTCTTCTAAATGGCAAGAAAAGGACAAACAGTGGCAGTGTGGTACGTTACATCTGAATTTAATACCCTATTATATTTTTGAATCATTATTATTATTATTTTTCACCTATTTAGAAAAAAATAATAATTTCCTACCAAAATAAATAAATATTTTCCTAACTAAATAAATAAATGAATGAATGAATGAATATATATATATATATATATATATATATATATATATTATCAAATCACAATTATCATAAATGAGAGAAAAATAATTTAACGTGAAAAGGGTCTGAGCTAACCAGGGTGTGCCAACTCGAGGCTCGAGTCGACACAGCCAGCGACCAGCATGGTCATAAGACTACATGAACCGCTTTGGCTAATGATGTCTCAGCCAGACAAGGCTGGGCTCCTCAACGCAAGGCATGAAACAAGTAATCACAGCTCCCGTCTCTCAAAACATGATTCTGATCCAGGCATATGTGACTCAAGAAGATGTGCTGCTAAAAACTCTCACGGTGAGAGAAACTATTACATACTCAGCCCAGCTGAGGCTTCCAGCAACAATGAACAAAGAGGAGGGCAGAAGAGTAGTAGAAGGGTGCATCATGGAGCTTGGGCTTGAAGATTGTGCCGATCGGCTAATCGGAAGCTGGCAGTTAAGAGGAATAAGTGGAGGTGAGAGGAAGCGACTGAGCATAGCACTCGAAATACTCACCAAGCCATGGCTAATGTTCCTCGATGAACCCACTAGTGGGCTTGATAGTGCTTCTGCTTTCTCTGTGATTCAAACACTGAGAAATATAGCATCGGATGGAAGAACGATCATGTGTTCTATTCACCAACCAAGTAGCGAAGTCTTTGCGTTGTTCGATGATCTTTTCTTGCTTTCCAACGGGGAGCCAGTTTATTTTGGAGAAGCGAAGAAAGCTGTTCAGGTATGGAAAAAAATAAAAAAAAAATAAAAGATATTATTATAGTAATTTCAATATTAATTGCAACTTAGTTAAGCATGATTAGATTATCTTACATGGTAGAATATAATTAAGAGAGTTCAAAGCTACATGTTTGATCTTCCAACATAATTGTATCGGACCAGGGGTTCTTTTTCATGATTAAAGTACTTGTTGATAAGCTATTATGAGGGACATAAACTAATCTAAGTATCAAACATGAAATAAAAGTAAACGTACAATTAGATCGAAGATAGTAATATAGAGAGACAAGTGAAGATGTTATTGAATAATATTGATAAACAAACACGCCAACTATATGAATCTAAAATATATCATAAACATACATATCGATACTTTAATTTTACAATTATATTGAAATATCAATAATTAAGAAATATAAATCTAAAAAAGATGTTATTGAAGATGTTATACTTGATTCTTTTGTATATCAAAAGGAAAAAATGTATATATCATACATGTGCAAGATGAAGATTTATATAAGCAATATAAATCTAAAAAAAAATGAAAAATACATAGTTGTACAAAATAATAATCAAACATATACACAACTGTACAAAATAATAATCTAATATCCACCCTTAAACTCATGCTGATCTATGAGAAATCATTTTGAGTTTAAAAGATAAAGTTAGAAAAATTCCTAGAGGAAGAGATTTTTTAAGATATCATCTAGTTGATCATGAGAAGAAATAGACTGAAGCACGAGTGTATCCTGAAGCAAATGATGATGAGTGAAATAACAATCAATCTCAATATATTTAGTATGTTCGTGGAAGATATCATTATGCACAATATGAACAACACTTTAATTATCACAGTGAAGCTTGGTTGTAGTGGAGTAATCAACACTAAGATCCTATAGTAACCAATGCAACCATATAAGTTTGGTGGTAATAGCTACTAATGCTCTATATTTTGCTTCATTGTTTAAATGAGTAATAAATATTTGTTTTTTGCTTCTCCAAGAGATAAGAGAAACATCCAGAATAAATTAATATATTGTTGTTGATCGACAATTAGTGGGATTACCTCCTGAATTTGTATCTGAATATGTATGAAGAGTTAATGAAGAAAGAGAAAAAAAATAAAGGATATCAAATATGATACCTTTCAGATATCAAATAATTCTGAGAACAACAATATAATGAGAAGATCTAAGAACAATCATAAACTAATTGACTGCATGAAATGCATAGGAAATATTAGGACAAGTAACAATGAGATATATTAACTCCCAACAACCTATCTGTGAAGAGTAGCATCAAATAATAATTCGTCATTATGAGAATTGAGATGATAGTTATATCTTACAAGTGTGTCGACTATCTTATAATTAGTTAGAGATGTCAAATGGATCATGTCATGCCAACATGGCCTATTTTTGGGTAGCTTACTTGGGCTACCATGTCGTGACATGCCCAGCATAGTAAGATTGATAATTTACCCGACCCAGCACAACATGACCGATATGGTTCCATATAGCCTCATGCCTAATATGTCAGGTTCTCTCGAGTCATGCCGGATCATGCTAGTTTTGCAGGCAGCACTATCATAGGCACCGTCTATCCGCCAATGTGGTAGGCATAGGCCATAGTCATTGTGTGGACTCATGGTGAGTCCATGATCATGAGCCATTGGGACTTATGTCCTGCCATATTAATGTAGTAGGTTTTATTAAAAAAAAACTCATCACGTGAACGTGGTGGATAAATATAAATAAAAATTTTAAAAATCTAAAAAAAAAAAGGTCCAAGCATAGGTGAGTCACAGAAATCTAGTTACTTGGTTTTATGTGACATGTGACCCATTCTCAGTCTTGGGTCATAGTCACGCTGTCAGTGTACTGTGCCAATGGGATAGGCATGTGGGTCATGCCTGACCCAGCACAGCAAAAGCTGTACATCAGACTAGCACAACCTAGGTTTAGACATGGTTTCGGACCATGTCGTGGTGGGCCAAGCATAACTCAATTGAGTGATGCCTTGTGTTGTGCCCAGAATGCTCGACCCACTTAACATTCTACTTTTAATAATATTGACTTGAGAAATTAGATTGGAAGTATACATGGTTTGAGTAAGTTATTAATTATCTACAGAATAAAAAACTTCTAGACCAAGAAAATAATTAAGAGGACTATAATCTTTTATTTCGAATTGATGATCAAGAAAGTGTTCTAGATCATAAATACCTTGCATATCAATGCTTGTAATGATCATATAATCGATGTATAAGAGTGTAATAATAATATCATGATTAGATTGTCTAAGAAAAAGAATTGTATCAAAAGAACTACTTGGAAAAATATGCTTTTTAGAACTAAACTTGGCAGACCATGTTCGAGGAGCTTGTTTAGAATCATAAAATTTCTAACAAAGTTGACATGTTTGTCAAGGAAGCCTGAAGGGTGAGAATAACCAGGAAAAGGCTATATATAGCTTTTTCTGAGAGTTTACCATTAAGAAAAATAAATCTGACATCTATATGAAAGAGTGGTCATTTGTAAGTCGAAGAAATGACAAAAAAATTATGATAGGAGAAAGTCGAGAAAATGAAACAAAACACTCCTCATAATCCTAAGTGAAACCCCTAACAACAAGGCAAGCCTTATAGTGATCAAAAATGTCATATATTTGATTCTTGATCTTACAATCTCATTTACAACATATAGTAGATTTTCCAGATGAAAGATTAATTATATCTCATGTTCCAATCTTATGTGATTCATTTAACTCTTCTTTCAATCTTTGTTACCATTAAGGATTAGAGGAAGCCTCATGAAAAGTCTAAGATTCTTGGAGAGAGGCAAGAGCAAAAAAGTAATGGAAGTTACGAAAGTAAGAAGGAATAATAGTTATTCGATGGAAATGACAAAGTGCATGAGAATCAGAAAGATTGGTAGGATTCATAGCTAGGGTAGTATCAGTGGGCATGTCGATAATACATATTGGAGTCTCATTAAATATAAAAGAAGACACATTAGAAATAGAAGGGGGGAACTCAAATACCAAAGTGGATGCTCAAATGTAGATGTGGGAGACTACTTAGGAAAAAGAATAGAGAGTGGATCAATAAACGAAATAGGTGAAATAGGAATATGAAATGGTTTGTAAAATATTTTGTGTTTACAAAAGACCACATGTTTAAAAACATGAAGATGATTACTAATTAGATCATAACACCTATAATCTTTTTGATCAATTACATACCCAAGAAAAAAAACACAAATGAGAGAGATTAAAATTTGTTTCATTCATGATCTTCAAAAAAAAAAATAAAACTACCACATTCAAAAACTATAAGTAAGTCATAAAAAGAAAAAAAACTAAATAATATATCATAAGGAGTTTTATTATGAATAATAAGAGGACACTAATTGATGGTGTAAATGGAAGTAAGAGTAATTTCACCCAAAATTTAAGAAGTGATAATAGTAGTAGCATGGATAATTAAGAATATGATGAAGTTTATGCTCAGTCTTGTCATTTTGCTGAGAAATGCTAGCATAAGAGGAATAAGAAATAATACTAAATTGATGTAAAATAGTAGTAAATTCATGGTCTTTATATTCTTGGGCATAATGAGATCTAAAAACATTGATAGGTTTAGAAAACTAAGTTTCAATCATTTTGGTAAAATATATTTGATAGGATTCAAAAAGATTTTTGAAGAAATAAATCCAAGTATTTCAAGAAAAATCATCCACAAAAATAATAAAATAGCATGATCCACTATTAGTAGTAATAGGGGATTGTTCTCATGTATCAGAATGAATAACATCACAAAGAGAGAGCATTAAAAATATTTTTATTAAATAAAAAAATAGGTTGTTTTCCAAATTGACAAAGCATACAATCAAAAGTATTATTGAAAAATGAAATTGAACCTAACAAATCCCTAGAATTTAGTTGTTCAACCCTAGAAAAAGATATGTGACCAAGGTGAGATGTCATAAATCAAGATAAAAGGTGTTTGTTTGAGAATCCTACACAACACAAATGGAAGAAAATGTTAAAGAAATACCAAGCTCAATGACATGTCCAATAGATAAAAGCTTATGCGTAAGTTCGCAAATCTAACAAATATTAAAAATAGACAAAATTAGTTTAGAGATATTATCAAGATGAGGTACATGTATAGGAGAATTATTTGTAGTATATATGATAAGCAAATAAGTGGTAGCGTGTGAAGAGACAATATCAATATAAAGATAATGCAGTAAGCAAAATCAAGAAAACATGTAGGAATACATGGTATCGTAGAAAGAGTAGTATTGAATGTACTGGAAGATAGAAGATAAAACCTAATTAACCATATCTAATAGATATGTCATAGAGTTAAAGAGAGTTGAAGTATGATCGAAAATGAAATAAAAAACTATAGCTAATAATTCAAACTAAATCAAGGCAGTAATATTCTAAAGAATATGACGATGAGTATAATAGGCTTTAATAGATTAATCTTTATTCGTACAAAAAGTGCAAATAAGAAGAATCTTCTTATTGTTATGTCATGTCATTATTTTTTTTGCCTTCAGAAACACAGGTAGATGAACTTGCTGATGGAAAAATAGGAGTAGTTGTCTGTAGAATAGTAGTTGGAGTAGCAAGAACTATGGCACGAGTAGAACTGTGATCGGTTTGAAGACGTATCTCATTATCAACTAACTTATGAATAACTTGTAATACTATTAATAAAAGATTCTGATATAGAATATAATTTTTAATTGATTAAAATTCATCACAAAGTTTCATTAGAAACTGAAATAATCATCCTCATTCATGGGGAACATAAGCCGATTTGGTGTCAACAAAATTGGAGAGAATTTGTTCAAATATAGTTAATTGATCCTAAATGGGGTTCATCCACTATGATACATAGTAATCCACTTACATAGTCTATGAGAAATTTGATAAAGTCTACATATGAACTTGAAATTGCGAGAACCACTTGATCCAGCACACCAAGTAACAAGTCATTGATTTCTTTGACAATGTTATGAAACCAAATGATTATCTGATGATTAGCACTTTCTCAATCAACTCAAATGTCATAGGCATAATCAGGTTTTTGTCATTTTTTTGGAATAAGATTGTTTCCAAAGGCGTGATGTCATAGCTTGCAGCTATGAGATAACTGTACATGGCTTGAGACTATTGAGTAAAATTATTTCAATCAAGAATAAAATGAATTGAACAAGAAATGTCATCACCAAGAATTTCTAAATTCTGAATGGGAAAAAAACATAAAAAAATGGATCCAAGATGCAAAAATAATTCAGAATGCACTTGGTCAAATTTTTGATCAACAATCAACGATGCTAATGTAGCACCGCCAATGAGCGGGTTGAAAGAGCTGATGTCAGCCTTGTAGGGTTAAAGATGCCTGAAGTTCATGCAATGCATGGATCTGATGTGCTCTGGAACAAGTGGTGAACGATATCGCATGAAAAAAAAATCAAGGATTTTTGGCAGTGCATGGTGATGTGTGAGGATGTTTATGGTGATCTTTTGCACACCAACATGATCATCTCGATAGGATCTTCCTTTGCGTGTCAATTTTAGGCTTTCGAAGGTAGGAAATATAGGGCACGCAGTGGTGTTCACCAGAAAAATGGGTTATATGGTGGTTGTAATGCCTAAATGTGAGAGAAGTGAAAAAAGAAAAAAAAAAAATCAGATAATTCCCTCCAATACCATGAAGAAAGACTTGGGTCTTTTGTATATTAAATGAAAAAAATGTATATATATCATGCATGTGCAAAATGAAGGATTATATAAGCTATAATAATCTAAAAAATGGAAAATACACAATTGCATAATATGACGATTTAACGTATACACAATTGTAGAAAATAATAATTTAACAAATAAAATACTAATTGATATATTAGAATATATTAGAAATATTACAATTATAAAACTTCTATATTGATTTTGTGTCTCCTGTCAATTGCATAACTCTCAATTTTGAACTCTTATACTTGTATAGCCATTCATTGAAAGAGAATAGGTTTTTCTTTCCATCTTTGCATGTTCAACAAGGCCTAGAAGAAATTTCTCTCCTACAAGAACTTTGACACCATATTGCTTATTCTTTGAAACATTCTTCGATGTTGGCCATTCTAATCATCTTATTGCTCTTCATGCAATGAAGCATATTCATGCTTCGAAACCCAATTAATCAGCATCAACATCATCAATCAAGTTTTATCCCAATTATGTATGGTCAGCTATATGAGTCGTACTTTTTCAATCCACTCGGTTAAAAATTATGTTGATTCTACACTTTAGTTGTTTAATCTTTGTTTACCACTTCTATCCACTTCTGCTCTTTAGTTGAAAGTCAAACCCAATGAATCTTCTCCATAATAAAATGGTCTTGTGGATAAATAATAGCTTCCATTGCTATATATTATGCTTCATCACAATGAATATATAGTCTCTGTTATAACTCAGGCACAATAAATACTTCTTCACAAATTAATGGGAAGAAATAGTTTGTTCTTGCTTCTAAAGTATCCTTGATTAATTTGATCTCTATATCATATGGTTCCATAGAAATGAATATCCATCTCATTTTCTCCACCAATTTCCATAAAAATAGTTTGTTTTTACATAAATGCGTAGGTTTTCTTCAAACATTACATTCATTTCTTCCATTTGATTGCGAAATGGTTCAAACATAATCAACAAAATTAATAATTTCATGATTTCAAAATATAAATGAATTCTTTTGCACCAATTTTTTTTATCCATCAAAACACTAAGTTGGGTTTTCATGTATGTAAAATTTATCATAATCATGAGCTTTATCTTTTTTATTGAATTTTAATTCATTTATATTACTTCTGTGTCAATCTCTTTCATACCAAATCCTCTACAAATTATGAAATCATTTAAAGTGAGTATATATATATATTCCAACTAGCTTAATCTTTTGGTTTATATCTTTTACAATTCATAAAAATTAAAAAAAAAATTATATTTTAAAAACTCAACATGTATAATCTTAATTGAATAATCTACACTCAATTCAAACATCAAGCCTAATGTCACAAAGTACATATTCAATCTTTAATCAACTAATTTTTTTAAAAAAATATTTCTAATCAAACTAATCTTCTACCTAATTTTTGTTGTAGATCTTCATTAGTTTTATTGATTAGAATAATATTATTTTGAAGATGTATTACTAACTTATTTGTGACCAAAACAAGGGGATGGAGCTAAAAGTCATACATAGTATACAAAATTAATGCTTTAGTAGGTAATGGTAATCTGAGAAGAGTTAATAACTTAACAATCTTATCTTTGAAAGCTGAAGAGAATATATCCGATGACTCTCAAACTTGAGACCTGTCACTCTTGGGTGAAGATATTTTATCTCACCAAGACATAACCTCCAATAAATACATGTAATAGAAGAATTGTTTATATGACCAGTCATCTTAGTACTATTCTCCCTAAAATATATTTAATATTATAGTTCTTATGGGATCTAGTATGTTTATATAATCATAAACAACTAAAATAAAGAGTTAATTCTTAAAATTCGATGATATAATTCTACTCCAATTGAAAATTCATTTAACACCTCATCAACAAAGAGAATAATTGTCACATCCTCATATATGTTATTGATGATATCAATATAACAATGATATACTTCTTTATTTTTTTACATGTATGTTAAACAAACTATCAAAGAACCCTATAATACATTTTTAAAAAATTAATAAAATACATATTAAACATTTTATTTCTATCTTTTTTTTTCATTTGTTTAAGTAATGAAATAACTTACAGAATAGACCATCCTAGCATAAATGAAAAATCCACACTAAATTTAAATATAATTTTATTAGTTAAATTTAAATAATTTTTTTTTGTTAATATCTTAGACTTATAGATTTCTCCTCGTATTTTATCACTTATTATTTTCAATACTTATATAGTTTCTCCCTCTTTTCTTTACTTTGTCACACACACACACACACATATTGTGTGTGTGTGCCATTCTTATGTTATATTGGCTATTCAAAGATCAAACATGTGATTTATAATATGAACCTATGATTATAAGAAAATGTACTTCATAAAGATCCCAAATATTGATACATAATAATGGACAATATTATTATTCATGATAATAATTTATAATTTGTTAGATATGTTTAAACTATTATTAATGTATTGGATCTCATAGATATTATAAAGTTATATATATATTTGGTTGTGAATACTATTGATATGATTGACCAATGTGAAAGTTTGTTGTATGTATTTACTTTGAGGTTGGTAAGGGGGGAGGGTGAAAAATAATTTTTTTAGTTTACAATTTGTGACATTCGTACTTAGGATACATCGAATGTAGTTGCTCCCCCAACAAGGAAACTAGTTAGACACATATTTAGTTGTCTCATGTAATTTGTATCTTGAACATTTTTTTTTTATTTTTAAAAAAAATGTTAGTATTAATACATAATAGCATAAGGTTTTATTTCAAATAATATTAATTTTTATTTTTAATAATATCAATAATTATTAATATTATTAAAAACCTAAACTTAACATTAATTAAAATTTATATGTGACATTTAATTAAAATTAATTTTATAAAAACTTAATATTAATTTATTATTATTTTTCTCCCAAATGAATATTCAATTTTATTTCAATGACTACTAACAACGTGATAATGTGATTGATAAAGATATTTACTCTACCTTATGGTCGTGAGATCAATCCTCAGGATATACGATGTCCTCCAAATTATCTATCAATTGGATTGGCTCAATTATGTTGTTGACATTAGAGTCTTACATGTTTTGATCCTGGGGCCTCGAGGCTCATATATGAGCTAAGGGATAGTATGAGTTATGTTTGAGAGCGAGGAGAGGGGGATAAAAAAAATTATTTCAATAACTTCAACAAGAAACTTGAATTAAAAATAAAACTTAAATTCAAAACTCATTTTATCGTCAATTTTTAGACATCTTTCTTATCTTATTATTATTTTTAGTATATGATAATTATCAAATATTAGTCACTTGCTCAAACTTATTATTTTATTAAAGTTAAGAGTTTAAATGATTTGATATGTAGATCATAAAATTTAGCACAAAAAACTATCACTAATGATGTATCAATTGCATGATCGGAAGGACTTTACCGACAATCTACTTTGATTCTATAATTTTAAATAAAATCAAAATAATTAAACAAAGAAATTTCATCATGTTATTTAAGAAATTTTTTATGCTTGCATTTTGTCACTGGTTTCTACATCAAAACATCACTGGTTTTTTATACATAATAGCATAGGTGAACTAATAAATATCTGATAAAGTCAAACATCACTTGATTGTCTTGTCAAAGTTAAACATTCTACGTAGACCTTACGATTAGGCCAAACCCAAAACCTACTAATTTGGCCCAACCCAAACCTACTTATTTGGCCCAACCCAAACCTACTTATTTGGCCCAACCCAAACCTACTTATTTGGCCCAACCCAAAACTACTTATTTGGCCCAACCCAAAACTTACTTAATTGGCTCGAGAAGCATGATGTGTGTGTTGGGAAATGCCGAACTAGGATAAATATGCACCAAAGGAAGGGATAGGAGGAAATAATGTATTGAATTAATCATATTTATCAACCATTCTACCATGTTATACAACATATCCCCTTTCCTAAAAACTCCCTTAAGTATGGAAAACATATTATTGAACATAATAAAATTGTAAAAATATACCAAAATATATAATTTTGATGATTTAAAATAAAAATCAAATTAAATAATGTTTAAATTAAATTAATCAATTATTCCAACTACTTGAGGTAGGTTGTATGGATTATGCTCTTCTAATCCATTATATTAAAAAAATATACTTACTTTTAATTATTTGATTGTTAAATCCTTATTTATAGCTTCTACTTAATTAGTGTTGGATTGACACTTTATTTTTTCTCTCTCCTCACTAATAGACTCAGACTTCCTAACATATGTACTATTAAGGAAGCACGGACACGGCTCCTTACAGCCGTGTCCGCATGTCCGATATTTGGACACGTGGACACGATGCGGACACCGCACGAATACGTGTCCGATATGCCACGTGGCGTATCATTGCACAATCCATATCCGATACGCCACGTGGCGTATCGGATGGTTGCGTCGGCAGACGGTAGTCGTATCTGTGCCTATAGTGCCCGACGTCCGACGACGTCGGGTGGCCAACATTGCCGCATGGGCGACGTTGGCCACTGGCAGGGGGCGGGCGCGATTTGAGGGTAAGGCAGGGAGCAGACGCGATTTGAGGGAGAGGGAGGAGCGGGCGCTATTTGAGGGGAGAAGAAGGGGCGGCGCGAATTGAGGGGAGAGGCAGGGGCAGCGCGAATTGAGGGGAGAGGCAGGGGCAGCGCGAATTGAGGGGAGAGACAGGGGCGGGCGTGTTTGAGGAGGAGGCAGGGGCGGGCGTATTTGTGTGGGGATGTGCATAAAATAAAATATTTTTATAAAATAAAATAAAATATTTTTATTTTATAAAATAAATAATATATATTTATTTTATATAATAAAGTATTTTAATTTAATATAATTTAATGAATTTTATAAAATACCTAATATTTATAATTAATA
Organism: Sapria himalayana; assembly: GCA_029783825.1. NCBI lineage: Eukaryota > Viridiplantae > Streptophyta > Magnoliopsida > Malpighiales > Rafflesiaceae > Sapria > Sapria himalayana. Next base: position 346,872 of record JAREIK010002830.1, read on the forward strand.
ATTTTTATTTTTATTTTTATTTTTTTATCATGTTGTATCCTAGCCGTATCCGTATCCTAGTTTTTTAGAATTTGTCGTATCCTCGTATCCTACCGTGTCGTATCCCCGTGTCCGTGTCCGTGTCCGTGCTTCTTAGTGTACTATGATGCCTACATTGAATATTACTTAACTATTTTTTTTTCTTATTTTATCTATATGAGCTATTACAATATCCTTTCTAATTATTATATTATTAATTTTATCATTTAGAGTCTTACAACATATCCATTATGTCATCTTCATCTCTATGATACTCATCATTTGTATTTATTACTTCTTAGGAACCCAACACTTAATTGCATAAATTGTGACTCCATTAAACTATGTAGCAAAAGATGAGTCACTGATTAGTGAAATGAGTTATTCAAAATATGCATTTGCCTTACTTCTAAATTTTAAAGCTATGAAGAACATAAAAATTAGGTTCGGATGGTTGTGCAATATGTAGACTCAAAATGAAATTCTAAAAAGAATAATTTATTATAGGGCATAGATCATTAATCACAATGGAAAAATTTTAGTTTTATATTCCTTTGTTATTTTATCTTAAATTTATATTAGACCTTTTAATTTGATTGGAAGCCTTTGATTGTATCCTAATCTCGCTTGGTGATTTAGTTGGTTAACTTATAAAAATTAATATGTTTAGACTAAAAGAAATTATGTTGATATGTTGTTTATAAAAATAAATATGAAAACATTAAAAATCATCCATAACATATCAAAATTAGAAAAAACAACAACAACAAAGAAAAGAGAGATTTTGGAATTAATGAGAAGCTAAGCTACTGATTCAAGTATCACTTCGACATTTTTTTTTTGTTATGGCACAATTAGCACAACACATGCCTATTGTGCATGCTTCTATTTTTTCATGTATCACTTTCATTAACGAATAAAATGACTAAGATATTATCTTATTATCACATTTGAAAACATACAACAAAAATGTGACAACATATGGATAGTGATGAAGAACCTTAGCATTATTATGATGATGCCATGACATTATGTTTCAATATATATATTATTTTTTGTTTTATTTTTTATTTATTATTAACGAGAGCACTCAACCTTTATGATGCCTCAATTCGACCACTTCCTTACATGAGAGCTTAACTTTTATACTTTTCATAGTGTTTTTACTTTGGTTTGCTTAATTTTTAAGTTATTTTTACTTTGGTTTGTGTTTCAAGTAGGTATTAGAGCCAAAACCCTGGAGAGAACAAACTCTAGGATATATAATGGTGCAAAAATCCTTCAAAAAAGACACATGCATTATATCAGGACAGTGCATGTCAGCATACTTCCTATAATGAACAACATCATTCACTACCATCACATGCCCATTGTGTGTTGGGCATAATATGATAACCATACCATGTTGTGTAGGCTCAACATGGTGCCCATACCATGTCGTATCGGCCTAACATAATTTATTTGTCACCTCTAATTAGTATTTGCAAGATATTTTGGATTTGATACATACTTTTGAAGATTAGTTATTTATCTTAAATCTCTCACTATTATTTACGGTGATAGCCAGACAGCTAGAGATATAGCTTTTAAATTATAATTTAGTGTTTCATGAGCAGTCGAAGCACATATATATGATCAATTTATTGTCACATCATATATTTAGACAGAAGATTAGCCAGTAGACATATTCACCAAGGTTAGTGTTTCACCTAGAGGTGTCAAACGGGCCGGCCCAGCACGGCACGGCCCGTTTTTCACGAGCACGGTCGTGCTACCGTGCCGTGCCCGGCACGGCACGGTGAGTTATAGGCGGGCACGGCACGGCCCGTAGGCACGGCAAGGCCGTGCCGTGCCGTGCCCGGCCCGCTCGGGCACGCCTTGCCAATACAGGCCAGGCCAGGCGGCACGGCAGGGCAGGCGGGGCGGGAGCCGCAACGCGGGACCGGGTCAACCGGGGTCCGGGTCCCGGGAGGCCAGCACGAGCACGGGCTGAAATTGCCAAAATGGCAGATTAGAAAATTTTTTTTTTTATTGTAAATTTTTTTATTAAGTTACTGTATAGACTTTAGAGTATTAGTAATAATTAAAAAATATAATTTTTTGTAAAAATTATAACATTTAAAATTAAATAAAACAAACAAAAATTAGAAAAAAAAATTTTTTTTTTTCAATTAAGTTTAGCTTTTTTTATTATTATAATTTATTAATTATATATTAAAATTTAAAGTTATTAAATTTTAAAATAAAATTTAAATCGTAAAATAATAAATAAATACATTAAGTTAGTAAAAATTATAATTAAAAAAAAATTAAACTACACAAATGAAAAATTACCATTCATACTTTTGAAACCAATAGTTCGAACAAAACAAGTATAAGTTTCAACACAGCGTATGGTACAAAGTACAAACAAAGCGTATAAATAAAATAAATAAAAAAACATCGAAAAAAAAGAGCAGATGAGCATCAATCGTCAAGCGGCATATCATGAGAATCATCAGCCGCAACATCAAGATCAGTATCATATGGATAATCATCGGCAATCAGCTCCTCCGCCATCGTAGTGGATGTGGATGCGACTGCAGTGTCTGTCACAGTCCCAGCTTCAGCACGATCACTGATGTTAAATCTTGATTCCTCCCAATCCTTCAAACATGTCAAAGCCTCAACCATATCTGGACGTAATCTCGATCTCCTATCCGAAATCACGTTCACTGCAACAGAAAAAGCAGACTCCGATGCTACGCTCGACACCGGATGAGTCAGTAGATCCCGTGTCATCCTAGATAGCACGGGATAGGCGGACTCATATGATTTCCACCACTGTAATAAATCAAGATTCTTATTATCAGAAGGTGATAGGATTGAGCAGTAATCGGTATCTAAGTACCGAGAAAGCTCGCTCCTATATGATGGTCCACCCCTATGTTTCCCCCTCGCTAGCTGAATGAAAAAATCGTCATCTCCGAATAAGGTATCAATGTCCGTAATCACGGTCTCACTACCACCACCACCGTACCTAGTATCATAGTATGTGAATAGGTCAGACAATTTCTCATGAATGAACCCTTCAGGTGGCTCTTCCAGGTTCATGCACGAGGAAATGTAAGTCAGGGTGTTTTCAACCCCTTCCACCTTAGCCCTAGGGTCCATGCATGCTGCGAGGCAATAAAGAGATGGAATGGTGGACCAGTACTTCATGTACTTGGTCTCCATCTCTGCAACCATATGGCTAAGCGTCGGGTCCGCTCGATACTTCCTAAACATGCTACTAATGTTGCATATGCAACGAAGTGCAATGCAAGTGGTGGGCGTATACACCGACGAACACATGTTCGTCGTATCATAAAATATCTTCAGGAATTTCATTTAGCCCAGTCAGTGTCGTCAATAATAAGTTCGCCACTTTTACTATTGACGTAGTCGGATATCACGTGTTCGTATCCAACACATGATTCCAACATCAGGTACGTGTAATTCCAACGATGTCTCACATCTGATTGGAATTTCTTCTTCTTAAAATTCGCAGACAAACAGAGAATACCAAACTCTTGTAGTCTGCGAGGAGTGCGAATATACTTGAGTGCATTGCGTATATTTTCCAACGTGGGGGAACAGACCTTCATACCCGCTTGAACTATCGGGTTAATCACATGACACATGCATCTGACATGAAAGATCTCTCATAATGGTGCGTCTCTAATATTCCTAACAAACATATTGATCTCTACTCCATTATTCGCAGCATTATCGAAAGTGACACTAAAAATTTTATTTTGAATTTTATATTCCCTAAATATTTTCATCATACACTCAAAAATGGCCGGGCCATCATGAGGATGAAGAATCTCAGTGAATCCTAATATTTTTTTATTGATTGTCCAGTTAGAATCTACATAATGACTCGTGAGACATGTATAATAAGAATCATCGTGACATGTCCATATATCGGACGTCACGGACACCACTCCACTAAATGCCAAAAATTCCTTAATTATTTTTTGTTTTTCTAACTTATATATCTTTAGTATGTCACTCCTAGATGTAGACCTAGGAATCCTACGATAGGATGGCTGAAAATAAGTCTGCATGATGCGCACTACTCTCGGATCTTCCGAAAATCTGATCGGAAGACCCATCAATGTGATGAGCCTGGCCATGCCGTCCCTACCCAACTCGCTGGAGTATACGAAGGGAGTAAACTTTGAGACTGAACTCGATCCAGTCTCAAAAAATGTAGTGCCAAGTTGGGTTTGCCTAGGATCTAAGGGTCCATGTTTTTTGGAGCATATTTCAGCATGCCTCTTGAGGTGCCCAGTCCCACATGTACTCTTGCATGTTAAAAGTCTCATACAATATTTGCACTGTGCCATTTCAAGTTCCTCACCCCTAACATCTACTTGTGTTATGATTTTAAAATGTGTCCAAACTACAGAAGTCCTCCTAGTTTTTTATTTTTTAGAACTTTGGGCTGAGATGACAGGAGAAACCAAAGTTTCAAGAGCCACAGACGTCTGTGTAACACTAACGCCATGGCACGCGTGACGGCACGCGTGACACGACTCACGCCTCACGCCACGGCACGCGTGACACGCCGCCAGTGCCACGCGTGCCTGCGTGAACCGGCACGGGATGGACCCCTGCCAGCGTGCCGTGCCAAGGCACGAGCCGTGCCGGGCCAGGCACGGCACGGCACGCGAATATCTTAACCCGGGCATGGCACGGGCCCGGGCACGGTTTAAGAACGTGCCGGGCCGGCCCGGCACGTTTGACACCTCTAGTTTCACCAGTTTGAAGAGGAGTATTATGGTTTGTTGTTTTTTATTTTGTTTTTTATGTAATATATATGAGATCGCCCAACTTTGGAGTTATATCCCAATTTGACTAGTCTCTTATACAATGGCTTAGCTTATATATTTTAAATGATTATTTTCATTGAGTTATTTTTCCTTTTAGTTTTAGTTTGTGTTTCACCACATATGACATATATGTGGTGAAACATCATGGTTGTGCTACTTTCATTTTAATTTATTTTTGTTTTATCCATTGTTATATTTTATTTTTTTTATCACATTTAATCTGACATATATGAGAATTATTATTTTATCATTAAAATAATTGGACTAGTTCACCTAGCATCTAGTGTGGGCAGCATTCCGCTGCCTTGGAGAGTGGCACCGGCCCAATGAGCCATTGGACGAGTATTCCGCACAATAATATGGCTCAAAAAGGTGTCGGGTGTGCATGTCACGTGCCTCATGACTTTTTGATTTAATGGGGCATCTACTACTCGATATGATGACACTGCATGGTCTATGTGTGCATGTCAGGTACCGGGCCAGACATGCGGGTCGTGCATGACCCAGCACAAGGCAAGGCATGAGCCGTGTCATGGGTTGACACAATCTGGGATCATGCATGGTTCTAGACCATGTCGTGTCGGACTAGGCACGACTAAATCATGTCATGTTGTGGGTGGTCCTGGTCACCCAGCCTGATTGACACCTTTACATGACATGAAATGGTGACCTACCCGGGCCAAATTTGGCCCGGTTCAAATTTCATGTTGAGTCATGCTTAGCTTGTGTAGTGGGTCAGGCATAGCCAATGATTCGAGTTTGGTGTTTGAGATTCATGTGTCATATGTTTTAAAAATAGGATGGTTGATCAAATCGGGAGAGACGCATCAACTATGTGTGTCTTCGGCCCCACCCAAACACTATCATTTCTCCTAGCCAAGGCTAGGCATTAGCCTGAATCCAAGTTAACCAAACATAACCATGTTGGGTCCAACACGACCCATGCATGATGCCCAAGACTTGATGAGTAGACATTGACCTGACTCGATCCAGCACGATTTGTCACACATTTTATCGACTAGGTCATGTTGGGCTATCGATATTCTAAGCATGTCAAGTCGGCACAATATGACTTCCAAAGTGGATCATGTTGGTACGACATAACAACTCATTCAAAGCTACAGAAAAATGGTTGTGTCTGCTCGATATGGTCCGTTTGAAATATATACTTGATATTTATTATCCTATTTATCTTTTATTTTTTTTTTCTTAATTAATATTTATTATTTCATTATTTATGATATATAAGAATCATGGCTCATTTATGCTGATAATAAAAAAGGGGGGCAACATTTAATAAATATTAAAATTATGATACCATTCATATATTATATTATGTTATCATTATTTATATCTTTAAAATAAGTTAATTGGTTTATATAATACTTTTACTCATATTGTTAAATATTTCAATGTATATTTTGCACACTCATTTTTTTTACATATACTAATTCGAAGGAAAGTTTTTTTTTTTTTTTGATATTTTACCAATTATGAGCTCTACAACTAGTCAAGTCTTTAAGATACTTAGAATTCTTAACAATTTTGATCTCGATAGTTTCATGTTAATTAGAATTTTAACTCGACTGATATAATAAATGATGATTAGAGAGCAAGATTATTAGCATAAATACTTGAAGAATTAGACATAAAAGATTTGAAACAAATTGATAAAAAATTTAATATATCATTTATATAAGAAATTTTGTATAATTTCAAGAATTTGTGCTGAGTGATGTTGTAGAATAATATTACTTTTTTACTTTTTGCTATATTTGATTTTGAAAGTGTAGTTAGTAAATTATAATATGATGCCACTGTTTTTTTCTTAGAATTTTTTTAGAATTTTAATTTTTTATAAAATTGAAAATTATGTGCTGCTCTTCAGTATACTATACAATCTATCTTTGTGCCAATCACAATGTAGTGTAGAGTGTGCATTGTACAGTTTCTATATAATGTCAACAGCACCGATACACTATACAATTTGTGTGTTACACAATGTGCATTGTATAGAGATTGAGCCATCGGGATAGAAGTCATAGCCAGTGCCAGTGCCAGTGCAAAAAGATCTCATTTTAGCATGGGATCTGAGAAAGATTAATATCTTAATAATCTTATTTCTAAAAGGCATATAAACTATGTATGATGAGTACTTAATCCTAGAGGCACCAGGATAGAAGTCATAGCCAGTGCCAGTGCAAAAAGATCTCATTTTAGCATAGGATCTGAGAGAGATTAATATCTAAATAATCTTATTTCTAAAAGGCATATAGACTGTGTATGATGAGTACTTAACCCTAGAGCCACCTGGATGGAAGTCATGGCTAGTGCAAAAGGATCTCATTTTAGCATGAGATCTGAGAGAGATTAATATCTTAATAATCTTATTTTTAAAAGTCAGAAAGACTGTGTATGATGAATACTTAACCCTAGAACCACCGGGATGGAAGCCATAGCCAGTGCAAAAATATTTCATTTTAGTATGGGTTCTGAGATATTTTTTTTTTTTTAAGTTTTTTGTTCACCCTCCCCCAATACCCTATTACCAACCTCATGGTAGATAGAATCGTCTCAGTAGTGATCGCGACCAAGCATATTTAATTTTGAAGTTCTTATGAGATTCAATGTATTAGTGATGATTTAAACACATCTAATAATCTAAGAGATGTTAATATCTTGATAATCCTACATCTGAAAGTCAGAGAGACTGTGTATGATGAGTACTGAACCTGGGGTCTACCGCTATTAGATGAATATTCTTGTGATTGCGCCAATACATGACTTCTAATATATACATGCAACACAATAACTTTTCAGATGATCATTAGTCTCAATATTACCCCCGCCCAAACACAGTAGATTAAAATAAAGTTTGTTCATAATAAACATATTCATTTTAACAAAAAATAATGATGCACCATTTGTTAACTGTAAAGAGAAAAGATTAAAGGAGCTTAATATATAGAGTATGAATATGAAATTTATCTAAAAATACAACTCATGTTAGTATTATATAGTTCATGTTCACATTGCTCACCCCTCATCTAGTGTTATGTTGACTAGAAATACAACTCATGTTACATTACACACCTTGTGTTCACACCAACTTGGAAAGATTATACGAATATGCTTTACAATGGCCATCAACTTAGAATGAAATGTTTGATGTTTCAATTAAGTATGCATAAACATAAATTAACAAAAGATTTCATTCAAAATAAAACGAAATGAAAAAGAAAAACACATAGTTGATAAAGATTAGGGTAGGACTATTTAGTTGATAAAGATTAGACTAAAAACAACCTTGATTAGGCTTGTTTCATAAATATATTATTAGAATACTTAATGAGGCGCTATGTGTTCAGGCAACATATAATAAACTTGAAAAGCAGCCACAAGCAAAACAAGAACACTTACGATTGAGAGCTTTTTTTTTGTTTTGATTTCACAATTCTTGTGTTGTCGATTTCATACGTTCTAACTCTGCTCCTCTTTTATAGTTTTTTGATGAAGCTGGTTTTCCATGCCCGATTAAGAGAAACCCTTCAGATCACTTTTTAAGGTGCATCAACATTGACTTCGACGCAGTAACAACCACCATGAAAGGATCCACAATCACCAGCGTAGGCACACATTAAAACCACCATATATTGTGGTTTCCCCGAACATACCCATCTCCCTCTCTCTGCTTATAAGTTATAAGTATTCATGCGCAGGACATGACGGCAGGATCAGATCCTTTGATGAACATGGCAACAGCAGAGGTGAGAGCAAGGCTGATTGAGAAGTACAGGCATTCGAGCTACCCGAGAAGAGTAAAAGTACGGATTAAAGAATTATCATCGATGGTAAGCTAATGAAGAGAATAACTTTCCTTGAAAGATAAAGTTCCGATCGGATATTAATGAAGTACGTTGGTGGTGCAGGAAAGGCAAGAAAAAGAAAAAACAGAAACCAGAGCGAGCTGGAGGAGACAGCTATCAATACTAACAAGAAGATCATTCCTGAACATGTCGAGAGATACAGGATACTACTGGGCAAGGATAGCAATATACATTGTTGTTTCTCTATGCGTAGGTACGATCTATTACGATGTTGGGCACGGCTACTCGTCGATCTTAGCAAGACTAAGCTGTGGTGGGTTTGTGACTGGGTTCATGTCTTTCATGTCCATCGGCGGTTTCCCGTCTTTCATCGAAGAAATGAAGGTTTTCTACAGAGAAAAGCTAAACGGATACTATGGGGCTTCAGTCTTTGTTCTATCGAACTACCTCTCTTCTTTCCCGTTTCTGGTCGCAATCGCAGCAGCCAGCGGCACCATCTGCTTTCACATGGTCAAGTTTCGCTCGGGATTTTCTTACTATCTCTTCTTCTGCCTCAACATATTGGGCGGAATTTCTGTCGTAGAGAGTCTGATGATGGTGGTGGCTTCCGTCGTTCCGAATTTCCTCATGGGACTCATCACCGGAGCGGGAATCATCGTAATAACTTTCTCTTTGATCTCGCCGAACATCGTAATAACTTTTTGTTGCGTTTTTCTAACGTGGCAACTTCTGCAGGGTATCTTGTTGATGACGTCGGGATTTTTCCGCTTGCTTCCTGACCTTCCCAAGCCGTTCTGGCGATACCCAATTTGGTATATCAATCAGGGGGCATGGGGAATCCAGGGTGCCTCCAAGAACGACTTCCTCGGCCTCGAATTTGATCCTCTAGTTCCAGGCGACCCGAGGCTCAAGGGAAACTTCATCATCACCAACATGCTTGGGGTTCCGCTCCACCACTCGAAGTGGTGGGACTTGTCTGCTATTTATCTCATTCTTGTGGCTTATCGGATTATGTTCTTCATTGTTCTTAAGTTCAAGGAGAGGGCTTCGCCAATCGTGAGGGATATATATTCTAAGAGAGCATTGCAGCAGCTCGAAAAGAGGCCTTCCTTTAGAAAGATTTCATCCTTTGGTTCCATGAGGCTCCAATCTTTTGGCTCAAAAAGACACCAACCTCTTCGCTCGCTCTCTTCTCAGGAGGGTCTCAACTCGCCACTCCATTATTAATGATGAGCATACTTCGAAGAAATACTCATTATAAGCGCACATATAGCTAGGAGTAGTGCACGGCACGCGTTAATGTCTTGTTAGTTGTTTCATATAAGATTGGGGAGGAGATCTTCAATTTGAAGATGCATCTTTCAGGCGACTGAGACGACATGTGACTGGGGAGGGAAGAAGATGAAGAAGAAAACTCACACACTACTTGTTTCATGTTTTAAACAAATGGGGCCATGCATTTTTTTCTTATAAATTATTTTTTTCTTATAAATTATTTTTTTCTTTTGAAAGTTTCATTTATCTAATATTTTTGTACTAGCATGAAGTTCATGCACAAACCTCTTGCCTTTATGTGAGATCTAATAGAATTTAATATCTTTAAAATTTGAAGAAATTGTTTATCGATCACTTAATATGTTTAACTTGCAATCCCAACTTACTTTTTATTTTTATCTCAATCAACTTGATTTTATAAATGAATTTATCACAATTTTTTTTAATAGACTTATGCTTAAAAAATATATATTATGCTTATATCAAGCATGTATCTCATATCATAGAAACTTAGATATGTTACAGTATCTCTAACAGTTATATCTAAAACATCTATTCAAAATATATTAAAATATTGTATTATATATTTTAACTACTTTTTCAAAGTAACTCCCACAATACTATCTAATTTAGCTATCTAATTCAACTAATTTTAATAACTTTCAATAATAAAATCTAAAATAATATATATTATGCTGTGTCATCCCCATTTTGATAACATGTTGATATGTTAAGTCATATTATCAAAAGTTACTCCAATGATAATTGTTTGACCTAGTTATGGCTAATGAGAGAAAATAAGAGAGAGAAAATAAGAGAGAGAAAATAAGAGAGAGAAAATAAGAGAGAGAAAATAAGAGAGAGAAAATAAGAGAGAGAAAATAAGAGAGAGATAGTTCCACTAACTTTTAACTTTTTGCTTCCCAAAATATTGTGTTAGTGCCAATAATATAGACTGTTATTTGAAAGGGCATCCACTAAGAATTACCTTGACCCTACTTTTGTTGACTCATTTATAAGTAAACAAATAGGAGATTGACATCATTCATAGTAATGAATTTTAGCATGTCCACGTCGACTGTATTTCCACATGTAATTTATACCATTCGCACACTCATCATATGCACCCACACAAGTTCACACATATAATATGCATAATATATTGGAATAAGATCTCAATTTTATTCAACATTACCATAAAACTTTTTAAGAAAAAATATTATGTTCTTTCTCAAAATTAATAAAAAATTACACAAGAAATATTATTCATTGTGTGTGTGTGTGTGTGTGTGTGTGTGTGTCTATATATATATATCTATCTAGGTGGGATCCATGAACACAATTGAGCCCAAAAACCAATTACATGTGCTCCAGAAGGTAACTTGCATTTTCATATCCCAGTGGAATTTGATAGTTTGTGAGGATTGAACTTGCATCCTACGGCAGTATTCATTGTATATTTTTACAAATTATCTAACCAAAAATAAGCTTCGTGATTGTTCTACCAACATAAATCCAAAAAAGTTTCAAAAACATTATTTTCTTGTGTCGACCCTTACATCTATGATCGACAACCCCATAAATTTGATATAATTATAATTATTATAATTCTTAATATATAATTGAAAATGTTAAAAAATAAGAATCAAGATATTCCTTTTTTTCATCATCTTATTAGATAAACTAGTTATAGACTACAACCCCAAGCCACTTAAATAGCATCGTACCTCAACAATAATTTCAACATATTCATATGTTCAATTTTAATTTTCAATGATACATTTTTATAACACAAATGTATTACCATTGTTAATCGACTCATGAGAAAATAATCATATCACATACAAGTTATTCATCATTTTCACTATTTGATCTTCTAATGTTATTATATCTATTTATAAAACATGTTAAGTCCTTCACTATGGTAATCATCATCTTGGCACTCTATTATTATTTCAAGTACTATTTATTCTAGAATATCTGAATAATTTATTTTCTATGAGTTTTCTTGATAAGCAAGTCAATTTTGATTTTAATTTTTTCCTCTATTAATATTTTACAGGATCCAAAAGACTTTGAGGATGCATCTCTTCGAGTGTGAGCATAATGATTTCTACATGTTTTTTCTGCTAATAAAAATTTTTATAGGTGTTTTAAGTATTATAGATCATTTACTAGTCATTCTTGATTTGGCCATCTATCGTTGGGCAAGTTAAGAATTTTGGATCCTATTATAAAATATATTTCTAAATTAGAATATGAGGCTTACTATTTGAGAAAATATAACAAAACTTCCTATCATTCTAGTGAGAACTATGTGAATAAAGTACTATTCAATCTCGTTCATTCGGTTATTTGATATTTGTAGAAATCACTTCTAAACTAATTGGATCACATTATGATGACTATCATGTTGAACCATCATATGTACCAATAAGTATGAAAGAAGTCATATATATTTTTGATAGAAATAATAAGGAATCTTCACTTAGTCTAAATGAGCTAGTAGATCTAATTTTTATCTGTCTCGACTCCAAATGAGTACAGAGCTAGGAGACTATATCAGATAAGTTTTTGTGTTTATTATAAAAGAAAAAAAACTTGCTCAATCTATTCAAAACAAAAAGAATATCCAGAGAAGCTAGATAAGCATACATGTAATTCTTTTAATATTTATCTTATTATTATTTTCTGAAAGAAACAAAGAAATTTGCATTGTTTTTATTAGATTTATCATACACATGTATTTCTCATTCTTTTAAATCTTTTATTGATTTATTGATAGCATTGGGATACTCAAATCTTATTACAGTTACAAGGAATTATCTCATCTATGATGATATTAAATCATGACTATATATATATATATATATCCTCCACTCTAATGAAACTTTGGAAACAAATATCTCGACCTCATAAAAATTTGTTATTGGTTGTAGGTAAGTATCCACTATGAAGACTAGTCATGATAGTAAGGTAGATTAATTGAAGATGAAACTTGTTACGATAGGGTTCATATTTATTTTATAAGTAAAACTCCCATATGTTATTCTATCCACTTTTTTTAATGAATTATTTGTATCATCAATTTCATGTATAAAGAAGTATAGAGTTCTTAGTTCTCGAACTAAAAGTTATCTCTGACAATATAAACAAATTGCTCGATTATTAATCATTTATGGTATGGATAAGTTCTTTGACTCTAATGTTCTGTAAACATCACTTCTCCTAAGTGTATCATCATCAAACATTGAATAAACTTATGCATCTTCATGTAGATTTGTATTTATTCTTTTTTATCTTCTCGTCAATCACTTATTGTCATCACAAATATATATCAAAGAAACAAGATTGCTTAAGTTGTGATGGTTAAATCTTCTCCTCAATGCTTAGTTATATTTTACACTAATAAGATAATTTAAGAATTGATGTTGTAATTTATATTTATTATTGATATGAACTTGTAAACATTTTAAATTTATTAATAATGTATCATCCCATTTATTATGATTAAAACTTGCTAAAATGTATCATCCCTTTTATTATGTGATAATACTCCAAACTTCTCAAGCATTAAATCAAGAAAAAAAGTGACACAATTTAATATATATGTTCTCTTTTCCATCATATTTTCCCAACAACAAGATATGCACTTGAATTGCCAATTACCACTTTAAACTAGTTTTTTATTATTAATTTTTCCAATTCAATAAAGAATCAAAGATAAATTGACATGTATAAATGATTAATAATAGTATTAATCAAATATCTATTTGTTATTCCCCCCAACAAAATAACATTTTCAGAAGTAAACTCATATATTCAACAAATTCATACAAGACACATAATAAATGTTCACATGATCCAAGTATATTGGGTATTCTTATCCATACATAAAGAAAAAAAAACAAAATACATATGATTTTTTAATTCCCATACTTCATTGTCAAAATCCATGTCCAAATTACATCCATCATAAATGTTTTTTAGCAATTAACATGTTCTTTTATTATTATTTATTGTCCCCGCACCCCCCAAACCCAACCTATATTATCCCTTTACCCATATATGAGCATCAGGGCCCCAGGATCAAACACCCCAGTGAAACACATCTAACATACCTAGACGATTAGAGCATCCATCCTTTTTTGTCAATTGAACTATCATGTTTTTGGGAGCAAATAACATATTTGCTAACAAAATAAAACATGTCGGAGAGATGGACTACTAGCTATGTTAAATGGAAACATTCATAAATATATTTGGATCTAGACAAGCTACAATGTTTTGTTTCCTCGTGCCAAATCATTCATCTTTTTGATATATAATGTTAACAATTGTCATTGGAGGTATCTCCAAAGCCACAACTAAATATTAGAAGGATTCAAAAATAGACTCAATGGGCTCAACAATGTTGTCCTCATTTGCTACTATCACTCAAAACAAAAAGCTTCATTTCTCCACAAGAACATCTAATCAACTACACCAATGGCATGGTAGTACGATCAGCAAAAAAGGATGGATGTACTTCTAATCTTTGGGACATGAATTCAATCCGCATGAATGTTGAATATGTTTCCCAGGGTACTTGCCAGATCACTTATCATGTTGCTAGGATGGAAATCTTACTTGCTCTGACCTCACGGCCTTGAGACTCATACATGGGTCAAGGAATTGTATGTGTTGGGTCTGAAGAGGGTGAGGGGGGTAGGAGAAAGGTGAGGGGGCAAAAAAATTAATATATATATATATCTATCTATCTATCCATCTAATTGACTACTTTGCATATGATGAAATGTTATTTTGTTGTTCATAGCTCTTTGGGTTGTTAGCATATGATGAATCATTCTCCCCAAGATGATCCCTTTGTCTCTCCTCCCATGATTTTCTTGCAACAAAATTGGCACTTTTTAATACCGCGGTATTTGTTTGCGTAGGCCTCAAATTTAGAATCCATTTTTCCATGCAAGAACTTTGTTTGTTATTCCTTCGAGCCTTAAGTTCCACTTTTCCATCCTTGTCCTTGCTCACTAGTCTTGTTCTTCACCATTCTACAAATAAAATATTTTAAAAAAAAAATACTTTACTTAATTGCAAAGAGAAAATCAGTAGCTTGCTAAATAGATTCAGATAAATAACTCATCGATAGAAGAAATGAAAAATAAAATAAAATAACAAGCCACCATATGCATACAAAGGTTGACAAAAACAATCCTTCAAAAAATAAAACAGAAAAAAGAGACTATGAAAGTAATATTTTAGAATATTAGTATAGCAGGAAGCTTTGTTCTGTTATTGCATGTTTGATTACCTTTATAACAGGAAGCTTTGTTCTTTATTTAAAAACATCATTCTATTTTCAACTATGACAAAAAATATTTATACATCTCCAAAGTATTTATTTTTATTCATGTTAAGACAACTAAGAACACTAGAACATAATCCATTTCATGGAGATGATTTTTGAAAAGGCATCATTTTTACACATTTTTCTATATAATGAATAAAACAACAAAAACTATCATCAAAATCACATATTTAAAAATTTGGTGCCGAGAAATTAATATATATTTTTACACATTCTTACTCCAAATTTGATTTATTATATATATTTTACGTAGAAAATACTTATCCAAAAAATACATATTTGATTGATGTGCAATCTTCAACTACAACATGAAAAATATTGTGACCTAATAACTTTTATACATAAGATGAGCATGACAAGAATTTATGGCATTATAAAATTATTGATAGATTTGAGACTCATGAAAGCATAAATAGGACAAACAAATAAGTATCTACATAATTTTCAAAAATTATATTAGTTATGACAAATGCAAAGAATTTTTGTCCTTAATTAAGGCCAAAAAAAAGTATAAATTAGAATCCACATATATTATTTAGGTCAAAAAGGATTTAACTTTAAGAAGCTACATCAATAGAGATTTAAATTGACCATTTTAAAAATTTATCAGACTTACAATCATAGTATTCGATTACACAAATACTAACATATTAAATCTCATAAGAATTTTGAAGATAAAAATATTTGAATAAAAATAGTACTTGAATAGTTGATCACACCTACAAAATTCTCGCATTATATGTGTGAAGAGAGATCATGAACAAAATAAATACTCCCAAAAATTTTGAAAGACAATTTAAACCATATCTCTTTATGATACACGCTAAAATAAAAGAATAAAGTATTCATAAACAATCAGAACTTACTATCATAGTAAAAAATAGTGAGAGAATAAAATGAATATTTGATCTTTTCGATAAAGTATAATATATTAAATATCTTGGAAGTAACAGTCATCATCACACTATACTTTATCTCTGTATTAAATCTCATAGTAATTCTCTCTTATTTTTTATGAGACGAGATTGACTCTAAAAATGATAACAACTCATACTCCACTTTGGCATAAAAGAGATCATGATTATGAATAAAATCCTCCTCAATTATGAAGAGGTTGATGTGCTCGAAGTAAATGGTGATCTTTGGAGTGCTCTCTAGTCAAAAAATGACCAACCCATGATTGTAAAGTTGGTCGATGTTGAAGATGTTGCTCTCATCATAGTCATTACAAACAAATGTGTTATGCATGTGGAAAAGATGGCAAAGTCGCTTGAAAGCAGAAAGGATGCCAACATCTATCGGTTGAATTCGCAAAGTGATGTTAAGTGACAATATCTTGACTCAAACACCAGGGAGGTTTAAGATCATCAGTGATATGGAATGATACATTGTTATGAATGAGTAGGACTTGATACTTTATTGGTAATGTAATTTGTACCTTCATTTTACCATTACATTTTAGAAATCAATATTAGAATAAAATATTAGTCATTCATACTTTTTTGTTGTTGTACAAGTTTTTAAATTTTTTTTTTCATCATTCCTCTAATCTTCCGTATCAACCTGAGGGTAGATACATATGACAAACTTTCATACTGATCAATCGTCTCGGTAGTAAATAGTGATGCCAACCAAACACGTTTAACTTTAAAATTCTTATAAGATCTAATACATTAATGATAATTTAAACGCATCTGAACCTCAACTAATTTAGATATTGTTGTACTAGTTGAACCACAGCTAATAGTTAATCTTCTTGATGCAACAACGAGACTTCAAGGCATGACTAATGATGAATGTAATAGTGGATTCAATGCAACCGCATGTTGATAAATTCTATGGGTAATAACCACACAATATCTAAATTGATCTTTTAGCTGTGTAAACCTCTCATATGATTTATGCAACCACTATATATATATATAACTATACAAACCCACCATTAGTTTTCATGCTTTATAACAAGTATTGTTATATTAGTTAGAATATAAATTTTTTTGTTTTCTCACAATTCTTGTTATTATTGGAGGAAACTTGTTATACATAAGTTTTCTGATACAACCTCCTCTTAGTCATGAACGAAATCAATCTTGTGGTTACAAACTAAAGTATAAACCTTCACCATTTAAACCAAATTGTGGTAATGAAAATTGGCACACAACTTCAACTCAAACAGTCAAACTCACCAAGACCATCTACCCATCCTAGAGTACACTATCAGTCGTTACTCATTACTATTTGAGTATGACCTTGAAGGCTATATTGATGGCACTCACCCATGCCCTTCATCCATCATACCTAAAGATGATGATATCAGAGTCATGCCCAACCCTGGATATCATCTATGGAGAAGACAAGACAACCTTATATTTCATGTCATGTCCATGTTGACCTCCAACTTAATATAGTTTCTCTTATCACTTCTACAAGATCTGCATGTGAAACATGGAATTGATTAGATAAAATATATGCAAACAAATCTAATGCTCAAGTCATGAGACTTCGAGAAATTCTTTCCAACAGAATTACCACAAACATGATTTTCATTAATTATACGCAAGCTATGAATAATATCTCTTGATGGCTCTCCCATGAGTGATGATATTTTTAATTCATGTTGCACTCACAGGTCTTAGTCTAAATATCAAAAATCTCAATGCTGCAATATGAGCTCGAGACTCAGCCATATCCTTTAAAGAGTTACATGATAAATTAATTGATTTTGAGTTAACCTTGAAATATAATGAGGCCAAGAATGAGAAGATCACAATCACAACACAATTTAATCAAATAAATAGGTACACTAACAACAACAAGAAATCTAATTTCATTAATACTATCGACAAGGATATGTTCCAACAGATTAAAAGCAAATATTCAAATCATGGGAACCTCAACAATTATACTTGTCTTAGAAATCGAGCATCTTCCAATTATATATCATCTAATAATCAAGGTTGACGACCTCACAACCATCCATATATTATCCGGCAATTTTGTAACAAACTTGGTCATAGTGCTAAAACTTGCATATCTTAACCTCGACTAGCCTTTGCACCACAAGAAAATTTCCCCATATCAATCACGAGCCACCTCACCACAATAACTAGATCATCAATTTTGGAACATCTCATCATATCACAACTGATTTATAAAATCTCTCCATACACTCATACAATGGCGGTAACGATGATATCACATCTGATTTATAACTCATATTGATCCCATAAATATTGTTACTTCTAATTCCACTTATCAATTAAATAATATTGTGTGCTCCAAAAATAAAATAAAATATATTATTCATGACTCAAGTTTGTCATCAAAATAATGTCTCAATTGATTTTTTTTTTCATGATTATTTAGTTGTGAAGAATATGAGCATGGAATTATCACTCATTCATGGGTTAAATAAAGGAGGTGTGTGAATGGTCATCCTCGTCCAAAAACAAAATAATCTTTGCTCTTCACACAACAAAGTCCATTGCAAGTCAATATTCCAAACCACTTAAAATTTTATATATAAATGTTTGGAGTCCTGCACCAATAGTCATTTGATTGTTCGATACTATATGGAATTTATAGACTATTATACTAAATACTAATGGGTATATCTATTGAAGCATAAATCTGATATCACTCTTATATTTGAGAAATTTAAAAATATAGTCAAATTTTTCTTCAACTTCAAAATCAAGACCGTATACTCTGACAAAGGAAGAAAATATCAATGACTTGTCACTACACTAAATAAACATGGCATCCAACATTTGAAGTCATCACGTGTACACTAGAACTTGTGAGTACTAGGCTAACCTTATAAATTATTTTCGAACAACGCCAGTCATATTATTGAACTAGGCTAACCTTAGTCCTTATTACATCAAGTCATCATGTCACTCGACTATTCATTTATTACTTTTGAAATAGCTACCAACCTTATAAATTATCTTCCTACACAAATAATTATTTGTAAACAAACCACCAAATTATCTCAAACTATGTATCTTTTTGACAATGTTACTCTTGATCGCACCTATATAACACTAATAAATTACAATTCCAATCTTGCCCATGTAACTTTGTTGGCTATTTAGCATAATACATGTTGATATCTCAATTTATGGCCAACCTCAGCTTTACTTCTCGTCATGTTAGCTTTATTGAACACTTTTTTCCATTCTCTGAGTATACACTATCTCTTCATATAGTTCAATCAAATTATATTTCCATGTGGACTATTCTTGATTCTTCTACTCACTATTCACTCCTAACTTTGCCATTATATGACTTAATCATGGATGCAACTATGCCACATCCTAGGTCAACAAATCATAAGGTATGTATCTCTAACTTACCCTTCACACCTTTACTTGTTCCCTCATTCTACTCTGGTTACAAAGTCCAAAAATAATATTTAAGCTAGATCAAAAATATTGCCTTAACACTATTCTCTCTCTAGACTAAATAGAATCTACATCTTTCACCCAAATAACCATAACATCTCATTGGCATCACACCATGCGAGAGGAGTTCAATGCACTAGTCCATGATAATACATGGTCATTAGCCCGACCTCGTCCTTCCCAAAATATTATAGGTTGTCAATGGATTTGCAAGATTAAAAGGAACCTTGATGGGTCTATCTCCCATTACAAGGCATGTCTAGTTGCCAAGGACTTCTACAAACAGCCAAAAATCAACTTTCATGATACGTTCAATCTAATTGCCAAACCAGCCACCATTCGAATCATTTTTTCCATCGTTGTTCATTAAAATTAGCTCATTCGCCAACTTGATGTTAATAATATCTTTCTACAAAGCTCTCTCATTGATAATGAGTACATTCAACAATCTCAAGGCTCTGTTGATACTCAACAATCTCAAAGCACACCAAATCTTTAGTCTCGCCAAATATTTTTTAGACATTGGTACTCCAATCTTGTTAAAATATAATAGCGGATTCAGTGCAACTACATATTGACCAATCTTGTGGGTCATAACCACATATATCTGAATTGGTCTTTCAATTGTGTAAGCCTCTCATACAATATATGCAACCATTATGTGTGTGTGTGTGTGTGTGTACAAACTCCCTACCAATTTTCATATTTTACAAGTATTATATTAGTCAAGATGAAATATTTTTTGTTTTCTCTCAATTCTTATTAGAATGATACTAGCATATGTGAATCGTCAGCATTGGCTATCAAATCAAACATCACCCTATTCTTATCATTCATCATGCCCTCTGTTATCATTGTTCAATATCCTCTTAGGCACCATGTTAACATATATCTTGTAACACAACTTGAGAAGTTAGTAACACTGCCAAACACACAAATGTGTGATCCATCATTATTGGGTGTGCTTTTTTATCATCATTTTACATATTTATTACAATATTCTAATAACTATGAAATCAATTCAACCTTAATAATATAATTCACGTCTTCAATTTCTCTTTTACTAATAATGATAGGTTCAAGGTGGAAAAAACTCACATGCTTAGTCATTGTGCAATTTTATAACAAATTACACATAGTTGCGTGAAATTGTAAAAATCCTAATACATATATTTGTTTGTATTAAGATTAAGGTTGAATGGATTATGCTTATCATATCTCAAATATAATTATTTTTTATGCAATTTTTAATTGTATTTTTTTAATTATATCAAATATTTATCTCATATTATAAATATATTAATATTTTACAACCTTACGTGCATAGTTATAAAACAAGTCTAATAATCATGTTTCAAACTTATCATATGTGATGATCACATGTATCTCCAATGACATTTCACTTCATCCATCTAATACTGATCTTGTGATTGGCATTTCAAATATATCTCAATCTTCTAATTTCTAGATTATTTTTAAACCCATTAACATTTTTACTAATAATAAAACTCAAGTACATTTTATTAAAATTATTTTTAAATATATTATAATGGAAGTTCCACTAACTTTCACCCTTGAGCATCAAAGAATATTTTTCATTTTTCCAATTTTTTATTATGCTATATATGAAATCTAGTCAATATAGACTATGCTATTAGAAAGATTATTTACTAAGTAATATCATTAGAATACTTTTGTTGACTCGCTCATAAGTAAACAAATGCAACCGTATAATAACCAACAGCATAATAGTTTGATCGACAAAATATGATGGATGCTCTAGCTATAGGAACAAGAGTTTGAACCTTAGGCACACTGGGCATGCTTCCCCAAAGTATTTGCTAGATCATCTATGATACAGTTGAGATTGGGGTCTTATATATTCTGACCCTAGGGTCCCGAGACACATATATAAGTCACAGGATAGTATGAATTGAATATGAAATGAATGAGCAAGGGGGACAAAAAAATGTAATTGTATAATAATAATAATGATAAATGATTTTTTTCATGTTCGTGGCAGTTATATTTACATTAGTAATCTATATTAAACACACACACACACACATACAAATGACACCAGGAGAAATGTATGAATGCATGCACTCTAACTCAAATTTCATTGATGTCTTCCTCTAGTGATAGAATTATGTCTTTCATTCTTATTGTTTAGATAAACATGTTCTTCAACACTTTCTTGAACTCATGCAAACTACAAAATAGAGTTTATCATTAAATAATTTTATGGTATTTAATGATAAACTCTATTTTCTCAATGTGAATTTGTTGTTTGGATATGAGTTTCAAGAAAGTGTTGAAGAACATGTTTATCAAATATCATGTCTACTTTGAGTAACAAATAGATATATTACCTTGTTAATATTTTATTCATATGGCAAAATAGGTCTAATTCTAATTATTTATTATCATTAAATCATGAAATAGTATAAATTCATATTTTCTATCTACTCGTTAAAACTCATTTTTAAATCCAATGTAGTCCTTTATGTCTCATAAATTTTTTTTTTTTTTTTTGGCACCAAGCTTATAAATGAATCTCATATCTAAAGCAGAAGGGTTCAACTCTATGCAATTCTAAGAAATAATAATATATCAACAATCTTATCTCTAAAAATCAAAAAGACTATATAAGATAAGCCTTCGAACTCGAGACTTTAGGCAAAGCCATTTGCCTCCATACAAAAATATGATCTCCAATACATACATACAATATGAAGACTTTCCAGATTAACATATCCTATTATTATTCTCGTTGATATATTTTTAGTTTCAGAATTCTTACAAAATGTTATGTTAGTACTTATTTAATTACACAAGACACTAAGCTTATAAATAATTTACTAATATTTTCCCTACTTATATTATATATCATCAATTAAATTATGTTATTATACATAAACACAAACACTTATACATTAGAACAAATATAAATTAGTTTTTGTTTAAATTTAAAAATCACTCAATTAAATAGTACATTGTGATTCATGCATTGGTCTCATACTTAAAATAAAACTATATTACTTAGATAACATATTAATTTTAAATCACACTAATATTCTAGTTCATTTAATTTAGAGATGCTTTACCATAATATTGAGTATGTTTTATCTAAATATTATGTTTAATTAAAAAATTTTAACATAACATGACTCTAAAAAAAAAGAGAGAATGAGTTTAAAAGTTTGGGATAAAAGTAAAAATTTAATTAACTCATCAATGACAATAAAAATGTTCATACTTCGTGTTAATAGGTGACATCTCATTTAGCTACTCTATGAATTTAGAAATGAACTTCAAAAACAATAAAAACCACATAGACATCAACGCTTAGCGAGTTACGTGTCAATGATGTTGAATGGTAGAAAGTCTAATAAGACTCTCCACTCAAGCAAACAATATCATTAAATCATCATCATAATAGTAATGCCAACTTATCTTCACTTTAATGGCCTCTCTTCTTAAAGTGGAGATTTTGATAATATGTGAGAGAGTATATAAATTTCAATATAATTGAACATATTATTTTTCAACAACCTTCAAAATTTTATTGGTGATCGATTCAATGTTACATAAATTAATTTTCATTTTTTGTTATGTAGAATTCATTACGTCAAAAATAAATCTCATTGTCACTCAAAGTTTTAAAAGATAAAAACGTAAGGCGAGACGTTTTTGTATTCATGAGGCGAGGCATAAGCCTCGAGGGTTTGAGGCGTAAGCTTTTTGAGGCTCACAATATATAATTAATTAATATTTTAAAAAATATAAAATAAAATAACATAAATAAAAATATAAAAATAATTATTTAGAATTATTTTAAAAAAAACGTACTAGTTCATTACTTTCACAAAAAACTATAACAAAGTCATAAAATAAAATATAGATTCAACTATACTAATAATTTCAAACTTTAACAAAAAATCATAACCAAGTCATGAAATAAGAACACTAGAGTAAATTATTTTAATTTAGATTCTCCTATCCAATGGCATCATCATAAGCCTCGAGGCTTTGAGGCATAAGCTTTTTGAGGCTCACAATATATAATTAATTAATATTTTAAAAAATATAAAATAAAATAACATAAATAAAAACATAAAAATAATTCTTTAGAATTATTTTAAAAAAACATACTAGTTCATTATTTTCACAAAAAACTATAACAAAGTCATAAAATAAAAAATAGATTTAACTATACTAATAATTTCAAACTTTAACAAAAAACCATAATCAATTCATGAAATAAAAACACTAGAGTAAATTATTTTAATTTAAATCCTCTTATCCAATGGCATCATCATCCTCATCTAATGTATCAAAAGTAGAAAAATGTCAACTATCATGTATCCCTATTTCATGTAAATCTTCATCTTCATTAATTGGTATCAAATTGAACTTCTTTTCTTTGTCTTTGCCTCCACTTGTACCTAGCATAAATTATTAATTAGGTGTAAATATTATAAGTTTATTATTAAATTTAATCAAATTTATGACTTCAATTTTTGAATACTTACTTGGTACTTCATTATGTTTCCTTTTATAGAAATGTGAAGAAATCATGTAATCCGATGATGCTTGAGTCTGTTGGGAGTCGGATGACACAACTCTAATAGCATCAACATTGAATAACTCATCATTCTAAAGCCAACAAAGATCAAGAGGGAAGGGAGGATCTTTTTTCTCTGTAATCCACTAATCATCCGAATCAATCTCTTCTACCAAAATCAGATCAACATTTTGTTTCCTTTATAGACTTTGTTCTCTCAATCTAGTGTTGTACCTTACATACACTAGAACATTCAATCTTTGATGTTCAAGTCTATTTCTTTTTTTTATGTATCTATAAATAATAAAATAAAGAAATTTATATGTTAGAATGAAATAAAGTTCTCTAACATTGAAATAGAAATATATGTATAAAAATTTACAAAAATAAAAATATTACCGATTCAAATGTGCTCCAATTTCTTTCACATCCCGAAGCACTACAAGTAAGGCTAAGGACTCGAATAACGAACTTTTGCAACTCTGGTATTGAACCCCAAAACACATCCACCAACTTGTAGGACTTCTTAATGTTCGAGAATCAATTGCAATACGACTCCCAAATTCACCAATTGTTTGGTCAAATGAGTCCAACTAAATGTCAATTTTTAAACATTCTTGATAATCCAACATCTCATCTATGCACTCAAAAAATATCATTCTCACATCATCAATATTAGAGAACTTATCCTCATATCACAATTGAGGATTAAGATAGTAACCTGCTGCATGTAAAGGTCGATAAAGTTGGGAGTCTATCGTGCATCAAATTTTCTCTAAATTGGGTCATATTTTTCTACATAACCTCACAATTAAATGCAATCTTCTCCTTAGTAGAATCCATCAGCTCATAAATATAACCCATGGCTGGTCTTTATGCAAAAAAGCAACATGAAACCAAAAATTTGAATCAAACAAAACTATACTTCGAGCTTTCACACCTTCTACCTTTTTAGCCCATTTGCTTGAACACCATTTTTCTGAGGAGAACATTGCTATAAGAGCTTGCATTTACTTATAAAGGCTTTGAAGAGTAAGAAATAAAGTAACAAATCATGTAATTGCTGGACAAAGAAGTTCATGATTTTTTTTAAATATTCTCATCAAGCTAAGAACCCAAGTATGCCCATATATGAACTTCACTACTTGCCTAGCTCGGGCAAGTGTAGTATCATGAACATTTGTCTTTCCAATATCCTCCAGCATCAAATCAATACAATGAGCAGCATAATGAGTCCACCACAATCTTCTCCTTTTTTTCCATAGGCCTCATTCCAACATTCACATAATTAGAGGCATAACATTCTCCTCACCAATTTCTTCAACCACGTCATTAAGATATTTGAACATCAATTCCCCATTTTTTATTGTATCAGAAGCATCAATTGATTTCATAAACCAAGTGTCAGCATGACTATTCACCAAAAAATTGATAAGACGCATACTCTTTCCATCTGTCCAACCATCTGACATAATTGAACATCCATATTATTTCCAAGCTCTTTTGTGATCTTCCATAATAATATTTAGGTCATTCACCTCTTCTCTAAGAATCCATATCTTCAATTCGTGCATAGATGGAGGCTTAAACTCAGGCCCAAAATTTGCAATAGCATCCATCATTGAAATCCAATAAGGATCATTCACAATATTGAATGAGAGACCTTTTGAATACATAAACCTACCAATTTTTCTACACACTTCCTTCCTTTCTTCTTGCTTCCACCTTGAATTCAAAGTACTTTGATGAAGTTGTGAAATGATAAATTTATCCATAGGTCCCCTAGGAATAAGTTCCTCACTCCCACTCCCACTCCCTAAGGTACCAATTGTTTTGGACAAGGCACTCTCATGCATTGAAGTTGGACCCATACCAATTTGTTGGAGCAATTCATTTCTTTTCATTTTTTGATTCTAAAAATTGGCCAATACATCTTTGCGCTTCAATTTAACATATTCGCTAACTTTGGGGCATGGTTTCATACCATAATGAGTTCCAGCTAAGTGATGATTGAGTCTATTCACCCCTCCTGTGTGCTTTGATTGCAAAATTTACATCTCAAATATTGCTCCCTGGAAACTTCAATAACATATTTCCACACAAAATCTTTTCTTAAATTTTTCGAATTGGAGGAACTCATTCTAAAAAAATACTAAAATAATATTCACATTTCTATATAACAATATAATTGACTAAAAATAATTACAAGACATAATTGAAAGGAATTTAAAAATGAAATTCAGAATTTTATTGGTTTAAAAATAAAAAAAAAACCAATATTTTTTAGAGAAAATTAAGAATGAAATTGGTTTAAATGGCTATTGGATTTAAAAAAAATTAATTAAGAAAATAGAATAAACATGAGCTCCGATTTAATTGAAAAAAAAAAATGAGCTAGTGGAGCAGGGGGCAGTGGGCAGTTTTCGGGTGGAGAGTTGTAGCAAACAAATCAAGGGCAGTTTTAGTTTTCAAGTGAAGAGTTGAAGCAAAAGGAGCATGGGCATTTTTCAGGTGGAGAGATGGGAAAGGGAAAGAAAGGGCTCGGGAGAGATGGGAAAGGAAAAGAAAGGGCTCGAGAGAGATGGAGAGATAGAAGAGAGGGACAGCGCAAAATAATTTTCTGCTTGAGATAGAAGGGCTTGGGAGGAAGGGATGGAGAGATTGAAGAGATACCTAGAGTCTGGAGATGAAGCCGAGATGATCGAGCAGTCACCGCTTGAGGTAGGGTTTATTCTTCCAATTTTCTCCCCAATATAGTTTGCGTTTTCTTTTTTTCCCGTCGAGCAGTTAGGTTTTTTATTTTCCTTTTTTGAAGACCACATAAGCTCCCCAAGCGTACGCATCCCTCTTCAAGGCGTGAAAGGCGCGATCAAAGCACGCCTTGAACACACTTGACTGAAAATACGTACGCCTTTAGTGTTTTTGGCTTTTTTACAAAAACCTCAAGGCATTTTCTCTACGCCACCCTGAGGCGCGCATCAAGGCGCGCCTAGAAAATGCCTTTGAAAACCCTGTTGTCACTTCATTCTTACTACCAAATAATCTCAACACAACAAATGCAAAAACATCCATAAAAATAAAAATGCGTAAACAATATCACTCTCATAAAATCATGACAAAAACTTAAATTATGTTTAAAATAAGAAAGGCATATGGGCAACCCATAGGTTGAGTGCTCCCAATTGAGATAAAAAAGAAATAAACAAAAATAATATACCTACAAAATTCCCTTCAAAGTGATACGTAGATGCCTAGTACAACAAATCAGAAAGAAAAAAAAAAGAAACCGAGATTTTTTCAAAATTTTCATAATATATCTATTAGTTGATTTTTTGTATGAATATAAATTACAATAATGATCTCATCGTGAAATTTTCTCAGAATTCACTTATATATAGTTCACCTGCTCATTAAATATTAGATTAAAGACTATATATTTAATTATCAAACTATCATAATAGAAAATAAGAGAAAAAATAAATAAATACTTAGTTTCTTCAAGAATAAGTCTTAACCAAATTATCTCACATGTAACTATCAACATCATCTTGCACTCTACATCAGTACTAAATCTTAAAAATATCATTTATCACTTACTTTTACAAAAAATAAACCTGCTTGCAAAAAAATAAATTATTTCATAATAGATATCTTTTCTATGCAAGCTAGTGTAGTGATGCCTAACTATAATTTGAGAAAACTACTAGCTAGAGGTGCAAGTGATCACTGAAAGAGATACTAATGTCTAGAAATGTCTTCACATACATACGTAAATGAAGAGTCACATCTAAGTGAATTTGCTAAAGATAATATGGAAATAACTAATTATATGTACTACATAAATTATATTTGATATGATAATCATCATAAAGATATAATTAATGTTTCTTATGATACACGAATATTTAATTAGTTAACTGAAGAACCCATATAAGACAGGAGATTAATACCTAGCTCGATATAAGTATTGGCTAGTATATAACTCAAGAGATCAATCTCTATAAAAATATTTCCATTATCTTAAACCACTACTATCACAAGAAATTATCTGAGATTCTCAAGATTTTATATCTAAATTTGTGAGTAAAAATACTCTTAGTTAGATAATTCTCAGATTATCATACCTCATAAAAGTATATTATCCACATATATAATCATCAAAAAAAAACTAAATCATTTGAATACCTCCAATAAAATAAAAATATACAGATAACATAATTACTCAAACTGAAAGAAATGAATATTGTTGAAAACCTCACGAATTAATTTATCATTGACTATTTCAAAAAGTACATTTTTCGTAATCTATGGACTAAATCGGACTACCCTATTATTGCTTAAAAAGTAAGTGGTTGCTATATACACATCATGTTCAATATCACCATGAAAAAAATATATATATTATTTACGTCAAACTAGTATATCATCTATTTGTGAAAAATTACTAATATAAGTATTTGTATTGATTTCATCTCAGCCATTTTTAAAAAATATCATGATAAACTCTAAATATCTAAATATACTCTCTTGCAACAAGTCTCACTTTCAAACAATCTATATTTTTATCTAGATATATCTTCATGATGAATTCTCACTTATATCTTCCACCAAAACTTTAAACACCATCTTACAAACTAATATCTCAAAAATAAACTTATCCTAAATTTATTAAAAGAAAAAAAAAATAAAAAAGATATGAATATGATAATACATATGAAATATAATATTAAATATAACTAATTTATTTATTTTAAAAAGTAATGAAAAAATCAAGATCAGAAGAATCATTTACAAGACGACATGGTATCACAAGTGACTCCTTCGATCTAAACAAACTATGTATGTCTCTTTCTCCTAGAATAGACTCAAAATCATAGATGATCAAATCTT
Organism: Sapria himalayana; assembly: GCA_029783825.1. Classification (NCBI taxonomy): domain Eukaryota; kingdom Viridiplantae; phylum Streptophyta; class Magnoliopsida; order Malpighiales; family Rafflesiaceae; genus Sapria; species Sapria himalayana. The sequence continues at coordinate 376,082 of JAREIK010002830.1, forward strand.
CATGTTCCTAACTTATCCTAAGTTGATTTTAGACACGACTACACTCAACAAAAATTATCTTTTTAGGGAAACATCACTCTCTCCAACATTATTGTGTTATGCACATATTAGTTCATATTAAAACTTGATTCGATATGGGAATTATCATAGTGTTAACTAACAAATTTAAAAATAACCAAAAAGTAATAATATCTCATAGTAGAACATCCAAATGAAATTACAGAGGAGTAAAGAAGAAAAAAAAAACTTAATATATCACTTGAATCCTTACCTTGCATAGACTTAATATAAAATGAGTATTAGTCAAAAAATAATATTAACATTAATATATACTCTATTAGTCTCAAACAAATAATATTTGTGCCCTTTTTGAGTATTAGAGCGACTAAGAAAAATATATTTTATTATTATGTGTTCTTTTATCACGTGTTAGAGTGATCATGAATAAAATAAGTAATAAATTTTTCAAAATTAAACCAAATAATCTCTCAATTATGCAAGATCTAAAAAACAACACAATAAAATTAAGTGTATCAGATTAATAACATGTTAAACTAGCATGTATGTGATCAATAATGAATAATTACTCAAACTATAATATATTTTACTAATAGACATACCTCACAATCTAAGATAGAGATACAATTAAGACTATAATATAAATTCTCAAAATAGTTATAAATAGGTGACCAAAATAATAATGAATAAGTAATTGATCAATAACAATCTAATACCTTGTGAAATACTTAATCATAATGATAAGAATATATAATTAATTATGCATAATTTTAATTCCAAAAGAAATCAAAGACAATGTATCAAGCTTAATGTTATTATAATCAAAAATGTTATATAATTAATTATTTGTTATTATAATATTTAGGAAAGAAAAAAATTATTAGTAAACAGAGAATAATTATCTATATTGTGATTTTTAGCTCTTACATTAATAATTTAATAGTCTGAAATGAATATAAAGAACATGCTCAACAACTTATAGTACATTCACCCTCCTTTTTGATAACAACTCATGATAGTTTTCCTTGGTGTAGTCACTCTTTCAACAATGTGTGTGTTGTATTTATGATCTCTTACCTCTATCTATACTACCATTGATACTCATCTATCTCCAAGATATGTTGTATAAGATATCTCTCTAATAGGCTGATGTCTACCTTACATATATTAAACTAACTTATAAAGGATCTATAGGCTTGCCTATAAAACTCCAATAAATTATTAGATAGAGAGCACAAAAATATCATGCTAAGGAGTTGCTACAGAAGTCTCACTTTCTCAATTACATCTATTTGTTTAAGAAATACTTCTAACTACTATGTAGTCAAATATATAAAACAAGTGAAGTGTTGTGACCTTTGTTTTGCCTCTCATGAGCACATAAAAAATATATTTTGACTCTATATGCCCTTCTAGTCTCAATCTCATTAGCTAATTAATATCATATATTTATACAATCTGAGATAACAACAATTACGTTGTGAACTCTCATAATATCTTGTATATTGATGATAAAAAAAATATTATACAAAATATGTCTCAATGGATTTTCACATGAAAATCAATAATCATGAATTAGTCAATAGTCAGACATCTTTTGTTTCATCACCAGGAGGATCCTTCATCAAGTAGTTGAGCTTCCCCTGACTAAAAAATCCTATCTAAACGTCAATAGCCCACTTAGCGGAATATAATTGTCCAAGACTCCAAAAAAAAGAGAATCAAGGTCTTAATTTCATCAGTTAAAACACATGTGAACCATACTACAATACCACATTGATGTACATATTATAATGCTACTATTTTTTTTTTATTTCAACTTAGCACAATCAACATTAGATATGTAGTGATCACAGGCACTTCCTCATTGCGTACGCACAATTGCACCAAACAAAATAACCCCATTGCACACTTTGACTTAAGTAGATGCAATGTGCATCAACGAATCCTTCCGCAATGCCAAAAGTAGGTTGGCATCATCACATACACACACACACACACACTGCGACCATCTGAACACACTATGCATTCACATTATACACTAAACCTACACCATATTATATACACATACTTTGTATATCCACTACTAGGGTTTGCATGACCGACTTTAATATCATGTAAAAACATTAATAATAATATAAATAAGCAAATACAATGACACTTCTCATAAAATCATGACAAAAACCTAAATTATATGTAAAAGAAAAAAGGCATAGGGATAGCACATAGATTGGATGCTCTCATGATAAATAAAAAATAAAAAAATTAAAACTACAACAACAAATATTTGGATATTGATTGTAAAATCACATATATTACCAAACATTTTAATAAAATGATTATCTTATATTATCATTTCAATCAAGTCAATATATCATGATGATTTAAAAATCAAATTTAAAAATAGATATAAATAACTATTACAAATAAAATAAACTATCAAAAAATAAAATACAAATTAACACATAAATAGACAGACAATAAAAAAAAACATCATTTGTTATCTAAATTTACAAATTCATCACATTTATAAGAAGTATTTTCATACGTAGTTCTATCTTCTTTCTTTAATGAATCATTTGTATCGTCATTTTCATCTATAATTAAATAAAATACATAACTTCGAACTATAATAAATTAAACTTATTCTCTTCTATTTTGAGCTTAATTTCACAAAAAAAAAGGAATAACATTTTAATTTTGATTTTTTACATGAATATATTTTCATATGTTACTTATTATTAATATTGGCTAAATTCATTAAAAAAATATTTTATTTCAATTAATTTTGTGCATGAATTGAGTCAATATAATACTAAGAATTTAAAAACTAATTATATGTAACTTATTAGCCACTTATTTAGAAATCAAAGTGTACAATCCTTGACAAACCAATTTACATAAATAAAGTTGATTTTAGCTTTATTTTAAAAATTAAGAGTCACAAAAATACAAAGAGGAAACACAAGTGTCTGTGTGTGTTAGAGGTATTAAATAGGTCGGGCAACTCGGACAAGACCCAAAGCCCGGCCTAGTTCAGCCATGTCGGGCCGGCACATACCGTACCTCATGCCTAACTAGGAATCGCTAGTGTCCAAACCGGGTACGAGTCAGGCCGACGTGCCATGCCGTGCCTAGCATGGTTATTATTTAAATTTTAAAGTTGATATTTTAAAAAAGTTACTTAGCTCATCCAATCAAATTATATTTATTATTTAATGTTTTTTTGTTTGACCAATAGTATTCTTTCAAAATGAATAAAAGTCAACAAGTAATGATGCTTCAATGTTAAGAAAGCCAAACTAATAATCAATATAAAAAAATACTAGTTCATGATTCATTAATCAGGCAAATAATAGAATCACAATTGAACCAGTGATGTTATAAATATAGTTTATATATTATATAAAATAAAAATAATTTAATATATTATTGATTTATTTATATTTATTTAGAATAAAACTTGGTTGATGATATATATATATATATATATAGAAACATCGATAAAACCAAATATATAGTACTTATATTCTATGAATATATCAGAAATATAAATAAAATGTCTAGAAAAATATGAAAATTATTCAAAATTCATAAAAATACATTAAAAAACTTCAAGAAATAATAAAAACAATATATATATATATATATATATATATATATATTAAATTATTTTGTATGTGTAATTGACATAATATTTATTTAATTTAAATATATTCAATAATATAAAATAAATAATATATCTATATGTAAAATTTTTTAAATATTTATATTTTTTAAATTTAATTATCATATAAATAAATAATATAAAAAAAATTGTTTGAAATATTATAATGATGGCTTATATATTTTAGAAATTAATTAAATAAAATAATTAGAAATAAGTAATTTATTAAAATATTGTATTAACATAAAATATAATTTAAGAACTAATGGACAATCATTTAATGTCATGGGTTTTCAACCCTCGAGACAAGAGTTTAATTCCCATGTCCGAACCATATTTGAAGTTGGGCACTGATTACATGCTCATCATGCGGGCTGGGCCTGTTCCTTCAAAAATAGCTAGTTAGGCTAGTTCATCAGTCTGATTATAGATTTTGCGAGTTTAATCCCGATTTAATAAGATATTGGCCCAATTGATCAAACCAAACTGATCATTTGACAAGTTAATAACTAGACTAGTGCAATCAGTTAGTCCAATCTAGTTTTCTCAACTATATGATGCTTGTTCAATAATTTTAATTCTGTAAAAATAAAAATCATTAATTTATGAGTAATATACCAATAAATTATTTATCTCATAAAACCTAAAAGTTGGATGTTAAATTTATATTCTTCTTACTAGATTAATATAAAATACGTTAATTTAAAAAAAATTACATGTTAAAAATTCAAATATCTAGTATATTAGAAATTGTTTGCTAATATAATACTGCAATAAAAGTATAACATATAGCAATGGGTGACAAACCAGCTGTGTCGGCACCATGTCATGTCAATCACGACATGGTAACATTCTCGTGTTGTGCCAAACATGGCACGTTGGCACGGCTGAGTGCACAACCATGTCAGATCGTGCCGAACTATGCATGTGAGACCCGTTAAATGAAAATGCAATGGGCAACCGAATTATGTGTCGGTCAATTAGAATCAGCCAGGTGACCAAGATTGTTTTAAAAATATTTGACTGCCACATGACCGGTGACCACCCGAAGGGGCCCCCATCGGGCAGGCACCCATGCCAGTTTGCCATGCCACCGGGCCAGGCACACGAGTTGTGGTTAGCCTAGCACGAGGCATAGGTTATGTTAACCCAACACAGCACAAACCATACCATGGAGCAGCCCAGCCCGACATGAGGCATGATTCTAGAATGTACTATATCGAGTCAGGTACGGTTAAACTGGTTTAGGTGGAGGGCCTTGCTCGGGCCACCCGACCCATTTGACACCTCTTTAGACACAAAAATAACTTAAAGAAATTCACCAATTATAATACATTCCATCATATATTTATTACTTCATTTGATTCATAATTGTCATGTTACTTGTTCTATATTCTTTATTTCATAAATCATTTGTATTGTCAATTTCATTTATAATTAATTGAGTATAATTCTTGAACTAAAAATTATCCCTCGCAATGCACATAATTACTTGATCTTTTATTGATTATAATATGAAATAGATTCTTTTTGCCTTTGATAATTCTAACAACATCACTTCACATAAGTGAATCATAATCAAATATTGAAGAAACTTAGGTCACTCATTGTCACCATAAATGTATATCAAAGAAATAAGATCATTAAAATTGCGATGAGTTTATTTTCTCCTCGAATCGTTGTTATATTTAATACTTATCATATCCTTTTTTAAGTATTCAACAATAACATGATAGCTCGATCGACATGCTCCCCGTGGTGTCATTTCACTCTATCATATTGTTGGGATGTTGGTAGAAGTGTCAAACAAGTCATGTCGTGACCGGCAAAGCACAACTAATAATCAGCTCAGTCAAGCACTACACAGCAAGGTTCATAGCAGACCGCACGATTCTAGGTAAACTCGTGCCTGACGCGCAGGGTCATCTTGGGGCGTACTAGATCATGTCGGTTTTGTGAGCAGCACTGCTGCAAGCACCATCTACCGACCATCACCACTGCCACCACAAGCACTATCCATGAGACGTTGGGACTTCTGACCCAACGTCATCCACTATGTAAATATGGTGGGTTTCATTTAAAAAAATTAACAAGTAAACATGATGAATAAATATAAATAAGTTTAAAAAAAAAAACATTTTTTTAATAGGTACTAGTCCTGGGTTACATTTTTTTTTAAGTTTTTTTTTAATGTTTTATTTAAACAAGTACGGCATCCACTACGTCAACATGGCAGATCATAAAAATTTAGTTACCTAGATTTGGAGACTCATTCCCAGTCCTGGGTCATGGTCACCATGTCAATGGACTGTGCCAATAGGCCAGGCACATGGTTCAAGCCTGGCGCACACAAGGCACAACAGCCTCTGTCCCAACACGACACAAGCCATGCCTCGGGCCAGCACGACTCAGGTCCAAGCATGGTTCTGGATCGTGTAGTCGAACCATGCACGACTTAGTCAGGCCATTTCTCATGTCGTGCCCAAGCCACCATGCCCACATGACACCTCTATGCTAGTCTTTCATGCTCCATCCTTAGGGCCCAAAGGCCCATATGAGCCAAGGAATAGTATAGGTTTAGGTTGAGAGAGATGAGGGTGCATAAATAAAAAAATATATATATGCACAAATTTCTTTCATACTAGTTTTTTGGGTAAACAACATAATTCATCATTTTTTCTTACAACAATATAAACTACATTATTTTTGTTTCTACATGCCAAACTAAACATTTAATTTTAACATTTTTTCAATTGAAGACGACTCCAAGAACACATGTAAATCTTAGAAGAATTAGCAGATAGATTTTATTGGAGTCGAGAATGTTGCCCTCAATTGCTATATCACTCAAAACCAAAGTTTTAAAAGGCGAAAGCGTAAGACAAGGCGTTTTTGTATTTGTGAGGCGAGGCGTAAGCCTCGAGGCGTTGAGGCGTAAGCTTTTTGAATCTCACAATATATAATTAATTAATATTTTAAAATATATAAAATAAAATAAAATAAAATAAAATAAATAAAAACATGAAAACAATTCATTATGATTATTTAAAAACATAACCAAGTCATGAAATAAGAAGTAGAGTAAATTGTTTTAATTTAAATCCTCCTCTCCAAGGTCATCATCATTCTCATCCAATGTATCAAAAGTAGAAAAATGTCCATTATCATGTAACATCATTTCATGTAAATCTTCATCTTCATCAATTGGTGTCAAATTGAACTCATTCTCTTTGCCTTTGCCTCCAGTTGTACCTAGTATAAATTATTAATGAGATGTAAATATTATAAGTTTTTTTATTAAATTTAATCAAATTTATGACTTCAATTTTTGAGTACTTACTTGGAGGAACTCATTCTAAAAAAAACACCAATAATAATATTCACATTTCTATATAACAATATAATTGACTAAAAAATAATAACAAGACATAATTGAAAGGAATTTAAAAATGAAATTCAGAATTTAATTGGTTTAAATTTTAAAAAGACAATATTTTTTTATAGGAATTTAAAATGAAATTAAGAATTTAATTCGATTAAATTTTAAAAAGTCAATATTTTTTTAGAGGAATTTAAAAAAAATCGGAAGGTTGTTTAAGGCTGTTTGAATTTTTTTTTTTTTTTAAAAATGATTGATAAGCTGAAGCTCCAATTACCTTAAATAAAAAAAAAATTAAGAATAAAAGAGATTGGATGAATCTCTTTTAAATTATTTAACAAAAAAAATAGACAAAAAAATTCGAAGGGGGGGGGGGGCGGGTGGATTCGAGATTTCGAAGGGGGGGGGGATCGGGATTTCGAAGGAGGGAGATCGGGAAGTCGCCGAGGGGGGGAGGAATCGGGAAGTCGCAGAGGGGGGGAGGAATCGGGAGGTCGCCGAGGGGGGGAGGAATCGGGAGAGAAGACATACATGGAAATCGGGATTTCGTGCATAAATGGGTCGCCGCTTGAGGTAGGGTTTCAGGTTTGAGCTTTTCTACTTTTCTCCCCAATCAATTTTCGAGCTTTCGATTTAGTTTGAGAAAGCTTTTGATTTAGTTATCCATTTCATGTGTTACGATTTTCTTCCGACGCCTCAATGCGTTTTTCCGCCGCCTCGCCCTGAGGCGCGCATCAAGGCGTGCCTGGAAACCGCCTTTGAATACAGTGCTCAAAACACAAAAAAAAATTCACATCTCCACAAGAACAACTAATCGAATACTTAAGCAGATTATGAAATGTTATATTGTTGTTCATAGCTCTTCATGTTGGAACTATCTCCTATTAGTCCTCGTCGATTCGTAGCATATAATGAAACATTATGTATCTCCCCAAGATGGTCATTGAATCTCTTAGCCTCTCCCATGATTTTCTTGCAAAAAAAGCCTTGAGTTCCATTTTTACATCCTTCCCCTTTATCACTAGTCTTTTTCTTTACCATTCTACAAATAGAGTAAAAAAAATACTTTACATAATTGGAAAGAGAAAATAAGTAGCAAACAAGATTACTTGAGATAAATAGCTCATATATGAATGAAAAAATAAATAAATTAAAATAACAAATCCAATACCCACGTTATACAAATGAACCTAAGTTATCTTTATTTCGATGGCATTCAATCTTTAGCTAATAACCAAAACCAATTTGATGAAACACACTCATCATCATCAAAGCACATTTTTCAAAATAATTGAGATCAGTCGTATAAATTTTAATTGAGATCAGTCAATTCTATGAAGCTCTACCATGGTGAGTTGAAAATAAGGAATAAAGAAGCTCTACTTAAAGCTAAAGGCAGCAATGGAAGCAATATAAAGAAGAATGGCCACAATTTACATGATAGAGACCTAATTTTTCCCACAGAGAAAAATACTTCACATAGCCCCACCCTAGATAAGTCAAGATAAGATAAATCTCTCTAATCTGATAAACTTAGAATTCAAATTCAAGGCATTTATGTCATGAGCTAGCCCACATCACTCAGGCTAGCATATAAGGACAAGGCAATTTTAATTTATCTCTTGTTTGGCTTTGATCCCATCAACATAAAAATAAACTTATTCCAATTCTAGATGAAAAAAGAGCATCATAAGCGCCGATTAGATAATTAAGCCTCATGCCAATTTCTCAAAGGGCATGCCCATTGTGACAATCAAGAATGCTAAAACAAAGTCAATTTCATGGTGATTTTTAATCAATTCTCTATTTGATGAATAAAATGGCAAATAATATTGTTATGCATGTGCGGCAGTATGGTACCTCACATCATGTTGTAGTGTGGCACACACCATAGGGAAAGCTCAACCATCTAATGAATGAGCATGCTAGTGGTGAGATATAGAAGTCATGCCTACAGATTAAGCTTCAACTATTAATTATCATATGTCGACTCATCGAGATAGATTTATATTTTATTTTTCTCTTACATGACTTGGAAAATATTATATGAGCTAGCAACACCATTGTATTCATAATTTACTATGCAAACATATCACACTATCATTGCTTATGAGATTGAGACTAGAAAAGTTTATATGAGATATTTTCATCAAAAAATGAATGTGACTGAGAGAGCAAAACAAATAAAAAAAATATGGTATGATATATCTATACTCACTACTTAACAAATAAAGATTTATTAGAGAAATATCTCATTCAAAATACACTTACAGTAGAATGAGTTCCATGTGTAATATAGGCAGAGATAGAAGATCATCAATACAATACATATATTGTAGGAAGAGTGATCATACAAAAGAAGACAATTAAAAATTGATTCCAAAAAAAAAAAAGATCAAAAACACTATAAAATACATCCTTTATGACTGACCCGGATAAAATATATGCTTTTACTTATATGATTAGGTATCTCACTAGATCTTAACATTAAAAATGTCTCTCAACTAAAGTGTAAGACATGTCAATTAAAAAATCACATTATAATTGATTAAAATGAGATTTAAGATTGATTTAAATATTTTATTATATTTTATAAATTATTATACATATTCTACTTGGTTTTTTTTGTGCATCACATCATAGAATTCATTTAATTTTAAATTATTTTCATAAAAAATAAAGTCAAATTTAATAATAATATACAAATCATTAAGCAAATAATAGATCAGAATATATGTTTAATAATTTCAACACTTATATAACAAATGATATGATCACATATTAGACTTTTTATGCTAGCATATCCCAATAAAATAAGGTTATAAAAAATATATATTATTTAATTAAGATAATTAATACATTCCTTTTTAGTATAAGTATTCTGAAGAAATATTATATACAATTTGAATCACAAAGTTTTTTTCTATCATATCAAATAATTTTTTTTTCAATATTTTCTCATCATTGGACTTTTTAAATCTTACACCTTAGAAGAAAATTATTTTGTTTAACTCAAAGTTTTTGAGAGACCATGTTCTATTTGATTTTGTTGCACATGACGTGACAAGATAATCTTTAATGAAATAAAATATCTTTTGTATAACCTCAAAGCCCAAAAGGAATACATATGCTAATTATCAAAAACTAATATAATATTGGTGAGTGTTGATGTTATTGTTTTTTAGTCTAACTCTTTTTTTAACAAGTCTAGACAGAGTACGAATCCAAAATATATAGATGCACAACTAGTCTAGGCAGAGTCCAACTCATTTTGGTTAGTTCTGAACTTGTTGGTTCATTATATGTACTAACAAGTACAAAACAAATTAATTCTTATATCATTAGCATCTTCTCATAGAATAAAAATATACTAATTTAAAGTGAAAATATCTTTTATAATAATCTTAAAATGTGTGCGCGTGTGTGTGTGTGTAAAATAATCACTAAGTTTCATATGGTGATATTAAATTCAATTTATAGATTACGAAAGGTATTATATTACCTCAACTCTCATGCAGTCACCGAGATCTTAATTAACAAAATTTTCACTAATAGTTACTTTTTTTAGATTACACAAATATATTAAATATTTTTATTTGTTTTTTTAGAAGAGTTCATAAGATAGGTTTAGCATATTAATTATATGTGTGGGCTACATTCTTATTAGTTATTATGGACATGATAAATTAAGAATCAACCAATTCAAAATAATACTTTTAGTTATGGTTGAAGGATTTTGGAAAAAATATATTACTGTAACAGAGAAAATATATAGTGTATGCTCCCATAAATGTCGCATTATCTAAAATATTTTGCTGTCACATGAGATTTCTTATTTGATAAGAGATCTTCAATTAACTTGATTACATACATGATAATCATATAAAATATTAAATATCTTACAATTACCAGATCATATATAATTTATGTAGTTAGTATAATTATTTATTTCATAATATATTTATGATATATTCATCTAGATATAATATTTCATATATTAAGATATGTGAATAAATCTTTGAGATGTAGAATCTCTTTTAATAACCATAGACACCTCTACCTAATTTTTTAGATTATAATTGAGCACCAACTTATACCCAAAAAAATTCTACTACACGATATTATATTTTTATTTGAGCAAATATATCTCCAATAAATATAAGAGACAAACAACAGTCTCGAGATATAAGTAAAAGATAGAGTTCAATATAATGATAATAATCACATGAGACATTTTAGATAATACAACTCCTTGAGGCAATTGGGTATCAAATTACTTCTATTATTACTATATACTATGATAGTAAAGTGGCAAGACACATACTCAATATAATATTTCTAAAGCAAATGAATCATTTAGAAATTGATTGCTTCTTACTCAAATATAAGATATAAGATGAGATAGTTGTTAATTATGTTTTTATTACAATTCAGCTACCTAATATCTTAATGAAAATCTTGAAATAATCTCAAGCCAATTCTATTTCCTCTAAGCTTGTTGTCATGGATATTTATGCATCAGCTTAATTGAGGAAAATTATAACTTATGTTTATTTCTTTTTTATTTTGCTTGACACTTTTATTCTTTAGATAGGAACATTTGACATTTGAGCTAACTCAATCTAATTACTTTGTATTTATAGGATATTCTAATTGTGCATGCTAAAGTTTGATGGGAATTAGGGGGACGAGGAGAAGGGAAGAGAGAGTGTGTGAGAGGGGGAGAGAGAGAGAGAGAGCGAGCGAAATGAAGCAAAGAGAAATAAGGAAATGAGAAAGAAAAGAAAATAAAAAAATAATATTATATTTTCATTAATTTTTAAAAAAATAACATAACAAATATATACTCAAATATAAAAATCCCATATATCGGGTGCATTCATACAAACAGAATAAAAATTAAGGCAAAACATAATGAGAGCAAAATGAAACCTCAATACTCCTCTTCAAGCTTATATATATGAATCATAAACACACAACTTGAAGAAGAGAAATATAAAGTGTGATCCTCTAAATGTCTTCATGAAGATATATGCAATTTGATCACTAATAGACACGTAAGTGATAGCTATCAAATTTTGTTGTATCTTCTATCATATGAAATAATAATTGCTCTTAATATCTATTGTCTACTCATCAAACACTAGATTTATAATAATATATCAATATTCTTATTATCACAATAAAGTATCATTATCATTTAAATTGATAAGCTCGATTTCTCCAATAAATAAATGAAATCCACAAACAATTCTTATCATAAAATTGTATTATATCTTTGTACTTGATCTAAAAATAAAGATATGTTGCTTACTTTATCTAGAGACAATATTACATCCTAGATAAGTATAAAACTCAAAGTCAAATCTCCTTTTTGTAATCGTTGGAGCTCAATTAGAACATGAAGATACCAATATCAGATTATGTCCATGGTTTCTAAATGAAATCTCACATCTAAAAATTATCTTCACATATCTGAGAATTTGAAAAATTACATCTACACAAATCTTACTAGAAAAATCTTAGAAATGATTAACTATACTAATATCAAAACTTATAACTAGTTTGGTCATTATTAAATAAATATGATTTTCCTATTATTCTATTATATTTTGAATAATCAAATAGGATGACAACATCTGTAGACAAGTCTACTCTTGGATTAAATGCCAAGTCTATATGCATGCATCGTATAACACAAAGATCATACAAAATATTTACAACAAGCCTCATTTGAGAAAGAAAAACCATACATTCTGAATAAGCAATCTCACTATCTATGAAATATTTAAGATAGCTCAAATTCTTCATTAGAAATCCAATTTACAAGAAGAGTTGAACATGCTTAGGATCATACAAAATATTTACAGCATGCCTCATCAGGTAAGTCTACTCTTGGGTGAAGTATTATACTCAATAAATTATCTCCTATAATTAAAATATCATCAATATAAACTAATAAAGATTCATATTGTTCTCAATATTAATGTTAATAAAAACAAGAATAATATAATATATATTTCTTAATATCACAAATAACAAATATTAAAGAAAATATGTTCAACCATGTCCTACGAGATTGTTTCAAATCATAAAGATTATTCCTCAAACTACACATCACGTTTTCTCTTCCTATAATAATAAAACTTTGTATTTATTACTTAAAAATCTTTTCTTCATGTTCAAAATTATCATATTGAAATATATTTATCATATTTAACTAATAATTAATATAAAATTCACAAAAAATAATATACAACTCACATATGAGAAACAACAATAAAAAAACAATTATCAAATAATGCTCATCTTAGTCACAAAAAAATATCATAATAATTCAAATCATCAATTTTTATAAATCCTTTGTTTATCAACATTATTTTAAGTTGATTAACTTTACCATCTGGTTTAATTTTCATTGTGTATACTCACCCTACTAGCTTAACTTAATACTTCAAAAAAAAAATTCATATATAATTAAAAATAATTATACTTAGTCATCCAAGATAGTTTATCATCATATTAGATGACTAAGTATAGTTGAACAAGTATCATAGATTCTACAAGTATCAAAAGATAACAAGAAACTAGAATATGAAATATTACAATAAGAGTAAGATTACACATGTAACAGTAGGTGATTAATATAATACATTTTATTTCATTACATAAAACGATCAGAATGCCCAAGTCAATGTGATAAATCATATCGATTGATGTGGTTGATGGTTCACCTAGAAAAAAAAATGAATATCAAGTCTCACAATCTATATTTTCCTCTCCTAAAAAGACTCGACTCTATCTTATGGAACACTCACACTAGGTTTCTCCCAACTCACACAGCCATGTAACCCAACAAAATCATGGTGTGATGAGGTAATAGAAGATATCTCGCCACTCTTCTCAACAATAATTATTCTAGCAATATCAAGTGTAGGAGTCGATTCGGTTGCCACTATGTGAGTAAGAACTGAACAAATGAAAGTTCATAACTATGATGTCCAAATATACATATTATTGGATCAAATCCTCAAACAATGTCAAGTCAACACATATAATGGTCTTTTTGATCTCCGGTGAGCAACATATATAAGTTTTTTGAGTATTAGATTACCTAGGGAATGAGCATTTGATGACATGAGCAATTTTCTCTCTACACCCTGAACAAAACAAGTACGCTTAAAAATCATGGAATATTCAATTAATCAAGAAGTAAAACCCAATAATGCTTCTCCTCAAGGTTGCATAGAAACAACACTTCTATGTAATATAAGTATTCTAGTTATCTATTTGGTATAAATAGCAGCATATGATATATGAATAATCTTTTCATGATGCTCAAAAGAAACAAGAAAAAAAATAATATGTATATTCCAAAATATTATAATTTTTCAATATTTTAATATTCTAATCATACAAAGAAAATTTCATAAAAATAAATAAATTTTAAAATATTTCTTTTTAAAAAGATAACTAGGTATATTAAATATATTCATTAACAAATATTATTAAGTATTTCAAATTATCATGTGAGATCATCTTATAAAATTCTAAAATATCTAAATGAATCAAATAGAATTTATCTCTACTAATATTCTCCTAATATTATGAATAATAAATTTTGGTATGACTTTCTAACTGACATGTCTCATAGTTAATATAAGTCTCACTCATTATACTTAACTCTAATAATTTTAATTTATCAAATAATGAATATCCAAGTTGAAAGTATACAATCAGGTAATCAATGATAAAAAAGCATCTACGTTTACTCCTAAAAGTGAAGAAAAATAAGTACAATCTATCTCCTTCAATCTCCAAAAAAAAAAAAAAAATCATCCGATTAATGTGTTGATCATGCATAAAAATATTAGAAAAATAAAACATAATATTCTAGTTCAATTGTTTGGTGAGACAACTAATTAAAAGCAAAGTATAATGAAACTCATGAAAAAATAATATATCAAAAAAACAAATTCAACATCAGCACTGTAATGCCTCCTGACCAGTATAATGTTGTCATTAGTTATAATAATATCAAAAACTCTATACTCGACAAAACAAGAAAAAAGCTAACAATCACATCTCGTATTAATATTAGATCATGAATCTATCACACAAAAGTCAAAAATAAAATGATATAATGAGAGAATAAAAAAGGTATAAGTGCCTTGGCTAAAACTTGTAGCTCATAAGAAAATTAGTGTTGAATTCTTCTAATAGATTGTTACAATACTATTAGGTGTAAACATAGAAAATCCAACTTGGGTAGATGCGATAGTCTCTTGAACAACCTTTGAACCCTAAAACATCCTTTGTAAGCCATGACATAATGTCTAACTCTTCTTCTACATGTGTCACCATCCCTCACAAAAAAAGCAAGCCACTATTTGCTTCATTACTCTAGAAGCAATTTCCTTGGCTCTCTTATTGTTATCATGTGGAGAAGTCATTGTAATAGTTTAGTTGAGCATCTAAACTCTACTCGATCTATGTATAGTTATAGATACATAAATAACTCTCTAATAAATCTCAAAGAAAACTAGAAATGTCTGCTTACTAAGGATTTGTGAGTGCAAAATAATGTATCACTCTCAATTCTCCTCAACATGATAATTTATGTCAATAAAGGTATCACCTCAAAAATCTTCTCGGGCCGACTATGCCCAAGCCATGTTGTGAGTCACCGGATCTTAATTAATCAGTATATATACGAACAACTGATTAATATTATCATATAAGTAAAGCATCCCAAATTTATACATCTACATACCTAAATCTCAATCTTTATTGCACATGTAATAATAACCAATTGTGCTAGTCAAACTCAAAATTAATCAACGGCCACAGATAAATTAGTAAGGATGCATTGATCGCCAATCAATCAACTGACTCGATATCAAGTGACTCATCTAACAAGTATATCACATATCATTAACCCATGAATTAAACTCTTACCAAAGTGATCCACAACAAACAAGTACTCGCACTCAACTTGTACTAGATTGTCACAGTGAACACACGCTATGTATACATTACCACAACAACAAAAAATAGCACAACACATGTATACACTACCACAACAATGGAACACAACCATGGCACCACTACACTAGCATGGCACACCCACAACCCACCAATGCACATACCATTGAACTCACCATGAAAAACATGTCCATGGTGCCACCATTACATAACCATTTCACTACCTCGTACCATTATGAAAGCAACCACGCACAAAAAAAAAACCTAATTACACCACCCTAGAATGGCAGAACTTGCACTATATGCACCAATGTTCATTGTAGCCAATATTGTGCATGGTGCACCACCTACCTTCAGATGCCAAACCATAGATACAGACACCAAATTATTGATGAAACCACATGATGCAATGGTAGGGTTTGGAAGGAAACATGGAGCAAGATAAGATAGAGAGAGAGAGAAGTGAATAGAGAAAATAATTTTATATTTTCATGTATATAACAATTATATACTTAAGTTGGGGCAACTCATATATTGCATGTTCACTGTTCGGTATATTAAATATCAAATAATACTGACTATTAGAAATAATTTCCATTAAATATTATACTTGAAAGAGAAATTTATTTGTAATGATTTAAAAAATATATAATTTTTGAAAATTTTAACAAATTGTTGTAAAATAAAAAATTTTTAGGGTAAAATATGTGATTTGATAGAATTAGTAAAATCAAAAGTATTTAATATACTACGACTTTATATCTTTGAATACTTGTAGATTGATTTTGATATTCATTCTTGATTGAAACTCTACACAAATATTCTTGGCAATCTTTGTACGATACAACTCTATCACATTGTTAACACAATCATTTCAATGTGTGACACATTTATTTAGCTGCAAAAATTTCGTAGAACCACAGCCAAACTTAAACAAAATAACTTTATGGCAATAATATTAATTTCACATCACAAAAATCAAGTACCTCAATGATACTAAAAAATATGAAAACCTCAAGATGTTGTAACTTTTCTTTTACCAAACTATAGAATACTCGAGTTAAAATGACGAAACTAATTTGGCATCATAATTTTTGGCTATAAATTATTATAACGTCAGACTCGTGTCATAGCCAACACAAACATGCCTCTTTTCTTAAGAGACAAACCAAAATCATGATCATTCTTTAATGTCAGAACTTTGAGTTACAAAAAATAAATATACAAGTCACAACCATACTCAGCATCATGACTTTGTATCATATAAACTAAATGAGTTGTTGCAACTTTTCTCATCATCACGATCAAGCAAAATAATAGGCCAAAGTCATTGTCATACTCAATATTGTGATATTATGTTAAAAAACTAAAATACCAAAGCCACAACTTTTATTCAGCATTATCGCTTTCAATTAAAAATTCACACCTAACACTTAGGTATAAAAGGGCAACCCTAATAAGCCAAACAATATCCATAAAATGCACAAAAAAGATGCCCCAAGGAGCTCCACAACTTCATTTTAAAAAAAATACAAGGCAAAATAAAGGTGTCAAGTAGGTCTGGCATCCCAGACATAGCACTAGGCACGGCCCAACTAAGTCATGTTTTGCCCGGCACGACATGGCCCAAAATCATGCCTAATATGGGTCGTGTCAGTTTGAGACATGGCTCATATCGTGTTGGGCCAAAGATGTCATGCATCATGCCTGGCTCATTGTTATGGTCCACCGACACAGTGACCATGACTTGAGACCACATCCCAGGAACAGATCATGGGTCACGGATCACCGTGACCTAGGACAGAATGCAGACCCATTTTCAAAAAAAAAAACAAATATTTTTTTTAATAAAATAAAATTGTAGTTGTACCCGCCACGTCGACATGGCGGATTTTTTAAAATAAACACAATCCACCACATTTGCATGTCAGATCACCCTGTTAGGACATAAGTCCCAATGGCTAAGCAGTAGTGGATGATCGAGTGAACGTGCACACGCACACAACAGCAATCATTATAGTTATTGAGCACATGCATCAACATTGGCACTTAAAAAAGAATAAAATAAAATATTCGAATCTAAAGATCGTGACCATTGAAATTCATTCTCAACTAGAGATAAAAATCTGATTACTATCAGATATTTGCTCATTTATATATTAAAAAAATTTAAAAACATTAAAAATATATATATATTAATTTAATAAAATAAATATATAAATTAAGTATTTAGAATTTTGCATTCTCATTTCTATATCTCTTTCCTCTCTTCTTCTTTGTACTCTATTCTAATGTCACTCTCTCTCATTCTCAAACCATAATTTTAAAATTTTTTTGTTTTCTAATTTTATCTCTCAGTGAGAGATTGTGGTTCTGCACTTTCTTTGGAAATCAAAAATTAAAAACCAAAACAAAATGACGTCTCCAAATGCAATTATACTAATGCTTAACAGTACCAGAATCCAATTATTTTTTTTAATTATTTATAAAAATTAATTAATTATTTCAAACATAAACTAAAAAATTAACGAATTGCTAATAGTGAATATAATAATAATAAAATTAAATATTAATTTAGATATGAATAATAATGATAACCCTATAGAAAAGTCCGAGATCGAAATCATATTTTTTTCATAACTTCACTCAAACTCAAATGTTTAAAAAACAAAAAATAAGAACTTCAGGTAATTTGAATTTATTTTTGATATAATAAAAAATAAAAATTTTAGAAATATCAATAAAAAATCAATATAATAAATATATTATCAAATATATATATATATATATATATATATAAGAGTACAAGTGACACAGTCTGCTTAGAGATGCATGTCGATCAATACATCAAAAGATATAGTACATTAAATTTCAAGCAATCTAACCAAATTTGAACAGTGAAATCTTTGAAATTGAATCTAATTCAACTTCTTTGACCTTGTTCATATATCATTATGATTTATTAAGTGAATACATAAACAAACTAATTACAATTATGAATCTTCCAATTAAATTTTCATAAGATCCCAACGTAGTCAGTATCATACAAATCTACTTCCAGCCTATTTATCATAGGATTCATAAATCCACATGTAGAAATAACATGATTAAATAGTATAAATTAGAAAAATAATTTATATATTAAAAAAATAAAATAGATTGATATTTATGACGTCCGATATCTGGCATAATCATGATAATGCATCGTTTATATGTCTTATTGCTCATTATATTGATTCTATATAAAAAAATAATAAAAAAATTTTTAAATTTCCTGAAATTCTCTATCATCATAATAACTCTTTCATAAATAAGTGCATCACGAAAAATTTTAAAGATTATGATATTCATAATAAAATATTTAGTATCATATTTGATAATACATCTAATAATAATCATTACTGTATATTTATTAAAAATATTAGAGAGAGACCATTAGGTAAGATTTTTCATATTAGATACGTGTGTGATGTGTCACATTATTAATCTGATAGTACAAGAAAAAATAAAATTATTTTCACATTAGAAAAAAAAACTCACTAAAATATTTTAAGTCACCTAGTAGATAATAAAAATTTAATAGTTTATGTTTCTCTATGAGACTAAAGAAGAAAAAATTATAAACAAATATAAGACATCATTGAAATTACACTTATTTGATATTGAAATCATATTTTAGATACGAACACGTAATATCTAACTAGATATGTCAAATGGGTTGTGTCATCTGGCACAACCCATTTATTCAAGACAAGATCATGCCACTCTGTCGTGTTGTGCACGGCATGATTAAATTCTCATGTCATGTCTAGCACACCACAATTATATTCCCATGACATGCCTGATATGGCACGATTAAATTCTCATGTCATGCTTGGCATAACATGGTAAAATTCTCATGTCGTGACTGACACGGCACGATTAATTTCCCATGTCCTGCCTAGCACGACATAGTGGCGCGGTCAACCAGCCCGACAAGACATGGTGGGCATGAACAAATGCATGGTCATGCCCGACCATGCCGAATGGTAAAGATGAATGGGACGTGCATCTTTTCCATTACTTAATGAAAGACAGTGGCGTGGTCTCAAGTGCATGATCGTGATGGCTGACAGGTGGCTAGTTTATAGGTTGATCAATTACAATCATCCACATAGCCAATTGTTTATAAAAAATGGACCGCCCAGGTGACTACCCAATGAGCTAAGCACATAAGTCGTACCTAGCTCGACATGAAACACAGCTCATGTCAGCCCAGCACAGCATAAGTCGTGCCATGGGTGACCCAGCCCAACCCAAGGCACAGTTCTGGATCATGTTATGATGGGTTGGACATTGCTAAACAGGATCAGGCCATGGGTCATGCTCGGGCCGCCTGGTCCATTTGACACCACTATATTTAACTACGTCAATAGTAATAATAACAAGCTTAGTATTGATGACTCTGACTGATTATAACAATTTTTTAAAAAAAAATTCCTAATAATTTTTTATAACACAACAAACATATGTCCATCTGTATACATTCACATCACTTACATTGCACTCAGGTGTATATGAAATCTTAGTAACATATTTAATAAATTTAGAGATCATCCTATATTCAGTACCATGATCATTGATATAAAACCAAATATTTAAAATATTAATCTATCATTTTATTTATTTATTATCTATTTGCCTACATGAATCCTAGAGTTAATGAAAAAGGGATAGAAAATATTTTTATTGACATACATATCCACATATATGAATAAAGGACACCAACCTAAAGAATTTATTCATGAAAAATTAATTAACTTTTTTATATATTATGATACTAGGTATAATAATAACTATAGCTAGGCTCTGAGTATGAACATGAATATCGTATTCGGAGATGATAACTTTTTTATTCAATCACCAAGAAAGAAACAACGAAGTGGTCCATCAAAAAGTAATAAGTTATCTTTGTACTTAAATATCAAGTTTTGTTCAATCCAATCACATAATAATAACAAGAATTTTAACATTTTATTATGGTGGAAATCATATAAATTTACTTATATCATACTGTCTAATATGACACGAAATCTACAAACTCCTCTAAAGTATGGGTGTCTAACGGGCCGAGCCAGCTAGGCCCGGCACACTACAGTGTCATGCCCGGGCACGTGTCGAGCACAACCTCGGCACTAGTCGTACCGTGCCGGGCCAAAGCTTTTCAGCCCGCATGTCGTGACAAGCTTAGCAAGGGTGCCTGGCATGCGGGCACGACACTCCAGCCCACACACCGAGCAATGCCCAATTGGGGGCAACGAGCTGATGCCCAATGGATGATGCTCGGCATGCCCAACGGGCAATGGCAACATGACAGCACGGTGTAGAAACCCTAAAATTTTTTAAAAATTGGCTGACCTAAACCGCCCAAACCCATGTGCATTTTAGCTCGCGGGCTCGTGCCGAGCTTGCCCTCCAAGCATGTCGTGCCAGGCACAACACGATAATGTAGCGTGTCGTGCATGGCACGGCACGCCACCCCAGTTGGGCCTGAAAAAATTAGGCAGACCTAGCCCAGCCCAGCCAGATATCGAAATCTATTCTTTTATTATAGCCAATATTATTTCAAATAGAAGATCAATACTATATTCAAATATCGTTAGTACTTACATATAATGAGAACTATAAAAATTCAGGATTACATATTTAGGATAGAGTGATAGTGCAAAAGCTGATGACAGATTATGACACATGAGATTTGAAAAATATTGAGGCCACCACTAATGATACCATCAAATACTTTTATAATAATGATTTGCATACAAACATCGATAGACATTGAGATTAATTATTATTTATTGATGTTGTACTTATCTTTTGATTATCATTTTAATACAATACGATTTGATTTCGATATCACGATTAAGATTTATGATTGTATTTTTTTTTTGATATTATTGTTAATTATTATTTATCATTTTCATTTCATATATATCTTTTGGACCTTTGTTTGAAATAAAATTTATATTTCAATTTTTACTATACTTACAATGTAACAGTTATAGTATATGTTTATATATTTTTAGTCTTATATTTATACTTCGTTAATGTTATGTCTAATGTATGAACATATAATTGGTGTGTGGTGATTAGTCATCGATGTGTGGTGATTAGTCATCGATGTGTGATTGCGGTGGTGATGGTTGGTGGACAGTTCTTATGGTGGTGGTGCCAACACAATCAACAGGATCCAGCACGGCCCGAGATGACCCAGCACGACATGCATGAGTTTTCCCAGATTCATGTCGACCTTGGCATGACCCACTAGGTAGACTAGAAGTCATGTCGTGCTGGGCACAGTACAACTTCCATGTTGGGTCATGCCCGACACGACACGGTGGCCCGACTAAGCCACCAAATAAAGGGGTCATGTCAGAATGGCACAGCCTTGTTGACACTTCTAAGACAAAAGCATAAACTCTAAGAGCTGGGTGCATATTTTGATCCCCTCTTACGGATAAATCAAAGTGAAACTAAATAAGTTTTTTAAGAGAATTAAGCTTTGAAACATAGATTCTCCCGATGGATAAAATTGAGAATTCAGATTCATATAAAATAAATTTATACTTATCTCATATATTCTTTCAAATTTCAAGATAAAATGAAAATCTAAGAATTTTGTACATGTTTATTGTGATAGATATTTTATTTAATTTTTCAATATGATATTTTATTATAATATTATTTAGTTATAAATAATTCGATAATTAAATAAAATATAAACAAAAATTTTAATTATTTATGAATTTGTGATTGATTAAAATCATGAACAGTGACAAATAAGTCATGAAACACACTCACGCATATGATAAAAAAAAATGACAACTTTTAATGACCATGATACGTGAGATAAACGCATATGCTAAATTCTAAAACTATGATATATTTAATCATTGAGAGTATTATGATTATGAAACCAAAAACATATATACTCCTATATGTAACTTCAAAATGTATATCTTAGAAGAACTAATTATCAATTAATGTTGGTTAATAAATAAAATATTCTCCTAAGAGTTTTATTTTTAATATGTGAGACTGTGAGTTGCCTGTCATAGTGGGGACAAAGACAGATAAATCATGTGATAGATGCTAATCGATGTAATTCATATAGTAATGACAATCCTAAGAGTTATGTTCGATTGTATGATTGTCAATGATGAAACATAAAGAAAAATATATATTAATTATACTAGTATAGAATTGACAAAGTCAAAAGTACAAATATTTTTATTATCAAATTAATTCTCGTCAAGAAAGACACTAAAGATTAAATAATAAAAATATATATTCAAATTTATTATTAAGGATATTTAATAAGTTGCCTAAAAAGATAAGAACTTGTATATGACCTCCTGTAAAGATAATGTATTGCTTCGGTAATAAAATATCGAGAAGACAACTACAAAAAAATCATCACTGAGAATAACTCAATAATTGATAGCTACCATTTAAGCCAATATGACAAGAAGTCATTTCACAATTATTAAATCCTCTTTCTATAATTGAGCATAATCACAATAATACTATTTATGAATTTTATCACAAATAAAAATATGAATCATCCCTAAAATTTAAGATTTACGACTTGAATTACATTTAAAGTATCTACTAGAACATTTATTAATTATAGTTGACTGGTCTAGCATGTGTGTACAATCAATATTGGATCGATATCAGGATTAAAGATTCATATTATTACTTGTACAATTATATGACTCGTATATTTATCAAAAAGATGTTAGACAAGAAACTCTCACTCAACTAACTTTTGAGATGTATCTAACAATAAAATTAGATATAATAATAAAGTCATAACATTCACATAGAAATAAAATAAGAAAAACTAAGTTAAAGAGCATTAGAACAAAAATTTGGTACTAAAAAAATAATATTATTATAAAATAATCTATCATGAAATTAGTGTTGAAAGTCTTACTCTAGATTTGATTAATTGTATGTATTATGCATATAAACACTCATCCAAAATACATATTTGATTGATATGTACTCTTCAAATACTATATAAAAAGAGTTTTGTGACCTAATAATCTTTATAGATACGATGAATGTGACAAGAATGTGTGAT
The DNA here is from genome assembly GCA_029783825.1 of Sapria himalayana. Classification (NCBI taxonomy): domain Eukaryota; kingdom Viridiplantae; phylum Streptophyta; class Magnoliopsida; order Malpighiales; family Rafflesiaceae; genus Sapria; species Sapria himalayana. Next base: position 400,259 of record JAREIK010002830.1, read on the forward strand.
ATTATTTCCCATTTAATAAATTTGAAACTAACAAAACTATAATGGGGGTAAAGATCTTTAACTATGACACATGTAGACAATTCACCTTATAGTTTTCAAAAATTATATTAATTATAATTAATGAAAAGTCAATTATAAGACAAAACAAATTATCAATTAGAATTCACATTTATTCTTTAGGTCAAAAAAATGTAATTGTTAGAAGCTTCATTTTTAAAGATTTAAATTGATCCTTCATTTTAAAAATTTATAAAAGTTATACAATTACAATGAAATCATTGTGCTAAGATGATACATATTTAAAAATATGTTAGAGGAAATACCTTGAACAATAGCATATAGTCATCCATCATATAAGTTATATCCTACTAAACCATAATCATTCTAAGTTATTATATTTCCTATCCATCAACCTCATGTTATGATAACTAAGTTATAAGTGATCAAGTCTAGATCTCATTACAATTTAGCAAAAATAAATAATAAATTATAAAATATTTACTATGTTTTAGAAATTATAACTTCTCAAATGGGATTATTCATTTATACAAAAACTAATACACTGGATCTCATAAAAATTCTAAAGTTAAATTTATTTGAATGAGAAAAAAATTTATATTAATGATTACCTGGAATATTAATATCTCACATATCTCATACTAAAATGGGAGTATTGTGCATTGGGTACAATCTCAATCTTCATCTCCATAACTTCGTAAATGAGTCTTTCTATAAGGGCTATGAGGATCAAGAATCAAATGTGCACTGACATGCAGACTATAAGTGAAGAAAAATCTAGAAGTCCAAAAGAAACATACGAATGATGCAGTGGGGTCTCACTGATAATGCCTAACATGAAAAGAAATATATTGATATTATGAAATTTCTCCTTCTTAGAACATTAGATCATGCCATGTTATTTTTCAATGGCCTCAATCATATTTTACTTCTCACACCATGTTCACGATCTCAATGTCCATTAACTTGATGTAAGGTGGCAAGTGGGTAGGGCGGCCTGAGCATGGCTCGACTGAGTAGTGCCTGACCCAGTACGACATGGTCCAGCCCGTGCCTAGACTCGTGCTATGATGGCTAGGGGTATCAGGCCTCGTGGCAAGCCCGGCACAACTTAGCTACCTTGCCCGTAGGCATGGTCCAGCAGCATAGTAGGCTAACATGCTCGGATTGGATTTCAAGTGAGGTACGATTGGATCGTGCCCAACCTGCTCAGTATTTTTAAAAATATATATATTTTATAAAATAAAGCTCACCCCACTTTTTACATGTGTTTGGCTCAGGACGTCAGCGTGAAGTAGTCATTAACATGTTTGTTAGAAATATTAGAGACGAATTATTAGAAAAAATTTTTCTTGATAGATACATATGACAGATTATTAACATGATAGTAGAAGCGAGGATTAAGGTTGTTCCTTTCGTTTTAGAAAAAATATATAACTTACTAAAATATTTTCGGATGCCTAACAAACAATAAGAATTTGATATTTTTTATTTGTCTGCAGGATAAAAAAAATTTCAAACAAATGTAAGATATCATTGAAATTATACATACCTGGTATTAAAGTCATGTGTTTGATACGAACACGTAATACTATATCAATAATAAGAGTAACGAACTTATTATTGATAAAAGAGAGTGTGATACAAAAATTTCATTTATATTCTTTAATATACATGATAAATATATATTTGTCAGTTTATACTCTCATCACTTACATTGTACCCAAATGCATATGCAGCATTAGTGACATGTTTAGAAAATTTAGAGATTATCTGATATTTAGTAACATGACTGTTGAGATAAAAATCAAATACTTAAAATACTGGTCCATCATTTTATTTTTTTATTGTCTGACTGTCTGTATGGACCCTAGGATTACAATGCAATGGGTAGAAAATATTTTGACATATCCTCGTACATGAACCAAGAACATCAACCTAAAAAAGTTCATTCATGAAAAATTGACTGAATTATCTACATACTACGACAATATGTATTGAAGTAATTGTAGTCCGGCTCCAAGTATGAATATAAACATCATATTCAAAGATGATACCTTCTTTATTCAGTTAGCAAGAAAAAAAATATGAAATAGACCATCAAATAGGAACAAACTGTATCGGGACTTAGATACTGATTATTATTTAATCCTATCACATAATGATAACAAGAAAATAAATATTTTATAATGATAAAAATCATATGAATTCATATATTTCATGGTATCTAAGATAGCACATAATCTAATGAATCCTCTGTTGTCAAACATAGCATCGGAGTTTATTTTTTTTGTTGTAATCAATATGGTTTTGGATAGGAGATAGAGACTACATCCAGATATCATTGAGACACTAGCATGCATGAAAAATTGAGATAATTCGAGATTGGACATTCAGAATCATATTGGAACAAAAGCGAAGAAGTTACTAGCAAATGATGACTCGTAAAACTTTGAGGATGTTGAGCTCATGCTAGTGGTAACATAAAACTCTTACGTAATGATGAACAATTGCATACTTATACCAATTGACATTAGGATTGAGCTTGCATGATTATGATTAACACTATTTATTTTATGTTGTTTTGACATTATAGTTTTTTTTGGATTGGATAATAATTGATGATCATGTTTTTTTGATATTTTTGATTATTAAACTTTATCATTTGTATTAATAAATTTATTTTTTTGTAATTTATGTGAAATAAATAAATAATATAATATTGGAACTCATAAACAATAACTTAAATTTTAAAATTTGTAAAAAAAATAGTTAAATCATTAATCTACAATTTTGCAAACGGTGGGTGGTGGGGTGAGCCGGTGAGACGGTGAATCGAGTGCGAGTCAATCTCGGAGTCCTAGCGAGGTTGGCATATTCGAGCCTGAACCAGCCTGACATGATACGACCCAATCAAAATTTAGCCAGACTTGGGAGTCAAACTAGATGTGTCAAATAGGCTGGACTGAGCCGAACTAATCTGGACCATTTTTGGTGGCCCATGTCGTGCGAGGCATCGCACGGCTTGAGAACCATCGATCCAACTCATACACCATCCGGGCAAGCTCATGCATGGACTTGCTAGGTCGGGCCAAGGCGTACCTAGTTTTTCCCGCTATATTTTAAAAAAAATCCAGCTGGGTTCTCAGGCTGATTTACTGGGTTGGGTCATGCACAACTAAATTGGCCTGCTCGGCCCATTTGACACCTCTAGGCCGGACAGGCCATGCCAGGGTGGCAATTATTGAGTAATGTAGTGCCTAGCATGGCATGTTTGCCATTTCAGGCTATGTAAGCACAGCAAGGCCCTTTTGACACCTCTAACTTAATATAAAAAACTTTCTCCTCTTTAGCCAAATTTAAAAATAACTCGATTAACATTAGAACAAGTAGACAACGAGATCTAAGCACATCCATCAACTAGTAGTCTATGATGACATTGATGTAATCATTATTATCAAAAGTATCCTCGACTAAGAAGAGGTCGACATTGATGTAATCATTATTATTGATGTAATCTCTCTTTGGGTGCCAAGTAATCACTTCATGATTGTCAATTAGTCAACATTGAAGATGTTGCTCTTGTCACGATCACACTCAACTACATTCTACATATGGAAGCAATGGTAAAGTAGCTTCAAGGCAAAAATGATGTTAACAACCAGCTGTTAAATTCACAAAGTGGTGTGTCATGACAATATCTTGACTTCAACAGTTGGGAGCTTCAAGTCGTCAGTGACATAGGATGACATATTGTCAAGAAATAGAACATAATGATCTCTTTCCAAGAAAAACTCAAACAATCAAAGTAACTAGATTCCAAATTTTTCTAGTAATGCAATTCATACATTCACTTTGTTATTAAACTGTTGAAGTCATTCTTAGAATAAGACACCAATCATCTACACTTTTTTCTTGTTGCGATAATAGAATCGCAACTACTGATCAGTCTTCTTGTTTAAGCAACATGACAAAAAAAGTGGCCAATGATGATTGATCGCAACCTGTGTGATCCTTCATCATTGATTATGAAAGTGAGTACTTAATCTTATCATGGATTTTGATATACTTCATCTTGTTGTGATCTTAAAACCTCATCAACTAGTCATTCAAGAAATTGATGGAGTGTTCAGCAATATTGAACCCGTGGGCGGGCAGCAGGCTTGCATCAATTCACCTTGATCAATTTGTCTATGATTGACACCCATTTGTTCTGACATTACAAACCCAACTAGACAATGTATCCTCAAACTAATAAAAGTTGACCATCTTTTCAAAAAAAGAAATTAAAATTCCATTTGAGATGATTTGACATAAAGAGGGCATTGTTCAGTACCTCTTAATCATAGTAGTTCTTGAGTATCTTGGAAACATTAAGATCAAAATTCTTAATTGACATGCTGAACCTTTAACTAGCCCATATAATAATGATCATTGGGAACATTGTTATTTGAGGCGAGAGGTATACTGAGGTACAAGTCATTTTGGGCCTTAAGGTACCAATTATTATGTAAATTTTTTTATGAGACATACTCTACCTTTTATATATATATATATATATATATATATATATATATATGTATATATATGTATATATATAATATTTTTACTAAATATTATATATAAGTTTTATCTATTAATGAAATATAATCAAATAGAGAATATCAAACATAAAAATTAAATATATTCAATATTTTTCATCTTCATAAATAATCAAAATTCTAAAATAAAATAATAAAATTTTATCAATCAAACATACACAGTAATGAGATATCAAATATATTATCTATAATTTTCAGGAGTAAAAAAAAAGATTTTAAAAATAATATGATCTATAAGGACGTTTTGAGAATAATTAACTTGTGTGGAAGGCTTCAGGATTAACATTTTTAGTGGGATTGTGCCTAAGGTGGAATGAGACAGAGAGTGGCAATGCATTTTTGCCTTGGCACATTTGCCTGGGCCTGATGGCACTTTTGCATGTACCTAGTGGCACTTTTGCATAGGTTTAGTGGCGCTTGGGCTATAGGCTCATATCTAATAACTATGTTTAGGACATAGTCAAGTACTTGACTTTGTGCTTGTGGAACATCATCATCTACACATTAATTAACATGGTAAACATGGCCACCTTTAATGGTGAGAACATGTGTTAATCACCATAAAAATATGATTGGAGTAGTGTAGTAAACTTACCAAAATCGACTTTATTACAATATTGTATTAGTTTGGATATATTAAAAGAATAGTTCAATAGGTAATACAAAATAACACCACACAATCACATATAAAGCATTATTTCTATATTTCTCAACCTCCTTGGGAAGTGAAAAAAAAAATGTGCCCAAATTATTGCTTCCTATTTATACAAATAATGCACTCAACACTCCTTGCTATGAGCTTGGATAAGCCAAAAAAATGGATGATAGATCATACATCACAATTGAAGTGCGCTACTTATACATGTAACCAAACTTCCGCTATCAAGTTGCAACAAGTCCTTTGTGCTCCCTTTAGATCATACATCACAATTAGACTCAAACCATATCCTACTTTACCAAACATTATATAGTAAAGTAAATTTAAAATCATATATCATTACTATATTTAGATATTCAATTTAAGTGGTGACCCTTTAGTAAGTTATAACTTCTACAAATTTATAGTCAGACTATTGCTCTAAAGTTAAAACTTATTGAAAAGATGATCATACTTTGTTAAAGATAATAATGATGATTGCGCTTTATCCACCTTTATAAAAGTACTCACGATACTCACCCATCATAAATTCCTTTCATACTGAACAATTGATATCTCTCCCTTCAAATCCAAATTTAATCAAGTTTTTCATTGTTCATATCATTAATACATACACATAAGTGTTACTCTTGCACATCATTTGAGGTGCATGTCACATCACATTTTTATTTTTTTATAAATAATTATTTATTAATTATTACTATTATAATAAATTGTATATATCATCATTTATAATGTATTAATACATCATAATCAAATAAACTTTATGACTAAAAATACTAAAATATAATAAAAAAACAAAAAATATATATATAAATAATAATAAAATATATTATTTATCATCTAAAACTATATAATTGTTCACTATCACACTCATAAGTTATTCATATAATTTTTATCTATCAATAAAAAAGACTACATGATCATTGGAAACTATATTTTTATCTATCAATATATTTGAGTCGAGAAGACAACTTGCCTAAGACACCTTTTGCTAGTAATAATAAAGACAACAATTTTAAAGTTTTAGATGAAAAATAATTAAGACACTTTTTGCATGCAAGTAATTCTTTTAAAAACTTTAGCTCATACTCCTCATGTGTTGACATGATACAATTAGCAATGTTTATAAATTTATGAACCAACTCACCTAGGCACAAACTTAACTACAAATAACTATGCTTGAGAATTTTTTTTTTTTTTTTTTACAACGTTGAATGGCAAGGCTTTGTTTCCATATGTGGTAGTTAAAGTTATGACTTTCAACGGAATCAACAAAGAGTTGGTTTTATAAAGAAACATCATTAATTCTTAAAATTTTATTTAAAAAAAATTGAAAAATTACATTTTATTCTTCCATTGATGTGGTGGATTGTGATTTTCATTGCTATGAGCGATTACTTCTTATATTTTATGTCTTGAACAAATGGTCAAAATAATACTCAATTAAGTGACTAATTAGTATGAAAAAATTATGATGCTCATGTTAAAAAGTGAATTAGCTAGGTAGAGCTAGCATGGGGTTGGAGTAGCTCCGGCTTTTAGAAATGACATTGGATTAGGCCTGGACAATTCCAATGAGCAAGATTGGCCAAAACAAATTAGGTAAAATCTAGGCAGATAATTTGTCGGCTTTTCACATCAAATTTTTTGTTTATAATTTTGGAAAGAAAAAATCATTAATCAAACTTAATAATCAAGTTACAACATCAATTGATGTTGTAAGTAAAAGTTATTTCCATGAGAATTAGTGAAAATACAAGTCAAACAAGTAAAAGGTCTCATCACTATCATAAGTATGAAAAGAAAGAAAATCCAAATGTAAAAATATTCTTCCTACCTTTCACTTGTGAATGAATAAGGTCATCTCTAATCATTAAAAATAAAAAGAATATATCTAGTGCACAAAACTTCTGCTTTGCAAAAAGTCTTGAATAAATTAATATTTTAACAATTTTATTTACAAAAATCAAAGAGATTATGTATGATAAGTATCGAACTAGATACTTACTACCAATGTTATCAAAATAGTACGATTCACATTTCAATTTACGATTTGATCCACAATTCAAAAATCAAATGATCTAACTCTTTGAAAAAATCAAAAATATGCATGCATCGAAGACTGAATCGCTAAATCACGAATCGATTCACATAAATCGATTTAATACTGATTCTCAATAAACCAAGATCCTCAAAAAATTACAAAAATAAAAATACCCAAAAAAAAATTATCAACTATAAAAATTAATTAACCTAGAAAAAGTCAACTTTAACATTTAGTATTACAAATTTAACGTAGGAAAATAATAAAATACCAAAAAAATCACAAAAATAAAAATAAAAATACCAAAAAAATTGTCAGCTGTAAAAAATAGGAATTAATTAATTTGAAAAAAAATCACAAAAAATTCAATTCACAATTTGATTCGATTCTTGATTCTCGATTCACTAATCAAACATTCTAATTCTCGATTCGAATCTCAATTTAACAACTATACTTACTACCCTTAGAAGAAAACACTTACCTTGCTAATCAATATAAAAAAAATAATTCAAATAGAAATCATTTAGTTGTATAAAATTAATCCATTTGCTAAAAAATTATTTGGTTTGTAGCCAAACTTGGGTAAAATCATACTTTTCAAGTATTCTAGAGATGTCATCAACTACCATATCAATGTTATATGCATGAACATGAGAAATATTAATGAGTATCAAACTTGAGTATAAAAATTCAAGAGAAAAATCAAAAGTTGAACATCTAATTAATCTATGAAGTTTGATTTCTGAGAGATTGTATCTAATAAGTATTAGACATGAGACTTATCACTCTTACAGAAAGACAGTTGCCTCGGTAATCAATTAAGAGGAATAATTTTGAAAGAAAACTAATTAGGTGAATATCAACCCATTTACTTGATAATTATTTGTTAATAGTCAAACATGTGTGAAATCATACTTTTCAAGTGATATAGAAATATCATTAACTACTATATCCATGAAATATGCAGGAACTACAAAATCCACGAGAAAAATCAAAAGTCAAACATCTAATACATCTATGATGTTTGACTTTTGAGAAGTCATATCTAGTGAGTCTCAAACCTATGACCTACTGCCCCTAGACAAAAATACCTATTTGGCTAATCAATCAAAATGAGTACTTCTAAAGGGAAAACCATTTATTTGAATATCAACCCATTTGTTAGAAAATTATTTGGTTCAGTGTAAAACTTGTGAGAAACCATATTTTTCAAGTGTTCTAGCGATAAAATTAACTAGCATATCCATGTTACATGCATAAACTACAAAATCCACATGAAAAATCAGAAGTCAAACATCTAATAGATCTATGATATTTGATTTTTGAGATGTTGTATCTAATGAATCTCAAATTTAATCTTTCAAATCAATCATAATGAATAATCCTAAGAGGAGATTATTTAGGTGAATATCAACCCATTGGCCGAAAAATTATTTGGTTCATAGTCAAATTTGTGTGAAATCATAATTTTCAATTGTTCTAGAGATAATATCATTAACTACTATAACCATGTTATATGCATGAACTAGAAAATTCAAGAGAAAAATCATAAGTCAAATATATAATACAACTACGATATTTGACTTCAAAGAAATTGTGTTTGATGAGTCTAGAACCTGAGACTTACCGTCCTTGAATGAAGACATTTACCTCACTAATCAATCAAAATGGATAATACTAAAAGGAAACCATTGAGGTGAATATCAACACATGTGCTAGAAAATTAATTGGTTCATAATCAAATACGCATGAAATTGTACTTTTTAAGTGTTCTAGAGATATTATTAACTGCTATAACCATGTTATATGCATAAACTACAAAATTCACAAGAAAAACTAGAAGTCGGACATCTAATTGATCTATTATGATGCATGTGAGCGAAGGAGCATAAGCATACCAATCTGATTATTCTGAATTCAGGTATGACGTATTCATTGCTCCACATAAATCTGATAGCACAAAAATAGATGCATCGGATGAAAAGGAGGAAAGATTAACATGCAAGGAAAATGTTCAAGACCCATACTTGTAATAGAGACAACCACTTTTCCAACCAAATCACATGTCCAATCCAAATCACTAAGCTTTAGCTCCAACCTAGTTGGGGTTGGAACACAAGTACAGTAAGGCAGATAAATGAGGAGTAACCAAATAATGACGAATTGAACCACAAATCAGAAGTGGCTAAGATTTTGTGCCATTGGGCATGCCATTCTGAACATGAGCGTCAAATTCTTGATAAGGAACTTCAATCATTGGCTTTGGTACAGGATGTTCGCCAAAATCATTTGGATATAACTCAAAGTCAGGGCCGAAGTTGAATTTAACAGCACAATTTGGTTGGTTAGGAAGGGTGTACATTGATGCAGCAGGATGGTAACGACCAGCGTATATATCTGTGAAAGCCACGCCTTGGCATACCCCATTTTTGAAAAACAATATCTCACTTCCTGCCACAAAGAAACTCAGAGTTGATACGCAATACAATGTGGCAAGAACAAGTTACATGGAATGGGTCAGATTTTGTTGTTCTGGCCCAAATCTTTTCTTCTTTGTAAGTGTAGTTAATTCAGTTTAGATTGAGCAAATAAAGTTGAACATAACCAAATGAAAAACCACATAATTAAGTTTTTGGTGTATATAATTTGTTTTGATAAACTATTTTGTATAACCAAAATATTTTCTATTTTAATATTTTTAATATTAGTGCAGGAAATAAAATATTAAAAGATCAGGAATACAGCAATAATATAATAACGAGGGACCCATTGTCCGGTCAACAGGCTGAAAAAATTTTTGGAGCAGAACCTAATCCATCCAAGTGATCCGACCCTCTCCATTTATTAATACCAAGAAACTGTTAATATAAAAATATATTTTTCTATTTCACTTTTTTGTTGCTACTATTTTTTTGGCACGCGAGCTCTCTCGTCTATCTCTCTCTCTCCTCTACATGATTTTCTAGCTGTTGCTCACAAATTATAAGAACATTTTGGTTATAATCTATAAACACATAAGTATTTTTCTAGTATATGTGCCTATTCGTGCTGAACGACTAGTGAACCACATTATTTTCTGTGTTGATGTCGTAATTTTGGATCATGGTTTGATATACATATATATATTGTTATTGTAGGTATATCTTTTTTTGTTCCAAAATAGCCACAATATAATGTAATTTTTCTTAAAGGAATTATATCATTCAGGATTATGTCAACCAATTTGAAAGAAATAAATATATTTCATTCAAATAAAATCTGAGGACTAACTACTATACTTGATTACAAGTATTAAGCAAAAATCAAACATGATGAAATCAGTAACCATATTAGATGAATTAGTTATTCTTTGTAACACATTTTTTATTTCCAATCTAAATTAAAATTAATTCTCTATTTTATGATCCAATTTACATGTTATCCCATTGACTATAGATACACATGAGGCATATTATTATAGGTCAATTAATTTCATTTATTGAATTATGGTTTTATTAAATATTATAATATTTTCTTCAATTTTAGTGTGTTTTGTATGGAGAACCGGTTGCCCTCTATAGGTTCACCTAGAATTAACTTGATTATAAATATTAATATAATTATAATTAACATAAAAAATAAAAAATCACTTTGATTATATATTTTGTACATGATATTGGAGAGTTGAACGAGTTGTAATCTAGCAAAATGAAATTAAATAATTATGGTCAGAATAATGATCATCATAGATTGGTACCACTTGCAAGCATGTATGGCAACAATCATTGAGGTAGATTTATATTTGATATTGTTAAATTTTAGATCAAAAAGAAAAATAAAAGTAATCACTCAGACTCAATACAAAAAATCAACAAATCAAACCCTTATATAATAGATAAATATAATTTGGACAATCCACATATCAAATGAACTCATCACTAATGTAGTACAAAATAAAAAAAAATTATAAACTATAAAATTATAACACGCCATGTCAGACTGGTGCGTAGAAGTTTCGAATATCAAACTTGAAAAAAAAAACTAAGTCAAGGCTTTCTTCAAGACCTGTGTAAAGATGCATATTGACTACTATGTTATCTGAATATATATTATAAAAATTATCTCATATTAGATCTTCTCTCTAAAAATAATAATTAACTTCTATGTACTTCATAGATCGATTGTTGATTGTCATTCTATAAAATAGTAAAAAAAATAATTAAAATCAAAATTCCATAAATATATCTTGGAATACTTTTGTTAGGATAGACTCAAATTATGTGAAACATATTGTAATGACTACATTTGTTACTGAGACAATGAATATTTGTATTTGATGTTGCCATGACACATGTTGTTGTGCGTCATTAACTTGTATTCACGATAAGTATTAAAGTAAAAAGCAACTAGGCAATGTAAAAGAAATAACAAAAACACAAAGAAACAAGAAAGATGTAAGATGGTTGTGATATCAGTGTCCTCTACCTTTCTCAGCTCCTCCGCTTTTGTGTATCCCTACATATTTGAGGTTGTGGTTGTTCTCTCCTACAATTCATAATATTTCTGACATCAATCATGTCATGAATTTACCCTAACCATTGATACTCCTTGTCACCCGGTAGAGTCAACATAAATCTTGACTAACTGACGAGCAGATACATTTTCCCTTCATTATAACATCAAACCTTTCTTGGTACCGATCCTAACACATGGTTTCAAAGTGCTTGATAGCACTGATGATTCCTAAAATTAATATCAAATGCCTTGATATACTATTTGGTATCAGAGTATCTGAATTCTAACATTTGATATCAGAGCAAAAGTTATATCAAAGATTTATTTGCATAATCTATTATGAAAAATTCTATAAATAGCTATGTAAATAGGATTGAAAATAGAAAAATTTTTAAGAAACAATTTTGAATAATTAAGACTAATAATAGAAAACTTATTAGTAAATAAAGATTTATAGTTTACAATCGATAATCTGAAACTATCTGTCAATAATAAAGATAAGCATCAAAGCCAACTAAAATTTAATAAGATAAGCTAGATTGAATAACTAAAAATTTGATTCAACTATGTTTGGAAAACTTCGTACTTGTGAATATCACTGGAGATGAAACAAAAAAGTGATTGTAATTGACACTCTAAATTATCTATCATGACAAGTTATTAGTCAATTGATTATTCTTAAGGAAGAAATTATTCAATCTACGTATGAAGGATGATGTGTCTTTCTTCAGTCATCTAGAAGAGTTCAACACACCGATCAATCAATTTGCATTTATATGTTGTGAAATTACTAATAATGATAGAGTAATAATGATAATAAAGATGTCAAGTGAGCCGGACAATCCAAGCATAGCACAAGACATGACCCAATTCAACCGTGTATTACCCTGTATGGCAAGGTCCAAAATTATTATTTGGACTATAGTCGTGCTGACTAGTGGCATGACTCATGTCATGTTGGACCACAGATGCACGGGCCTAGTGTCGTGGCTGGTATGGTGTATTTGCCTGGTAAGGTAGCATGACATATTGCCGACAAGATAATACATCATTTTAATAAAAAATATAAAGCAATCATTTTTTTATGTTTGCTATATTATCTATGTGGGCTATCATTTTTTGGAACCATGTTAGCTGAGCACGACCCATGCTACATTCTATGCAATGCCAAGCATGACATAGTGATCTGTCTAGGCTTGTAAAAATAGGTCATGCCAGTCTGGTACATCCCATTTAACATCTCTAATACTCTTCACTATGATGAGACATTGAAACTAGTACCACAAAATTTAGGAATGTCTATTGTTAATTGAAATGAGCATTCATCGTGAAAACAAATCTAGATAAAAAAACATATCACCTTAGCTAAATTTGTAATTAATGAATATACTCAAATATTTGATATGAACTATTAGAATATTTACTCTTCATTAGCTAAGATAGTCTAAATGCGTACTCTTAACTCTCGTACAACATCTCAAAATTAGAAAATATATCAACTAGATGTGAAAAATATACTTCTTTACAATAACTTAAAAAGGAGAGATGTATATGGAGCATCCACAATAATTTTGAGCAGTACAATCAGATATAATTTACAAATTATGAAAGATATTGTATGACTAGAAATATTCACCGAAAACATGATTTATAAAATTTCTACCGACATTTATCTCATTTGAATTACATAGATATGTTACAACGGTTGATGTTTTGAATTGTGCTCCAGTATATCTATGTACTAACTTCACTTCTAATACAACCCTTTCAATTAACATTACCATTTATAAAATAATTGCATAAAAGATTAACGATCTAACTATAACCAAACTAAATATAACATATGTAATTAATATAATTAATTATTTTCTAGATTCTACTAGATATATTCATCTTGAAGTAATTTTTCATATACTGAAATAAATGAAGAAGCCTCAAGGGCTTAAGATCTCTTTCAAATATCATAATTATTTGCAATTAGTTGATTATTCAAATTTAAATTAGACACAAGGATGTATTAAGAGAAAATTGTTGACTTTTCATAGATTTTCATGAGCATACAAAGCACATCAAGGTGGATTATTTCTTCTTTAAAGAAATGATTCATAATGAGACTATTAATAGAACATACATGATACATTCATATAGTAGAATAGTCAGTGAATATTTTCACTAATGTCTTGAAGTCTTGGATTGCCTTTTTTTTTCACCAAACTAAACATTATAGGCTTATATGCATCAACTTAAGAGAGTAATACAAATTTGTATTTTATATTTATTTTTGATATTTTTGTTAGAGTACACAATATGTGGGCTGCCTCAATTACTTTAGCCCATTATATAAGGGAATTAGTTATATAACATGTTTGTATTTTTGTATTTATTTATTTTTGAATCTGAACTTATAATCATTATATTTAATTTTGATATTTCCTAATTCCTATAAATAAAAAATTCAGATCAATGAAATACAATTCAAAAATCTTTCATAACTCTCATTCTATATTTATCCTTTTTTATTTTCTAACAAATAACATTTTTTTATAAATAGAGGAACCTAATTTTTTTTCATATATCTCTAATATTTCAGTCTCAATGCTCTATTCACTTAATCTTCTCTTTTTTAATTCATTTGTATTTTTTAATTCACTATTAATTATTCTAATAAAAAATTTAATTTTTGTAAACTTTAAATTTTATATCAACTCTCAAAAGATTAACAATGAAATCCTACTCCAATAAACAATGAAACTATAAAAGGGATGATCTAATTGTTACATTATTTTACAAGATTCATATTTTTTGTTATAGATAATAAACATTAATATTCTTCTACTCTTTCAACCATTTTACTTCTGGCAAACTAAAAAAAATAGTTTATTCATATTAATCAATAATCGAGCACAATAGTTATAATATATTGATAAATTGTTAAAATTAAAAATGAATTCTAGTAAAATTAATGAAAATATAAGTAATGTTTTAGATAATCAAACAAAAACAAATTTGTCTCCTAGTACTAAATCTCCCCATACAACTAAAAAACTAAATTTTAAAAATGAATTTCTATAGAGTATAGCATATACTCGCTTTGATATAATTCAAAATATATATACTAGATGTATTAATGTAATTTTTGCCTCATGTAGATATTATTAAAAAAAATATTGAATTACAAAACTAGTAGCATAAATAGACACTTAAAGAAACATGTCCAACAAAATACCAAAAATATAATAAATTAGATCCTAAACATACTCAATTTATTCATGACATAATTAATATTAAATATATTTTAAGTTTAATGACTCCCTTCATTTATAAACATGTGTTTCTAAGAGAATTGATAGATATATTAATTACTAGTATGAGACTTATACTTTAGTTTGAAAAAGATCCTAAACTAGAATATTCCATACAAAAATATATACAACTTGCATTTCATATAATACCTAGGTTGACTTGATAAAATGATAATATAAAATATTTTAAATTTAATAAAATCTTAATAATTCATGATGTTAAAAAATATAATAAAGTGGTGCTGGAGATGTCTAATATATAGAATACCAAAAATAAGATATCTTTCATGTGTCATCATTCACTATTTTAATTCTAACTAAAAACCAATTAAGAAATTAAGAATATCAAATTTTGTATCCTCATAAAAATAATCATATTTGACAATAATTCAAATAATAATATGATAATAAATTTATTTATCATAACTTTTAAAGACTTCACCTAAGATTTTTCATAGTAGATCTCTATATCACATCATAAATTTCATGATACAAGTCAACTTAAAACTAATTTCTTATACATTAAAGTGTATTCAGAATTTAATTAAATTTATTAAAATATCTAATAAATAACAAGAATTTTACAACTTATATGACAAAAAACTTTAAAATGAAAAAAAATTTACTTCATGTCAGATATTATTAGAATTCTATATACTTAATATTTAAATTATATATTAGTTATCAATATATTCTACTTTATTTCATAAATAATAAAATTGAGAGTTTTAATAAGTAAATATAATTAAGAGATAAGATTTATATTTTTAAAATTCTTCCAATATTTTTATGATGTGACGAATTAATTTTTGTCTATATATACTCTTATATCTTACATTACATTTAGGTGTACATACAATATTAATAACATATTTAAACAATATAAAAAATACATATATTTTAGTATAATTGTTATAAAAAT
Organism: Sapria himalayana; assembly: GCA_029783825.1. Lineage (NCBI taxonomy): Eukaryota > Viridiplantae > Streptophyta > Magnoliopsida > Malpighiales > Rafflesiaceae > Sapria > Sapria himalayana. The sequence continues at coordinate 416,301 of JAREIK010002830.1, forward strand.
AAAAAAAAATTATTTAAAATAATTATTAACTATTTCACCACTTTACTGAATTGGTTGTATAGGTTCTAGAATTAAAATAAACAAAATAAAAATATAATAATATTTATATACAATCACATGAACCAACCACACAAACTAAAGAATAAACTTTATAAATAAATATTATATAAATAAATATAGTATTTCTAATTCATTTCTGAATATTATGACTAAATCATATTCATAGATAATAAATTTTTCATTCAATTAACTAAGGATAAATAATGAGGTAGTCTGACAAATAGGTATAAGGAATCAAAAAACATAAAAACCATTTATTATACGTATTTGTCCTCGGCTGATTTAAAAAATTTTAACATTTTAAATTAATAAAAATATTACGAATTCATCCATCTCGTATTATCTATAAATAAATATAATATAACAACTTCTTTATAGTCTATTATAATATCAAAATTTACTTTTTTATTATTATAAATATATTTATATACAATTTGAAAAATCTAGCAACAGATATTCTAAAACATTGACATATTTGAAAAATTAGAGATATATATTGATGACTCTTAGATTTTTAGTTGATGAATTCTATGAAAATTCTAAAATTTTAAATATACAAGATCATCAGACATAATCCATGATCAACTACCACATGAAACTATAATAATTTAGAAAATTAATTTTTTTTTTGTATTTTTTTATTTGACATTCATTATAAATTCTATGATGCATAATCTTTATATTTCATAAAATTTTATGGTATTAAACATTATTGTGTAGTTTTGAATTTAAGACACATGCTAAGGCTACCTGCTAGGCTAGTCAAAGGCTACCCGCCAGATGTGTCAAACGGGCCGGGCCGGCACGGCCCGTTTTTTTTTTGAGCACGGGCGTGCTTTCGTGCCTGGCCCATCATTGTTAAAAAGGCTGGGCCCGGCACGGCCCGCCGGCACGTCGGGCCAGGCCTGGCCTAAACGAACGGGCCAAGCAAAAAAAATATTTTTTTATAATTTATTCTGTTTTAATTTTTATTTTAATTATATAAATTATATATATAAGTATAGATATGTATAATATTATATATTTATAATATGAAAATTGTTAAAATTTATTAAAATTACAAAGTTAATTTTTTTTATAATATAATATAAAATTAGTTTAAATTTTATTAAAATTATATAGAGTGATAAATTTTTAAATGAAAAATTAAAACAAAAAAATAAATAAATCAATAAATTATGTTTAAAAAAATTAAAAAGTAAAAAAAAATATAAGCAAACCAAATAAAAAATGACCAATCGGCCATTAGATACCGAAAATCCGAACCAAACAAATTAAAATTTCAACGTAACGTATAAATAAAGCGTACAATCAATAAAAAATAAAATATCGAAATCAAAAAATAGTAGATCATCATCAATCATCAATCGGCATATCATGAGCATTATCAGCCATAACATCAAGATCAGTATCATATGGATCATCATCATCAGCAATCATCACCTCCGCTATCGTAGTGGATGCGGCTGCAGTTCCTGTCCCAGTCCCAGCTCCAACACGATCATGGATGCTAAACCTCGAATCCTCACAATCCTTCAAACAAGTCAAGGTCTCAACAATATCTGGACGTAATCTCGATCTCCCATCCGAATTCACGTTCACTGCAACATAAAAAGCAGACTCCGATGCTACGCTCGATACCAGATGAATCAGTAGATCCCGTGTCATCCTAGATAACACGGGAAAGGTAGACTCATATGATTTCCACCACTGTAATATATCAAGATTGTTAGTATCAGAATGTGATAGGATTGAACAGTAATCGGTATCTAAGTACCGAGAAAGCTCGCTCTTATGTGATGGTCCACCCCTACGTTTCCCCCTTGCTAGCTGAATGAAAAAATCATCTCCGAACAAGGTATCAATGTCCGTAATCACAGTCTCACTACTATCACCACTATACCTAGTATCGTAGTGTGTGAACAGGTCAGTCAACTTCTCGTGAATGAATCCTTCAGGTAGCTCTTCCATGTTCATGCACGAGAAAATGTAAGTCAGGGTGTTTTCTATCTCTTCCACATTAACCCTAGGGTCCATGCATGCAACGAGGCAATAAAGAGATAGAACGGTGGACCAGTACTTTAAATACTTGGTTTCCATCTCTGCAATCATATGGCTAAGTGTCGGGTCAGCTCGCTACTTCCTAAACATGCTACTAATGTTGCATATGCATCGGAGTGCAATGCAAGTCGTGGGCGTATAAACCGACGAACACATGTTCGCCGTGTCATAAAAAATCTTCAGGAATTTCATAAATAAAATTCTTGAAGCCCAGTCAGTGTCGCCAATAATAAGTTCGTCACTCTTACTATTGAAGTAGTCCGATATCACGTGTTCGTATCCAACACATGATTCTAACATCAGGTACGTGTAATTCCAACGATGTCTCACATCCGATTGGAATTTCTTCTTCTTAAGATTCGCAGACAAACAGAGACTATCATACTCTCATTGTTTGCGAGGAGTGCGAATATATTTTAGTGCATTATGAATATTATCCAACGCGGGTAAACACACATTCATACTCACTTGAACAATCAGGTTAATCACGTGACATATGCATCTGACATGAAAAATCTCTCCTAATGGTACGTCTCTAATATTCCTAACAAACATGTTAATCACTACTCCATTATTAGATGCGTTATCGAATGTGACACTAAAAATTTTATTTTGAATTTTATATTCCCTAAAAATTTTCATCATACACTCAAAAATGGCCGAGCCATCATGAGGATGAAGAATCTCAGAGAATCCTAAAAATTTTTTATTCATAATCAAGTTAGAATCTACATAGTGGCTGGTGAGACATGCATAATATGATTCATCGTGACTTGTCCAGATATCGGACGTCACGAACATCACTCCACTATATGCCATAAATTCATTAATTATTTTTTATTTTTCTAACTTATATATTTTTAGTATGTCATTCCTAGACGTGGGCCTAGGAATCCTACGATAAGCAGGCTGAAAATATGTCTGCATAATGCGCACTACCCTTGAATCTTTCGAAAATCTGATCGGAAGACCCATCAATGTGATAAGTCTGATCATGTCATCCCTAACCACCTCGCTGGAATATATGAAGGAATTAAACTTTGAGACTGAACTTAATCCAGTATCAAAAAATGCAGTGCTAAGTTGGGTTTGCCTAGGATCTAATAGACCATATTTTTTGGTGCATAATTCGGCATAGCTCTTAAGGTACTCAATCCCAAACAAACTCTTACATGTTAAAAGTCTCACATAATATTTGCACTGTGTCATTTCTTCTTCCTCACCCCTAACATTTTTTGTTTTATTATATTAAAATGAGTCCAAACTACAGAAGTCCTCCTAGTTTTTTGTTTTTTAGAAATTTAGGTTGAGACAACTAGAGAAACCAAAGTTTCAGCAGCCTCAGACCTCTGTGAAATATGTTTATTTTCTAAATTTAAATATGTTTTATTAGTATTTATCATTTTTTAGGATTTTTATTAATCAGAATAATTATTTAGAAACTAGATGACTGATTTTAAAATTTTCTATTTTTGGTCTAGAGAGAGAAACTAGAGAGAGAAAGTAAAAAAAAAAACTTAAAATAAATTACCCGGTAAAAATAGTGAGGTCGGTCCAGTGCACGGTGCACCAAAGTCAAGCTTAAAATTCAAAACTCAAGTTGAGATTCCCGAAAATTCAAGTCGAATGCCGAAATCTCGAGAGAGGAGTAAGATTTTTAAGAAAGAAAATGAGAGATTTGAGAAAAAAAAATATTGATGAAAAATATAAATGTTATTGAGAGGTAGGTGAAATTTATAGATTAAAAAAAATATTTTTTAAAGTCATTTTTTTTGAATTTTTTAAGGGGTAAAATCATAAGGGCCGTTGGATTCTGCCCCCTAGCCATTGGAGGCGAGATCCAACAGCTGAAATTTAAAATTTTTTTTTTGCCCGTTGGGGCCTGGGGGGGGGGGGGGGGGGGGGTGGGAATTGGGTCGGCTCGGGTCCAATCAGACCCGACCCGCGATCTTTTTTGCGGGAGGGGCGATTGGGCAAAACAAGGGGGACACGGAACGAACCCGTGCCGGTGTGTCGTTCCACGGGCACCGAATCGTGCCGGGACTCGCATGGCAGGGCACATCCTGTGCCTTACCCGGGCACGAGATTTTCCCGTGCCGGGCCGGGCTGGTTGACACCTCTACTACCCGCTAGGCTAGCCAGAGACAAGCCAAGGTTACACACTAGGCTAGCTTTAGTCAAAGCCAAGGGCAGCTCAACCGCAACCATGTCCATGCCCTAGTGGCTAGACAATACCTACCATGATCATCATGTACAGCCTAGACATGTATATGCCTTGGTTAGCCAATAGCCAGTAGCTACCATGAATGTACCCAATCTGGACTAGGTTTAGTTGGCACGAGACACGAGCTCATGCAGTGGCTTTCCCATACCCTAGATTAGTCAAGGGCAAGTGTCGTGCCAAGGTACATGCTCAAGCAAAGGTAACCACAAGCTCAATCAAGGGTAACCACATGCTCGAGCCAAGGTAACCACATGCTCGAGCCAGGGTAACCACATGCTCGAGCCAGGGTAACCACATGCTCGAGCCAGGGTAACCACATGCTCGAGCCAGGGTAACCACATGCTCGAGCCAGGGTAACCACATGCTCGAGCCAGGGTAACCACATGCTCGAGCCAGGGTAACCACTTGCTCATGTGTCGTGTTAGGCATGGCTCATACCTTGAGCCAACTCATGTCACATCCATTGCACACCCATCCAACTATGGAATACCCAACTTGCCTACTACCTCTTTTTTTAGGTGTGATAGAAGACACAACATGTTTGACACTTCTAAGATGTATCCACCTAGATATCTAAAAATACTAGCATGTCTAATACTTTCGAATATTTCTCTTCTATCAATATTTATTTTGTAAGTTCTAAATTTCTTTAATTAAATATTTGATTTTTTTTATTTCTATTATTATTTTACCAAGCCAAAGACTTGTTATTTCACTAAAAATGAATATTCATTATATTGTGGAAACACATAATTGATATTACATATACATATAAATATAATGTAAGATATAAAAGTGTATACAAAGAAATAGATGTTAATAGTATCATAAAAAAAATTTAATAATTTTAAAAATAAAAAATATCTCTCAATCATATGACATTATTAAAACATCATCGATTTTACATTTTAAAAAATCAAATAAAATACTTTCATAGCAAATAAAAATTCAAATATTAAATATGATGTATATTAACAATGTTAGACATAATATCATTATATTTTTCTATTTTAAACCTGCTGACTAACATTAACTATGAAATTTTTATAATTTCTTAGACATATTAATAAATTTGATTAAAACTTAAATAGTTTCCATAATATGAAATTAATTCTAATCTGACTAATATTATTAAATTAATAATAATAAAATACATACATCTAATATTAATAGATTTTAGCTAGCAAAAGTTCTCAAAAATTTTATTTTATATTTTTTATTTTCTAAAAATAATAATTCAATATTCATATATGGTAGAACTATTATCAAACTAAAATATCAATTAACCCCTAATTGTTTTTTTTTGCAATGTCTAATTTAAATCAAAAATATAGACTATACCACAAATGAACAACATATAATTTAGAGTAGCTGGTATATCTAACATCATCAATATTACACTATTATGATTTTTAAGTTCTTCGATTTAATAATTTACATTAAATTGTTTCAACAAGTCATTGAAAATTCTATCATAAATTAATTACAGATATTTTTACATAAATATATAAACATTATATCTTTTGAGAATTTCAATGAAAAACTCATATGAACAATCAATCTAATTATCTATTCTCTAATAGATTCATAATTTTACATGAAAAGGTGAATCAAATTGAAGTAGATCTAATTTTAATAATACTACGATTAATTTATCTAATATCTAATTCATCATATCTTTAATATATTATTTAACAAATCATCTAATGTGTCTCATTCAATTATTAATTTTATAACTAAATATTTTTTATAATATCTACATTGCACTGCATTTTTTTTATTTTTCTAATATTTTTTTATTATATTAAAATATAATTCAGAAAATCATCTATTAAAATAAAGTGTTTTAAGTTACTTAGAAAAACCTAGAAAATAATTAGATGAGGTGAAGATTTCTAAAACTAAATCGTCTAAAATATTAAATTCATAATCATTTACTTAAAACAAATATTAATATATTTACTACAAAATTTACTTACCAACACTAATCTAATTTAAAATTTTAAACTATAAAGTCAAAGTGATTAAACTAAATATAAATAAAAAATAATTGAACTTTACCTAAAAATCCACTTACCTTACAGACACCAATCACATCATAGGCTTCAATAATGTAACTTTCTTTGTTACGTAGTAACCCACAAATTAATAAAACTATGAAATAATAGAAATTTAAATTCAAATTAAATAAAAAAAAAAACTAGAGAACAAAGTGAAAAGATTTGTATTAAAATTAATTTAAATTGACTATATTTATACAAAAAAAATGAATAATTATTTTTAAAAAGAAAATCAATTTTTATCATTTGACACGACCCTACTATTGAATTATTTCTAACCATTACAACAAAACTCTTTCTTGACACAACGAAATCAAGCAGACAGGTACCCATCCAGAACCATCTCAAACTTGCATTTTTTTTTCATGCACAATGTCATGTGCGCGGGTGTGCTCAAGCAGTGGGTTAAGTACCAAAGGGTTTCTTCCATCAGCGTCATCAAACTTTATCCAAGAATAATGGGGGAGGCGTCCTCTATTTAGCAATGAATGCACTACTTGATAGCTCTGCTTGGATCAGGAGGGGTACAAGCTATTATCTTCATAAAGATGTTGGGGAAGGAGATGTCCCGCTAGCCGCTACTAAGAGAGGACAGCACTTAGCACACATGACTCTTCTATCGAGCACAGGGAAAGCTACAAGCTTCTTAGAACGAAGTAGCCTTCAGTGGTGAGGCCCACCCCTACTATTGGTCTAGTGGGGTGAGTGGGAAAGGGGCTCCCTGCGCTTTTCGTTTAGAGGAGACCCAGAGGGAACGAGCAAAAGGCTTATTAGACCCAAGCCTTTGGCCATATTCTCACCTCGAACCCTAGGCAATCTCAGCTTGGTGCAATTAAAATTAATTCCAATTCATCTTGAAAAGTCCCTTTTATAGGTGTCAAATGGGTCAGAGTGCCCAAGAGCACAACCCGGCATGACCATGAAATTTGGCCCGCTGCACGACCCATGAAATCAGACCAGCTGCATGGCACAGCACAGTCAGAACCATGCCTAGAATAGTGTATGGACCGTCCACAACTTGGATATGGATCGTGTTAAGCCAAAGTTTCACGCCTGCATGCCATAATAAAATGTGACATGGCTCAAGCCGAAGATCAACCCATGTAGCCAGTTTCAACCCTGCTGGCCAAACCAGACTAGACTGGCTTGTCCCAGGCTAACCTGGGTTCAAGTTGTGCCTAATGAGCAGACATGTCGGACATGGCCAAGCCTTCCCTAGCCTAGCACAGCACTGGCAACTGGCATTCAATGGATTGTGTTGGGCTATCATTTTTAAAGTCGTACCAACTTGGCACAACATGGGATAAAAACAATGGCATGCCCGACAAAGCACTATAACTTTATTAGGCCTCAAAAAAAATGGGTCATGCTAGCCAGAAAAACCCCATTTGACACATCTAATCCCTTTTGCAACATATAATTCATAAATGTGATCCATTAAAATGATTTGGATTTGCTGGTATCGAATTTTAATTAAAATTTAGATATCATTGATTCATATATTTTATTTAAAAGTATGTTCAACAATTAACACTCTTATCATAAGATAAATATAATTTCTCACAATGAAATAAAACAAAATAATAATAAATATTAATTTAAATGATAATGATTTTTATGTAAATATAAATAATAAAAATAATTCAACTGAAAGATTCAAGATCGAAACTATCTCAATTTATTTGCTTTAAAAACTTAAAACTATGCAAACTTTAGCAATATGGACTCCTTTTTACATAATAAAAATTATAAAAATATCAAAAAAATTAACAAAATATACAAATAAGAATATATATACATGTAAGAGTACATGTCTCACTGACCACCTTAAAAGACATTGATCAATACACAAAAAATATACTAAATCTTAGATGTACCCAATTGAGTGGCGAAGCCTTTGAAATTGAATTAACTTTTCAGCTTCAATGATCCCTTTCATTTACCACAATAACTTTGTAAAGAAAGATAATTAAATTGATTATCATCATAAATATCCTGATTAGAATTTGAGAGAATTCTATGATAATTAATATTATACAGGTCTACTACCAACTTACTTATTGTAGAATCTTTATGTTAACTAGTAAGAATTACATAATAAAATATTATAAGTTAAAAAAATAATAAATAATTAACAAATTTAAAAAATATAATTGAATAATATACATAACGTCTAATATATGAACTAATTATGATGAAACATCATTCACATTCCTCACCACCTACTATATAGATTCAAAGTAAAATTTTAATAAAAAAAATTAGAATTTCCTTAAATCATCCATCATAATGATAACCATGTCATATATTAGTATATGACGAATATCTTTAACAAATATGATATTTAGAATAAAATTTTTAGTATTGTATTTGATAACACTTCAAATAATAAAGTAGCCATTGCCCATTAGTATGTTTATCCGATCCATTAGGAACATGTAATTAAGTAAAAAATTTTACATTAGGTATATATAACACGTAATTAATCTAATTATACAAATAAAAATAAAAATTATTTTTCACATTAAAATATATAAGAAATTCACTAAATATTTTAATATGTCTAGCAAATAATAAGAGTCTAGCAATATATATTTATCAACGTGTCTAAAAAAAATTCCAAAGATATGTGAGATACCATTATAACCAAGAGGTGTCAAAGGAAAAGTGTCGAGCCAGCCAATAACTAAATGAGAAAAAAAGTTGTAAGAAAAAAAAATAGATACATAATCTCCTCAAGTAACTGTTGAATCCAAAGTATCTCATAAGTGATAAGAGACAGTAATCATCATTGTGAACTCTATCTCTATATTAAATCTCAAAATAACTGCTTTTTCTTACTTTTTCAAAAAATTATATTGCAAAGTAAAATACAAAAAATTATTATATATCTCATCTCTATACAAATTGGTAGATAACTCAAATTTAAATATTATACTAATTGTAAGTGTTTGTAATTACTAAATGAGATCAAAAGCCCTTCCAATTTTTCACATGTCTTAGTATACAAAAAACTATATCTAAGTAAACTCAATTGTAAAATTTAAAAAATAATTAATTATACTAGTTACATAAATTATATTTAGTATAATGATAATTAGATAGTTAATATTTCCTATAATTATTTTACAAGTAGTAAAATCAACAAAAAATCAAATCAAACAAGAAATTAGTAGTTAAATCAATTACAATATATGTTGAAACACAACCCATAAAACCAAGTTATATATGAGTATCAACCATATATCTCATTTTTCATTTGTGATAATAATTTCTCCTTTAGTAAGATAACTTTATCCAAAAAAAAGTATATGAACCTCAAATGATGATAATATACCTTCATTTAAAATTAGAACTGAAATTATTTCTTGAGTTAGTTAATTCTAAACTCATCTCACATAATAAGCACATTATTCATGTATACCATTAAGCATGATCACAATGTCATTGGGGCTCATCTAAAAATAAAAATAAAGATTATAACATAATTATGCAAATCAAACATAATAACTATATGTGAAAACCTTAAAAACTATGATTTCAAAGACTATTTCATAATATACAAAATATTTCATAATTTACAAATATTTAAAATATTGAGGATATCATGGATTCAATATCGTGACTATTAAAAATATAAATTAAATATTTAAAATATTAGTTATTCATTTTAACTCTATATTATTTAGCTACTTGTATAGATCTTAATATTAATATAGAAGGAATAAAAATTATTTTAACATATATATTTATATACATAAACCAAATAAAAAAGTAAGAGTATAATAATAAAATTTATAAAAAATTAAATAATATATTTATTTATTATGATATTAGGTATTATTATAATTGTAGAAAATGTCTAAGTATAAAAATAGATATCATATTCAAATATGATAATTTTTTTATTCAGTTAATTAGGAATAAATAATAAAAATAATCTATCAGATATGAGTAAGTTATTTCTGTACTTAGATAGCAATTAATATTTATAATATTACATAATGATAATAAATATTGAATATTTTGAATTGATAAAAATTATTCGTATTTATTTATCTCGTATTATCAAAAAAAGCACATGATCTATTGACCTTTTTGATATTTAGCATAATATCAAATTTTATTTTTTTGTGACTGTCAATATTATTTTAGATAAAAGATCTAGACTATCACAGGATATCATAAAAACAAGTGAATGGTTAAAGGAATGAAAAAATTCAAGGTTAAACATTCAGAATACAATATTACTTTGCTAACCGATGATAACTCAAAAATATTGAGAATATTGAGATAACCACTAGTACTAACTTCAAAATTATACATGATCATGATTTACATCCACATCATCATACTATAGATACAAACTAATCATAATTTTTAAGTACTCACATACAAAATACAATATATTTTTTTATTTTTACTTCTACTTATATAATATATTAATGATTTTTTTGCAAATTCTTATTGATATTTTATAATTTTTTTATAGTTTATCATTCATATTTTGAAATTATATTCTTTTTTTAAACAATATTTTAAGTTGAATATAAAATATTTTTTAAAATTATTAAATTAATTCTTTTAAATTTAATATTTTTATAGTACAGTATATTTTTTATTATTTTGATATTTAATTTTTTTAATAAAGATTTTTTAAAATTTTTCAAAATTTTTTAATTGGGCCTTTCGACCACTCATAATTAGCATGAAACAACATGACATAGAACCAACCTAGAAATGTCAAATGGGTCGGGCGGCCTGGGCAAAGCCTAGAACCCAACCTGGTTCAGCAATGCCTGGCCCAACACGACACAATCTGGAAACATTCTTCTAGTCGTGCTGGACCAGGCACACCCATGTGCCTGGCCCGACGACACAATAAACTAGCCTGGGGACCCATTATTGATTTTTTTAACCTGAGAAAACCAGGTACAACACAGCCTGACCCAGCAAGTCTAGGCACGATCTAGCCTAAATCTACTCAAAGTCATCCGACGGGCTGTGCCAGGCTAGCTATTCTCAAGTCGTGTCGAGCCTAGCAAGGCACGATGACTATAGCAGGTCGTGCCCAGCACGACATGGTGGCATGATTAGATCACCAAAAAAGGGGCTGTGTCAGCACGGCCTAGCCCGTTTGACACCTCTAAACCAACCCATGACCCAACATGACCTAGAACCAACCATGTGTAACTCAATATGAAAGTATCAAATAGCAGGCCAAATAGATCGTGCAAGGCTAACCATTTATAAAATTATGCCAGCAGGCAACACGACACGACACAACACAATAACTCATCTCATGTCACAACTAGGTCATGCCATAAACAATTGGGTCATGCTAGTATGACAATTCATTTGACACATCTAAATATACCTATATATATCAAATCGAATAGATCCTTACACTAATCTGGCAAAAAATATATAAAAATATGATATATTTTTCTAATTGATTTATCTCGTAAATATATAAATAATCAAATTGGAAATATACAATTAATGAATCAAATATTTAATGAGATGTCATATTATAAAAGAAAAAATATATTGTCTACTTTATTCAATCCTAAAAAAAACTTTAGATCTTCTAAAAAATATCAATAAATAAAAAAATAAAATCAAAGTTAAATTATCACAAAAGACACATAACTAAAAAAAAGGCTAACAAAGCAATATGGAATAAATTAAATACATAAAATAAACAAATAACTTAATTAAAAATTATTAAAGTCAATTACTTTTTAAAATTATCTTTAATTAGCATAATACTCAATGAATATGAGAAATAATTATTAAAAAAATAATTATAAATAATATAATTATTAGCTCTTATATCAATAATCCAAAATTCTAAAATAAAAAAAATAATCACAAAATTAGTAATATATAAAGAATAAAAAATAATTATTATGCTTTAGAAATGTGTTTTATATTTTTTTATTTAGTGAATATCATAAAATAAAATATATAAGAACATTTATTAGCTCATTTAGTTAGTATGTCTCTCTCCACACTTTATGATAATTTCAATCTCTTCTATGTAAATAATCAACAATATCTCTCTCAAGTATAGACAAAACATATTATTTCTATTTAAATTTCTCAGCCCTAGCTTACTACATATTATTTCTAATCAATTCTTTTATGAATAGACAAAACATATTGAAGTGAATTAAATTAAGCTCAAGCAAATTATTACTTCATCAAAAAAAAACATGATTTTTAGTACTTACATTTTTACAAAAAAAACAGCTAGGAATTTGTTTCCAAAAAACACTCAAAAGACCTCAAGTCACTTATTTCTAATGTAGTCAAGAAGAAAACATATTTTAATATTTACCATAACAATGATAAGGTTGCGAGGGACATTAATTCACAATTATTCATAATGATTATGAAATAATTGCACCAAACCCATAATTTTATTTTCTATTAGACACAAACTCCCTGACCTATAAGACATTGAGCACATATTGGAACATTATGTTAGAAACAGGACAAGAAAAACACATGGAACTCACCGGGAACAATCTTAGGGGGATTCTTGGGATCAAACGCACAAAAGTACCTATGACCGCTATATCTGAGTACATTATGAGGATTTGTAATATACAATCCTCCCTCTGGCAAGTTTATGTAAAAGCCAATAACATCCCCTTCCTTGTAGCCTTCTTCCCCATACTTTTCCCTCCATGCCTTGTGCACTTTATTCCCGTCAATATCCCTATATCCATAACTAAACTCATCATATCCAACCGGTGCCTGAAGGTCTCCTACATCTGTGGACCACCCAAGACGTGTATGTCCCGTTTCCCCTAAGTGAACTACTTTAATTTCAAAATACCATGCCCCCTCAGAAATCCCACGTGTGGTTCTCACCATTCTATATCCCTTCGAACTTCCTGCTGATAATCTATCTTCACTTAATTCAACTTTATCTGCCTTGTAAACTTTAGACAAGCATATATTGTTATCAGGCGAATCATCGAATTTATCAGAAAAACTTGGGGGTGCACCTATCAGCATCATATCCCCAGCAGGGGTTTTTTGGAGAGTGAATTTTGCCTTTTTTTTTCCTCTGCGCATCGACTTCGGCACCCAGACACTACAGTTCTTTAATTTCTTCTTCTTCTTTGCCCTTATTATTGACATAACGGTTTCAGTTCCATTAGATAACCCATCAGCATCTAATAAGGCGGGTTCTGCCTTAGCAGCAGAAAGTTTCTTTTGCTTTTTTTCTCGAGGTTCCGCATAAAGTTCGTCGTAGTCATCATCAAACTCTTCAATATTTGGGCTTTGGACAAATAGTTTCTCAGTCTCATCAGATGTAGTTGGGTCGGATTCGGAAAGAGATTCCGAGGGCGAGAGAGAAACATCTTGAAGCTCGTCTGTGCAACCATTGTGAATGGCATCTGCTTCTTCGCGGGCAAGATCTGTGCCCGTTTGAAGTTTCGTGACAAAAGTGGCTGCTTTACTGGTGGTGATTGAGGAAACCGAATCATGGGTTGGAGGTTCTTCTTCTTCTTCAACCCTGTATGCTGCTCGGAGGGAATCCATTGACAGTGTTTTTCTCGGGTCCGAGTCCGACAAGTGATGCTTCAGAAAAAGAAAATTAAATTACGATTAACCCAACTTAACTTCATAAAGATATTAAAATATTTTTAAAATTTTAAATTATGTTTTGATACGCTATTACAATTAATTATTATTAATTTTAATAATTGGAAAAAAATAGAGTAAAGTCTAAAACGTAAAATATCTATGCTTTATTATGCTAGTAAATTACAAATTTAAAACCCAAATATACCACCAACCATAGCATGTCAGATTTAAAAAAAAAAACTAAATTTTTATGAAAATAATATTTCAATAACATTATTTTACAAAAATAGTATTTCTAACATACTATTTTCAAAACATTGAATATATGTTTATCATACAAATTACAAATTTATACATTGCATGTATTTATACAAATAAATTTATACATTGCATGTATTTATACAAATAAATTTATACATTGCATGTATTCATACAAATAAATGTATACGTAGCATATAGGTATTTATGTAAAATTTTCTTTTTATTTATGTAAACAGTGTATGTGTGTAAACCTACGAACTCATTATAACTTGTTAAGTCGTTTATAAACTTATAAACTACTTCATATGTAAATATATGTGTGTGTCTGTCTGTCTGTGTGTAAACTTATTATATATATTTACATATAAAAAACATAAACTCCTTTACATGTTATAATGAGATATAACTCATTATATACATTTACATATAAAGTAGTTTATAAGTTTATATGTATGTATGTATGTATGTATGTATGTATGTAAACATATATGATAAGTTATTAAACTCTTTATAAGATAATAAACAAGTTAACTAGTTATAATGAATTATTATTGTAAACTCCTTTGCATGTACTCACTATTTGTATTAAAAAAACAAATATACACATTATTACTTATAAAAGTGTATATTGTATGTGCGTGTATACGTATAAATGCAATAGTGTATATGTTTATATGATAAAGATATACTTAGTTTTTCAATAACAATATTTTAAAAAATCATTTTCATAAAACTTAAGTTTTTTTAATTGACATGTAAGGGTGAGGGATAAATTTAAGTTTTAATTTTTGAGAGTACCAAAATATTTTGGTACATTTAATTTTAAATTATTATAAGAATATATCTTTTTTTTTCTAAATATGTTATGTTATGTGAGTGAAGACATAATTTACCTTTTTTAAAATATATTTACTTCTGCAAAAATGTTCTTTAATAATAATCTATAAGTGAAGATTAAAATCACGCGAACCTATTTTGAATACACGATTCAAATTCAATTCTTATAAATTTTTATTATTTTTATTTCTTATTATTAATTTACTCATTTTAATATCGACGTGATGTGTAGTACCATTGCATTGAAACTATGAGTTGTAGTTTTGTCTTCATTTGATGAAAAGAATAATGATCATTAAAATGGTCGTACTCAAATAATATCATTTATAATATTGAGTGTCACAAAAATTTATGACTCTGAATAATTATCGTAGCTTTGATATAATTACTTGTAGCTCTTTAATTTGTTGTAACTCAAAAGTTATGATTTTATAAAACTATCACATCTTTGACTTGAGACAACTAAGCACATAAAGATAAAGTTATGGCTCTATGAGATTAGCCATAACCTTGAGCACAAATGGGTACTTAATTATTGCAATAGAGAATTAATATCACAATCATTGAAATTTTATGAGCTAAAAATGACTGTGATGCTATGATAATATCATAGCTATTAAAAATGTATTATATAGTGGAAATAATGTGCTGGTGAGAGGATAGGATTATTATGTACCAGAATTATCACAAACTATTTAGATAATATTTTGATCAAAAATTAATGTCAAAATTGTTAGGGGCTTTAGATCTGTCTCATCTAATAAATACATCTAAAAATTCATTGATTTCACGAATATTCAATAAATTCTGAAAAATATCAAAAATTGTGAAATCAACACATATTCATCTCATTTCTACATCTACAGTTCATTATCAACCATTAGAATACACTAAAATATTTGATAAATTAAACACGCACAACTTTATGAGTCACGTTCTAATATTTTGTGGAAAATAATATATTATATTAGTAGTCGATTATGTATCGAAATGGGTAGGAGTGGAAAAAGTGCAAAAAAATGATATGAAAATTATTTTGGATTTCTTATGCAAAAATATATTTACTCGATTTGGAGTACCGTATATATCATGAGTGATAGAGAAAGCCCAAAATAGAACTAAATATAAGAACTAAATATAAGAAGGAGCTTGCATATCATTCGTAAACATATAGGCAAGTAGAAATCTCAAATAGGAAGATAAATAAAATTTTAGAAAAAACAATCAACCCAAAATAGCTTTCAAGATACAATTTGAAATGTCTCCCTTTCGATTTTTTTAAAGAAGGCTTATTATTTACCTTTTGAACTTAAACACGAGGCATAGTGAACAATCAAATAGTTGAATTATGATATGAAGGATACAAATGAGACTTATAGGTATTTAGTAGAAGGCATAGATCAATGAGTCTCAAGTATTTTTAGCATTTATCCTTGTTTGAAACTTTGCCTAATTGGTCATGAAAAATTTTTATATAGCTTGATTATGCCAATTCATTAGGACAAATTTATTATTATGTGACACATTCTTAATGGTTATGATATTATATTGACATTGCATGCATGGTTAGCTCAAAAAATTTTAATTGTTGTGATATTAATTCTCAGTCATAGTAACCAAGTACCCTATTGGTACTAAAGGTCATGTCCAATCTCATAAAACCATGATGTTATCTTCATATGACTCAATAGTCTCAAGTTAGAGCTGTGGAAGTTTTATAAAATTATGACTTTTGAGCTACAAAAAATTTAAGAGTTGCAAATACTCATGTCAGAGCAATTGGAATTATTAAAAGCTATAACTTATGGGACACTCAATATTGCAAACAACATTACTTGAGTTTGGTCATTTTCAAGGTCATGACTCTTGGCCTAAAAGGAAAGCATAATCTTGACGTGTACATGCAAGCTAAGTGCAAATGTTATGGAATTCTAATAGTTTAATGGCCCTTTATAGACTATAAATGGATGAATGTATGAAGCCATGGTCATTTCACAATACCATATAATTGGGTTATAGAAAGATTAGGCATAATTCATGGTCATTACTAATATTATGACTTTGTGTTATAAAAAGATCAAGATATTAAAAAGCATCATTGTCATTTTATGAGTCATGGCATCAACCTAAAGATATGAATGCTAAAGTTGTGACTTTCTTTTGAAAGTCATGACTTTCAACAAAGTAATGCAAAGCCTCCCAGATATAAAAAAGGAAATTAGAGGATTTTTTTTCTCAATTTCCCTTATGAAAAAAGCAAAGTCATGACAACTACAAATCCTAAAGATGAATATTGTATTCCATGAGATTTTACAAGTAAGCAACGGATACACGACATATGCAAATTCCTAAACTTAGGAAGATAATTCTCAAGCCTATCTTCTCAAGGGATATATCTAGGAATTATATGAAATTAGCATAGTTTAGAGTTTGTGTGATTTGAATTATGTGATATGATTAGTTTGGATCATTGATGCATTAATAGTTTGTTTTATTTTCTTTTATGAATATTGATAGATTGTGACTAAATAGAACTTAAATTAGTAATTCGAAAAATAATAGATTTTATGAGGTTATTGTGGTGGATGGTGATAGGTAAACTATGAGGTTCACTCATGCATATGATAATAAGATGGTAATAATCATGATGCATGAGATAAACATATGTATCAAAATTAAAAATTTTAGTATGTTAATCATCACGAGTATTGTTCTTACAAATTCAAAAGTGTAAATACTTTGACATATCAATCCATTGTACACATCTTAGAGATATTAGTTCTTAATTGAGATAACTATTATATAGAATAATTTTCCAAGTGGTTTTCCTTTAGTATGTGAGTCATATTATTACTGAGGAAAACAAAGACCAGTAATCCTCAAGACATGTGTGAGTGTGTTGTGACTAGCAAAGTGGTAATAGCTCTTATGAATTTCATCTATTCATATGATTCCTACTAGTAAAACTCAAAGAAATTATATATAAATTATGCGAGTAAGATACTTATGAAGCTGAAAATATAAATACTTACAAATTATGTCAATCATTTGGCTTTTATGATGATGGAGACCGCCGATAAATAAGAGCACATATGAATTAACTATTAAGGGTAGTTAATGAAGTTTATTAAAAGGTATGAAATTATGAATGACCCTTATATAAAGATAAATTGTTATCTTAGTTGCAATATACCAAAGGGACAAATACAAGGGAATTAGCATTGAGAATAGCTCAATGGTGATAATCATCTTGTATGAGATTAGGGTAAGGAGTCATTGCACAAAACCTCAAACTTCATTTTATGTCCAACATTATATGTTTCAAATGATTTAGTGGCATCACAAATATTATATAAATAAATATTGGGCTTAAGATTGTTTAAAAATATGAATATTCATTATATTGAAAATGGATTGTTTCTTATTGAATAACCAAACTACTAATATATTTTCTATCAGATTGATATCTAGACAAAAGTTTATTATAATTCTTGTACCACCCAATTATTTACAAATCTCAATTAAAGAGATACTCTTATTAATAAACTTCTAGTACATTTCCTAATCAAATAAGTTAGGTAGAGTAGCATAGTCACAATAAGTTTTTGTTACTATTACCAAGGATTATTTAGTTTAGTCAGTTAACTTTAATTAACATAATTATTCTTGTAAAAGAATAATTATTTTTTAGTAAATTAGAAATTATTATATTGGATAGATATTATTAGATCTAAAAGCTAAGTCATGTTGACTTGTTTGGACATGGATGACCATATTTGGTTTTTGTTTATTTTCTTGTATTCTATTTCATTTTTTCTTTTCTTAGGAACCTCTGATGAATCGAAACTCTTTGACTAAACTAAACTCTTTGGACCCAGAATTTTAAAGAACTAGAAAAATCATTGCTAGAAAAAAAGCTAACAAGGACATTATATGAAGGGCACTAGAAGTAAATAAGAGACTCATGGAGGTAATGGGAAAGCTATTTGAAAGCCCCTCCATTACCAAACTTTATGAGATTATTAGAGGCCCATGGAGATGAAAAGTTATTCTGAGATTTATTTTCAACTTGTTGAAGTCAATTATTTTGAATTAAAGTTACAATTAACAACTATAGTTCAGTAGCACCAATATAGTGGAAGACATTAAAGGACCCTAATTAATATGTTGCATTATTTGTGGAGACATGTGATACTATGAAGATGAATAGAGTTAGCCCATATATAATAAGATTATGATTATTTTCATTTTCATTAACTAATAAAGTATAGAGTTGGTTCTAGTATTTATCACGAAGCTTTATTGAGAGTTGAGATTAATTTGTAAGAGCTTTTCTTACAAAGTTATTTTCACTACAAATTATTTCTCAATTTTAGAGCAAAACAAGTCAATTCCAACAAGAGGGGCATGATAACTAATATAATACTTGAGAAAATTTTAAAGAGTTGTTGAGGAGATGTCCTTAAAATAGTTTGTAGTTGTAGTTCAAATGCCAAACATTCTACAATGGGATGAATTACATGACAATGTGTATGGTTGCTATGGCTACCAGAGAATCGATTATGAATTATTTGTTAGTGGAGGCATATTATTTGATTTAAGAGCTAGTGAAAAATAACTACCAAACTTTAACATTGAAGCATATATGAAAGCCTTGTTGAGGAAATTTAATGCCCAAGAAAAAAAGGAGAGAATGGTAGAAGAGAATGC
This sequence comes from Sapria himalayana, assembly GCA_029783825.1. Lineage (NCBI taxonomy): Eukaryota > Viridiplantae > Streptophyta > Magnoliopsida > Malpighiales > Rafflesiaceae > Sapria > Sapria himalayana. The sequence continues at coordinate 436,119 of JAREIK010002830.1, forward strand.
TACTTTATATCATATTGAATGAGTAGAATCAGATCCCATTTATTAAGTAGTAGAGGTAAATCAAAAATAGCACAACGGATATGTATTTTGACTCAACCACGATGTCCTAATGTATTACCATTTGAATTTTAAAAATCATGAAAATCATTCATATGAAAACTATGGAAGTAGGCTACAACATATCAAGTAATCCTTAAGAAATATAGGGAATAATGTGTGTCCTATATAAATCAAGGGGGCTCCAATTTTAATTACTAACCATCATGAAGAGAATAAATGTCAATTGCAGATGATAGAGTACAAATTATTATAGCAAAACTTTAGAAGAAAAATTATGATCAATATAAGCAAATAGTGGCACCTAAAATAAGGATAAATAAAATGAATTCGGTAATAAGATTATTGAGCATCAAATAAGTTAGATTGCATTATTTATGAAAGAGAGAGAAGTGAATTAATTACCAAGTGATACTAAGGTAAATCAAATAAATTGTTCCTCAATATTGTTTAGAAATGAGAAAAAGATATAGAGAAATTCTAAATATAATTATTCTAGATATTTGGGGGGTGAAAATGATGTGACTGTTACAAGATCCAAATACTCTAGAACTGCAAAATAATTCTAAATAAAAGAATTTTAATGTTTTTTGAGGTAACAAGGCCGTGACTTCCTCAAAAGCCATGACTCAACCTAAAAATTTAAATTATATTAAAATATGTAGCCCTAAATAAAGAGAATTAGAGTAATAATAACTATGAAAATGCAACATGAAATAAAGTCATGATTCCAAAAAAAGTGTAAAACTAAGTTTCACCTGAAAATGAGAAAAAGGAAGATAAGGCATCAGAGGAGCTAATGGAGCATATAAAAGGTCATGGAAAGAAAGAAATAGATTAGAAAGATATAAAAAATAAGTTTCTAATAAATCTTCTATTTTTCCAATGATTTAGGAAAGTGAAGTTAGATGGACACTTGGAAAAAATATTTAATATATTTCATAAATTAAAAGTGAATTTATATCTTTTTTCGAAGCTCTAGCCCAAACTATAATTTATGTTAAATTTTTGAAAGATATAATGAGTATCAAGAAGAAGTTGGAGATATACGATACCATGAATATGACTAAGAAGTATAATGTTATTATTCAAAAAAAACTTCTAAGGAAGTTCAAAGAACCTCAAAGTTTTATTATACCTTGCACTATATAAAGATCACATGTTTTGCAAGGTATTATATAATTTGGGATAGAGTATCAACTTGATTCCTTTGTCTATTACACAGAGGTTGAATCTTGATAAAATTACTCTAATATCTATGTTACTCCAAATAGAAGATCAAACAATCAAATGTCCGAATGGAATCACTGTATATCTATTGGTTAAGATTATTATTTATATTTTTCTTGTAGATTTCATTATTTTAGATATGGAGGAAGATAAATATATACTATTAACTTTGGGATGTTCCTTTTTTTTCATGGGACAAGTCCTCATTAATGTTAATAAGGGTCACTTCTTTAATGAAGATGAGTCCAATATCTATGGTTTAAGTGACTATGAAATGGTGTATTGGATAATTGACAATCTACTCACACTACAATGCAAAAAAAAAATAGATTTCTAGTAGAAAGACTTTATAAAAGATAAAATATATAGACTAGAATAAGAAATTTGGAGTTGTAATAGCAAAAATATTTATGTAATAGAAGAACAACTCTAGAATTATGAGTGCAGTATGGTATACAAAATAGAAGAATAAAGAATACCAAAAATTATTTTGGAGTTGTAAAAATAAGGAAATAAAAAAAGATGACTACTATGAGATCATGACTTTTTTCAAAGTCATGACCTATGAGAATTCTTATGACGATAGCTCTAAGGAAGATGAGACATTTAAAGAATAAGATAAGATTGAGATAGAATTAATGGAAGAAAAAATCAAAGACAACTAAGTGGTTGTGCCCAGTGCTATGACTTTGGGGTTCTAGTATAAAAGCCAAGGAAAGATAGAAGACAAAGCATCAGTTCTACCTAGTGGTGCAACTTTGGTCATGCATAATTAATTCATCTATCAAATACTTAAAGACAAAGATGAGACTATACACAATATCATGACTTTGGAGTTACAAAAAATATATAAAAGAGAATGTGGAAGATAAAGGCACAACTATGTATAGCATCATGACTTTGGAACTGAAAAAAGATAAGTTCAAGGCAAATGTCATGATAGTACTTAGCACTATGACTTTGGGATCTATAATAAAAATGGACACTAGAGTAGAGAAGAAAGAGTCACATAAAGGTATCAAATAGGCTATGCCATAGTGTGGAACCAGATTGGTAGCTTGGATCGACAATGTTGGCCTGCAAAGTTTAGGGTTTTTTGGCCTTTTTTGGAGCTTGGCATTGGGTTGTTAGGCTTTACTTTTAAATTTCAAAATAAATTTAAATTTTAAATCATGATGATGTAATCATAACTTCACATTATATATTTTTAGCTTAGAATTCAAATAAAAGATTAAAAATTTATTTAATTTCAATAAAGAATTTATGGAATAAATGCATAATAAAAATAATGCATAAGTCATATTGAAAATGAAAACATCAAAAATGAAAATGATAAAAACTATAATCTAATATCTAATATATCAATAATACATAAATCATAATAAAATAAAAAAATGGAAAAAGTAAATAATCACTAGCACTATAACATAGTATAGTATCATATAAATCAAGAATTATCAATGATTAATATGTGTATGGAATATGATATTCTGAATAGGGATATAGATTATCATCATCATGAATGCATTTGAAGATGTTGCTAGTGTCAACAATATCCTCCATCTTCAAACTCTCATGAATCATCATCTCTTATCCCTTATCCTGAATGTCTAATTGCAAATCTTCATAATCCTTCATACATGCAAGTGTTACCATGATATTTGGTTGTAATTTATATCTTCTATTTGAAATGACATTTGATGTAATAAAAAAAAGTAGACTCTGATGATATGCTAGATATTGTTAGGGTTAGTATATCATATGTCATCTTAGATAGCATGGGATAGGTTGATTGGAATAATTTCCATCATAAAAAAATACCCAAGTTCTTATTATCATTATGTGATATGATGAAACAATAATCAATATCCAAACCTGAGATATTTTGCTCCTTTTCGATGGTTCACCTCATTATTTTCCACTATCTAACTAAATGGAGAAGTCATCTTTGAATACAATGTTTATGTCCATACCCAGAGCATGGCTACAACTATCATAGATAGTATCGTAATATGTAAATAAGTTAGTTAATTTTGTGTAAACTAACCCTTCATGTTGGTGTACATGGTTCATGTATGTTGATATATATGTTAAAATATTTTGTACTCCTTCCACCTTAACCTTAGGATCCATATAGGTAGCTAAACAATACAAAGTTAGAATGGATGACTAGTATTTCAAATACTTAATTTCATTTTAACACCCATAATACTAAGTGTATGGTAACATTTATACCTGCTGAACATGCTACTAATATTATATATCCATATAAGTATAATACAAGTGGTGGAAGCATACACAGACAAATATATATTTGTTGTATCATAAAAAATCTTTAGGAATTTTAATAATAAAATCTCTATATCCTAGCCTAAATCATTAGTAATAAGTTTTTCACTCTTACTAATGACATAGTCGGATATCATATATTGGTAGCCAACGCAAGATTCTAATATAAATTAAGTATAATTCCAATGGTGTCTTACATCAATTTAAAATTATTTTAGTCCCAGAATCAAATATATGCTATTAAACGTTTATTGTCTACTAGGCACCGTAAGGTATTTTAGTGAATTTCTTATTTTTTTTTAATATAGAAGAAAAAAATTTCATTCTCAGCTATACTATGATATTAATCACATGACACATGCACCTAACATGAAATATCTCACTTAAAAGCATATCTCTAATAGTCCCAACAAACATATTAATAGCTACTCCATTATTAGAAGAATTATCAAAAAGTAACACTAAATAATTTATTTTTAATTTTATATTCCATAAAGATCTGCATCATACACTCATATATAGAAAAGTCATCATGAGGATAAAGAAGTTGTGATTAGTTTATAAATGACACATCATTGTGATTAGTTTATATATCATATGTCACAAACATTACTTCACTACATTTCCTAAAATTGTTAATTATAAATTATTCTTATAATTTATAATATTTTATTATATCATTCCTACCAGTGGACCAATGAATCATATGATAAGAAGGCTGGATGTAGATCTGCATAATACTGACAATACTAAGATCATTTGAAAATCTAATCAGGAGACCAATAATCATAATTAGTTTGGTCGTCTTTCCTCCCAAAATTATTATGGTATATAAAGGGGATCAAAGAAGTTGAACTAGATCCAACTTAAAAGACTTGACAACTAATTTGGGTTTGTCTCAGATTTAATGCAATATTTTTTTAGTACATTGATCGACATGCCTCTTTAGGTGGATTATCTTACGTGCACTTTTATATACATATATTTTTTATAATATATATACTATGCTTATTCTTCATATACACCCCTATATATTTTTTTTATTTTAAAGTACATCCATATTACTGACAATTGCCTAATTTTTTATTTTTTATGAGACATATAGGTTTGTTTCGATGACATTGGAGAAAACATAGTTGATATCTTAGACTTTTTGGTAGAATTATACTTGTTATTTATATTTATTTCAATATAATATCAATTATCATTATATTCATTATGTGATATTTTTTTTAATTATTTATATTATTTAAATTAATTATGAAAGTAAGAAAATAAAACTCGCAAAAAATTATATAATTAAAAAACTAGTACCATATCGCAAACCACTCCACATCATTGTAAATTCTAACCTCAAGGTGAGTTTTAGTATTGCTCAGGCACACTCACATCATTGTTTATCCCATGTGCACAAGCATAAACCATAAATTATAATTAAAAAAATCACAAAAGAGAAAAAGAGTTAGAGAGATGAGAAGAAATTTAGAATGAAAATTCTAAATTTCTTATTTTCTATTTATAAAGATAAAAAAAATTGAAATTATTTAAGATTATTTTTTTTGAATTTTTATTCATTTAAAATTGGCCAGAATCATGATAGCCATTGAATTTTAGCAATAGTAGTCATTGAAAGTAATCAAGTGGTTACTATAATACTAACTAAATATATAACATTTTTTTAATTGTCCATGCTAACATGAACAGTGAGAGGCACAACCTATTGTTGTCTCTATCAAATCCCATTTCATGAAAATGCAATGGGAAATATTGAGGAGGTATGGGCACACAATTTTGATAGGACACGTAAGTGGTATTCAACTTACGTGGCTAGTTTTTTTTTAAATCACCACATCATGTGATCACTTGACAAGACAAGACATGTGGCCCGAGACTCGATGATAACCAATCTTGGATTAGTGGGCAAATGAATCATAACACAATTTTAGGCACGTGGGTCATGCTTAGCTTAGCATGAGGCATGACTTGCATCAACCTAGCAATGCATGAGTCGTGCCACGAGTCAGCATGGTCCATGACTAGGCATGGTGCTGGAATGTGTCATACCGAGTTAGGCATGGTTGAACTATGTCACTGCATGAGTCATGCTTAGACTACTTGACTCAATTGACACCTCTAAAGTCATGACATTCACTAAAATTATGACAAAAATGAAAAAATAATGTTAGAGATAAGCGTAGAGAAAGCATGAATGAATAGACTAATATAAAGGAAGTGAAGTAATATATTGAAAATAGCATGTTGACATCAAAGATCTTTGATAGAGTTAATGAGGCTTTGTTGATCTAGTAATGGGTATTAAATATATTTTTGCTTAAAAGGCAACCCAAAAGCATTTTTTTTATGTGTGATGTAATAAATACATATATTCACCATATAAACAAATACACTTACCCAATGACCCAAAAGTATAGTAGTGGAACTTAAATACAATTATGGTAATCAATATGTCTACTTGAAGTTTCTCCATTATTTATAGACCCTATTGAACTCAAACCTAATCATACCAATTAATTATGATGATGCATACACATTTTTGGAGGGGGACTTATTGCTTGGGGATAAGTAATTATTTTAGAATTAAATTTTTTTTTGTGTTTAATTATTGAATATTCTAATTTATTTTGGTGGTTGGTGATAAAGTGCAAACATGGAAATGAGGCTAATTTAAGTTGATTTCATGATATTTGTGATTTTGAGAACTTTGATAAATAGTAATGAAATCAATGAATTTTTGGATGTGTTTAGCTGAGAAGGTAAATTCAAAGTCTCTAGTAGTTTTGGAATCTATTATTGGTTGAAACTCTACCTTAAAATGATCTATATAAAATATTTTACAAATGACCCTGCCATCTCTTTAGCATAATCTTTCATTATGTGACATATTATCATTATTTATGATATTATCATGACATAGCAGCCATGCTTAGTTCTTAAAATTTTAATGGCAATGTTATTAATTTTATTTTGCAGCAATCAAGTACCCTACTAGTTTTCAAGGTCATGGCCAATCTCACATAGTCATGACTTTATCTTTATAAGGTTCTATCACCTCAAGTTTGAGTCATGACAATTTAATAAAGTCGTGATTTTTGAGCTATAGAAAATTAAAGAATCATAAGTATTGAAGCTAAAGTTGTGATAATTATTCAAAGCCTTGACTTTTGAGATACTCAATATTATGAAGAACATTACTCAAATATGACCATTTCCAAGATAGTGACTCGTCTCCTCGAAAGAATGCATAGTCATGACATGTAAATGCAAGCCAAGTTCAAATATTGTAGCATCCTAATAGCATTGTGGCTCTTCATGAACTACAATCGAATGAAGACATGAAGCCGTAGCAATTTCACAATACCATGAATTTGTGTTATAGAAAAATTAGGGTTGAGTCATGGTTGTTATCAATACAATGACTTTGTGTTATAAAAAGATAAAGATGTTGAAAAGACTAAAAGTCATTTTATAAAGTCATAATCTCAAGCTGAAAAGATAAAGGTTAAAATAGTATCTTTTTTTCTGAAATTTTCGATGTCTAACTTAGAGTAATGCAAAGCCACATGAGTATAAAAGATAAAGTTAGAAAATTTTTGAGATATCTCTTTATTTTTTCTCCTTTCTTTTCACGCAACAAGCAAAGTCATGTAAACTATAATTCCTAAGGGTGAATTTTATACTTTTTAGGGGTTCCACAAGCAAGAGACATGTGACTTATGCAAATCCCTAGAGTTGGGGGGCACAACTCTCAAACCCCTCTCATTTAGAAATAAATTTGAAAATTTATATGAAATTAGCATGGTTTCGAATATGTGTAATTTGAATTATGTGATATAATTGATTTGGATTAAAATATATTAATTATTTGATTTGTTTTATATTATGGATATAAATAAATGGTGACTAAAAAAACATGAATTATGTTTTTAACTATTATTGGGTTTGTGTGAGGTTAGCATGGTAGAGAATTAAAAGTAAAACATAAAGCTCACTCATGCATATGATAGTAAGGTAGTGAAAGCCATTCTAATTATGATGCATGAGATGAACCTATATGTCAAACCCTAAAATTTGGGTATGTTAATTGTCATGAATATGATACTTACACTTACATAGCCAAAATTATGATTACGTTTATATGCCAATCCATTGTACACATCTTTAATTGACTTGTTTTCCATTAGGATAGATGTTATATAGAATATTTTTCGAAGGGGCTATGAATGACCCCCATGTAGAATGGTCATAGACAATCATCGGAACATTCATGAGCATGCTGTGACTCACAAAGTGATGATAGCCCTTATGAGTTTCTATTACTTGCATGATCCCCAATGATAAAACTCAAGATAAGTATACATTAATTATGTGAGTACGCCACTTGTTAAACCAAAAATACAAATACTTATAAATATTAATATCAATCATTATATTGTATGAAAATAGATGCAAATAAATAAAAGTGTATACAAAGCAACCATCAAAGATAGTTAATGAAGTTGTCAAAAAGTATGAGATTATGAATGATCCTCATGTAGAAATGAATTGTTATCTCAGCGATGATGTACCAAATGGAAAGTTATAAGGGGATCACTATTAGGAAGGGCTTTATGATGATAACTACCTTATACATCGATAGGGCAAGAGGTCATTGCATAACACCTCAACTTTTATTTTGTATCTAACATAATATATATTGAATGACTTAATGCTATCACACAAATTCAATAAATAAATCTTGGACCTAATTATTAAAGAATCTAAGTATCTATTATATTAAAGTGGATTTTTCTTATTGACTAGTTGAATTCCTGATATAATTTCTATGGATCGATATATGGATCAAAATATATTATGATACCTATATGATCCATGTACTTATGGATCTCAATTGATGAGATATCTCTCCTTTAATGAGCTTTTGGAATGTCACATAATCAATTATATTAGGTGGAGTTACAAAGTGACAACAAAAGTATTTACCCCATACATTAAAGATTTCTACCTCTAAATTACAATTTTGTTTCATTTCATGTAGTATAAATATATTTCCTCATTGTTGGCATCTATCACAACATCATGCTATCCTTTAAAAATCACAAAAATAATGTTTGCCAATAGAATTTGGATTGCAATACTTTTGGAGCCATTTTATTTTCTCCAAAATAACCTCTATATGGTGATAAATGGTATTTGTGAGCAATTCATCTTTTTATAATCTTTTAAATAACAAAAAATACATCTTTGGGGATGCACATCTATTTATAATCTAATTATTTCATCTTTTAAATTAACAATGGATCATCCTAGAAATAGTGTTTCACATTATAGAAATTTTTTTTTGATGTGACATTCAAAATGGAAGTAAAACACAACATGATAAATTATTAACAAAATCATCATGTCATGGAATTAGATTCTCTACTCTCATAATCTACTCGTCTAAAAAGTTTTATGATATTTCAAACTTTTTTCTGTCTCATCTTTATATTCCAGCCATGATAAATGATTGGCCATCATGTTGTCCTTTCCCTTCATATTAAATTCTTGGTGAAGTGATATTTACCTTATTAGTATGGGTTTAGCTGCATTGTTTTTCATCAAATAGCTCACTATTGCATCCCCAATATTGATAGCTACCTTTGCTTTAAAGATGTATGGTTAGAATTTGTTGTAGAAGAAAACACAACCAAAATTTTTGTTGTTGTTATATAATTCACTTGGGCTCCATTTAACATACAACTTGCATAAAAAATTACTCTAAAAATTTTATCCCACTTCGATCTCATATAGGTCCCAAGGGATATGCACTTGCATTACTTATAATGAGAAATGGTTCTTCCCATCATGGTGAAATCAAGACTAGACTTTCAGCAAAAATTTTGATCAAAGTTAAAAGTTATATTTTTTTCCAATAATTTACAAAATAGTCTAGATACTATTTTGAAAAGTTGTGGATGAATCTTTGTAAAATCCCATATATCCAAAAAAGGGATTCACCACTTTTATAGTAGTTGGGTGGGACAAACTTTTCATAATTAGATAAATGGACTTCCAATCTTCTAACATACATTGAATGCTCTATTACTTTTCCCTCATTGACCATGAAGTGACATTTTTTCTAGTGCAAAATAAAATTCTTTCTTTACATCTATTTATCACAACTTTTTAATTATGTAAATATTTTTCAAAAGAATCTTTATAAACTAAGATTTATCTATAAATATTTTCATGATTTCTTTGTTAAGATTGATGAAAATTACATTTAATCATCTCTAAAATGTAATAAGTGTGTTACACAATCCAAATGAAAATCTTCTAAAAGCAAAGGTCTCATATTGGTAAGTAAATAATGTTTTTTTTTGTTTACAAGATCAATCGTTATTTGATTATACCTTGAATATCCATCTAGAAAAAAAATAAGAATTGAATGAAATCATATATTATATCTGATCCATGAATTTATATATAAATATTATTTTCTTATACCTCAAAGTCTCAATTCGATTATTGTTCATGTAAAATCTTTTTATCATCAATTATTTTCACTATGATTACCCCTCATTTCTTTAGCACAAGTTGAATAGGGCTCACCCATGAACTATCAGATATCACATAGATAATGCCTAGGTTTAACCATTTAAAAATCTTTATTTTTTACTATATCTTTCATAATTAGATTTAGTCATCACAAAGGTTCAATCGTCAACCTTACAAATTCATACATAAAGATCTTATGCATAAATATCAATGAACTAATCCCATTAATATCAACTAGAAACCAAGTGAGAGTGGCAATGGACCATTGGCACGCTTGACTGCCCAAGTGACGGTGATAGTGACCTCACCTTAGTGATAATGACAATGACATCACCTGATGATTGTGACACAATCACTTTGAATGGTGACAATGTCCATGCCTAGGTCATTGTCACCATGTTTATGGACCATTCATCGCCCAACATGGAAGTCGAGTCATGCCCAACATGGAAGTCGAGTCATCCCCAACATAGCATGACTTCTAGTCTACCATATTAGCATGACATGATAGACATTATTTCAGGTAGACTCATGCCTACCATGTTGGGCCATCTCGAGTCATGCCAATTTTGTGGGCAGTTCCACCATAAGCGCCATCTAGTGGCCACCACCACCACACGCTGATGATTAGTTACCATAGAAACATAAAAATAAAAATATAAAATAAAGAAAATAAAGAAAATAAAAACTAATTACACTACATATAAAAAACACATCAAACATAACATTAATGAAAGTATGAGAGTAAAAATGTATAAACATATACTATAACTATAAGTATAGTAAAAAGTAAAATAAAAATTTTTATGTCAAACAAAGGCACAAGAGGCAAACATAAAATGAAAATGATAAATAAATTTAATAATAATAAAAAATAAAATAAAATCATAAATTATAATCATAGACTCAAATGCGAATCCAATTATATGAAAATGAAAATCATAAAATAAATACAATATTAACAAATAATAATTAATCCCAATGCCAATCATTGTCTATATTCAAATCTTCATCATCATATAAGTGTCAGATGATATCGCTAGTGGTGGCTTCAATATCCTACAAGTCCCATGAGTCATCATCTACCAGCAATTCTTATGCTCTTATTCTATTCTAAATATCAAATCTCAAATCTTCCCAATCCTTAATGCATGCAACTATCTCAATGATATCTGACGGCGATATTGAAATTCTATCTAAAATGACACAAGTTACAACTTAAAAAGTAGATTTCAATACTACACTAGACACCAAAGAAGTTAATAAATTTCATGAAATCTTAGACAATATGAAATATGTGGATGCATATAATTTTTAACATAATAAAATATCACTATTTTTATTATCATTATGTGATAGGATTAAGTTATAATTTGTATCTAAGTACCGAGATAGCTCACTTCTATTTAATAGACAACTATATTATTTCTCCTTCTCTAACTGAATGAAGAAGTCATCATCTCTGAATATGATATCCATGTTCATACCTAAAGCATGGCTATAACTATTACCATACCTAGTGTCATAATATGTACATAAGTCAATCAAATTTTCTTGAATGAAATCTTTGGGTTGGTATCTCTTATTCATGTACATAGATGTGTATGTCAAAATATTTTCTACCCATTCCACCTTAACTCTATGATCCATGCAGGCATGCTAGTAATATAAAGATAGAATGGTGACTAGTACTTTAAATACGTGGTTTTCATCTTAATTTCCATGATACTAAATATAGGGTGAACTCTAAACATGCTAAATATACTACTAGTGTTGCATATATACTTGGGTATAATGCAGGTGGTGGGATGAATATATGTTCATCGTATTATAAAAAATCTTTTGGAATTTCATAAAAGAAATTTTTGTATCCTAGTCAAATTCAACAATGATAAGTTCTTTACTCTGACTATTAATATAGTTAGATATCATATGTTTATATCAAACACATGACTCTAACATCAAGTAAGTGTAATTCCAATTATATCTTATAATCATTTGGAATTTCTTCTTCTTTAAATCCACATATAGGTAGAGACTACTAAACTCTTATTATCTACTAGATATCCTAATATATTATCGTGAGATTCTTTTTTTTTTCTAATATTGGGGATACAACCTTAATTCTCACATATACTATTGGGTTAATAATATGACATATCCACCTAACATGAAAAATCTCACTTAATGACTCATCTCTAATGATCCTAATAAACATACTAACAATGACTTTATTATTAGATGCATTATCAAATATAATACTAAATATTTTATTGTGAATATCATTATCTCTAAAGATCCTTATCATGCACGCATATATGACAAGTCTATCATGAGGATTAAGAATTTCAGAAAATCTTATTATTTTTTTGTTAAATTACCATGTAGAATATACATAGTGGGCATTAAGGCATAAAAATGATGCATTGTTATGATTAGTACAAATATTAGACATCACGGGCACTCTTGCATGTATATATTTAATTAGAAGACACTTGATCATTATCAATTTGGTCATACTCTTTCTCTCTAAATTTTTGTGGTATATGAACGAGGTCAAAGAAATTGAACTAGATTCGGCTTCAAAGATCTCATCGCTCAAACACAATTAGGTTTGCTTGGGATCTAATGTGTCATATTTTTATGGTATATAGATTGACATACCTTTCTAGGTGTCTCATGCCACTTGTTGTCCTATATGTATATATTTTGTGATAGTAAATACATTGTATCGATTCTTCATCGATACCCTTTAAAGTTTTGTTTTTTTATTATCTTAAATTAAGTCCAACAATTAAAGTTCTTTTTATTTTTTGTTTTCTAGGCAATTGAGTTTGGGTTGAGATCATAGGAAAAAACTTTATTTTGGCCTCAAACCTTTATGCTGGGTTATCATTATTATTCATATTTAAATCAATATTAATTTCATTATCATTTTATTCACTATTAGCTATTAGTTAATTTTTTTAGTTTATGTTTAAAAATAATTAATTAATATTTAAAAATAAATATAAAAAAGACTCATATTCTAGTACTGTTAGACATTAGCATAACCACAACTAGAACTACTACTTATGAGTACTAAGTTATGATTTACTTTGTTGTAAAAAATAAAAATTATTCCACCATTTCATTCCAGTTTCAAACTTCCAAGATATAAAACTAAGATTGAACAACTCTAGACTATTAATCTATGTTTATAGATTTTTTTTAAATATAAAAAATTATATGTTTTAATTTTTTTTGATTTTTTTATATTTAAATGGCTAGAAACCTGACAAACATTGAATTTCTGCACCTAGCCATTGAAATAAATTACAATGGCCAGGATCTTCTAACTTTTTTTAAAGCAAATGTCGATGCATATGCTCGACATCGATAGTGATTACTCTCATTGTCAGGCACTTGCACACGATCACCCGATGTTCTACCCTTGGGTGTAGCCATTGGAACTTCTATCCTAGTGGGGCGATCCACCATGTCAATGTAGTGGTATGAATTTCATTAAAAAAACTCGCCACGTAGATGTGGTAGTAGGTACATTTGAATTTAAAAAAAACCTAGTTTTTTTAAAAAACAAGTCTGGGCACTAGTGAGTCACATAAATCTAATTACCCAATTTTCTATGACCCTTGATTCATTCTCAATCTCAAGTCACGATCACCATGCCAGTGGATCATACCAATGAGCTAGGCACATAGATCTTGCTTGGACTAGAACAAGAAATGATAGCCTTTGGTGGTCTGGTCAGGCATGGCACTAGCCATGCCTCAAGCTAGCATGCCTCCAGGTTAGAGGTGGCAAGTGTGCCAAGCTACCTGGGAAAGGCACGAGGCACAACCGAGATGAGCTATGCTTAGCCCAGCATGACACGGTCCAGAACATGTTTGGACCTGGGTCATGTCGAAATAAGCACAACTTGGGCTGACACATTGACATGGTCCACCAGCACGGTTACCATGACCCAGGATCTCAGACTAGCAATCAGGCATGGTCCATTTGGCTTGTGCCCACCCAGCCCAAACCTTTAAAAAATATATTTTTTAAAAATGACCCACATTGCCTCATACACATGGAGGGTTGTTTTAGGCAATATAGTAGTGTGGTATACGTGACATCTGATATCTAGACTAGTTATGACAATTTATTATTTGCATGTATCACCACTCACCATGTAGATTCTAAATGAACAATAAATAAAATACTTTTAGGATTTTCTTAGATTATCTATCCTCATGATAACCCTACCATATATAAGTACATGATAATAATCTTTAGAGATTATTATCATATTCAAAATAAAATATTTAGTATCATATTTGACAATATATCTAATAATAGAATAGCCATTAATATGTTTATTAGGATCATTAGATATGAGACATTAGGAGAGATTTTTAATATTAGATGCATGTCACATTATTAACTTAATAGTATAAGCGGGGATGAATATTGTTTCCCCATATTATAAAAAATATAAAACTCACTATTTTTGAACACCTTATAGATAACATAAGTTTGGTAGTCTTTATTTGTTTTCTGGTCTAAAGATATTATTAGAATTACACTTATCTGATGTTGGAGTCATATGTTGGATACGAGCATATGATATCTAAATATATCAAAAGTAAGAGTAATAAACTTATTATTGATGGCATAAACTAGTATACAAAAATTTCATTTATGAAATTCAGAAAAAATTTTTATGATACAACGAACAAGTGGTCATCTATTTATACTCTCAATACTTGCATTGTATTTAGGTGAAAATGCAATATTAGTAGCATGTTTAAAAATTTTTGAGATGACCATACATATAGTGACATAGCTATTGAGATGGAAACTAAGTACTTGAAGTACTATTCCACAATTCCATCTCTTTATTATTTGACTTTTTACTGGGATTGTGGGGGTTAAGGTGGAAAGAGTAAAGAATATTTTGACATACATATCTAAGTGCATTAAATTGGAACACCAACCTGAAGGATTGATTCACGAAAAATTGACTAAGTTATTTACATATTATGATACTATGTATGGTAATAATTATAGTCATGCTCTGAATAGAGACATAGACACCATATTCAGTGACGATGACTTCTCCATTCAGTTAGCAAGTGAGAAATTATGGGGTTGTCTATTGAATAGGAGAGAAAGCTATCTTGGTACTTAGATACCAATTACTACTCAATCCTATCATATAATAATAACAAGAACCTTGATATTTTATAATGGTAAAAATTATATGAATCTACCTATCCCATGCTGACTAAGATAGCATGAAACCTACTAATTTATTTAGTGTCAAGCATAGCATCGAAGTCATTTTTTGTTGTAGTCAATATTAATTTGGATAGGATATTGAGAATGTAGCCAGATATCATTGAGGTACTAGTATGCATAAATCATTATGAGGATTCAAGGTTATGTATCCAGGATTTAGCTAGAACAAGAGTAGAGGAGTTGATGGCAGATGATAACTCATGAGACTTTGAGGATGTTGAGATTGAGCTCACCACTAGTGATACCATCAGATGCTTATATAATGATGATTATATTGATATTAATTGATATTGGGATTATGCTTGATTGATGATTATTATATTGTGTTATTTTATTTTTGTTTGAATTTAATGATAAATTTGTTTTTTGTAATTTTTCATTTTTAAAATTTTTGTTAATGATTTTATTTTATTATGATTTTTGTTAAATTATGTCATTACACATAATGGATACCTTAAAATTTTAAAAATAAAAATTTAAAATCATAATCTGGTTGGGTCGACTAGGTTAGTAGTCTCTTGACATGATCTAATATGACCCGACACTACCCAGCATGCCCTAGCCTAATTCTGCCTTGACTCAGGCCGACATGAATCAAGATGTATTGTGCTGGGCAATTCACAACATAATGGCTTGACTAGGCCACCAAAAAATAGGCCATGCCAGCATGACATGGCCTATTTGACATCTATATCCCAAGTTTAGGCATGGTTCTAAAGATGTCAAATGAGTCATGCCGGGCTGGCTGGCCCATTTTTTGTAGCCCACTCGGGACATCATGTTGTGCCAGGCATGGCACGGCTCAAAAATAGTAGGCCTAATCGGCCCTAGTCTACTAGATTTGGGATGGTTCGTGCTGAGCCATGGAGATTTCATTCTGGATCATGGTGGGGTATGTCATTTTGGGCCCATTCAGAATCAAATCATCTCTAATTCTAAATAAATACAACAAAAAAATAAAATTACAATCATAAGTCATAACTAACAACTCACAAAAATAACAAAAAATAAATATTATAAATTTAAATCATTTCGTAACATAATACAAGTATAAAATAATAATGCAAGCTCAACAATTAATACATTAATGTTAGATCACGTTAACATTTGAATGTATCCCTAGTAGTAGGTTCAATCTTAGTCCTCATCAAAGTCATATTATTTATCATCTGCTACCAACTCCTCCGCTCTTGTTGTAGGTGTAGTACAATCCTAGGTGCCCAAGTTCGAATCCTCATAATCCTTCATGTATGCTAATGTCTCAATAATATTTAGACTAGAAGTGTCAAATGGGACATGCCGGGCCGGCCTGACCCATTTTTAGCAAGCCCGTCGTGCTTTTGTGCCGGGCCAGGAATGGCACAGTTATTGTACCATGGCATGCCTGGTCCGGTATGATTCTGTGGAGGTCAGCCCGACATAGGCCCGTGATACGAATTCGTCGGGTTCGGCCCTGTTGGGCCGAACCCCTAATTTAAAAAAATTAGGGTTTTGGCATCCCCGTAACCCTAATTAAAAAAATAGTTTCTCGGCACGTGCCAAGGTGCTATGCCAATGGGCCACGGTACTGTGCCAGGCCAAGCACGGCACGAGGCCTGGTTGGCCTCGGCATGGCAAGGCTCGATTGGTGCCGTGGTCGGGCATGGCACGAGCCCGGGCACAAATAATTTTTGTGCCAGGCCGGCCCAGGCACTGTTGAATCATGTTGTGCCACGTGCTGGACCAGGCTGGCCTGGCCTGGTTGACACCTCTAATCTAGTCGTAATCTTGATCTTCTACTGAAATCATATTCACTTTTACACAAAAAGCAAACTCCAATAATATGCTCAAATACTAGAGGAGTTAGTGAATCTCATGCTATCTTAGAAAGCATGCGATAGGTGGACTCATATGATATTCACCTATATAAAATATCAATATTCTTATTATCTTTATGTGATAAGATTTAGCAGTAATCAGTATTTAAGTATCAAGACTGCTCGCTCATATTCAATGGTCCACCCTGTCATTTTCACCTCTGTAACTAAATAAAGAAGTCATCATCTCTGAATATGATATCCATGTTCATACTCAAAGCCTAATTACTACCACCACCAAACCTAATATCGTTATATGTAAATAACTTAGGCAACTTATCATGAATGAACTCTTCAAGTTGGTGTTCCTAGTTTATGCACGAGGTTGTATATATTAAAATGTTCCTTACCCCTTCCACCTTAACCCTATGGACCATGTAGGCAGGCAGAAAATAAAGATATGGAAATAGTGGACTAATAATTTAAGTACTTGGTTTCTATCTCAACAGCCACGTCGCTAAATATTGGGTTATCTCTAAACTTCCTAAATATGCTACTAATATTGCATATGCACTGGAGTACAATATAAATCATGAAAGTATAAACTGATGAACATATATTTGTCATGTAATAAGGTTAATGTTTCACATCCGATAAAAAATTATTCTTCTTTTGACTTGCATACAAATAGAGACTACCAAACTCATGTTGTCTATGGGGCATACACAGAAATTTTTATGAGTTATGAATTTTTTCTAAAACTGGAGAAATAACCTTCATCCCCTCTTATACTATAAGGTTGATGATAAGATACACTTATCTAACATGAAAAATCTCTCCTAATGAGTTATCTCTAATGGTCCTAACAAACATGTTAATGGTTACTCTATTATTATATGTATTATCGAATGTGATACTATATATTTAATTTTGAATATTATATTTTCTAAAGATTTTCATCATGTACTTATAAATGGCCGGGTCATCATGATAATGGAGAATCTCTGAAAATCATAATATTTTTTAATTTTGTGTTTATTTAGAATTTACATAGTAGGAGGTGAAGCATGCATAAAATGCATCATCGTGGCTAATCCAAATATGAGACGTCACATACACTATGCCACAATATTCCCTAAATTCATTATTTATTATAATTTTTTCTAACTTATGGTATTTTAGTATGTCATTACTAGATGTGAACATAGGAATCCTATAATATGTAGGCTAAAAATAGGTCTGCATGATACTGACTACTTTTGGATCCTCTGAAAATCTAATCGGAGGACCCATCATGATGATTAGTTTGACAATGTCTTCCCTCCCTAACTTGTTGTGGTATATGAAGGGAGTTAACATAGAGCCCGAACTAGATCCAGCCTTAAAGACCCCACAAGTTAGTTGGGTTTTCCTATGATCTAATACACCATGTTATTTGATGCATTCCTTATGCATTCCTATATGTTAATATTTTTTTACAATATTTGTATTGTGTCAATTCTTTATTGACACCCTTAATATCTTTATTTTGTATAATATCAAAGTGAGTCTAAACTATTATTTTTCTTTTAGTTTTCTATTTTTTATATGTTTAGGTCGATGTCATGAGAGAAAACAAGGTTTTGGCAGCCCTAGTAACTGGTGGGGTCTTTGAGGTTGGATCTAATACCCCTCCGGCTTCATGTCGCGGGTCCTTACTAGGCTAACCTTTATAGAACCGTGTCGGGCCAGATACGGCACAATACAGTAACCATGTCATGCTTGGCCCGGCACAGAAGCATGGCCGGACCAGCCTGGCACATCCCGTTTGACACCTCTAGTCGGGATGAACCCCTAATTTAAAAAAAATAGGGTTTTGGCGCACACCATAATACCACCGCGCCGTGGAACCCCTAATTTAATAAAAATTAGGGTTTTGGCGCGCGCCGTCGTGCCACCACACCGCCGAAACCCTAATTTTAAAAAAAATTAGGGTTTCTCAGCTCGTGCTGAGGTACAGTGCCAGGCCAGGCACGACATGAGGCCCAGTTAGCCTCAGCACGGTTGGTGCCATGGACAGGCACAACATTGGCACGGGCACGGGAAATTCCCATGCCGTGCCTCTTGCCAGACCAGGCCAACCCGGCCTGGTTGACCCCTCTATAATAGTGTATGATTGATGTGGCCATGAGTTGATCAATAATTAATAAATTTCTAAAATAAACATACTACTTGTTTGAAGAGTTAGTAAAAAATAACTATCAAACTCTAATTGATCATTCATTAGGTAGAAAAAAAGTTAGAAAATTAGAGTTGAATGAGTTCACCACAATAATAGTGAAAATATAAATTTCTTAATGAAGCTTGAAATCGAAGAGAAGAAGTAAAGAAGATCGTTAGAAGTTACCATTTTGTAATAATATAAAATGACAAATTTAGATCTTGTTTATCAATTGGAGAAGGCCTACAAAATTGCAAAAAAAAAGTACGTGTTTCAACTCAATAATAATATTGTGACTCATTATCATTTAAATGTGAGAAAACATGAAAATATTTCATATAAAGGCTATGAGAATATGCTATAGAATATTGGGCAAGCTCTGATGAACTTTGAATATAATCTGGTGAGATACAATAATCAAGTAGGATTAAGCTTGACATATAAATCTTCAAGAAGAGAAGAAAATTTGATAATGGAAGATAATATGAAATCAATATTAATAGAACAAAAAAGAGAAATGATTACCAAGATACTCATATCGTGAGGTTTGAAGTGAGTATGAATCACATTATCTCGATAATGTAGAATATAAAAAATCAAATTGAATCATTAGTATTATTGATGAAAGAATAATTAGTTAATAAATTTCTAAGTGATATTGAAAAAAACTCACAGAAGTATTTATCAATATTACTTAGAAGATAAAAAAAGCTAGAAGGACAAAAAATGAAGATGATTTTAGAAATTATAGAATTGAAAGTACCATGATTTTTTCGAAAGCAATGTCCTCCATTGAGAATTTTTTAAATTTCATGGCTACTGCAATGAATTTTTCCATATAATTATAGTGTCATGACACTTTAATTACAAAGCCATGACTCTAATAGAAGTACAAGCTTAATTTTTATCCCCAACTATGAATGAAGGAGGTGAAAAAAATTAAAAGAGCAAATAAAGGTTACCAAGGCTATAGAGAGAGATATGAATCAAAATAATACTAAGATAAGTTTTTAATATATCTTTCATTTTCATAAAGTTTTTAAAAGGGATAATTGGATGAACATTTTAAAAAATGTCTACTTTTTCTAAAACTATAAGTAAATATACTATTTGCTGAAGCTCTTGCTCAAAATTTGAACTATGTGAACTTTATGAAGGTTATCATGAGTAGTAAGAAGATGTTAGATATGTATGGATTCATGAATATGACTGAGAAGTATAATGATATAATTCAATGAATGCTATTCAAGGTAATTGAGGAATTTTAGAAGTTATACAATAGGAGATCACATATTTTGGAAGATATTATGGGACTTAGGATCAATTATCAACTTAATGTTCTTGTTGATTAAGTGAAGGTAGAATCTTAGAAAAATTACTCTAATCCCTCTCTCATTCCAAATTATTGATCGGATAATCACACACATAAATGATATTATTGAAGATATTTTGATTAAGATTGATATTTTTATTTTTTTTAGCATATTTTGTTATACTTGGTATGAAAAAAAGATTATTATTCATTGTTAATCTTGGGACAACTATTTTTAGCTACTAGAAAATCCACTATAGCTGTCAAGAAGGAAAAGGCTTATAGAGTCTATATGATGATTTGATGGGGTGTTATAGAGTCTATATGATGTTTAATCTTTACAAAGGCTTATAGAGTCTATATGATGATTTGATGGGGTGTTGGAGAGTCAATAATCTACTCCATACAAAAATACAATAAAAAGTCAACTTTTAATAGAAAGATTTTATAGAGGTTACTGGTTGGAAGAAGATGAGAGAGTTGACATGGAACAATAACTTTAGAGCTGTAAAAGTAATAAAAATGAGAAAAATGATGTGAAAGAGCCACTTTGGAGTTATGAAAGTGATGAAGATAAAAAGATGACTACTATGAAGTTGTAGCATTATTCGAAACCATGAATTCTAAATAATTTATTACATACAACTTCAAGGAATCTAAGGAAATAGGTGAGGAAGATAAAGATGAGATAGAATTTTTGAAGGATCCAAAAAAAGACAAAACTGTATTCGAGCACAATGTCATGACTTTGGTATTTCAAAATGAAATTGCCCATTAAAAAGCTCAATAACAAATTTATAGCTATGCATAGTGCTGCAACTTTGGTATTACAAAATGAAATTGCCCATTAGAAGCTCAATGACAAAAGTATGACCAAGTGTAGCACCATGACATAGGTGTTACAAAAAGAAATAGGACAAGAGAAACTTAAAGACAAAATAATGACTATGATATAGACCACAACTATGATCAAGACTTTAAATTTGGGGATACAAGAATAGAAGGATTATACTAGAATCAAATAAGAAACCACGACAATAATCAAAGCTGTGGCATCCAAGTAAGGTAGGGCCAAAGAAGGAAGCACAACTAATATAAAATGAATAGAAACAAGAAAGATAGAAGTAAAATTAAATATTAAAAAGCTAGCATATACAGTAGTAATCACTGATAGAGGTGAGGGGGTATTAATGATCAAGCAACATACATTATACATAATGGTGCTTGGGAAGCAACCTAAATTTTTTTCACATGCATGATGTGATAAATACCATATACTAATCACATGAATAATTATACACACACAACTTACCCGTAAGTATAGACACGAAGCTCTAACCTCACCATGACTATCAATATGTCTATGAGAAATTATTTAACTATCTTAAGATACTATAATACTCAAACATAATCATAAAAATAATATTTTGTTTGAGATGATATAGTAGATTAATTTTAATGAGGGAGAAATCATTGATCATGGATGAGAAATAGTCTTGGATTGTAAGTTTGTATGTAAACTAACAAATATTTTTATATATTTATTATGATATTAGATGATGTATAAATATGGAAATAGGCTAGAATTCGATCAATTTCATGACTTTAAAGTTTTGAAGAATTTTGATGAATATTCATGAAATTAAAATAGTTTTGGAAGTAATTAGTGACTTAGTGATGTATGGTTCATTCAAAAGTCTTGGCATTCATTCATGCCCAAAAATATACTTATTTAGTCATAATAATCTTTGTACATCATGACTTACCACCTCAATAGCACAATCCATCAATTATATATCATTTTATTTTTGTTTGTGATATTATCATGAAGTTGAAACCATATTTATCTCATAACCATTAAATAGCTATATTATTAATTTTATTTTATAATAACTAAGTACCCCACTAGTACTAAAAGGTTTGGTCACTTCTCGCTATAATGACTTCATTTTTATCAAGACTTTATATTCCCAAGTCAAAGTCATGGCTTTTTCCCAAAACAAGCTTTTGGGCTATAGAAAGTTACTAACACATAACTACTTAAGTCAAAGATGTGCCAATTATCTAGCACTATAACTTTTGGACAAATAATATTATAGAAGGCATTACTTGAGCATGACTACTTTTCAAGGCTACGATTATTGCCCTTAAGAGAAAGTAAAGTTATGACTTGGATTTATTAGCTAATTTCCAAAGTCATGACCATTCTTAGTAACCATGTCATTTGATATATGAGAAAGATCAAAGCTAAAGTCACAATCATTCCGAGCACCATAAGTATTTGATGCAAAATAAAGACCAATGTCAAAGTTGTGACTAATCCCAATACTACTACTTTGTGTTATAGAGACAAAATATACAAAATATATAACTTGTAAATAATTCATAGTATTGCAAGATTAAAACCTAAATCTCTCAAAACTTACTCAATTTCACTTGGATTTGCCTTTAGGAGGGGGTCAGAATGCGTGCCTACCTTCTAGGGTTTATGCATGTACTTTGTATCATCCTAGTTACTAGTAGATTGCCCTAAAAATGGAGTTGTGAGCCTTTCTGGGTTGTTTTCTTCATGCCTCTCATGTACATATTGTGGATTTTTATGAGTTTCCTTATATACTTGAGCATATGGTGTGGTTTTTCAAAATCAGCACACTAAATCAAAATCACAACTTTGGCCTTTCATTTATGTAACACAAATTCATGATACTAGAAAAATTCATGAAAGTACTTTTAAAAACTATAACACAAAGTCATAGTACTTGATGTGTCCGTGACTTGTGCATTTTACTTCATTAACATTTAACACAGTCATGGCTTAGGATGTGACAAAAATTTACATATTTTACTTTTCTAACCTAAAGTTATGGTGTTGAAGAATGACTGTGACCTTTGTTTTTCTTTTGGGCTAAGAGTTATGGTGTTTGTGTTGATTACAACTTGAGTTTAGCTCTCTATAGCATTCAAAAGTTAAAATTCACTATGCCATATCAACATATTGACTTTGGCTTGAGTATTCTATCAATTGGTAAATGAAAAGTTATGATATAGCCACGTCGTAGCATGTCATATGCTATGACATGTATGACCTTTTATTCTCATTTTAGTCACCATCTCTATCAAACCATACATTTTATAATAAAATTCTTGCATGACCTCAAGATCTCAATTTTTGTAAAATAATTGCAAATACAGACCTCATTCAACCAAACACAATGTGAAAAATATATTAATTGGTTAGTATTATTTGATATTTGGCATAATAAATAATGATCATCAACTATGAATGATTTGATATGTTGGTGGTAAAATACCTAGGGGACATCTATGAAGAGATCATTATTAGGGAGGACCTAATAGTTGATAAACACCTTATATGTCATCAGAGCACTAAAATATTTTCACAAGAATCCATTATTTATTCTGTAACCAATCTCGCTAATTTTCAAATTATTTAGATACATCATCTTGTGTAATTGAATCCACCAACCTTAGAATCTAAAAATTATACCTAAAACATAATTTTATCTTTTCTCCTAAAATAGTAGCTAACTAATAGTTGATTAATTGAACTACTTAAACAATCCCTATGGGATTGATATCTAGATTAAAAGTTAACTTTACTACTTATTTTACTAGTATACTTATAAAGCTATTTGGATGAGAGACTCTAGCCCAACAAGAATTTGAGACTTTATTTAATCCTATAAATTGAGTATTGTAACAAAGTCACAACATATTTTTGATGTCATTGTCAAGAATTATTTAGTTTGGTTATTCAATTTTAGTTGACATAACTATATTTGAAAAAATATGTTTCTATTTTTAGTATGGATAATAATAGCTTAATTTTGTGCTTCGATTTGTATTGTTTGATGTGTATTACTTATATATACCTTTCATTAGTTTTCTTTTTTTTTCCATGACCAATATAGCAAAACTCTAAGATTGAGCTAACTTTTTGGGACTCAAATATAAGATCCAGAAGCCATGAAAAAATCAAATTAGAGAATGCTTATCCAATCTCCAAAGATTCATTTGATAATATAATCACTAAGTTACAAATACAGACAATGAGAGTGAATGAAGTGGAAGAAGAGTAGTTAAAAAAAATTAGAAAGGAGACTTGAAGATACTAATTTGAAAAATTTTAATGGAATGCTACATCAGAACTTTAGGTGGCTAAAATGATTCTGGTTAGTGGAGAGAAGAAAGTTGAATGAGCTACAACACATTCAAATGTCAAATTCGAAAATAGATTTGAAAATAGTAATTTAAGCATGCTTAAAGATAGTGCTACATTAGAACAATTGGTGATTGAAATGATTATGATTGTAGTGAGAAAAAAACAAATAAGTTCAAAAAGCCGACATAGCCAAATATCATGGCCAAAACAAAAAACACTACTAAAAATCACTGATTTACCGACCAATCTTTTGGTCGCTAAATCGGGTTTTTTGGTCGATAAATAAAATAACGACCAATTACCGACCAAAATATTATGTCTCAATTTTACTCGTCGTTAGTTTTTTTACCGACAAAAAATCAATCTGTTAGTAAATTACCGACCATTTACTGACTCTCTACTAATATACATTTACCGACTCTCTACCGACATACATTTACCGACTATATTCCGATAATTTTCTGACCAAAATAATAAGGTCGGTATATGGTCTCCAAATGGTCGATAATTAATGACCATTTGCAGACCATTCACCGACTGCTATATATGTAATTTGTTTTTATTTAATAATCTGTTTCTATAACAAAATATTTTTCTGTTTTAATATTTTCATGTGAGTGCATGAAAAAAAATATTAAATGGCCGGGGATGCAGCAATAGTACAATAACGGAGGTACCGCTGACCGGATGTTTTTTTAATATAAAATGATTTGTAATTTTATTTTTCGGGTGGCTATTTTTGACCCGTGGAACTGTTCATCGTCCCTCTCTTCTCTCTACGTGAATTTTCGCGACTGCTGTGTGCTGCATTCTGTAAGACGTTTCTGTTTTAGTTGTAATCTGTAATGCATAAGCATTTTCTGGTGGATGTAGCTAGTTGTACTGAGCGACTAGCGAACCACATTATTTTCGGTGTTGATTTTCTCGTTTTTGATTCTGTCGTGGATGCTTGCTGAATTGGGATTATATTGCTTGTTTTTCTGTGTTTTCTGTTGTTTCTATTTTTAATCTCACTATCGTGGAAGTGCAATTACCTAACACCGACAAATAATTACTGACTAAATTCCAACCATTTTCCGATCAAAAGCACTTGATTGGTAAATGGTCTCCAAATGGTCGGTAATTACCTTTCATTTGGAGACCATTTACTGACAAACAATTTTCGACTATATTCTAACTATTTTTCGACCAAAAGCATTAGAGCAGTAAATAGTCACAAAATGGTTAGTAATAACCAAAAAAATTGTGACCAAAAACCGATCAAAATCTTTTAAAATCATTGGTCAGTAATTGATCTCCAAAAGTATTACCGATTATTTGGTGACCTTATACCGACAATTGATTAAAAAATTTTGATTAGTTTGGTCGTAATTCAATCGGTAATTACCGACAAAAATTTTTTTTTTCCAATTTTGCTGTAGTTTCTACAGAAGCTGGAACATAAAACTTAAAAAAATTTAAATCCAAAAAATATCAAGTTTGATGCAGTTGCTGCAGAAATATATACAGATAACACAACAAAAAAACTTAATTAACTCTAGCAAACAACTATATATACTGCATATATATATATATTAAATACATCAAGAAAAAAATATAAAAATTAAATCCAAAATCAAAGTTTAAGGCATTGAAAAAAAATGTGTGTGATTCACTCAATCATCCAACCTAGTTTCATAATCATTATGTTGCGACGTTTCTGGTCCATACGATGAGATGTTGGGTATTGTTATAGAGCTGTCTGCTACCGTTAGTCCTGATGTAGTTGCTGCAGGTGTTGCTGTAGGTTATAGAGTAGATGTTATAGCTAGAGCATTACGCCAAATAATCCGAGGTAGATCATCAGGGTTGAACTGTAGTCTTCCATCTTGAAACTTCTTTGTAAGTTAAACAACGTTATAAAAAAATATTTTGCTATAATTATATTAATACATATATGTATATATAGTTACAAATCTGGTTATATATAATTATATACACATTTATTTAGTTATACAAATATTTATATATAGCTATACACATAATTTAACATAATGTCGTGTGTTGTTATACATGTAATTATAAATATTGTTACATGTGGTTATACATATAGTTACACATATAGTTAAACAATTATTTATACATGTAAGTTTATATATATGTTCATTTAATTTTATATATTTATACATATAGTAATGTATAAGTATAGATATTGCAAAATACTTTTTTATATACTACTATATACAAATAAATAATAAATATAAGTTGTAAATTTAATATTTAAATATAATTATGCAAAAAATTTTTATAGTTATACATATAGTAAGATACAATTATTTATAGTTATGTATTATTTTACATAATATATATATAGTTATAAATAGTTATATATAATTAAACATATAGTTATATATAAATATATTCATACAAGTAGTTATAAGTAGTTATACATAAATATATGCAACGTTATAAACAAATATTTTAATTTAATTATATAAATAAATATATGTATATATAGCTACAAATATAGTTATATTTAATTATATAGAGTGTTACATATTTACACACACACACACACACACACACATATATATATAGTTATACACATATAGTTATAAATATGTATGTAGTTAAAGATATAATTATATATAACATTTATATAGTTTTATATTTAGTAAAATATAATTATATATAGTTATATATTAGTATACATATAGTATATTTTTTTAGAAATATAGTTATATAGAATTATACATATAGTTATAAATTATTATATAGTTACAAATTAGTTATGTAAAGTTATAAATATAGTTATAAAAATAGTTTACTTTATTATAAATATAGTTATAAAATACTTTTATATAAATCGACATATGATTATATGATTAAACACGAGTATCTATGTAATATTTATCAATAAAATATTTTTATAAATGTTACTTAAATATTATTATATTTGTATGTAACACTTTTATAAATAATATATAGTATATATATCACATTTATATAAACATTATAAATATTCTATATTTATATAAAAAATAATATGCAATATAAATATTTACAAAATTGTATAATCATTTAATGTTACATAATTGTTATATAAAAAATTTATAAATGGATAGTTTAATGTAAATTTTGTATAGATATTTATAAACATTAATACATATGTATAAATATTTATATATAACATTATATGTTTATATAAACATATCAATGTGTATTTATAATGTAATACGTTTATATATATTAAAGTATAGACATTTATACATAATATCATATGATTATATAAATGTATAAAAGTTTATATATACTGTTATAGACATTTAAGATTATTATTATATAAAAGTTTGATCTAACATTAATCATTATATATATTAAAGTATAGACATTTATACATAATATCATATGATTATATAAATATAAACCATTAACATAAAGTTTATTCGGAAGCAAACATTCTGTAATTGAAATCAAAACCACTAAAACCCTAAAAAACTAAACATTAGAAGAACAAATATTAAACATGAAAAAGTATAATTTAATTAATTGTGTCGAGTCAAGATAATGTTAGGTTAAATGAAATTGAAGTAAAACTTAAGAAATTTGGAGGAGAAATAAAAAAAAACCTAATACCAAATTATACTAAAAAAATGAAAATCTGATTGTCTATATATAATTTAGAGAGATGAAGATATGTATAAGAATTTTGAAGAAGAAGTACAAAGAAAAATTTATCTGGATTCAAAAGAAAGAATAAATATTATCAATTTCGTGCCTACAACCGCCTCTGATTCGAAAAAATGATGGAGTTTTGATGGATGTTGTTATTAATGACCTAGAAAATGATTTTCAAATCAAAAAATTAAAACAATGAATTACCGACCAAAATTATGGTCAGTAAATGGTCGGTGATAAAAAAATTATAACTATTTGGAAGTCCACTTTACCAACCAATTTTAATGGTAATATATTTTTGGTTGTTAAATGGTCAATAATTTGTCGGCAATTTCTATTCCCTATTTCCATCTTAATTTACTAACCAATTTCTGACCAATAACATTTGGTCGGTAAGTATGGTTGGTTTTTGGTAATGAAATGGTCAGTAATTACCAACCGAAATATTCGGTCGTAAGTTTGGTCGGAAGTTTAGTCGGTAATTACGACGTTATAAATATATTGGATAACCACTTTATCAACCATTTTTAATGGTTATATATTTTTGGTTATTAAATGGTTGGTAATCTTTCGGCAATATTTTTTGCTAATTCCCTCCTAATTTATAGATAATATTCCCTACCAGATATATATGGTCGGTAATATGTGGTTGGTAGTTGGTCAAAAATTTGATCCAATATATTTTATTTTTGATGCCCCTCTTTGGATCTCTAAATTAGTCGTGAATTGGTTAGTAATTATCAACCTATATATTTGGTCGATAAATGGTCGGTATGTATGAAGTTATAAATAATTTGAAAATCCACTATATCGACTAATTTTAATGGTAATATATTTTTGGTTGTTAAATGGTCGTTAATATATTGGATACCCATTCTACAGACTGATTTGCGACCAAAAATATTTGGTCGGTAATTATAGTTGGTCTTTGGTCAGAAATTTTTTTTTTTGATACCCTTTTTTGGTCGCTAAATGGTCGTGATTTAGACAGCAATTACCAACCAAATTTTTAGGTCGGTATTCTCGTAATTTTTAGTAGTGAAATAAATAAAGAATATATGTGCTTTCAATATCAAAAATCTATGTGAAAACTACCATTTAGGTGGTCTTCCATATAGTATTATTAGTTGACGTAAAAAACACAAGGATACATCAAGTAAAAAACTAGATTGAGAAATTGATATGTGCTTCAAAAATTATAGATGAAGCAAATATTTTAGCTAATGTCTAGCAATGGATGTTAAAAAATAGCACTACTTGGAAGACAACTCAAATTTTTTTTTGGGTAAAAACAACCCTCTTATATTGTTTGATGTATATGCACTACACTCGATACCAATACATAATCAACAACCACTCCCCACAAAAAATGGATCATAATTTCAAACCAATATGTGATTTAGACCAAATTAGACTAAAAGTCATAGCCATCAACATGTACCATAACTTTCAAAAAGACTCAAAGCAATGGCCATTAGCCAGCACTGCAACTTTCAAAAAAAACACTCAAAGTCATGACCTTGCATTAATATTTAAATAAAGTGATACAGAAAAAGAAATTATAACTTGCCAAATAAATTTTCCTTTTAATTCCAAGATCCTACACTACAAAGTCTAAGTCCAGTACTCCAGAACTTTAATGCAATCATGGAGGAGGTTCGTGATCAAAGCATAGAGGAAAAGGAAATGCTATAGAGATGAGTAGCAAGGTGAAATGAAAGCATCCATGGTATAGTAACACCAAAGTTCTGTAGAGTACCATGGTGCCCATGGTGTCTTTATGCCAAAAATCAGTATAAATGTATGGATTAATTGCTTTTTAAGAAAAGCTTTATGGGAGAGTGAGGTTTTATAGAGTTTATCTCTCATTTCTAGTAGATTATCAAGAAGGATTTGAGTTTATATTTTGTCCACATAGAAAAAGGAATGTTTTAGTTGTGCAAGGATTCAATGCTAATCTCAAGGATTCGAGAAGAAAAGAGAAGCTATATTAGAAGAATTCGGATACATTTTGAGTGAGTGAATCAATTTCAAACAATTGTGAATATATTAATGGATGGAAAAGGAAGATATAGAGTAACTTTAAAAAGTCCATATGGATTTTGATGCATGGATAACTTGTATATGGAGGCAAGTTTGATTTTATTTTATTTGTTCATTTATGTTACTGATGCTTCATGTTTTTACCATCACACAAGATAGAGTAATTTTTTATGCCTTATTGATAGGTTGTACATTTGTCATGGGAAAAATACTTGAAAAGTTTATTATTAATTATAAGAGTGTGACTTTTTTAGCTTAATAATTTATCATTCATTTGTTACCTTATTATGCTAAGTCGAGAAAGTCCAAATGAATGATGATAACAATGAAATATTTTAGAGAGTATCTCCATTGACATTGTCTAGCATTAAAAGTGGGTTTGAAGGAAACAATAGGAAATAAGCCACTTTTTTAAGGGAAATAATCGATATATTTTGGGTGAGAGTGACAATCATTCATAGGTGCTGACATAGAAATGTTAGAAAGAAGATGATGAATATAAGAAGAAAAGAAAACCCACATTAAGCAATTTATATATTTTTTTTGATAAGTAATAAGATTCACTATCAAAAATTTCTGTACAATCTAAGGTTGATTCAAACTATTACATTCTTTGCGGAAAATAATGTAAATTTTAGTTTTAATTTCCCTAATTAGAAAATCTGCATCTTGAGTTTTTAATTGATAAAAATTTTGGTGTCTTTCTTGCCTGATATGATTTACCAAAGCTGCAAAGTATGCTTTTCGAATATTATTCTTTGGAGAATATGCCATGTGGAGCACATAGAGCAATCTCTAACTATACAATGTTGTATGCTGGGTGATGAGAGACATAAGAATTTGAGGCTTTATGCAATATCAAAAGAATCAGAGGATAGAAGAATTGAGAAAATACCATGTGAACCAAAAGGTATTATTTTTTGTAATGAGATGTTTTGAATGCACATTAAACTTGAGTGGGAGAAGACTAGTTGTGTTATATGACATTTTGGCAAAAATATTAGATTGGGCTACCAACAAGGGAGATTCAAAGAGACTATCCATTTATATGCTATTATTCGAGTGCTATAGAGTAAATTTTCCCTTTTTGAAGTTTGATCCTTAAGAGAAATGATATTGCCAACCTCCCTCTCCTTATTGATTTGTATTTTTTATTTGTTTTAATGGATATTGTGGTGGTGTAATCATATGATATTGATATTATTTGTGGTAGATGAATGTACAATTATTTTATATAGAGGAGTAATTCTTCGGTGATGAGTAATCACTTATGTGTGTGAGTTTATTTGACATGTAAACAATCAAATAAAACTAGTAATCTTGGTAAATATTCATGATGTGATTATATCGAAAAGAGCTTTAAAACAAAAAATTGTATTAAAATATGATTTTTGATGGATTATGATGAGTAACAATTAGATTCAATGATTTTTGTATAAAATGAAGATTTAGTGAATTATTGAGAAGGAATTGAATGAAAAGTTAGTAAAGTCATGACATTCTTTGTGTTACAACTTTGTTATATCTTATCAAGTTAAATAATTGCTTTTGCATCCATTTTTAGTCAAATCTCTACACAAATAATCATTGTAATATTTATATGTTATGATTTTACTACCTCATTAACATAATCACTTCACCATCCAACATATTCTTATCAACTATGAAACTTTCTTGGAGTCATGGCCACATAAGCTTATAATATTTTTCAACTACAAAATTAATTATGTCACAATAACCAAGTACCTTCCTAATACAAAACATCATGACAACTCTCAGAATCATGACTTTTTCATTACATAGAAATCATGTTCGTAAAAAGCTGTGATGCTATTCTCATTGTCATGACTTTTAGCTATAAAAAATTTCAAAGGGAAATACTCGTGTCATAACCATTTCCAAGACTCTGACTTTCTCTACTTTAGGAATGCCAAAGCCACACCTTAATTATTTTTTAGTACCATGGCTTTAGGTTATATAGGTGAAATACACAAGCTATGACTATTCCCAGTATCATGACCAAGTATCATAGAAAAAAAATGGTAACCACAACCATCCTTAGTACTACGGCCAAGGCCATATGATGCAAAAGAGAGCAAAACCATGGTAATTTGATGTAAGAGAGACCAAAATCATAACTTATTTCCAATGTTATGATTTTGTGTTCTTGAGATAAGATGTGCATCCATGACCATTTTTAGTATTGCATCTACTTGTTGTAAGAGAGAGACCAAAGCCATTACCAATTCTTAACATTGTGACTTTGTGCCTAGAAATAAAATGTGCATCCACACTCATTCTCAATTCCATGACATTCTAAAGCTAGAAAGAGATCAAAACTATGACTCATACCTAAAAGTCATGAATTCTGACTTAAAATTCAGAATTAGCCGCTTGAGTATAAAAGGGAAAAATGGGAATCTAAAGAAAGAGATTATAGGGCACTAAAGAAATATATAAATGCTTGGGTTTTAGAAGCGAAATTTATCCAACCCTAAGGGAGATCCATAAACAAATGGGAAATGCAAGGCATACGCATAAATCCTAAAGGGAGAGAGTAATTTTTGATTCTCTATAGGGGCAAATCCGAGACACAAAACCAAGTATTGTGAACCTAGGGTTTTATTCCTAAACACTCTTGAAG
This sequence comes from Sapria himalayana, assembly GCA_029783825.1. NCBI lineage: Eukaryota > Viridiplantae > Streptophyta > Magnoliopsida > Malpighiales > Rafflesiaceae > Sapria > Sapria himalayana. The sequence continues at coordinate 469,371 of JAREIK010002830.1, forward strand.
GCTATTAATAGGAACCTAAAATTCCACCATATATTTTTTCATTTATCTCATGTGAATTCCTCCTTAATATCAAACTAAATTGAGGTTTAAGGTTTTGTATTTAATTACATGTGATGTATATTTTAATAAATTAATTTTATATTTGGATTTTATTGTGGTTTGGATATTGATGAATATTGTATTTTATGTATACGTAAAATTATGATTAAATAATTAATGGTTTGTGTGTGTTATCATGGTAGATGGTGATAAATAAGTATAATGATAGGGATGAAGCGACAAACATTTCAATAATGATGTATGAGAAAAATATTAATGTGAAAACTAGACATTTATGTATGTTAATCATGCAAGTAATGTGCTTAAAAAACCAAAAGCATTGATCCTTTTATAATTGACCTTTAATTGAACTAATCTTTAATTAATGTGAGTATTTTGTAGAATATTTTTCTAGTAATTTTCTCTCTAGTGTGTGAGTCACATGTCATCGTGGTGTAGTGTGATAAATAAGTCATAAGATATACATGATTGGAGGCGACTCATAGGATAGTGATAATCCTATGAGTTATTTTCTTTCATATGACTACCAACGGTGATATTCAAAGGAAAGCATATGTTATATGTGTGAGTATTATATTCACCAATTTGAAAATCTAAATATTCTTACAATCACATCAACTTACATCTATATAACACATAGAGATGAAAATTAAAATACACATATCAAGAGTAGTTGAAAAGTTGCCTATAATATATAGACTTGTGGAAGATCCTCGAGCAAAGATAATTTATTATTTTGTAACAAAGCATAATAATATCCAGATTATTTAGATAAGTTATCATACATGATCACATACACAACTATAGAATCTAAGAATTTTGCCTAAAATTCAATTTTATTCTTTCAACTAATATAATAGGTGATTGATAGCTGATTAACAAAATTACTCACACAATCCATATTTTACTATATGAAAATTATATTTTACTATATGAAAATTATATTTTACTATATGTATAACTTGTATACTTTTGTGACTAGTTGAATGAGAGATCTTTGTCTAATGAGATTTTGTGAGTTTGCCTAATCCTTTAAATTAGACATCATAACAAAGTCCTAATATCAAGGAAAAAACATACTTGGTAAAATAAAATTGACTGAGACAAAGAAGCCAGTTAGAAACCTGCCAATATATTATGATAATTTTAGAAAGAGATTATAAATTTTCTCACTAATGTTTTGACAAGGGCATCAGCAAGATCAACAAGAAAGAATATATCAGCACTATACAAGGGAGCCATTCTAGAATATTCTATGGATTTTCTATATAATTAGATTGGGATATGTGACATAATCTGAGTTGTTAGTAAAAGACAACTTTCACTATATAAGGAAGCCATCTCATAATTATACTCATCAAGTTTTTTTTATAAAATATTTTCTTTCTCGAAGTATTTCCCTTTCTTATAAAGCTATTGACTTTTAATACTGAGGAAGATAAGTTACTAACCTAAAGCTATACCCATAATACTGAAAGCTTACAACCTTGACACATGCATCATAGTCGCGCTGCCTAATCATAAATTATAAAGATGATTAGTCGACTAAAAATTAGTTGGAGACATTATATAATCAAATACTTATTATGACAAAGAAGTCATCCATGATACTTAATGATCCAAATCATGTTGCTTGATATTTGATACAATAAGAACGGAAGACATTGAAATTAGAGTTTCAAATGGGAGAGAGGTTGAGTTGTAATTTTTGTTATAAATTATTTGTTAATTAAACTAATCTTATATTTAAAATACCTCTCTAAACTTGTGTTTTTACAAACATCATAAAAAAATTTCTTCCTGTTTTTGGAAATATTTATTATTTGAATATTTATAAATTATCTAACATGAAGTAGCTGAACAAATTATAATAATGTAAATTATTTGTTAATGTAACTGCTAAGAGCATCTCTAACGAGATCGCTAAAATCAAAATTTTCGATATTTTATTGAGTGTTGTTATAAAATTATGCTCTAACGCGCTTGCTATCCCGCTCGCATTTTTACCCATTCGGTTTCTCGCTCAACAAATGTAACGAGCGTTTATTTCTCAACAAATCATTTTTATATATTAAAATATTATTGCCCTATTTTGTCGAGATTGGTTGGAGTAAAATTGGAATTGTTGGTAGTTAAAATATTGAATTGAATATTAAAATTTTTTTTTATTAGTTATTTTATTGAGTGTGGTTGGAGATCAACATAAACGGAAGCACATGAAGGTCAGAGGGCTTACCTACCATTCTGAAGGGATTTTCCGTGCATGAATGATGAATCTGTCTCACTCCGTCAACACGGGAAATAGACTGATGACTACTCCCTGTCGCGTCGACTTGGCCGCGGTTTTTCTCCTCCCAAGTCTTTCATGGCTCCCAACAAGCTCTCACCTACTGTAATCATTTCCTCTTTCTTTCGTACAAGTCTCTTTCCTGTACTTTTTCTTCTTCTTCCCAACCGAACTGTCTTGATCTTGCTACAAGTCTTCAAGACTGTTTGTTGTCCACGGCCCATCGGTTCGTGGGTGATTTTATCATTTGGGTTTTAGAATCATCTTTCTTGTTATGTTAAACCTTGACTAATACTGTTATTTCTCATGCGGGTCTTGTTAGTGTCTTCATCCCTGAACTGGATGTTCACCCAAGCCTTGATGGTAGAATTTCACGGAATTGTTGGATGAGCTTAAAATATGAGAAAACAGCCCATTTTCGATCTCCCGAAGAAAAGGGGCCGTTAGACAATTAGATGTCTGCAAGAAATTGGTTAGCATCAAAGAATACATCTTCTCTCAACTATTTCAAATTACAAAGAAAGATAATTGAGGGGTAGAACACAAGAGAGATTCTCAAAGGGCTTGTCTGTTAGCATTTATAGAACACTATATTTATTGCGTCACTCATATGTGAAAAGTTCTACTTGAACATAAACTCTTTTTCAATAAAAAAAAAGCTCATGATAAAGGGGTTAAAGAGGATCAATGTGTTATTTTGGAATAAGGGGACATGCTGAGGCAGACGCAAACAAGAGCCAGATTCCAGAACAGAAAATAAATAATATTAATGTGTTAGACAAAAAATGTGTGAATTATGATAATTTTTATGATTAATAGAAATGATTTATTTCTGCATAACAATGAATAATGGTAATAAATTTCAAAAAAAAAAAAATAAACATCATTGGATAATTTGGATTTATAAACACAAATATTGGAAGAATGTTGGATTGTATTGCTAACAACAATGGGCGATTACATATTAGTAAAATAAATAGTATAAGTGATTTTGATTACCCCTATTCACAAGGAAAAACTTAGACAAATATTATGTAATAATTTTTGAAATATTCTTATGTGAAGTTTCAACCAAATTTAATGGCTGTGTAGTTGTATGCGTAATTTCTATTGGAGAGTTTTGTAGCAGCAAAGACGGAACAATGTTATCATGCACCCTCAAGACAATGCAAGTTGTCATTAGAAGAGATGAGAAATGATGGAGTCTCAAGCAACATGATCGCGAACAAAGTGATAATCATATGCAATGTGTTTCATACATGAATGAATGACTAGATTTATGAAGAAAGATGTAGCACCGATATTTTCATAGAATAGTTGTGATGGAGAAAGACATCGAACATGAAGCTTGTGCAACAAGTTGTTAACCAAAAGAATTCTAGCAACACATGAGGCAAGTGAGTGATACTCATAACTTTTCCTTCGTGGAGGATCTAGTAACTGTCATGTGCTTTTGAGAAGACAAATAAATAGCATTGCTCCTAAGGTAGACAATGCAAATTGAAGTAGATGTGAAATCATCAAAGTTGCCCACCCAATTAGTGTCGATTATGGCATTAAGGTGAAGTTGTTTTTCATGCTTAAGAAAGAGATCGTGATGCAAGATTTTCTTGAACATTGTTTTTAAAAGTATTTTTAAAAATACCTTGATGCGCGCCTCAACGCAAGGTGTTCGTAAAATGCATCAAGGCGTTAAAAAACATGGAGCTCGACAAAACTCCACGTGAGCTCCACATGAGCTTCAACAAGCTCCACGTTAGAGCTCAAACAAGCTACATCAAGCTCCACGATGGAGCTTATTGGAGCTCTATTGAGCTCCATTGTGGAGCTTGACGAGCTCCAACAAGGACCTCCAAGGAGCTCCAAGGAGCTTTTAGTGGAGTAGGGGGGAGGAGCGAGGGCGAGGGGAGAGCAGAGAGAGGAGATGGGAGAGGGTAGAGGGGCGAGGGGCAAGGGCAGGGGCGAGGGGCAAGGGCAAGGGCAAGGGCGAGGGCGAGGGAAAGAGGCTCAATGCTATTTTTAATTTATTAAAATTTAAAATAGTATTTTAATTTTATAATTTGATAAAATTATCAAATTAATAAATAATATTAATTATAAAATATTTTATATTAATTATTAATGAAAAAATTGTATTTCATACTATTTATTAATGAAAAAATAAATTTAAATTTTTAATTTGATAATAATAAAATTATTTTAAATTTATTAAAATTTAATATATTATAAAATATTTATTAAAGTATTTTATACTATTTTATTTTATTTTTAAGATATTATAAAATATGTATTAAATTATATTTATAGTCAAGAGGCATATTAAAAATATTTTTTAAAACTTTGATTTTTAATTTTTTATTTATGTTATTTTATTTTTATATATTTTAAAATATTAATTAATTATATATTGTGATGCTCAAAAAACTTATATTTTATCGTCTCGAGATTTACTCCTCGCCTCACGAACAAAAAAATATCTCGTCATATGCTTTTGTCTTTTAAAAATTTTGATCTTGAGATAAAATAGCACACGTTAAGTAGCAGACATATGTGTGTCAGTGGGAGCATGCATGAAATGAGCTAACTTATTAACAACAAAGGACACGTCTGACCGAGTGAGGAATAAGTATTGACGAGTTCCAATAACTTGGTGATACTGTGTAGTATTTGCTGGCATAGAGTCATCATAAAGTTACAGAAGAAGAGAAGAAGATACTAGCACACTTTTTAGCATTAGTCATGGTGGTCTTGGCTAAAAGATCATGATATATTTATGCTAAGAGAGAAAAAAATAATTTAGATGAGATAGGAATAATCTTAATACTAAGAAAAAAAGTAGGTCACCAAGATTTTTGATAAAAAATTTAGTAGCCGACAGATGAAGAAATTAGTTGAGGAAGCATGTATCATTACTAGTGATGATGAAATCATTGATATAGACAAAGAAATAAATAGTGACAGTGAAATTATGTTAAATAAATAAGAATGTGTCACTTTTAGAATTGAGAAAATCATAAGACAATAGAAATCTTTTTAATTCATTATATTACACATAATAAGTTTGTTTGAGATCATAGATGATTTTATGAAGTTGACACAGCTTGGGTTTGTAGTATTAGTGAATTTTGGAGGTTACTGTATAAATACTTCTTTGAATAATGTGTCATGAATTAAGACATTATTAATATCTAATAGATGAAGGGACTAACTTTGAGATAAAGCAAGAGCAAGAATAACACGGATAATCATAGGTTTAACTATGAGACTTTAATGTCATAAAAGTCAATGCTGGGCCCCTAATGAAATCTCTTCGCAACAAGGTAGTCTTTATACTAAAAAATGGAACCATCAGGATGACATGTAATACAGAACAATCATAGACTCTCTTGCATCCAATAATATTTTGAGTTAAGCTAGGTGGCACCATCTTCCATGTAACATTGCAAAGAAGCATAGTAAGATCATTAGACATAACATGCCCTTATTCAACATAATTAAGAGTTTGAGATGCACACTATGGTTCATTGGACTCAGGTAAAGGGTGATTGATAATAGTGTGATAAAGATACTTTGCTTTAAAAATATTATTTTTGGAATGGGTGATCATACTGTGAGAAAGAGAGAGATAGGGATTAGGACATAGATTGAGTAACAAATGTAGTGGTGAGAGGTGCAGAGGAGATAGAAATCGAAGAGGATGAGGGAGAAAATTTAGGAGATGACGAAATACTTATTGTCAGAGAAGTGGACAACAGTTGTGTCGATGATGGAAATGACAATATATACAGTGGAGGGGATGTTGCTTTTAGAAATGGTGTATGTTGAGTAGGAGTGGGGGAAGAAGTTGATGTAAAAACAAGAGGAAATATAAATCAGTTATTATATGGGAGAGTTAAAGGAAAGTTTGTTTTAATAAAATGAACACGATGAGGTGTGTAGATTTTAGGGGTTTGAAAATTCAGAAAAAAATATACACTTTGATTAGAGGAATAACCTAGGAAAATACAAAGAGTAGACTTAGGTTCAAGCTTATTGGTAGTGTATGGTTTTAATTGAGGAAAATATAAACAACCAAAAAAATAGAATTATGTGTAATTTGGTGATTTAGAAAATAATTTTTGATAAGGGGAAGAGAAATTAATAATTGGTATAGGGAGACGATTAATTCAAAAATATATGTTTACAATTCAAAAGGGAGATTGACTTGATGAAGAATCAATTTAGTCCTAACAATATAATGATGGAGGCATTCATAAGTATCATTATGTTCAAGTGTATGTGATGGAGTTTTAAGATATTGAATTCTCAAATTACTTGAGAAATCTTTGTAGTGCAATATATTTACCACCACCATTAGAGTAAATAGAGATAATATGTTGATTAAAAAACTTTTCAACCATAGCTTTAGATTGATGAAAAATAGTGAACATGTCATAATTTTAGCATACATGATAAAATCATATACATTTGATAAAATGATTAACAAAAAATACGTAATAATCATGACTAGCAACAGATTCAATTGGAGATGATTCTTAGAGATCAATGTAAATCAAATTAAGACGACCATTACTTTTAAAATTGGATTCGCCAAAAGGTAAATGATGACTTTTATGACAGAAACAATAAGTCCAAACAAAATTAGAGGAACATGATGAAGATAGTGAAATATAAGCGATGTCCTTATATAATGTGTCAATTTATTAGGTTAGTGACCGTTAGTCCACATCTTATCAATAAAACTTTGTAAGATATTTTCCATCAAGTTGGTGCATACAAGTTTATAATATTAGGTATTAAAGGAAAGAAAAATAAATTGAGATCTCTTTGAGACCTTCATGAAAATGTCCATTGTTTGCTTTGCTATATGAATATATATTTTGACAATGATCTCATCATGAATTTTTTCATTGAGAAAGAAATAATTAGTCTATTTATTTTATTTGTTCATAAAATGTTGAATTAGAGGTTATATATATTATTGTTTGACTATCACAAAAAAAATTATAGATAAAAATGAATACCCAATTTGATTGGGTATTTGTTGAATATTAAGTATTTAATAGGAGAAAGTTGATATCATTCTAAATTATCTTTATATTGAATTTTGAAATAATTATATATCTTACTTTTTTAATAAATAAAAGTATTTTTAAGAAAAATATAAAATTTATTGTAGATCTCACTTCAATGTAAATCGATGTTCAATTTGAATTTGAATATCGGACTAACCACAGCTTAAATTTGAAGTCTCTGGGGCTTTGGTTACTTTTTCATATTTCTTAATATGTGAAAAGTTGAGTCAATTGGAAGAGTCATGTTAAACAAAAAATTAATATTTAGATCAATATGAGTAATTATTGGAGTATAACCCAAGGGTTTAATCTCAGTAAGAATATAAAATACATATTTTTTTTTTGTGATAAGATAATATTTGTCATGGAATAAGTTATTTTTATTTTTAGAAATATCTCAATCATTCAATATCTTTCATTTGAAATTATTATCGAAGATATTTCTTGAGTTGGGTGATTCTTACCTATCATATTTTGTAACTATAATTTTATTTATATTCATAGGAAGCAAAGTCATCTTGTTGTTAGGGGCTCAAGGCTCTTCTTAAAAAATAAAGAAAAACTCGTAACACATATGTAGCTAAATAAGGTGATTGCCTATGAAAACTTAGTAATTCAAACTATCGGTGATTGTTTCATGCCATACAATGCATTTCTCAATCTATAAATTATGTATGAATATGTTATTTGAAACTTAGGTGACTATTATATAAATTTACCTCAAGGTGTTTCTGAAGAAATGTATTATTTACTTCTAATTGATGTATTCTTATTATAGGAGATATTATTAGTGAATTAAGAATTCATATGAATACAATTTTGGTTAATTGGGAGAAATTATTTTATAATTTATATCAAATGTTTGAATGAATTCTTTTGCTATAAATCTCACAATAAAGTTATTTTACTTTCACACGTGGACTTGTTTTCTTTGTCAATATCAATATGCAATCAATAACAAATCTTTCTAGTCATGATACTAGTTTCCAAGTACTAGTATAGTTGAGAAGATTTATCTCTTTCATCATGACCTGACTTTATCCTGGATGAGATAATATCTAAGGAGATATGAGTATTCTAATATCGTCAAGAGAATAAGTAAAATAGGTAATAGAAGGAAGAAGATATTTGTGACAGTTTATAAAATTGATTATTGTGTGCAACTTATTTTTTTTTTTGGACTATCAAAAAATAAAGATAAGAAGAGTTGGCAATAGGATCTACTAGCTCCTTATTATATTATTTTCTAATTTGAGCAAGTTGTTTATGTTTCATTATTCTAATATAGATTCAAATTTTTTAATGGCCAACTCTCTCAATTTTCAGTTCAACATAAGTCTGTATTGGGATATACTTGTGGACTGATATGTCATTTGGACTAAATGGGAAGTTCTCTTCCTGAAAAATCTTATTTTCTCAAAAATTAATTTGATCTGTTTCTGTGCTAGTTGGTACATTTGATGATTTAATAGATTGATATTATATTATAAATCAACAAATTTAGTTGTAATTAACAAGTAATTCTATCTATTGATTAGAGGTTCAATTAGAATAATAAGGGTGAAATAAAAAGTATCGAGTTTAGATATATTTTTTGAAATCACATATTTTCTAAATTTGCTAAAAAATAAGCCATGCTAAAAAAAAATAATGTTAATACTTACTAACACCTAATCATGCTTAGGTAAAAAAAATACTTGTATTCTTTTTGAGTACTAAAGTATCTAATAAAGATACATATCAAAGCCTTAAGTGCCATATTGTCTTATCATGGGGAGAGATCATGTGCCAAGATGATAATTCCAAAAAATTCTGAGAGGCTGACTAAATAATTTTTCTGCAAGATGCGAGATCTAAAGTATCTGATAAAGATATATATCAAAGCTTTAGGTGTCATTTTGTCTTATCGTGGGGAGAGATCGTGTGCTAAGAAAATTTTAAAAAATTTTGAGAGGCAGATTAAATAATCTTTCTGCAAGTTATGAATATATAGAAGTGTAAATGCTGAGATAAGACCGAAGAAGATATTTGGGTGATGAGATAATTTATAGTTAAAATTGTATATTTTCATAAATATTTTAGAATATTCATATTAATGATGAGAATTTGTGTTATCTTAATTAGATGTCTTTTTATTTTGTTTGCAATTCTATTATATTGGGTATGCTCACATATGATGTTTAATGTATTATTGTGAGATCTATGCATCAAGTACTAGATTTGTATGATATATACTCTAATATATTATTATTCCTATTTTTTATATTTTTATTAAATTAATTTTTTATTATTTTATGAAATAACTAAAAATATGTGACTTACAACAAAAAAGTTAACTATCTAAATCATGAGCAGTTATTGATAATAATAATAAAATATCTTAATTTTTTTGGGTTTTCTCCACTAAGTTTACATATGTCTAAGCATATTAGATTAAAAGAGTTTCTATGACTTCTTATTCACTTTAATCTGGCATGTAGGATAAGAAACTCTGATTTACTTTTTAAACAAACACATCTTATACTTAAAGGTAAATATATTTTTAATACTGACATAAAATAATATCAAATTGATCAAATTGATCAATGATAGATAATTAAATTGAGAATGTATAAATAAATAATTAAATATACTCAAATATTTAGAAAAAAATTTTATCGTAAAAGAAAAGACATAATATACACTGCTCAATTTTAAATGAAAATTTTGAATAAAATTTTCTGATGTTACAAATAAATATTAGTAGAAGAGAACATATAAAATAAATATAATGATAATCTGAAATAAGAATAACATGATGAAATAAATAATCAAAATTAAATATTATCATATTCAATAATTTTAGAGAATTTATTATTAATCACTAGAATATTTACATAACAAGAAAAAAAGATATTGAATAGAGAATAATTATCTGTATTTTGACCACTATTTTATATATAAATAATTTAGAAGTTTAAAGTGTGAGTATGAGTAACAAAATTAATAATATATAAAGAAGGAAATATGTCAACTATTGTATTAGAGATGAATTTTACATACTTTTTCGTGTAAATATCTTGGTTGATGAATTTTGTAATGCTCCTAAATAGTTTTGACAGTCAGTCTCTCTCTCAATATTTTGTAATATGTTAAACACATTATTTGGTTCTAACTACCAATACATATTTTTAGCGTGTCCATTTTATAGTGTTTTACATTAAATTGAGATTCTTTTGTCCTTATCTCTTTTGTGATAATAAATCTTTATACTTAATATACTGCCCAAGTGTTCACCCCCCAAAAAAAAAAAAAAAATCCCAAACTAACTCAAAATCCCTAATTTGAATTATGCTCAATTTGGGGACCTTGATATTTGTAGGTTCCCAAAAATTGTTACCTCGAAAATTAGGGTTTGAGGTCAGCCAGTTTATGCTGCCAAGAGGATCACACAGACTTCAGGTTTTTATTCTCCACCTCTTGCTGATGGAGTCAATGCAGTGGACGTAGATACTCGTTGCACACAGGGAGTTTGTGATATCTGTAAATGATAGTACATAATAATTGTGCATCTCGTTTTCATTCAAAATGTGTGTATGTGTACTATACCATGCATGTTCATGTGTACACGCTGGTATAGTGCACACATTTTTTTTTCTTTAGGGTTTACTTCCTCACAAGTCTCAAGGATTATTTTTTCCAAGGTATTGATTTCGATACTTTATTAAAATTTAAGTAACAAAAATGTAGAATATCAATATAACTCAATAAAAAAATATACAAGCGATGATACCTCACAACGAGTCAATGGATTAAGATAACCTACGTGCTAGGCATTCCTATCAATAATGACAAAATAATAAAATAATAATAAAAAGGTAAAAATAACAAAGGCTTCATGTTTTCCATCTTAAAGTTCACACTTGGTGAATATCTATTATATAGTCCACTAAACTTTTTTCTTCGGGATCAAATCATCTTGTTGGTGTTGATTTTAATATTTTAATCATATTTCAGAATAAACAACAGAGTTATACTTGTTGGTGTTTATTTAATAATATTAGTATACTCAAGTCCTTTTAGAAATTCATATATGGTCACAAAAGAGATACATATTTTTCATTTTAGTGAAACTTCAAAATTGATATCTCATTTTTGTTGGAAAGTTAGTTGGTCGTATATGATTTTCACAACGAAGGCTAATCCTGAAGAAAATTTAGATCATCTTAAAACTCGATTAATGATAAAAAGTTTGACATAAACTTACAAAATTGATTACTTGGATATACTCGCATCAATTGCCATGATGGTCGTTGTCATGAATTTTATTTTTCCTAGTTATTTATATTTCTCACATGTGACTAGTTAGTTTACTAGTTGGATGTAAAAATATATTTATTCACCTAGAGCTCAAGGAACAACTATACATAAAGAAAATAATTTGAATTTTGAGTTCCACCAATGATAGGTATATATGTAGATTGCAGAAAGTGTTATCTTGCACAAATAAGGGAGAAAGAGGGGAGGGATAGTGGACCAAAGACATAGTAACTCAAAATATTTTTTTTATAGTAAAAAAAATATAATTGTAGTATTTATTGTAACTGAAATTCTTAGTCTAAATACCTAAGATATAAGCATGCTTATTATTTTTATCTCAATATAATGAAATAATAACTCTATCGTAAGTACTCTCTTGGGGTTATAACTTGTATATTTTGGACTCCAATCTCAAAAAAGAAATGATCTTGTAATCTTTGAGATTTTTTATGAGAATATTTCAAGTTGATCTTTAATGATTACATATGCAATAACAATAAACTCTTCACAAATGTTCTTTTAGTTAAAATAATATTTAATCTCAATATGCTTGATATGTTCATTAAAGACTAAACCTTGGCTGACTTGCTGTTATGCAAGAAACTTACAAAACTTATACAACAAAAATAGATTTCCTCAATCTCCCCAAGTAAGTTTTAGATTTACAAGGACTCGCATATTGTTGAAGCCATGGCTCTATATGCTGCCTCTCCATTTAATCTTAAACTAATTTATTTTATCTTATTGTTTAAGAGATTAAATTATTTTTTTAAAAAATATAAAATTTTATCATAAATTTATGACTTATAATCTTGGAGGTTTTACTAGAACAAGATTTTCTATTCTATTCATAACAATGTCTGATCAATAAAAAAAATAAAAATTTAAGATCTTTCTTTGAATATTTAAAATATATAATTGTTGAGGTTTGATTTATTTTATTTATTTATTATTTATTATGTTTCTTGTTTTTCATTATTTTGGGAGTACTCAATTTGGGACAATCCCAAATCATATATATGATTTATGGTGTATTATAGATTATTTCTTTTAATTATAAAAATTTACTTTTTTGTTTTTCTTTCTCTCATCTATTTTGTCTTCTTCTCTAGCTTTTATCCAAGCAAACCCTATCTCCACCTAGCATGGTATCATATGAGGGTTTTTAGTGAAGTGCTGATGTTGGGGTGCATGGGTGACAATGCACCCTTTATTAGTGCCAATGATAGCAAATGCTTGTGGTTGTGTGTGTGCCGTAGTGGTAGTGATGCTGTGGCATAATAGTAAAATACTTATGTACTATGGGTGTTTTTAGTTTTTCTTGTTATTCGGAGGTCGACAGATGTCCAACAACATATTTTCGGGTGAGCATAAGTTTTTTTCAGGCAATAATGGTGGACCCTATGATGGCTAACAATGTGGCACTCATGCAAACTCTTCGTTGAGATCTTTTTTGGCAATATGAAATTGTGTAAATGCTTTAACAAAATATATTTTTATTTTTGGAAATTTCACATAAAACTATAATGGTTTGTGTAAGTTATTGTTTCTAGTTGATATTTGTGCTATCTTATGATAAAAAAAAGAAATTGATTGAAATCAGAGTGTAATAATTGGGGATAACTAAATGAAAATTGAGTACAACTTCTCTATCTCTTCTTGATAGCGACCGAAAGAACCAAAAAATTCTACTAGAAGATTATCTGGCTTCTCAGTATACTCGTCTCTGATTTGAGCACGTTGTGTATCTCTCATTTTCCTAGTATATATCCTAAGTCATGAGTCGTCTAATTTCTCAATCATTAATTCATCATGAATTTGAACTTGAGTAGACTCATGAGCAACTATGTCGTCTAGACTCGAGTGTAATTTTTTCTCTTTAGGAGCTTTGTTCTTACAAGAGTCACCAAGATATGTATTTATTGGTATATATAATGATTCCATAAGGGTATCATCATAAGATGGATCAATAAATTCAAAAGTAGCAGATGGAAAACTTTCTATCTTAGGGTCTGTTTGATAAATTATTGAATTTTTTCAAATTAGTGAAAATAAAAATTTTCAATAGTGTTAAATTTTCAATGTGTTTGATAAAAAATTTTAGGGATCTTTTAATTGTAAATTTTAATTTGAAAAACCATTGAAAATAATAAGTAGGTAGAGGCCTACTTATCATTGAACGAAGAATTTTTTCAACAATTTTTTTTAAAGTGACCGTTTTATTTATTTTTTCTTTCTTTTTCATTTTTTCATTTATGATATAGTTCAATTTGTGAATCTGTATTTTCATTCTTTTTTCTCTATCACCTCAAACTCTAACCCTAATCATCTCTCATGATTAAATTAATAGAGAAAATAGTAAATTAATTAGTAGCTCATTAATTTTTATTTTTATATAAAATATTTGGATAGCTTTAAAAAGTTTAGACTTTATTAGTTATTTTTAAAAAATATTTATGTTTTTTTAGATATTATGATTTGTTTATGGATATATTTCTAGTATTTTTCTTTTTAATAATAATTAATAATTATAGTGAAAAATAAAATATTATTAGAAATTTTATTTATTTTGGATAATATGTAATACAATGATAATAAGGGTAAATATGTAAAATACATAATTTTTAGAATTCAGTATTTACAGTTATTAAACAATATATTTATCTTCAGTATTTAATTGTCAGTAACTTATCCAACAGTTTTACAATACAAATTCAATACTTATAAAATTCAGCACTTAATTTTTTTAATATTTATTTTTTAGCGTTTAATTTTTTTAGTTTATTAAACATGTCATTAGTTGGAAGTCTAAGTGATACTATTAAGGAGTAAGGAAAAATTAAATTTTCAAATATTTCTTTTGGAATCATATACTTAATATGCTCATTAAAAAATAACTAATGCTCAAAAAATATAATATTAACACTTACTAAAATCTTATCAGTATCAAGTAAAAAATATTTGTATCATTTTTGAGAGAGAGTATTGAGGAAAATGCCTCAAAATTTTAGATGCCAATTTTTCCCATTATGGGAAGAGATAATATTCAAAACTTATGCTCTCAAAATCTCTAGAAAGTAGGCTAAATTATTTCTCTATATGATACAAGATTAAAAAAAATATGCACTGAGAAAAGATATTGGATGCCATCTAGTTAATGAGATATTTTGTAGTTAAAATTATATCTTTAATAAAAATATTTCAGAATACTAACATATATTATAATATATTATTATTTTTTTTATTTTTTATTAAATAAATGTTTTATTATTTTATAAAATATTATAAAAAATAGTAAATATTTGTAATCTACCAAGAAAAAAGAACTCACGTATATCATAACTCATAAGCAGTTATCAATAAATGTGATAAATTACTTAAAATTATTTTTGATCTTATATCTATTAGGTTTCTATCCATCTGAGTGTATTTAATCAAATGAGTTCCTATTCACATTAAATTGGAGTGCATGATATGAAAATTTTGTATGCTTTTTCATTTGATACATCTTACACTATAGAGTAAAAATACCTTTTAATTTAAGGTAGAAAATTCTTAACTTGGTTAGTGATGAATAATCAAATTGGGAATGCACAAGTAAATAGTCAAACACATTAAACATTTAGAAGAAAATTATACTATAAATGAGAAGATATAATTCATCTTACTATATCTTAAATAAAATTTTTCTTAGAATATTTAAATCATATAAATAAATATTAAATTATTAATAGATAAAAAATAAAATTAGAATTAAATTATTTAAAAAGATAATTCACTAAAAATATGTTAATAGGCAATAGGAAATAATCATAATATTATCGAGAAATAAAGAATCAACCTGAATACTATCATATCAAATATCTTTAAAAAATTTGTTGTTAGCTACTAAATTTTTTTAGAATACAAAAAAATAATTATAAATAAATTATGATTAATTATAAAGTGAATATTACTCATGAATTGATAATCCATGAGTTTGTAAAGCAAATAAGAGCAATAATACCAATGATACTTGATAAATTGGAATTGTTTGATGTTGGCTTAGAGATGAATTTTGTATAATCATCTCTAGTAAGTATTATAATGGAATAACTTTATGAGAACTCGTGAATAGATATGTTAGTGTTTTTTCTCAACACCATAAAACTTTCGACCACATCTCAAAAAATAATCATTAAGAAATACTTTTTGTGTGACTAATAATACATACATTGTAAAGAAAATCTCTCATATATGTATATCAATGTCATATCACAATCAAGTTGACAATTGAAATATAAATTTGTATTAAATAATAATTGGGTATATAAATGATTTATCTCAGGAGGGGTATTGTCTTGTTACAGAGAAGATATATGCCGGATATTTTTATATGGGTTGGTCTTTTGGCGTGTGCTTCAGTTGATAATATTTTTTGATCCAAATATTGATTTTACTTTCAATACGGCCCTTGTAGTTGATTTTACTACTTGTAAGTAGGGAAGATTAGCATTTAGGCTATTATCCGATTTGATAAACATATGGAGCTTGTATAATTAGTTGTTTTTCTAGTTTTTCTTTGACAGGTTCATCTAGTTGTATTTCTTCGCATGTTGAAGTATGTGAAAAAGTCTCTTTGATTAGAGATCTTTGATGTAGTTTTATATTTTTTGTAGTCAATTGTATCTCCTAAAAAAGTAAAAGATTGATAATTATTTTAAGATGTAATGTAATGTTAAATTTAGAATGATGATCATTATTACTTGTGAGATATTTTGTATTTAGTACATGTTCGAAGAGATCATATATCTATTATTTTTTTCTATTACTCATTATTGTGATAGTTATATATCAAGATATATAATTTTTATTTTGATATTTCATGAGCAAACGAAGCACAAAGTGTTAGATTATTTTTTCCTCAAAAAGAAAATTCAAGATATGATTATTATTATATCATATATTCAGATAATAGAGTAGTTGGTAGACATATTCACGAAGTCCATGTTGAGGTCTTAATTTTTTTTTATTTCGTTCAAGTTTGGTATTTTGGATTTTTATGCATCAGCTTGATGAGAGTTATTGTAGTTTTTTTTAGTTTATTGTATTTTTTTATTTTATTTTATGTTAATAGTACCTAAAATGTGATATGACTATCCATTATAACATCTTTGTCACATAATGTTAATGAGAAAGTTGAGATATCTCGTAGAGGTAATTTGAGAGGCAAAAAGATAGTAATAACATATTCTTTCTGTGATATGTTGGGACATAAATAGGAGAAATTTTTGGTTTTGTATCATAATTTATGATTAACTTTTTACGATTTAGAAGTTATATAATAGACTATTGACTCTACTCAATTTGTTTTTTTAATGACTATGTTTATTGATTGTGTTACATGGATATTTTGTTAGGAGTGTCATATTTTGTTCTTTGGGTGCTACTGGTTCATGCACATCTACATCGATCATACTTTTTGCTCATCATTTAACTCCAGGTTCTTGCGGGATAGATTCAGGAGTGAATATTAATATCATAGGTATTCACACTTTATTTTTTTGAGTCTAAAGTTTTTAATATTATCATGATTACTAACACCATTACATGAGACAGATGATATCACAATATTAATATTGGTGTCTTCTTTGTGAATTATATTTTATATGTACTAGAATTTTATTATAATTTATATTTTGTTAGTTACTTTACAAAGTTAGAAGATCGTGATGTTTTTTTTATTGTATTTTCATGGATGATCGTCATATTAGACATATGATTTTCTTGTGGATTGAGTGAGATTAGAGGTGTCAAACAAGTCGTGTTGTCTCAGCACGACCCGTTTCAATGAGGCATGGTCATGCCACCGTGCTATGCAAACACGATATGATATTCATGATGGTAACTTGGCACGACATAGTTGCCCTACAAAATGCTGGGTTGTGCCGGGCCTAGTGAGTTCTAATATATAGTTGTTTTGAGATCCAATACATAGGAAAAATACATAATTATATTATTAGCTACTTGTGAGTTTTAGTAGACTAATCATTTCTCATAAAAATTTTTTATACTAGTTTTAAGATTGATGGTTCTTTATTATGATAAACATACTTACCAATGTTACATGAGCAGAAAGTGCGACCGATGTAGATTAATTGATATTTTATTTGGGAGAAATGATGTACATGCTTTTTGGGAGAAGATTAATACTGGCCACCTTAAGAGGTATCACTATCATGTAGAATTTTGTGCCTACCAATGTAGATGTACCTCTACATTGGTAGATGAAAATATGACAACTCTACTTGATATACATACCACACTTTTATATCGTCACTTAGTTAAGTTTGTTTGGGATTTAATGTATTATATTTTTTTAGTGTATTGATCGACGTACCTCTTAAGGTGACAGCACTATAAATACTAATATATGTATATATTTTTTTATAATATATATATACATTGTGTTGATTTTTTTATGATATTTCTAAAATTTTTATTTTATCTTAATGTGAGTTCATGCTATTAAAGTTTGTTTAATTTTAGATTTTTTAGGTAAATGTGTTTAGGTCTAGGCCATTAGAGAGAATCTAGTTTCAATCTCGGACCTTTTAGTATGATTATTATTAATATCTAAATTTATATTAAATTAATTATTATTAAAATCATTATTTGTTATTTTTTTAATTTATATTTAGAATTTTATATTCTAACTTATGTAATAACAAAATTTTTAAAATAAAAAAAATTGTGTACTATAATTACAACTGTGCAGTATTAATTTATTTGAGTAAAATCTGCACCTCACAGTTGTAATTGACTTTCTATCATATCACTGTTTTTCAACCCTTTTTATAATCTTAGAAATCAAAATATGACTAGGAGTTCAAAGAGTAGAGATAAGAGAGAATGAGAAATAAATAGAAAATATGAGATGAGAGAATAAAATTATAGAAACTTTATTCTATATCTATAGAGTATTTTTTATATTAGTTTTTTTTTTTTTAAATTTTTTTAATTTTAAAAAGGCAAAAATCTGATAGTTGTCAAATTTCTTCTGTAGTCGTTGAAATCAAATTTGATGACTACAGTTTGTCATATTTTTATAAAATTATTTTTTTGCTGACACAGCCTTTCGTGTTGGGCCCATTATGTGAAATCATAACTGGCATGGCCACTGGGTAGGCACACCTTTTTTTAAAAAAACTTGGGCCATACTTGTTATATCGTGACCCGAGCTAGGTCTCGGGTCACTTGCCTCTAGACCTTGCCTATCGGGCGTCTGGGCTAGGTATGCTGGTCGTACCTAGTCCGGCATGAGGCACTACTTCCCACTGTCCAGCACGATGCAAGTCATGCCTCATGCCAGCACGACCCCATTCCATGCATGGTTTTGAACAATGGCATTCCTGGTTGGCAATGACTAATTTGGGCCGTACCCTGGCCGTCCAACCCACTTGACTTTTCTACTATGATTTTTAAAAGAAGTAAAAAATTCATATACTTTCTTTATATATTTTAAATACATAATTTTAGTATTCATATAATTTTTTTAGTAGATTATAAGAAATGATTAATGATACTAATGATATGTATAATGTTTGGTCTAGTGGTCTTAACTTAGTAGATTGTCCTATGACTCTCTTATGTGTAAATAAATTAATTATAAAACTAGTATAAGAAAAAGTAGATTAGGGTATGGGTTTAGTGGAGAATTTGTAGGCGCACACTTTAATAAATCAATCAATGTTAAAATATCAAGTGTATAATTTTCTTAAAAAATATTATCTTGTGCTAAAAATGTGAAATTTAATTCTGAGAAAATATTTGAGATACTAAATATTCTTCATCTTGAATTTTGTCTTAAGAAATTATTCTAGTTGAATGATTTTCAACAAATCATCTACCATAATAATAATAATATCATTTGCATAAGCAAATAATAAGATAATTTTATCATTTGGACCATGACTTTATAAGTAAGAGTAGTTAAAAACACATGCAAAAATCATAACTTATAATTGTGAAATAAAATGTATGAAATGATATTCTAAGTGATTATTCATCACACTTTTTAAGATAGAAAAATTTGAATATTTCTCTATTCATATCTCCTCAAGATAATCGTGAAAGAAGATATTTCACACATGTAACTTATTCACCAACCACTTTTGTAAAGTTAGAAGATATAAGATTACTCTGACAGATTATTTATATTATTTAGAAGAAAGTATCTTAATAATCAATGTTGTATGTTTGAATAAACTTCTAGTTAGAAGTTTGACTTTTGGTTAGTCTATATTTTTGTTAAATTATTTTATAATATATACTCATTTGCATTTAACCACAAACTTATTGAAAGGCACAGAGACAAGATCTAATGTTTTGATGAGCTTGATTACTCCAAGTGCATTTGACACAGCCTATAGTTGGAAATGATTGCATTCATTTTTGGTCTTTAGTCATTCTAGATGAGCAAATGCCAATAAATAATAGCTAAGATCCTATAATTATCAAGAGAAAGCTAATAAGATAGAATTTGTAGTATAAAATAAGCATAAAAGAGTACTTGACAAAGTGGATGTTGAGTAGAGTACTCTTTCAGCTCTTTTAGCTCTTTTCGTAAAGTAATTAGAAGATCCAAATTAAATTTTTGTATTGAATTAACCTTAACATATAGGACATCATAGAGAATTATTATGGACATACCCATCTTGTTTACACACTAAAATTGGGATGGGCAAGTTTCCCCACTATTCTTATGAGAGGGTTCACAATCTAAAATTTGTGAACTCTCATTGAAAGTAACCAACTCATTATTATTACTATTAACATTTTTTAGAACACATTGCAACATCACACATTGCCACAACATACTCAATTTCTTTAGCTAGGGTTAGCCGGCTAGTGAATAAATTTCTGATATATCAATAGATATATTTTTGAAATATTCAAAAATTTTAAGTACAAATATATATATATATATATATATATATCAAAATTAATATTTTTATCTTTGATTTTTACTTAAAAAAATACACACCGATATATCTTTGATATTTTTAATATTATCCAAAAAATCAAAGTATCGATATATTTGTCAAAATTGATATTTTAATCTTTGGCCAAGGTAACTAAGATAACAATGTACCATTTTATTGGAATTTTGGATAATTTTCCAATTAGGTAAGGTGTAAAAATAACATCATAATGTTAAATGAACTCATCATTTGAGAGCATACAACTTAAATGTAGGATGTTTTTTTGAAGTAGGTAATGTCGTCATGTGATAAATTCTTTTCCACACAAGAGTTATTGTTTGTAAGTTTATTTGTTTTATTTAATTTTTCTTTTATATTGTTTGAATGCATTTGACTTGTGGGTATCCTAATTTTTTTTTTATTCACTAATGAATTTTTTATTTGTATTTTATGAAAAGCTCGTTGGTTGAAAATGATTGATATTTATTGAAGGGATTTTTGTTTGTCATTGTTCTTTTTAGCTTTTGTCATGTATTTTGATTTCTATTTGTTACTAATCATCTTATATTTTTTTATATTGGTTTCTAGAAATCGTGATTTTTACATCAATGACTTATTAAATAAGAAAAAGATTGTGGTAGACTACTAAACATGTTTTTATTGAAAGTGCATATTTGTGAGATGATATCAAAATATAAACTTAAGTGTAATTCTGTAATAATATTTGTTATCATATGTAAATTAAATATAATCTATTTTTTAATAAATAATGAACTTTTTAAGAATTTGATATATTCAACAAAATAACTAGAATGTGTCACTAAAGAAAATTCTATCACTCTTTCAAATTCATAGGTTAGTGTTTTTTTTACATATATAAAATTTTTACTATGATATTTCTTCGCAAGAAATATGAAGAAAAGTTTCAAGTCAAAAGTTATACTGTAAATATTAGATAATTTTTCATTGTTCAATATAAAATAAAACAAGTACATTGATCAATAATGGTTTGGCTTGTAATTTCTGTTTGTCCATGTTGCACAAGCAACTGCAACTAAGGTTATATGAGATTTTATTTGATTGAGTTTATTGATTCTAAGTGGCACAAGCAACTGCAACCAAATTGTTTTGATAGGTGATTAACTATAATTTCTATTTTTTTTTCAAGGAGTCAATATTATCTTATGAAAAAGTAAAAAATAAATAATTATTTTTAGATTTAAAGTTTGGCAAGATAATTGATTATGACAACAACTCAAAAATTTTTTGGTGATACATTGTTGCAAGAGGTTTGTTTTTTGGTTAAAGGGTTTTTAGTCTTTATTGTGATAATCAAATCGCGAATACATTATTTTTATTAAGGTTTTTAATTTTTATTATTTTTATATATTTACTCATTTTTGATGATAGTACTCAACTTGTGAGTTGTCCCAATCTTTTATTTTATTTATAACATTAGGATTTCTCTTGTACTGTATGAAAATAATTTTTTCAGCACTTGATTTTATGATATTATCGTGAATGAGAGTATTTTGAAAATCTAGATGATTCTGTAGTGAAATTTTTGATGTTGATTTTTTAGAGTACAATCGAAAGATTAAGAGCAGGAGAGTCAAAGGTGGTATCATCTAGTTTCTCAAGAGATTTTTTTATGCTCAGAATAGGTTGTATATGTCTCATTTTTCTAGATAATGAGATACGGTGGAAGTGTCTCAAGAGATTTTTCTAGATTATACACTGTGAAAGTGTGGTGTTGGGTAGTAAAGTTCTCTTGCTCCCAACTCATTTTGTGTTGGGGTTGGAATTGATTTAGGAGCTATCAATTTGATTGGATTTGATGGAGATTTTACCAGTAAACTTTACTTTCTCCAGAATATCTTGGCTCATTCTAAACTTATTGGTTTGTACTGTCTCTTTTTGAGTTATTATATTTTCTAAAAATATAGAATAAATTGATTATATAGAGAGTGAGGTCTTTTTGTGTTAAAATTTTTGTTATGTTGATTTTTATTTATTTATTTTTATATTATTGATGAAAATAATTAATATGTGTTTGTCTCAATTCAATGTTCATTATACATTTAGTTTTTACATATTGATTTTATTGATTGAGGTTTATGATTTAAACTTTCTACATGGTATATGACCCAAACTTTCGGTAGAGGATGCAAACCATATGTGAGCTAGAAAGAGAGATGTGTGTGCTATAACATCATTATGCATGCGTGTATATAAGTGCAACAATGCATGTATGTGTGAAAAAAGGCGCACAAACATGCAATAGTAGATGCACATCATACTTCCACCTTGTATGGCAATGAGTGCACAATTTTGATACTTAATCCATTGATGTGAATGAATAATGATATATTTTGGTTTCATTGAAATATTATATACATTAAATATGATGTTATATATATGATTTTGAATGTATAATGTTATATATAAACATTATATATAACCATAGATATATACATATATTCATTTGAAAATATTATGTTATAGATATGGTACATTATATATAATGTTATAGATATGATATGTTATATATATTGTTATAAATATGATTTTGAATGTATAATATTATATGTAAACAAAATATATAATCGTAGATATATATATATATATATATATATATGCATTTGAAAATATTTTAGATGCCATATATGTTCGAAAATGTTATGTACATTATTTTTGAAAATAGTGCATATTATTTTTAAAAACAATAATTTTTTTTTAGTTTTTTTTATGCAACATGATGACTTGGTTGGGTTAAGAGTAGGGTGAGTATTGTATCATTGAATGTAATAAAAATAAAATACTTTTGGTTTTAATGCATCTGAAGGAAAAAAAAATCATTAAATATAATTTTTTTTTGTTTTGCTACAGTCTACAATGTAAGTATTCTAAATAATATTTAAATGATGTCACATTATATTTCATATCACTAAGAATGAAGGAGGGGGGTAGAAGAATGAAGAGGTTAAAATAGTGGATGAGACAAAATATTCTTTTTATTATTTTCCAATTGTGGGAAGAGTAGATACTCTAGGTATAGGTGTCAAAAGGGCCGTGCCGGGCCAGCTCGGTTCTTTTTTTTCAGGCCCACCGAGCTCACTTGCCATGCTGTGCATGACATGCTACAATATCGTGCCATTTTTTTAGGTTCATTCGGGCTGGTACCGCATGGCCTGTGACCTAAAATTAGCATGGGTTTGGGCCGGTTGGGTCCTGATCGGGCCGGGATAAATTTAAGTTTAAATTTTAAAATTAGGGTTTGAGACCCACGCCGCCGCGCAGCCGTGCCACCACGTTGCCATTTTCGTTGGGTCTGCTGAGTGATTGCCTGTTGGGCGTTGTTTCGTCGGCCGCTAGGTGCTCGGCACTCGTGCCATGAGCCGGCTCGGAATGACTGAGTTGGGATGTGCCTCAGGCTGGGCCTGGGCTGCCCGGCTTGCCCAGCATGTTTGACACCTCTACAGGAAGTTGTATAATTTACTATTCTTGAAATATAAACTTTTTGTTCTCAAATTATATTTGAGATAGGTTATAGATTGTGTGGCAATAATATCCATGTTAAATTGTATGCTTTCATATTGTGTTAGCATGTGATTGCATAATACTAACATATCAAATTTCATAAGAATTTTGAAATTAAAAATATTTGAGTAAATATAAAGCTGTGTTGGTTGATTACTTGGAAAATCTTCTTTTTATATGCATGTACTGGAATAATGGTATGATGCGATAACATGGTTCTTCGTTCAATGATGGTAGGTCTTAGGTTGGAGACTCATCAGATATAATCTCTCTGATTTTTAGAGATAATATTTTTGAGAATTTGAGATATTAAACACTCTCATACCTCTCACTAAAGCGAGAGGCTTGTTCACTAGATATAACCTCTATAAATACAAGAACATACAAAGGTAAAATAATTTTGGCACACTTTTTTTTAACCTTCAGCACTTTTACCTAATTATCTGTGTACAAAATATGAATGCGATGAACAAAATTAATTCAACATATATAAATTTAAAATGTAGTATTAGAAATGCTCAACTGTTAGCTTTGTAAATTTTTTCCTATTAGAAATTGGACTGTCTTATGATATTCAGTCAGCTTTGTAAATTTTTACCTATTAGGATTGTGATGGATTAATTGATAAATGTTTCACACTTGCAGAGAAATAATGGGTTTAATGATTCGCTTCCTTTCTTTCATTCAGAGAAAGCAGTGGACGAACTGCTTCAACAGATTCCCATTCAGGGGATTGATGATCATCTTATTGAATTTTCAGCAGCTCTGAGAAGTAAGCTTACATCTAATTCATCAGCATATATTATCTGTAATGCCAATGCATACTTGACATAATATAACTTCCTTAGCTGTTGCAAAGGCATTAAGGGGAGCTGCAGAAGCAAAGGCTTTTGCTCAGGCTGAGGCTGTTGAATGGAAGCGTAGATATGAATTGGAGAGAATGCACAATCAACAATCTCTTCGAGAAGGTGTTGAACTTATTAACAAAAACTTGACATAATAAAATTTCTGTTTAGGCTTCATGCTTTAGGAGAGCCTTCACATGATTGGGATAATATGTGTTGTGGGAATTATATTTTTCTTTATGGGGATGACAAGGAAGAGCGAGTAAGAGCGACATACAAAAGTGTCATCTTCATTTTAGTTTTAACATTTACAAATCACTAAAAATTACATTTTTATTGATTGTTTATATAGTTTTTCTATATTTCTCAACATTTGCTAAGCTCGTGAATATTTGATATTAAAAAAATATTGAGTAATTATTGATTTTTAAATTAAAAATAGATAAAATAAATTATTCATTTCATTGAAATCATGATACACACACTCATGAGAAAAATAATAAATGGGGGATGTGGGTACTCCTTTACAACTAGAGCACTTATGTATAACAATAATAATAAAAACGTAATTCAACAACTCTATAAGGTGATGCATATATCTTTCTGAAAGACTATTTGAATCTTTTTGAATAGGTATGTAATATAAAGATACACTTATATTATATAATTTTTTTTTGAATCTTCTCTTGGATGAAATTATAGTCTATTTTAATATTTTTATTTTATTCATGAAAAATAAAATCGAAACTAAACTGACATACTTACACAAAATAAAGTTATTAGTCTCAAACATAGAAGTCAATCCCTTTAAGCAAGTCTATGGTCCACAAGAGTGTACATAAAGTAGATGTTATGATTCTATACTTTGTCTCTATGCTTGATCTAACATTTGTTTGAATTTTTTTTTTTGTATGAGATAATATTTTCTCCAAAAAAAAATACTATACTTAATAATGATAGATCTATGATGTATAATAATTAGATCTCGCCTGGAGTTTGAATAATATATTAATTGAATACCATATATCTTTTAAGGATAGCATCAAAGTGCATTTTATAAGAGAATCTAAAGAATGATGACATGGTAAGCAATGTATAGTTTTGTGATTGTTAGATATATTTGTTTTCCTAAAATTTTTTTATTGGTGGTATAATGAACTAATACACTAATATCTAAAGAAAATTTTACTCAGGATCAAGAGTATTTGCTAGAGTACCAACCAATAAGTGAAACTCAATTAAATTATTTAATGTATAGTTGCACAACAACATTTTTATTTTTTTACTTGAATAGGCAATTTTAAGAAGGTGCTACTTTGGTTAAGAGGGACTTAATTGATTACTTCTTTTTAAGGATATTAGGATACTCAAGTCTTTTTTAGCGCATTACTTCATCTATAATAATATCAAATTATGTTGGAAGAGAGATATATCTCTCACCCCAAGAAACTTGGGAACTAGTATCACAATATGTGGGAAGGTCTATTATTAGTTGTTGGTGGATGTTCCTATGAAGATGAGTTTAGTTCAAAGGTAAATTGTCTTAAGAGTCGATTTGTAGTGAAAAAATTTACTCATATATTATAATGTGGACTATTAGTACATTTTTTTCTCTAGTGGCCAACATTACTTCCATACATATTCTTATTTATCTAGTAGCATAAGCATCTCATAGATAGATGATATATTAGTTATATATGATGAATGTTTTGATCAAAATACTTATTTTACATATGATTTTATCTCTATAATTGATTTTACTAACTAAAGGAAAATTAGAGGAAAGATTAATTATATGACTATTAGCAAATCAAATATAATATAAACTATAAATATAGATAGTCATTTCTTATATAATCTTATTTTCTTCAATATATTCATCTAGATATAACACTTTGCATACTGAGATATATGAAGAAGTCGTTGAACTTCAAGTTTTTTCTTTAGTTATCATCGGAATTTTTAGTTGGCTGGGTACCCAAATTTGTATTGGGCACCAACTTGCATAGAGATAAGATTTTTGATAGTTTTTTATACGTTTTATTTAGATTATATTTTTTTTTTTTTGAAAAAATAAGAGACATGTAATTTTTTTTGAGATGTAGTACAAATACATAATTTATAGTAATGAAAACTGTTATTTATGAGATACTTTTGTCTAGTTCATACGCAAGGTGATTAAATATTGATTTTTTTCTCTCATTATTCTTTACTGTGACATTAAGACAATGAGATATATTATATGAAATCTTATGTTTCATGAATAGATAAAATATATAAATGTTGATTTTATTTTTTAGCGAGAAGATTTTGGGTAAGATCATTACTCTAATATATATTTAAACAACAAAACAATCAATGAACATATTCACCAAAATCTTAAAGAAATTTTATTTTATAATTTTTTTTTCAAGTTTAGTATTTTTGACTTGCATACATCATTTTAGGATTGTGCTGCAAATTTTTAATTTTATAATTTTTTGATTATTATTACATTTTTTTATTATGATATTGATGGGAGAACCTACATGTGGGAGACTCAATTGAATTTGTCCATTATATCAGGACATTGTTTATGTGAGATTTTTTACCGTGTTTTTGAGTTTTACATAGTTTTTTGATTAATAGTTTTATACCTCAAGCTTGTGCATAAATATTTAGAACTCCAAGTTTTTTTTTTTGTTATTATGTATATTTTCCAGTTAGATGGGGTATTCAAATTTGTGTTGGGCACCAACTTGCATAGAGATGAGATTTTTGATAGTTTTTTGTACTTTTTATTTAGATAATCTTTTCTCTTGAAAAAATAAGAGATTTGTTTTTTTTTTGAGATGATGACTATTGTTTATGAGATATTCTTGATATAGTTTCTATTCAAGAAGATTGAATATTACAATTTTTTCCTATTATTTTTTACTGTGACATTAAGACAATGAGATATATAACTTTAAATCTAATATTTTATGAGTAGACGAAATACATAGATATAAACTATTTATTTTTTAGGGAGAATATCTTGGATAAGATCATTGTTTCAATATATATTTATACAATAAAACAATCAATGAACAACTTCACGAAAATCTTAAAGAATTCTTATTTTTTAATTTTTTCTTCAAATTTAATATTTTGGATTTGTATGCATTAGTTTAATAGATTGTGTTGTAAATTTTCAATTTTACAATTTCTTAATTATTATTTATTTTTTGTTATATTATGATATTGATGGGGGAACCCACATGTGGGAGTCCCAATTGAATTTGTATATTATATAAGGGTATTATTTATATGAGATATGTTATTGAATGTTATTGGGTTTTATGTAGTTTTTTGATTAATGATTTTATACCTTAAGCTAGTGCATGAATATTTAGAACACTAAGCTTGAAAAAAAAATATATAACCCGAGACTTTTTCAAGGTTTTCATGAAAATATCTTCTGTCTGATATACTGTAGGAACGTAGGCTATAACAAAGCCTCATGTTACATTTTTTTTGAGAAAGAAGTAATTAATTTTCATGTGTTTTGTTAACTTGTAAAATAAAAGATTGGAAGCTATATGCCTCATCACCTGACTGTCATAATAGAAAATAATAAGAGAGAGAAGTGATTATATGATCTTACCCGATCTTCTCAAGATGTATGATTTAAAATATATCACCGGTAATCATTATAATTATTCTGAATTCTATCTTTGTATTGAATATTAAAATAATTTTTTTAATTTTTTATTTGATGAGATCGCTTTTAAGAAAAATACAAAAATATATAGCCGATCTTTGTTTTAGCACAAGTTGATACTCAACTAAAATTTGAATACTTAAAAAATTATAAGTTATTGTGATTGTTGAAAGGAATCTCAATGTTGATTCTTCTTCACATATGTTAGAATGTAAAGAACTATGTTTAACTAAATATATAATTTATAATATAGGAACTGACTAATTATATTGATTGCATAAGTTATATTTGATTTGATAATAATTTGATAATTAATTTTTTATAAGATTATCCTATTAGTAATATAGTCTGCTAATAGAGTTATATCAGATAATAATTACATATATCCTATGTGATAATATAATTTTTTTTTTTGGAATAAATAATTTTTATTCCAAAAATATACATGAGTCTTTTAATATAATTTTTCTAAAATAATGATCGGATGTATTCATCAAACTGACTAATTTTTAACTTATTGTTATTTATAGTAATAATATCATACACGTATTTAATAAGCAAAATTAACCTATTATTTCAGCTCATTCAAATAAATAAATAAAAATTTAAAAAAATTCTCTTTAAGTTAAAATTAATTATAATTTGTGAAAATTTTGAAATCTAGGTTCTTGATGTCTAATTTAGATCATACAATATATTTCACGATATGTAAATTAAATCTAGTTGTGTTGCTTGAAACTTTGATATGAGTGAACTATTGGCAATGAGTTTCATTTTTAGTTGATCTATTTTATTATTAGGATTAGTCTTTACAATGTATCCCCACTTGCAATCAACAATAAACCTTCTCGAATATTAATGTACTAGAGCTCAAGTTATATTAGGGTGAAGTGCATTTATTTCTTGCACCATGGAAGTACGTCATCATGAATGAGATTGTCTCTGAAAGAGATATGACTATCCTAGTACTTTTAAGAGTAGTAAAAATTTAAATGAAGAAGAAACTCATGAATACCATAAAATCTATGCGATAGGTTGTTATGTATAATTATTCTATTTTTTTAGAAAGTAATCAAAAGTTAAAGATCAAAATATTTGACTATAAAATCATTTGATATTTTTAGAGATTTTCTTAGTTATGAACATGCCTATGAATTTTTTTGTGTCGAATAAATATGAAATCTTAAGTGGTCAAGTCTCATAACTTCTAATTCATTTATAGTTGGAATTATGGTGAATTTTGGATCTACTATTTTATTTGGGTCGAGAGAATATTACTTTTGAAAGAAAAACTCAATCTTTCTATCAAAAGCAGAATTAATTTATTTAGTAGATATGATGATTCAAGAATAGAATGAACATACTATAAACTAATAAGTTCAAAAATATCTGAGTTGATAATCTCTTCTGCTTGGAGATTCAAGAGAGACTCTAGAAGTGTAATAGAGAGAGAGATCTTAAATAAAACTTTTAAGTCCTTACATGGTCTAATTTCTTTAAAGAATGAGTCATATTTAAAAAAGATAAAAATAATATTTACTTGTATTCTATCATTCTTAATAGAATAATATATATAATTATTTTGAATACTAGAATAATTAAAAAACATACTCTTAATCATCCTAAGTGTAATTTTTTGATGTCCTAGAGAAAGATCATAAACAAAACACATGATCTCAAATACAATGAGAGTTAAATTGAATAATTATTTTCTTGGATGCAGGATTTGAAAAGATAATCAATAGAAAAAAATTGAGGAAGACATTCATTTGCTTAGGTAGTTAGCAATTAAAATTATATCTATTAGATATATGGTCTTATGATTTTAATCTTATGATAATCAATAAGAAGTTTAGTGGCATTTCTTATAATTTTAATATTGTTATTAAATTAATTTTCAATTATGTTATGAAATAATCGAAAATAAAAAAGAAATTTATTTCGAAAATTAAAAAATCAAGTAAAAAAAGAGATAAATATTAATGAAAGTAATAAAATATCTTGAATTATCTTGAGTCACAACTATACTAGGTTTCTAAACATTTGAATGAATTAGATAGAACGAATCATTACTCACACAATTATGACAGATATAATAAGAAGCTGTGACATGTTTTTTTATTGGACATACACTACAATCAAAGTAGAGACATGTAATTTTAAAAAGCAAAATTTTTAGCTTGATAAGAGTTGGATGACAAAGTCGAGAATTAACACATAAATAATCAATGATACTCAACCATCAAGTATATTTTCTACCTGTAAAACATAATACATACAAATTATCTGCTTAGATTAAAAAAAAAATTTTTAAAATTAATTAACCCAGAATATAATATACATGTGATATTACTCTTTAGCAAGAAAACTTATATAATATAAGTTATCGAACAGTTATGAATAAATAGAACTCTGAGATAAAAAATATATTAAATAATAAATTATTACATATGATATTACTTTTGCTCGAGTTGATTACCTTAGAGCAAAATGTGAGAATGTGTTATGAAAGTTATAATACCTATAAGCTATAGGATAAGAAGTATATGCTATTGCTTTATCAGTAAAAAATTTTAATTATTCATCTCTAATAATAATCATCATAGGTTAAGTTTTTTCAAAACTCATGAGTGGATCTAGTAGTAAGTATTTATTTGTCAATAATTTATAATAGTCTTGGTTTATACTCTAAAAAATATCTCTCAGTAATTATTTTTGGTATGATCATTCTTCCTACATTGTGTATTTTATAGAGGATCTCTTGCCTTTGCATGTTTCTCAACTTGTCCCTATAATCTCCTAGTTACGTAATATGAAATATATATGTATCAGGTCTATGTCTTTTCATATAGACAAGCAATGGGTGCTCCAATGATAAATCTTTTACACAAAATGAAATATATAATAACTCAATTCTGGTTACAAAACTCTGTAAATCTAGCATGAAGAGAATATGATCTTCTGAGAACATTTCTAAGAATTGAGTAGCTAAATATGTGAATCAAGTAAATTATGTTGTAATTTGCTCTAGTTCCCTAGGCTATTAACTTTGAGATCATATTATATATAAAGGGTGCTATAAGTTTTATAACACCTTGTATAAAGTGAAAGAAGTAAAAGCTAAGGATATTCTTATCTTAAATGAGTGTCATAATATAATCAGTAATTGAGAATCAATTAATAATCAGATTCTGATTGTCTTATCATCTGGAGAATGTGTCAGATCCTACATCAGATTCTGTTTGTCTTATCATTAAGTATGAAATTTTTAATTCCTTCATCGAGTTTCAATAATCACCATTAAAGCAAAAAAAAAAAACATTAACAACTAGCATGTTATCTGCAGCATTGGAGCAACAAGTGAAGCTCCAAACAGTCATTTCTCAACTCAACATCATGCCCACTGCACTCTGCTCATCACCACTTCATAGCGACCTCTACACCATCTATTGTCCTTGCGCAACACCATTGCACTGGCCTCGCGCAGCCCCACACCACATGCACAGCAACCACACATGTCTTCACACAACAACACTTCCCTGGCACAACAATCACATAACACCATGTACAGGTGCCTCTTCCGTCCTCACACACCAACACTGCACCATGAACCACTGTTTTTGCACATGACAAACACAACACAACACCACCTGTCTCGTGCATTACCACCATCCTTGCATAGTATATTACACAGTGATACTCAAGTATCTTTCTAGAGTTTGCAAAAACTTGGCTCAGATATCATGTGAAATAAGATCTCCATAAGGCACCATAATTAAAAACAAATGCACATAGTATGTATTCATACAAAGAAGTTCCTACTTCTATATATATTATATAAATACAAACACCATAAAGAAAATAAGTGTAAAAAAATAAGTGTAGCAATAACATATTGGAAGAATAAAGAATAATTACATCTTAAACCTTTCGACATGGCATACACGAGGCAAAAAATATTCAAGTTTGTAGCTCAATCATTAATGATAATAATCATCATCAATTATGTTTTATCCTATTTATATTGGGTTGATTGTATGATTCTTTTTTTTTTCATATAATTTTATTAAAAATTATATATACTTTTAATTTTTTAATTGTTATATCCATGTTTATAATTTATATTCAATTTTTTAAGTCTATTCTTAGTTTTTTTTTCTTCCACTCGAATAGTCTGACACTTTCTAATTGGTGTATTAGGAGGTTTGTATTGGATATGACCAAATCACCTCAGATAATTCTTTATTATTTTATCATCTGTAAGAGTTATTTTAATTTTTTTTAATAATTTTTTTTAATTTTATAACTCTAGTTTTATCATACTTACATATATATATATATATATATATATATCTTATCATCCTTATTTATGTTGTACTGTACTTTAAATATATTATTTCTTGATCACCTAATATTTACTTTCATACATTATGGTTGATCATATATTTATTCTATTAAATTTTTCTTTAATCCATTTGATACTTGTTTATCATGAAAAAATTCTAATACAATTCTTTATTTGGTTAATAAAACCTTAATCGTATGTGATATATTTTTGTTAATCTTTCTTTACTTTACTTAATATATAATCTAAATACTTGAAATTATTAATATTTTATATTTCTTATTTTTTTATTTTGATTATCACATCATTCTCATTTTTAATATTATTAAATTCATATTTTAAGTATTTCATCTTGTCATGATCAATCATAAATCTCTTAGATTTAAGTGTATCTCTCCTCATTTCTAGTTTTTTATTTAGTCCTTTTTCAGTTTCATCAACTTGCAATATGATATCTATAAATAATATACATCAAGGTATATTTTCTTGAAAATTTCTTATCAATTCATTAATAACTAGTATAAAAATATAATGATTGAGTGATAATCATTGGTGTAGTCTTATAATTATTGAAAATTTATGAGTGATATTTTGAACCAATTAATCTATTAAAATCACTCTCTCATATATGTTTTTAAGTAGTTTATTATACATATTTGATACTCTTTTCTTATATAATTCCAATGAAAATAAATTGAGACTCAAGTTTTTTTCAAATTATTGAATGTCATATATAATTTTTTTTTTATTTTCTTTATATTTTTTGATTAATTATCTAAGTGGATAACTTTCATAATAGACATACATGACAAATATAAATTGATTTTTTTAAAATTTCTGTTTCTTTATTTAGTCCGTGTTAAATATTTTTATCAAAAGTTTTATAATATAATTTATGAGTTATATTTTTATAATTAATTATAAACGTCTTTATTATTCTTATAAATATGAATTATAATATTTTATCTTTATTCATTTGATATTTTTTTGGTTCTCATAATCTTGTTAAATAATTTAATCAATAAAAAAAATAATGCATTTCTCTTTATTATCTCAAAATTCAATGAGAATGTCGTCAAGTCATCATAGGATTTTTTTGCATTCATTTCTTGAGAATTTATCTAATTGTCATTAGTGTTAACTTAGTTATATATTTAAAATTATTTAATTCTTTACCATTATTGATATTCAAATTTGAATTTATAAATTTGTGAATGTGTTTAAATAATCATGTAAATATATCGTCCACCTCTCTTTAATTTTTTTATCTTCTATTAAGATCTAATTTTTTTATTTTTTATATATTTTACTTGATTAATATCATTGTTTTTTTCTTCATTTTCTTAGCTAGTTTATTAATTTTATTTTCTCATTTTTTAATTGTAGTTTACCATACAATTCTTCATATGCATTAAAATTTAATTTTATTTGGTATTCATTTAATTTTTTTTGTTTCTTCGTATAATTTAATGGTATTTTTATGTTTATTTTTTTTACATTTTTTTATAAACAATTATATTTTTCTTTAAATTGTTTGTTAAATTTTAGGGTTTTACCTAAATTTTTTTATGCGAGTAAATATTTTTATTAGACATATCTAAAATCTCAATAAATACTTTTTATACTTATTATTTTTTTATTTCATATAGTATTTGCGTTTATGTTCAAGGATCAACTAATTTCGTTAAGTATTTTTTTTTGAAATATTTATTATTTGTCTTTTTATGTTTCATCATTTTATTTTCAGATATTTATTTAAAATATTTATATGATTGTTTTTTTTTTTGAGATATATATTAATTACTTAATGAGGAGTCTAGGTTGGGTAGTTTCACTCTGACTCGATATCACTTTATTATCTTTGTATAATTTTTTATCTCTCTCATAATAAAAAAAGTCTATTTGATTCTTATTAGAATAAATTTTGAAGGTCACCAAGTATTCTAGTGCACATCATATTTTATTTTATAGTAGGTATATATTATAGAAAGGCCATAAGCTAAAGTGTAATCTAATATTATTCTCATTTATTTTATTTCTCAAAATGCACATCCTTTATGGTGCATCTTATAACTAATATTACTTTCTCCTATATGTCGTTCATTTAAGTTTGCATCAATTATTATTTTTTCTTGCTTTGTTATATCTTTCACTAATTTATCTTTATATTCATTTTTTTTTATTAAGTTTTACCTATGAAGCATATATATCAATCAATTTAGGATGCTTTTTAATCACTATTAATTTGATTGCTATAAGTTTATTAGTTGTGTTCTTAACATTTACAACTTATTGTACAAGTCTTTGTTCTTAATTATCCTAATATCATTTCTATTTGTGTCATTGCCTACATATCAAAATATATAATCTTCAATGTCTTTAGATTTTTCTTGAATCACTTAGTCTCTTGTAAATATTTTTTATTAATATTTTAATATTTTAGGCTATCAGCTAACTCTAAGTTCTTAACATTTAATAATCTAATATTCTAAGAAAAAATCTTAAACTTGTTAATTTGATCTAATTTCTTTACTCGCATTCATCCAAGTAAGTGTGAGAATCCTTGTTTTTTTTATATTGATAATGCGATATCGCATATGTTCTTACCAAACCATTATGTTCGGATTATTATATAACACGTTGCTTAAAGTATATAATTTCCTAGCATTGACATGTATCAATAATTTTGGATTCACAAAAAAATTTGTGATAAGTTTTTTAAGATTGGTTATATACATGATGCTATTCTTCTCTTTTAATTGGGCTTGAGAATGACAATACAAGAGTAATTAAAACATGCAAAAGACTAATACACACACACACACACACACACACACACACATAAAAATCCCCACGCACTCACACACACCAATGAATCCACACATGCGCGCACACGCACACCCATGCATCCGCACATGCGCACACACACACGCACACATGCACAAACACACACCCATACACCCACTCACACACATACACCTTTCTCCCTTAGTCGGCCTTGGGACTGGCAATGCAAGTTTGTTAAGGGTATTAGGTAATCTCTAAGTATATATTCCATTATATTACTTTTTTTTGTAATATTAGAAATTTGATCCCTTGTAGTTGGATTGACTCAATCCATCATGAATAGAATTGAATTAATAAAATGAATACATCAAAAGAAACATGTCTCACTTGATTACAATAGTTTATATGTTTCCAAATCATTTGGGGTTACATCTACAAATATGGAATTTGGCTACTCGGATGGAAAATACTAAAAACTACAAAAACTTCTTCAAATCATAATTCTAATTTAGAGAAAAAACATAGGACAAAGGATTCCATATTATGATACTTGCAAGCATACTTTTTTTTTTATTTCAAGTACTTGTTTACTTGTGCTACGATATAACTAAGGATAAATGGGATTTCATATAAAGGTTGTACTGAGTGCACAAAGAAGAGAGGTTAACATCTCGACACTCTTATCTATGAGAATCAAAGATGTTACTTTTGATGAATCTCGAATAGTTGAATGCGAGAGATATTGTACCTGGATGAAGGTACTTTCTATCGCATCAACATATAATCTCTAATATATCCATGCAACATGATGATGATAACCCTCTATATGATCAATTATTATAATATTATTCTTGCACAAGCATTTTAAATTTTGGGATTCTTATGAGATATGTTGTGTTAGCGTTTGTGTAATCGCACACACAACTAATAACTATTAAAAAAATAACAATTATGATGTAGCATGTTATGATATCATGTTATAATATTTCTTTTTTCAAATAATAACTAATAAAAAATAAAATTTGCATGTTACGATATCAACAATTATGATGTAGAATGTCTCTTCTGTTCGACACACACCTACATCATGAAATATTGTTGATGGCTTTTAATGCAGAGTGCATACCCAACAAGATTAAGTGTGGTTTAGAAACAAACACGGGGAATTCTACTGATCAATCCTATTTGGAGAATGAAACAAGTGGACGATCCGAGATTTGTCGTGTTAATGGAATTTGCTCTCATGAAGTCCTTCATAATGGAGATACCAACTTCAACGACCATATTGAAAGTAAATTAATGCGAAAGGTGATATTTTGCTGATTTAAATTGTTTGCTGAAATATTTACACTATGCAATGCTTTCTAAATTTCCTTTAAATTTGCATTTTGAGAATAGGCATCTTTTAAGCTTTCATGGTGTTCTAAGGGTGATGATAGTGATCAGCACAAGAATGATATTGTTTCTTTTGAAAGAGGAAATATCACTACTCCAGAGCGAATCAATAAACAGGTATTTTACCATGTTGCCTACATATGAAGCATCATGCAAATAATGCAAAGTTTAAGGTTAATGAAGAAAATTTTCTTAGGTCATGATACTGTGTGACGAACACGTAGTGTGTTACGAACACTTTAATAATCTTCTTGCTTGTGTTCCAGATTTCAATGAAGTGGGAAACTAATCCACAGACTGTGCTTATTATATGTAAACCCAATTCAGTTTCTGTTCGCTTTCTGTGTGCCGAAATGGTGAGGTAGATTTACCAATTTACTGCTGTTTTGCCTTCTGGAATATGGAATGCCAGTTCTTTAGTCTACTTGTGTAAGACTCGCTATATATGGTGTTTTCAGGATGTTGGGATGCTGGAATGCCATGCAGTTTAAACCATTCTCTGACATTTTGGCATCTATAATGAATCTTACTTTCATCAAATTTGTCTTCATTAGTGAAAATTTTCACATTTTTCCAAGAGTTAGTTTAGTTCGGTCATTATGGGTTTTAATCAGCTGATGAAATAAATTCCAATCAATATAAAAAGAAAAATATTCTTTCAATGCATCATGAAGCAAAACTCTTAATTTAAAAATAATTAAAAAAAAACTATTGAAAGAATCATGTTCTTGTTGCTCCCATCATAACATTAAAATAATAATAAATATAAAAAACTTAATACTCTTTCAAAACTGTGAGTCAATAACCATAATACTAAGTTTGAAATAAATAGAAGTCATGATTTTCTCAAGATCTTTATGAATATTTTAGTAAGTTGGTGTTATAATCTCAACCTAGATCTTTATTTCTAAAGAAAAAAATAATATACTTTTTATATATTTTGTTTGCTAGTGGAATATTGAATTCAAGACTATATGCTTAATTGTCTGATTATTATAGTTGAGAATAATGAGTAATTAGTGGAATGTTATCGTGAAATATTGAACCAGAGACTATATGCTTAATTATTTTTATCAAAATAGTAACTAACATTTAATCTCTTGAGATAAATGTTTCATCCAAAGAATCTCACAAGTAATAGTAATTATTTTTTTATATTATATCTTTACATTGAATTCATAAACTATTATATGTCATTTATACTTTCTAGAAAATAAAATATTAATCAAAAAAATATAGTAATTTGTAATAATTTTTTTTTGCTCAAGCTAATGCCCAAATGAAGTCTTAATACTTAACTAATTAAAGATTCTTATGATTTTCAATTATATTGACTGTATAAGTTATATTTAATTAGATAATAGTCAGATAGTTAATCATTCATATAAAACTCATACATACAATTGAGTCAATTGAAAAATTCATATTAGATAAAAATTTACTACTTGATTTAATAGATATATCTATTGGGGTGTAACCTAAAAGATTAATATTTAAGGGAGTATCCAAGAATTTTATTTTCTTTGTGATAATACAATACTTTTACTTTTATATGTTATATCTTTTGGAATTATATTCATATTGAAAATTATTTTTGTTTATTTTTTTAGTAAGTAAATTTATAATGAGTTGAGTTTGTATTTTAAATTAATATGCATGTATTTTTTTATTCTGCATAGTAGATGATTTGGTTCAAAAAGTTTGATTTATACATAGAAATTTACTTTAGTTTTTTTAGAATATAAATCAATTGTTCATAATTTAGATGAAGTTAGATACTCTATTGATAAAATGGTAGTACAAGATTTTAGTAAGTCTATTTTGACTATGATGATTGACGAAGTTTTAACTCATTGTGCTTGTATACTTATGTGTATTGAAGGGGATCATCAGAGTATTATAATTTTGTACTAATATATAAGATAAAAACATCATTGTTACTGTAAATATTGTTACTCTTAATTTTAAAATAATTAATAGATATGTATGCTTGTTAATAATTATTTTGATTTATAAAGAGATAGATCTATAAATCAATTAATAAATCTATTGAATTAAAAATTTATTAACTATATAAGGACTATTAATTATTAATGGAATTCATGTTCTATCAAATTATTTGATAATATTCTATTGAAAATATTTATAAGTTTCGATATTGTCAAATTTTATATGTGGATTTTGATCCGGCATATCAAATAAATTAAGTGAAAAGTCTCGAGAAAATATAAGAGGTTGATAGAGTTGAATTGTTAGTAATTTAACTCAAAATCTTATTCTGGCTAGAATCTCGAGAGTATAATTATAATTCCATAATTAAACGAATTATAATTAATGTAAATAAAATAACATAATTTATATTGAGAGCTCGAAATCTTATTCTGGTTAGAGTTTATTTTGTAGCCTAATCTAGTGTTATAAGAAATACTTAAATTATAATTAAAGATTCTATTTATTTGTTTAAAGTATATATATAATATATAAAATTAGTATGATTACTTGGATTAAAATTATATTAACTAATTTTGATAAAATCAGATTAATTAAGTTATATTAAAATCAAATTAATTATTTGATTATATATATATATATATAAATATAATAAATAAATATAATTTTAAAATAATATTTTATGTATAAAAGAAAAGAGAAATGTCATATAACTTTTTTGTTTGAGGTTTTAATTTAAAGTGATGTGCTATATTTTTTATATTTGATTTTTGTTAGAGGTTTATGTCAAAAGAAAATATGCCTAACAATATCTATATGCATCATCATGAAATTTAATGTATGTAATCAATTCTTCTTCCTCACAACTTTGGAGTAGGACATTTGGGAGAAGACTCCGGTTACGTACAGAAGTAACAGAACTCATGATTTTAAGGTATGTAATCAATGTCGTTGCATTAATATTCATCTTGAAAATGAGAAATTGAAAAAAGATTACAATCCATACGCATTATCACGAGAAGGGATTCAAAACCCCTAACAATATTTATCCCAAAAAAGTATATGAATCTTTTATGATTCATCTAAAATTATGATAAATAGTATTTTGCTAATTGAGTGATCTCTACCTCACCATCTCAAGTAATAAAAATGTTATTCTTATATATAATCAATAAAATATTATTTGAATTTCTATAGAAAAGTAAGAATTAATCTGTTACACATGTATAATCTAAATGAAACAATTATAATTGAAAATCTTATCTATTTTGTTTTTCAGTAATTGTTGTGGGAAATATGAGACTTTTCACCATCTATAAATCGTATCTAAATGTTTTGTCGGCGTTTTAAAATTAGGTGGTTGTTTAATGTACATCTTCTTAAGATCACAACGAAAAAAAAATATTATCCTCCTCTAACTGATATATTATTTATTTTTGAGAAGTCGCAAGCAGTATGAGTATCCATATTGAAGACACTCACTATAGAAAAAATATTCTGATAGTTCCCTCTCAAAGTCTAATCAAATTCTTTTGTAATAATATTTGTCTTCATATAGTTTACCTTTTTATAGTTTACCAATCTTCATCGTGAATTGTACCAATCCTCATCCTGAATAACTATCGGTGGCTAACGATTGACATTCTTGAATTTTGAGGTGCTAGTTTCCAAAATTTTACTATAACATTTTCAACATAGAAAAATATTTTTTGTTATCTCAAGTAATAAATACGATAAGTGCTGAAATTCTCAGACATATACTCTAAAGTATTATTACTTTTTGATAATTTTTATATTTTTATTAAATCTATTTTTAATTTTGTATGAAATAATTGAAAAATAGAAAAAATTTAAAATCCATTTCAAGAAAAAAAAATTATATGTAATTATCATTGAAAGTAATAAAATACGTAATGTCATCTTGGGTATTGACTCAATAAAGTTCCCAATATTTATATAAATTAGATCGTATAAGTACTTACTCACTCTCATATATCTCATAGATAAGATATAAAGTTTTGATCTATTTTCTTATCTAACAAACATTATAATCTGACATAGAGATATTAAATGACACTCAAACACTTGATAGGATAATCACAAAAGTGAAAATATAAAGTATCAAGATCAATATTATCATAATTGAGAGTTTTAGATATTTTGTTATTGTCTATAACAATATTAAGCGAATAAGAAAAAAAATAATAAATAATAAATAATTACTTGTGATATGATTGTTTGCTACCGAGTCGATAACACATGAGTTAGGAGTAAGATGGCGAGTGTAGAGAGGTATAATACCTGAAGGACATTCTCTAGTAACGGGCACTCTGGGAGAACTAGGCGAGGACCACAAATTGGAATTTGGATTCTATAGTCTGCCTTTTTTGTTGAATTGTTTGTAGTGCTATTAATTTGAATTTTAGAAATAATTCTCAACACTTCTCTCTGATATATCCACATTTTCTATAATGCTTGCATTATAATTTTTTTTTTTTTGTATTGTATATGCATACTTAGACTAGTAATGAATGGTATGAGGAACTTTTAATTCCATCTTATGTCTATGTAGAAACGAAATAATGCCGCACGGTCACATCATCCCTGCTTCGTGATATTTCCACTACATTTGTACATCACACTGCCATACTACACTGTACCACACTATGCTACACTGCACACACTAATACACCACATTGCTCCACACTACATCACACTGCACTATTACACCAAATTGCATACATAATTATAGTACGCCATTGCACATATTGCACCATACACCATAACACATACTATAATATACTGCAATACATATCGCCATACACTGCACCTCTGCACACTAACACTACGTCGACGCCAACACTATGTCGATGGCACAATCACTTTAGGACCTAGGTTGACACCAACACTATTGTCTGTACTTAGAGGTGGTAGATGGGATAGGCGGCCCGATCCTACATGTGGCATGACATGACGTGATCACACGATCTGCAAATAGTCAAGCTTGGAGGTGGAGTAAGCCGTGATGTGACTAGAGGAGAGGCATGTGTGCCACCCAGACATGCTACGCGACATG
Organism: Sapria himalayana; assembly: GCA_029783825.1. Taxonomy (NCBI): domain Eukaryota; kingdom Viridiplantae; phylum Streptophyta; class Magnoliopsida; order Malpighiales; family Rafflesiaceae; genus Sapria; species Sapria himalayana. Next base: position 511,675 of record JAREIK010002830.1, read on the forward strand.
ATATGATGGGTTGCCTCACATGGGCTAGATTTGGCTTATTCTTTTGTCTTAGGTGGGTGATGCTTCGGGTCTACACGAACTTGCACACGAGAACATCGTACGATATCACTCCATTTTTTTTAAAAGAAAGTAAGTAGGGCCGGTCGGACGGGCACATTGGGAAGGCTCGTTTGACCCGGCCTAACCATGGTCTTTTATGGATATTGAGTTTTTTATTTGTTCTTTATTGTTTGGGAACATCTAACTTGTGGGATGTCCCAAACCACGCACACATATATATGGCCATCTATTAATAAAAAAAAAGAGAGTGACCATGGTTAGGTTGGGTCGAACTGGCCTAACCGATGATTTGACGTATTAATTTATATGATCTAATTTATATTAATATAATCTTGATGTGACCTAGGAACACATGTAATATGTTAATTTTCAAAAATTATTTTAGTTTAGATTTTTTTTTAATGCAATGTATTATTTATGATAATAAGATAATATATCACACATGATTATTCTTTATTACCTTTTTTAAAATTGTAACCTAGCAATTCAAATATCATATGTTACTTCTAAGTAATGTCATGAAAAAAAAAATTATTTCTCAAATTTTACTTATGCATGCCTTCTTTGATGACATTTGTTCAATATTTTAATGTGTTACCTCTTATTCTACATTCTCATCAAGTTTGCAAATCTAAATATTTATTAATACAAGTTATTTATGATATTCTCTTCACATGTCCGAATTATATTAAATATTTTCTTCTAATTTTATTTATAGATATTATATTTTGTTACAATTTAATAATTTGAATCACAAGATGTGATTATTTTATAATTTTTTTTCTTTAATTTGTTGAATATTGGTTTATTACATCTATTATGACATCATTTGTCATTTTATCCAAATGATAATCTTATTTATTTAATTTTAATTTTTTTGAACTATAAATTCTAAATATTAGAAAAAAGTTACATTTTGATATTTTGAAATGTCAATCTCAATTGAATTATTTTTTAATCTCAACTAAATGTTAAAGTTATGAATTAGATATTATGCCTTTAGTTGATTAATTTTAAAATATTTTTTTTTCTAATGTCTCACATAAAATATATTATTATTGACTTATAACTTCACTAGTTTTATCAATTATGGCAATACTCATGGTCAAGTAGCCCTAATTATGTTTCTTTTGTTTGTAATTATTTCTAATAGGTATTCAACTTATAGTTGGTGTTGAAAAACATATTTTTCATAATAATTTTGAGGATGTACATAAGAACTTCATTAGTTTCATTAATTATCACAACACTAATGGTCAAATAGACTTAATTTGGTTTCTCTTGTACATAAATAACTTCAATAAATATTGCTCTAATTTCTTGAAAAAAATATTTAATGATCCAAAAATTATAGGTTGAAAAATTTTAAATAATAATTATAAAAATATTAACTAGCACATCAATGTTCTCATATTTAGTTCTTGCCTTTAAATCCATCCATATAAAAATTATTATTAGAAAAGATTCTCAAAAATTCCTATCTTTTTTTTGTAACCCAGCTTACATATCATAAATGCTAATAATATGTATAATATTTAGCTCTACAGTTAGAATCCTATCTCTGAATCTATCTCTGAACTTCTGGTAATATCACTTTCAAAAAATATTACCTATTATAATACCCATCATGTCTTTATTTTTATCCGATCTAGGATAAAATATTTAATTTTTATCTATTTCCTTATTCTATTCTTTTTAATATTATTTTATGAAGAATGATTATATTTCTTTTTTTTCGACGTATTGCATCAATTAATTTTATTGTCATACTTTCAAGCTTCCAATGTTACAAGATACTAATTTAATATATTTAGATTTAATCTGAACTTATTTATCTACTTATTTTCAACTAGCTTAATATGAGATCTCTCCCTCATTTTTCATGAGAGCAAATCTTCATTGTGTCTAGCCCTTTTGGTAATTTACCATGACGAAGATACAATATGTCTTTTTCATTTTTCATTGTGACATGGTGCATGCACAACATGCCCAATTTTTTTAATTCTACCTATGTGTTAGTGTAGCACATCCCTAGCGACGGACATTCAAGTATTTCATGTAAATTTTTTGAACAAAAATTCATGTGTGGGAATGGTTGGTTGTCACGCATTTATGATCAATCATTCACTTTTTTTTTTTTTTGAGTTTAGAAATATCCACTACATTGGAATTCATGTTGAACAAATTTAGTTGATGAGTAATAATTTTTATTCATTATTATTATTTTATGATATTATTTATTTGTTATTTTATTCACATATTATTATTATTGTTCATATTTTATTGGTGTGTGTTTTTTATGCTTAATGTTTTTTCTTATATTTGATTATTATGTAGCTTTTGTGAATATACACACTTCTGGTGCAATCATGGCTTGGCACCTAGGCATGTCAAATGCCTTTCAAAACCACGTGTTTATATTTATTGTAAAAATTGTTGATTTCATGTATGGTAAAATAGACATCCAATTGAAGGATTATAGCAGTGCTAAAGAGGAATTTGGTGGGGGATCCCTACCATGGGTTGTCATTCTTTTTGTCCAATTCTCAAATCACATCCATATGTATATCAACTTTGGTTTGAGTTTTTGCATTAATTCCATGAATTTTTATAATTTTTATTAAATGTGTAATTAATACTTTTTTCACCTGTAACTCACCAATACTCCCTTTTTGGTGCTTTTGGTGATAATTCTTTTTTAATTTTTGAGATTTATTATTGTTTTATAAATTTTTAGTAAACTTTTTTTTTTTTTTTTTTGAATCATGGTTGTCTTCACTAACTTATGTGCATCTTGACTAAACTTTTGGTGATAATTTTTAGTAAATTTTTTTTTAATTTTTTTTTTGAGTTGGGTCTCCCCCCTTGTTTCACCTCGAGGTATGTCTAGGCAGCTATATTACCCTCAATTTAGAAGATGGAATTGAATTCATGTTCTTATGATAAATTATATTCTTGAAGCATATTAGGCCATATGAACCACCAATAATATGATAATGTGGTTTACAAAAATGATAGATACTCTTATTATGGGGTTACGAATTTAATGATCAAAGATCCTGGGTATGTTTCACATGGTACTTGTTAGTTTTCTTCTATAATGTTGTTGGGATGGAGACTTTACCTACTTTATTGCTGGGGCCCCTAGGCTCATATATAGGTTGAGGAATAGTATAAGTTGGATTTGGAGGATAAGAAAATCTTGTCGTTTGAAACAACCAGTGGGGATGCTTTTCAGTTTATTGTTGCAGAACTACGAAGGAGAAGGGGAGATGAAGGGGAAAAGTTAGAAATAAAATGAATTTTATTAAAATTGAAAAAGGAATAGTTTTTTGAATACACATAATCACACATATATGGTTTGGGGCAGCCCACAAGTTGGTTGCTCCTAAATATTGAAAATGAAATAAAATATAAAAAATAATAAACTAAAACTCAGCAATAAAAATCATGTTGGAACTTAAATTCTGACATTTAAATTTTGAAAATTATTTAGTGAGCTATCTAATTTTTTAGAATTATGTCTAGTTGGCTGAAAGAGGAAAAAAAATTAAATATCTACGTGGAACCCCATGTGAAGGACGAGCTTCTATCGGAGTCATCTTTCTTCAGCTTCATCGAAACATGGAATGATGGTAAGAACACTTTTATTTCACAGTAATAAAGTTGTTGAATCTATTTTGTTAAACCTGGCATTATTAAGAGTTTAATTTGACTGAAATAACATCTTGACATTTTTATAATTAATGTCTGAAATAGTTTGGCTGAACTTCATCCTCTTAAAAAAATGACCAGTGCTGCGTATAAATATTTGAAATTGTAAATTATATGAAATATGAGAACAAATAATACAAAAATAAATTACAATATAAAATTAATTGTTATAAGTATATGATGGACACTCCTATAAACACATCAACATAATGATAATTACATGTATAAATGCTTTTCCTCAAGTTGGGGTGTAATGCATGAAGGTTGTGATAGAAAGTTAATCTCCATTAGGCTTGGCCAAAGACAATTAGAGTCAAGGAACGACTACATGTTTGGTTCCATGAGGCTGACTGACCCGATCTGACATGACCCGGCTCAAAATGAAATCAATTCCATCAAGGGCTCTTATTAGTACAAGTAAAGTTCACTTCTTCATTGAAGGAATTAATCCTACTAAAAATAATATAAGCTTTTTTGTAAAATTATTAATAAAAAAATCATATAAAACTAAATAATACTCGATAATAAATCTCATATAAATAACATTTTATATTATATGCAAATATAATTGGGGCAGCCTGTAGGATTGGTTATCTCATCAATATCATAATAAAATAAAGAATGCTAAAATAATAAAGAATCAGTGAAATTTAAAATCTACATCACCCTTGTTAAAATTGATGCTTACTAGTCTAGAACACACTACTTAGAAAAAAGATTTAGATCCCTTGAAGATTTTTGTAAAGTTATCTTTTGATTATTTTGTTTTTTAAATATATGTTATAGTAATGGTCTCATCTTGAATTTTTCATATGAGAAAAAATATTACATGTGAATGTACTTTATTCTCTTGTAGAATGCTCTATAGTGCCAATAACTCATAATGGTTTGCCTAGAATGCTCGCAAGGGATAGAAGGATATTTTTTGTTTTTTTTAATAATGTATCATCTAAATATATTTTCTCTTAAAGATTTTGTTATGCTTTCTTTTTCTTTAAATTCAAGTTTCATATTAGTTAAAAGATTTTTTATTTTTTTTTTATATTTTTGAAAACATCTTCAAAAATTAATTTATTCTATGATAAAATTCTTGTTTAAGATGATATAATTTTTGTGTCAATTTCTTAAATCATGTCGTATTTTGAAAATATGCGTATGTGTTATTCATATTTTTTCTAGATTTCACTACACTGACCCTTAATGAGATATTAACCTTTTCTTCACTTACGTTTTTATATATGTTAGGTATTGCTTTTGGCTTCTAAAAATTTTATTTTTAAATGAATTTTTTCATTTGTTTATTTTTGGTTGATTATTTTTGTCATTCCTTTTCTTAAATTATGCTTTCTACTTATAAATATATTGCTTTCTTAGACATGGTTGTCTAATGAAGTAGCTATCAATGGAAGGATGTTTACACTTGTCCAAATCATGCTTTTCGTTTATTTTTTGGTATATACTCATGTTGTATTTTTTGTCAATATTTTTGATTTTTAGAACTTATCCATAATTGTTGAATAAGTTCTCTGCTTTCCACCTATATGAAAACCTTTGGCACAAAAAATCTAGGTAAGTTATTTTCTATATTCTCACTGACTCGTATTGGTTTGCATAGAATGCTCACAAGGGATAGAAAGATGTTTACGATACTTAAATAGATTTGCAAGAATGTGAATATCACTCAAATTGGAATAGAGGTGTTAAATGAGCCGTGCCTGACACAGCGTGACTGATAGTCTGTCTTGCTCAACACGACACAATTGGCATGATTTTGAGTAGACTTGTGCTTAACATGCTGGATTGTGCTGATTTTCTGGGCACCATCCACCAGTCACAAGTCATTGCCACCCCACCACACACTGCCACCACAGTTCAGTGCCACCATAGAAAATTGGTTACTTAGTTTTCTGTGACTCATGACTCTTTTTAGGTCCCGGGTCACGGTCACCATGCTGATGGACCGTGACAATGAGCCTGACATGTGGGTCGTGTTTGGCCTGGCATAAGGCATGAGGCACAATAATTTCAGATCCAAAACGGTATGAACCATGCATCGGGCTTGCATGACCTAGGTTCAGGAATGTATCTGGACTTTGTCATGATGGCCAGGAACGACTCAGTCGGGCCATGCCTCTTATCATTTTTAGGTTGTATCAGCCCACTTGACACCTTTAAATCGGGACAATCGAAGTTTTCTTTGAAACGTTAAAGTTTGTATCCATTTAAATAGCTTAATGACTATTTCATTTATGCATAAGATATTTTCTATCATATCCTCATGCTATCTTTTTCATGTGAGAATCAAACCAAGAAATTTCGTAATTCAATTATACATAGTTCAACATTCTCAATTAGTTTAAACTATTTTTTTTGTAATTCAACTCTCTTCATTTTAATAGTTGCATTTGTCATCGTACCAATACATGTAAGTAAGGGAGCTTCGAGCCATGGGTTCATGTCTAGGTATAAAAATTTGGGTTCCCCATCCACATAAACAACTTGTTTGAGATTTGTTTATGTGGATGGGGCGGTGGGTCATACTTGTGATTTTTTCCATTTTGATCTTTATTATGAATGACTTTTCTCTTTTTATTTGTTTCCATTTCGTTTCGTATCCTATCTTGTTTAACCAAACCATCACACATCATGTTATCACATGTTATCTCATCACACATCCACCTTGGCATCACACATCTATTTTCCTTGCCATTTAGTTTATCCTTTTTATCCTTTTTTAAATGTTCTTTGATTTGTATATTATCTTTCATTCCCAAGGATTTTTAATTCTACAAAAGTAGCTTTTTGGGAAGAACATTCTTATTTTTTAGATATGTGTATTCCATTTTGTGTTGAGTATGTGCTTACAAAATTATGTTTTGTATGTTCAGATATCAATTTATTTATTTCTATGCTCTCATATTCATTTATTTTCTCCTCTATGTGCATAGAATTCTTAGAGGCCGTGGAAATAAGATATGAACTGCCTGCTCATGTTCTTTATCATAACAATTTCTGTACCATCCACATCCATATTTAAAAGAGAGAATACAAAAGTTCGGATTTTTGTTGCAATGACAAACCTTGATTTAATGAAAATCACTTTCAGTTTCTGTGGATGCTGAATTCATCTTCTCCATGTTTGCATTTGGATCCCAACACAAATCGCATCCAAGCATTCGCTCATAATCTCAGCAATTTTCTGAAAATTTTCCGTGTTTTAAATTTTTTTTTTTTTTAATTACACCTTATTATCATACCACATTTTTTGTTCATACTTACAATCATGATCTGGATTTCGTAGCAAATGAACCTTAGATGCTTCATCCCTTCTACGTCTTGTTCCAGAATCATCATGAGCAACATACTCTGTAAAGTTCTTTGAGGCTGCTTCGTTTATAGTAGCTGATGCATTGCAAGATTGAAGGTCCATTGCTAGATCCTTAATCCTTTACTCCATTCTCGTGGAATTGTCAGAATCAGATTACCAATTCAGTTGTGCCAAAATGCCTTTGGGATCGCTTCGAAATCTCCTCTGAATCACCTTTCCAGAGAGAGCAGCTGTTAATTAATTAAAAAAATGTCTTAAGGTAATTTACCTTTCTATCCTGGTTTCTCTTCACAATAAATACTCACATGCAATCAACAACAAATATTTTATATAGGTCATGATATTAATTCTCATATCTTATTGGAGTTGAGGGTATCTGTTACTTCTAATATGGTTTGACATCATCCTAAGTGAGATAATATCTTAGTACGAGATCTTAATATCCAGTATCGTTACAAGAAATAATAAAAGATGCATATATGTTAATACCCATAAGATTGAGTTTTATGTACAATTTTTATGTCCCTTTCGAAGAGTGATTGAAAGGGCTAGATTAGAATGGTCTGCCTGTTGCAAGGTTATTTAGCTCATTGGTAGGCTCATATTTGGTCTGAGTAGGTTATGTATTTTCCCTCTTCTTAGTAGTGGTGTAAGTTCATGGTGATCAAGTCTTCTAGTTTCTGACTCATTATGAATATAAATCGGAGTATATTTGTGAGCTATTATGTTGTTCAGACCCTGGGGAGATTTTTTCCTCATGGGAAATCTTGCTTTTTGCATGATTAATAAGATTTGTACTTGTTGATATATATGATGACTTTATAAGCGTATTATAGTATATACCAATAAATTCATATGTAGCAGACATGTGATTTCCTGTCTTAAGTGGAGGTCCATGTAAGATTATTGAAGAGTCATAAAAAATAATAGGTCTAGATATAGTTTTTAGACTTTATTCTTTTTAGACTCCCTAAAGAATAACTCTTGCTCAAATAATTTGATATTAACATTCAATTAAATTCAATCAATCTCTAGTTAAACATATTTCAAGGTCATGAGTGTTAGCATATCTTAGTTGGGGGAGAGATCATAGATAAAATAAATATTTTTTAAATTTCTAGGAGTCAAGCAAAATAATATCTCTTCAGGATGCAAGATTTGAATGAGCACATGGTAAGAAAAAATATATAAGAGGACTTCTATTTGATATTATTTTTTGTGGTTAAAATTATTTCACAAAAATACTTTAGAATGCTTTTCTTAAATAAAATTGTTTAAGTTATTTTAATCAGATATCAATTCTTTCTTTCCACTATTTTATTTTCTATGGGTGTGTCATTACAAATCACTTAATATATTATACTTTGAAATGCTTTTCTTACTATACAATAAGTATTTAATTTTTCATGAAAATACTTGATTTATGAGTTATCCAAATCATTTATTATATTAAAATATTTGATTTATGAATTTTGATAAGAGTGTTATTATATTATTTTATCTTATTTGTGTTAAATTTATCATAGTATCAGAGTATTGTTAGCAAGATTTTTTACATACCTATAAGAATAAATTACGTGCAATGTGCTAGCACATTGGTCCACTTGATTTGACTAGAGGTGCATGGTTGCAAGTTTGGTGGCTTGTTGTAATTTTTTTAATAGAATTAAAAAAATAAAACATTGAACCCAATTTTGGTTTGATAGAAATTAAGATTTGGTGGAATTTTGTTTCTTTGGAGGAATCAATATGGATTATCATGACATAGTTAAATGGAAGTATTAGTTAAATGTACACATTGTAGAATAATATATTATATTAGAAATAATTATCGAATATTATTTTTAGAGAGAGTCTAAGAGTTTTACATAATTATCTACCATGACCTTTATTAGATAAGAGTATTCTTATGCATAATCAAATCATTAATTTCTTTAAGGTACTACTATTTATTTTACTTGAAATTTTATTTCTGACTCTTGAATTATCGACACTTAAGTCAACATTCACTTGATTAATCATCATATCTTATTTATAATATTATTTTCTTATTTTAAAATTATTATTATAGTCAATGTCAAATATTAGGAAGCTATTTAATATGATATTATTTTGGATTATCAACACATGAGTGAATATTCACATGACTAGTAATCATATCATATTTATAATATTTTTTTAAAAAAAAATATTATTGTAGCCAATAACAAATATTTAAAAGCTATTTGATATTTTGCTCAAATTTTTATTATTTTTTATGTTATAAGTATTCTTGATTGTCAAGTTAGTTTATTCTTTGTGAATTGTCTGATAGATAATTTAACTTTGATTGTCTTTAATTTTACTGATATTTTATTGTAATATAAGAATATTTTAGGGAAAATTTTATTTGAGATTAAAAAAAGTGAATTAATGGTAAAATTTTTTTTCTTGATGTCTGAATATTTTGGACATTTTATTTATGCATTCTCTGTTAGATCACTCATCATTGGTCAAGTTGAGAATATTTAATCATAGTCTAAAGGGTATTTCAATCTTAGAGTGAGATATATTAGTTATGAAAGCTAACGAGAGCTTCTTGGCATATATCACTGTTTAATTTAAGTATGGATTCATTTGATATGATACACTTAAACATATAAAAACTTAATATAAATGTGATTAAAGAGAGATTTAGGTATATGATTATTTTTGTAGATGATTTTTAGAGATATACATGAATATATATTTTTTGTGATATGTTATATATTTTTTATTTTTCAAAAATTTTTTAAAATGATAAAAATTAAATTTGATAAAAATATAAAATAAAAAAATTTAAAAGTAACATTACTATATTATATATATTAGATTTATTTAGTATTTATTATATGAATTATGAGATTATATATTAGATTTTTTGTGTTAGGACATCCTAATAGAATGAGGTTGTTGAAAGAATTGTCGTGTATATGAAATGATCATAAATTGTCGTTTTGTGATAATTTATTGATTTAGTATTTATTGTCGTGTTGGGACATCCCAACACGACAATAAATACATATTTCTCTAGAGTAAAAAATCATGAATCTTAAATTGGCTATAAATCGAGTATATGTTCTAGTAATTTTTTGTCGTCAAAAATCATGTAGCTGGAGAATTTTCTTGGCTTCTATTATAGTATTTGTGGCTTTGGAAAGAGAAAGTTGGGGCATTAGGAAAATGACATAGCTTTTAGTGTCATGGTATTTGGTTCTTAAGACATAAATTTAATATTATAGTCATTAAAGTATTATCGAGTTGGTGTGATTGTGATTCCAAGAAAGTTTTGAACCAAAAAGAATATGTTGCATAATATTTTAATTGTCAACGAGGTGATAGATTCATGATATATAAAAATTATCATGATTAATTATATAAAATTTTGACTAAGAATGGATGCTGTAATTATTTTATATGTTAATGATTGTGTAACTAAGTCGTAATATGAAAAATATGATGAATTTACATAATTTTTAGCTTCCATCCTATGAACAATTCTATTAAGTATTATTATTCACACAAAAATTATCCGATTTTATTGTTATTTGTTATAATTCGTTAAAATTATTTTTTGTGAAATCATTTTACTTAAAGTACTTTTCATGCAAATACATTAAGAATAATATCTAAAATAATTAATAATATTTGGTACTAGACATACCAAATAGTTATCTAATCATATTTGTCTATTATATAAAAATATATAATATATGAATTTTGATAATAATGTTATATGTTATACTTTTTAATTTATTTTATTCAATTTTATATTTTTGACGAGAGTATCTGACCTATCTAATTATAATTTTGTTCATTATATAAGAGTACGAGTTGTATATTATATTTATTAAGTGTTTATTTTATTTTTTTGCATTTTAATCTGTAACATTGCATTATAGCCATAAGTGTTTCCATGTGTAAGGCTTTACAAATCCTATAAAAGGTACTCACACTCAATTTGTAAAAAAAAATAGATGTTTAGGAGTGCACAATAAATACATAAAAGCATGTCACAATTGGTGCATGCACTGGCACAAAGTAGGCACATAGGCCTTAGTGAGTGCGCACACAATTAGCATACAATAATTTGTGTAGTGCGTGGGCATGTGATTGTGCGCGCAAAGGCATTGTGGTGATGTGTTACATGAGTATTTTTTTATCATCAAACTTTAGGCATGATGATGATGGTGTTTGGGCAGAAACCTAATTAGGATTTATATAGACTTATAAAAAAATAGAATTAAATTTTTATTGGTATTATTTTTTTTTATCTTGGAGGAACTATGAATTTATGGCATAAGCACAATATTAATTATCATAGCAAAGGTAGATGAAAGTATATGTGTCTAATGGGTTGTGCCGGGCTGACAAGACATATTTTTAGGCCCATGCAGGCTTGCGTGCCATGCTTTCCATGGCATGCTAAAGTAACAGTGTCATGCCAGGCACGGCACGATTCACTGGAAGGTAGGTCTGGCACGACCCGTGACCCAAAATCAACCTAGGTTTGGGCTGGTTTGGGTCTGGTCTGTTCTAGGTTAAGATAATTCTCAATTTAGAATAGAAATTAGGGATGGTGCGGTCGTGTCGTCGTGCCATTGTCGCCCATTGGGCGTATTGAGTCGTTGCCCGTCGGGCATCATCGCATCGTTCCCCGTTGTGCATCACTGTGTCAGTCGTCATGCATCGCTCCTCGTATCGTTGCCTATGCCGTGCGCATGTGTCAGGCACTCGGGTCGTGCCTGGCACGACATTCGGGCCGAAGACCTTTGGCATGGCACGACATAAATTATGCCAAAGTCTGCCCGGCACTGGTACATTCCTGGACCATGCTATGCTAGGCTGAGCATGCCTGAACCATGTCGGGGTTCAATCGTGCCCATGCTACCCAGCCCGTTTAACATTTCTAGATGAAAGAGAGTCTCAATTTGATATACTCATTACAATAGGATATCATACTAGAAATACTTATTGAATAATATTTTCAAAGATGAGCATACAAAATTCTTTTAAGGCTACAACAAATTAATTTTTTTTAGTATTATTGCTTGTTTCATCTGTATTTTTATTTTAATTATAGGTTATCGATAATAAGAATAAATATTTACATTATTTATAATAATAATATATTTTCTATTTTATTTTCTTGTTTTGAGAATATTATTGTCACTAATGATAAATATTTGAAAACCATTAGATATAAATTTATTCAGATTGAATTCTTATTATTTTTTTTATCATACTCATTTATGATTATCTTTGTTTATTTTATATGAATTATTTTTTTAGATAATTCATTTTTGACTGCCTGTATTTTTACTAGTATTTATTTGCATGATTACATGACTTTGAGAATGAATTAATTTGAGATTGTGTAGATTTAACTATATGTTCTCATTTAAATGATATGATCTCACTATAGATGTATGACTATTTTGTATTTTTTATTTGTGTATTCTCAATTTGATTACTTTTAATTGACTATATTGAGAATACTTTACTATTATTTTAAAGGTATTTTATTTTTAGAGTATATGGTATATTAATTAGAAAAATTTATCAAAATTTCATATTTTATATGACAATTTAATTTGAGTAGAAATTCATTTAATTTGATACATTCAAACACATGATAACCTAGTAGAAATGTAATTGAAGAGTGATTTAGATATATAATTTATTTTTGTGGATGATTATTTGAGATGTATATAAGTATATCTTTTTCATGATGGATTATATATTTTTTATGATAGTTTATATTTTTTTATTTTTTAGTTTTTTTCATAAAATAATAAACATATATTTTGATAAAAATATTTAAAAAATTAAGAAATAAAATACATTAGAATATATATTTGACTAATTTAGTACTTATTATATAAATCATGAGATTATATATTATATATACTGTATTAACACATCTCAATAGAATAAGATTGTGGAAAGGAAGAATAATCAATAAATATTTGATTGACACAACTAAATACTTTTACTTGGAAAGATTGATTATTTAGTTTGCCTCTCAAAGTTTTTGAAATTACCTGTTTTGTTCTTTACATTCATCAAGATATGATATATTTATATCTAAAGTATTGAGATATATTTATTAGATACTCTAGTACTAAAAGATGATATAAATATTTCTTATTAAAGATTGGTAAGATTTTAATAATTGTGGATATTATCTTTTTGAATAGCCTAGGAAGAATATAAATCTATATATTATACTTTGATTTATTATTTTTTCTTTCTTACTTTAGCCCTGCTTGGTCTATTAGTTAGTAGAGAGAGTCGCTCATTGGATACATCTAAGTATATTGGTATTCAAATTGATGGTATTCTCATGGTGTCATTATACATATCAACGAATTTAGATTATGATATTTATGAAGAGAGTGAGATTTTTTGAGTAAGAAGATTTCATTCTAATCCAGTTAACATAATAGTTCATGAGTCTGTACTAGTATAAACTCATATTAACTTATAAACTTGACTATTTAGAACCTTAAAGTTTATATCAACAGAGAGAGCCATGCTCAATCTTTTTAGATAAAAGATGTTCTTATTGAGGAACCAGATGATCTTGCAGTAGTCTTTAAACTTGATCTTTTGATTGCTTTTAGGAAGAGTAGATCAGCTATACTCTACACTTAATTTCACAACATTGTTGTTCTTTTACTTTATTTATTATTTTGTTTTTTTTTTTTTTGATTATATTAAGATATACAAGTCCTCTTCTAAAATATTATCTTATTCTGGATGATGTCAGATATGATATGATGAAAGAGAATCATGCCCTCCACTCTAATATGACCCATGAACTAGTACCATAATCTTTGTGAAGCCTTGTTCTTGGTTGTTGGTGGATGTTTATCTTGAAGTCATGTTCAAATGAGAAAGTAAATTGTTTTAAAATGAGACTTATATCTAGATATACACTCAGATATTTGATATGAATTATCATAATATTTACTCTCTAGTAACCAAGAAAATCTTAGGCATTCTCATTTTTTTGTAGTATCTCATAATTAGAGGATATATTAGTTAGACATTAAAAATATATTTTATTTTGGTAATCTTAAGGATGATGTATATATGAAAAAATTACTTAAGTTTTAAGTAATATATTCAGGTGTAATTTATAGATTGTGAAAGATATTATACATATTGAAGCAATCATATAAGATATGGTTTGTGAGGATTTTACTAGTAGCCATTTTATTTGGGTTATAAAGTTATGTTAATAATTTTTCTTTGTTCTTTGGAGGAGTTCCTGATGACAAGATAATTTTGTTAATTATCTATATAGATGATATTTTGATTATGAAAGATGTTGAGTTGAGAATAAATATGAAAATATCCAAATATATTCTCGCTATATTCAAGATATATTCAACATCCATGATTATCGACAAAAGATATGCTATAGAAATATTTATTTATCGATAAATATATAATTATTATTAAAAATACTTGATATATCACATATATATGAACAATTATAGACATAATAGTTAATCCATAAAAAAATGTGATATATTTAGATATATTCAGATATATTAACCTTATGATAATTTATATTCAAGTCAAATTAATTCAATATTAGTTATATATTATAATATAATTAAGTCTACTTTTATTTTCACATTCGATAGATTTGAATAAAATAAATAATATATAATTATATATTTGAATCAATTATTTATTATATCTCTAATAAATAAATAAATAAAATTAAATTCATTATTATTCATATATTAGAATATAATTAAAATTAATATGGAGAATGATGTTTTAGAATATCAAAATAGAAAAATATAAGATAAATATGTATTAAAATTATATCATAACAATAATATTATCTGAATGCAATAATAAAAATAAAAGATAATTATGTTTACTTAATTTTTTTATTTTGGTGTACTAAAATATAATTCTTCTAAATTAATATTTATCATATTATATAATATAATTAAATTTAGTATTAATTTTATTTTTAATAAATTTGAATAGTATAAAAATATATATTTATATTAACTTTTTATTATATACATAATACATAAATTAAATTATTTTTTAATATTGTTTATATAGTAAAATATAATGTAATATAATATTGACTTTATATTCAATAGATTTAAATAACATAAATATTTATATTCAAATACAAGTTTTAATGTATTTATAATGAGTAAATAATATACAAAATTAATATGTAATATTAATTAACATGATATAATTTAAATATATATCATAAATAATATTATATATATATATATATATTATTATTATTATTTTAAATATTTATTAAATATTAATTTTATTTTTATTATAATATTATCTACTAATATTTTATATCAAAATGTACATAGATTTATCTTGATATGTCTAGATATATTTATTAATCAAATTATCGATATAATCATGATTTTTTATATTTGTCTTTGTTTGGGAATTACCCAACTCAAAAAATATATCTTAAGAGTTTTTGACAAATAATCTTAAGAGACATATTTTTTTAGCATAAAAGTATTTTATTCTACTAGGTGTATCATCATACAGAGGAGAGATATATTTGATACTTTTCTAAATATTATTTTTTTAGGTTGTGCTTCAGTATATACTTATATTGATTCATGTATTATTTTTACTCTTGATATTACCTCTCCAATTTATTATATTATTTATAGGATAATTATTAAAAAAAGTAATTGTATGATTATGGCTAACTGATATATAACACAAGTAGTTAGTATAGTTATTCTTTTTTAAGATTTTGCTCGACATGTTTATCTTAATGTAATTTGTTGCATACTAAGATATATAAAAAAGTCTCAAAGGATTGAGCTCTATTTTAGAGATTTTGGATATTTAGATTCGAGTTGGCACTAACATGTATTGAGAGGAGATTGACTACATCAATTTGTACTTTTTTTGGAGGTAATATTTTCTCTTGTAAAGTAAAAGACTCATAGTTATTTCAAGATCTAGTGCAAATGTAAAATTTAAAGTGATAATGATAGTTATTTATGAGATATTTTGGATGCGACATCTGCTAAGAGAGATTTGATATGCATTCGCGTCTCCTAGTATTATTTATCGTGATAGTCAAAAAATAAGACATATAACTTCTAATCTTCTATTTCATGAGTGACAAAACAAATAGAGATGGATTTATTCCTCTCGAAAAAGAAGATATAAGATAAGATCATCATCACAACATTTGATATAACTTCTAATCTTCTATATATATATATATATATATATATATATATATATATATATATATATAATTAAAATAATAAAGTAGCTAGTTGATATTTTTATGAAGGTCTTGAAGAAATCTCATCGTATTTTTTTTAAGTTGAGTATTTTTAACTTGTATACACCTGGTTGAAGATGAGTATTTTAGTTTTTATTTATTTTACTCAATTTTATATTTTTATTTTTTATTGGAAACATTTGACCAGTGGGCTATTATAATTTCATTTGCCTATTCTATAAGGATGTGAGTTGTACATTATTTTTATTGAGTATTTATTTTATTTTTTGTATTTTAAGTTATAATATAATGTATTATGATTTGTTTTTTTAATATTTTTATTATATAAATTTATTATTATTTTATGAAATATCTGAAAAATATAAAATAAATATGATCCAACTTAAAAAATAAATATCATGGATAGTCATCAATAAAAATAATTGAATATTTAACATTTTTTCTAATAGTATTTTTACTATTTTTTTTGATTAGTAATAAATGTTAATATCAAAAATTTGTACAATCATAAGCAATATTTAAACTATTATATTCATTGTGGAATACAATATAAATTTTTGTTTTGATTTTCTGGAAGATTGAGTTAGCATCTTGTGTTTTTTCTTCATAATATTTATGATTTATTTCTCTCCATATGTAGTAGACTGCAACTGCAAGAATTATTTTTCAAATGTAATATTTTTCTAATTTTGCCGAGTATTTATCTTTATTACACTTAAAACATGAAGGAATGGTCTCCATATCTCAAATCAATTTTGATGTCCAACTTTTCAATTGTTCCCTTGTGTTTCTGGTAAACTTGCACTCAAAAAAAAATTGTTTAAAATATTTTGTATGTGGGAAGAATTCATATTGCATGTTATTTGGAGTTGTAAAAAGGCAATCTCTGGTCCAGATTCTGCTGCATTTGGAGATCCATAGGAATGCAGTGTATTTCAGGATATGGAGTAATCTAGATAAGAATTTAGTCTATGTTTTGGAAATCATATTACTTTAGTCTATGTTTTAGTTCTTCTTATATTATTTCCGGATAAAAATTTATAGACCTCCATAATTATTTTTTCATTATCGCCCCACACATTGAGCAATGATTCAACATGCTTAGAGTCACTTATTTTTTCAATTAATATATCTCTAATCAAGATTGGGGATTTTCAGAAAGATGGATTTTATTTGGCTAGTTAGTATTCTCAAAAGGTTAGTAAATTTTAATAAAAGTGATGGATCTATTTAATCCAAAAAGAATCATTATTTTTATTAGTCCGTCAAAAGTTTTTGATAAAAAAAGACTTATTCCAGTTTAATAATTCAAGGATACTAAGCCCTCCTTTAGAGGTGGACATGCATACTTTATCCTATGCTTCTTTGGGCCTAAATCTGCTCGTTTGTAGATCACCCCATAGAAATCTTCTACATATATTTCAATTACATTAAGACTGGATGAAAGTAATAGGAATACCCAAAACCAATATCCTTCTATATATTGAATAACAGTGCACAATAATTCTAGTCTTCCAGCAAAAGAAAGTATCTTACTAGTCCATTGATGGATGACTGATATAATCTTAATCAGTAATATCGAGAAATGAGCAGTAATTAATCTGTTTGATGATAGTGGAACACCAAGCAAAGTGAAAGGGAGGGATCCTTCACTAAATCCAGAATCTTTAATTATTTCCTCCTTCATAATAGTGTTTATTCCTCCAAAGAAAATATTTGATTTGGAGGGATTATTATTTAATCCAGAAGTAGTAGTAAATTTACTTAGTGTGTCCAAAATAATCTTTATTGAAATAGTATTTTTCTAGTAAAGATAATTAGATCATCTGTAAAAGGCGAAGCCTTCGAGCATTATTACTTTCGTAAGTAATCTAGATAGATATTTAATGCAAATGGCAAAGATGAGGGGTTAATAGGTATCTTTGTCTTAACTAGAGGTGTCAAACGGGCCGGCCCGGCCCGGCCTATTTTTTAGGGCATGACCGTGCTACCGTGCCGGGCCTGGCACGGTTTAAAAATAGCCGAGCCCGACACGGCTCGTAGGCACGGCAGGCCGTGCTGTGCCATATCGGGCCCGCTCAGGCCTGGCCTGGCCATATGGGCTAGGGCAGAGGCAGACCCGAGATGCAGAAATTTTTTTTTTTAAATTTTAGATATTGTAATTCTTAAGTGTATAGTATTAAATATAAATATTTTTAAAAATGTTAAAAATAAAAATTAATTAAAAAAACAAAGTTTAGAAATTTTTTTTTTATCAAATTCAAATTAGTTTAATTTTTATTATAATTATTAATTATATATTAAAGTTATTAATAATTAAAAATAAAATTTAAATCATAAAAAAAATAAATCAATACATTATGTTAGTAAAAATAAAAATTAAAAAAAAATTAAACAACACAAATGAAAAATTACCAATCATCCATTTGAAACCGAAAGTCCGAACAAAACAAATATCAGTTTCAACACAACGTACAAACAAATCGTACAAATACAATCAATAAAAAAACATCGAAAATAAAAAACAACAGATCATCATCAATCGTCAATCGGCATATCATGAGAATCATCAGCCGCAACATCAAGATCAGTATCATATGGATCATCATCATCGGCAATCAACTCCTCCACCATCGTAGTGTATGTGGATGCGACTGCAGTGCCTGTCCCAGTCTCAGCTCCAGCACGATCATGGATGCTAAACCTCGATTCCTCCCAATCCTTCAAACAAGCCAAGGCCTCAACCATATCTGGACGTAATCTCGATCTCCTATCCGAAATCACGTTCACTACAACAGAAAAAGCAGACTCCGTTGTTACGCTCGACACCGGAGGAGTCAGTAGATCTCGTGTCATCCTAGATAGCACGGGAAAGGTGGACTTTATGATTTTCATCACTGTAATAAATCAAGATTCTTAGTATCAGAATGTGATAGGATTGAGCAGTAATCGGTATCTAAGTACCGAGACAGCTCGCTCATATGTGATGGTCCATTCATACGTTTCCCCCTCACTAGCTGAATGGAAAAATCATAATCTCCGAACATGATATTAATGTCCGTAATCACAGTCTCACTACTACCACCACTATACCTAGTATCGTAGTATGTGAACAAGTCAGTCAACTTCTCGTGAATGAACCCTTTAGGTGGCTCTTCCAGGTTCATGCACGAGGAAATGAAAGTCAGGGTGTTTTCTACCCCTTCCACCTTAACCCTAGGGTCCATGCATGCAACGAGGCAATAAAGAGATGAAACGATGGACCAGTACTTCAAGTACTTAGTCTCCATCTCTGCAACCATATGGCTAAGCGTCGGGTCAGCTCGATACTTCCTAAACATGCTACTAATATTGCATATGCACCGGAGTGCAATACAAGTCGTGGGCGTATAAATCGACGAACACGTGTTCGTCGTGTCATAAAAAATCTTTAGGATTTTCATAAATAAAATTCCTGAAGTCCAGTCAGTGTCGTCAATAATAAGTTCGTCACTCTTACTATTGACGTAGTCGGATATCACGTGTTCGTATCCAACATAAGATTCCAACATCAGGTACGTGTAATTCCAATGATGTCTTACATCCGATTGGAATTTCTTCTTCTTAAGATTCCCAGACAAACAGAAATTTCCAAACTCTTATTGTCTGTGAGGAGTGCGAATATATTTTACTACATTGCGTATATTATCCAACGCGGGGGAACACACCTTCATACCCCCTTGAACAATCAGGTTAATCACGTGACACATGCATTTGACATGAAAGATCTCTCCTAATGGTGGGTCTCTAATATTCCTAACAAACATATTGATCGCTACTCCATTATTGAAAGCATTATCGAATGTGACACTAAAAATTTTATTTTGAATTTTATATTCCCTAAAGATTTTTATCATACACTCAAAAATGGCTGGGCCATCATGAGGATGAAGAATCTCAGTGAATCCTAAAATTTTTTTATTGATTGTCCAGTTAGAATCTACGTAGTGACTCGTGAGACATGCATAAGAAAAATCATCGTGACTTGTCCATATATCGGACGTCACGGACACCACTCCACTATATGCCATAAATTCTTTAATTATTTTTTATTTTTCTAACTTATATATCTTTAGTATGTCATTTCTAGATGTGGACCTAGGAATCCTACAATAGGAAGACTGTAAATAAGTTTGCATGATGCGCACTTAGAGGTGTCACCGGGCCGGGCCGGCCCGGCCCGGTACGTTTTTAAACCGTGCCTGGCCCGAGCTGTGCCGTGGCACGACACGCCGGTACGGGTTCTTCCCGTGCCAGTTTCATGCGGGCACGCGTGGGCGTGACTCGGCCCCTCCTGAATAAAATACCGCGGGTCGGGTTTGATTGGATCTCGACCCGCGGTCTCGACTCCCGACCCGGCACGGCACGGTACAGGAACCGTGTCGTGCCTAGCCCGG
Source organism: Sapria himalayana (assembly GCA_029783825.1). Taxonomy (NCBI): domain Eukaryota; kingdom Viridiplantae; phylum Streptophyta; class Magnoliopsida; order Malpighiales; family Rafflesiaceae; genus Sapria; species Sapria himalayana. The sequence goes on from JAREIK010002830.1 coordinate 532,517, forward strand.
CATGGTAGCACGTTCGTGCCCTAAAAAAATGGGCTGGGCCGTCCCGGGCCGGCCCGTTTGACACCTCTATGCGCACTACCATTGGTTCTTCCAAAAATCTGATCAGAAGACTCATCAATGTGATGAGCCTGGCCATGCCGTCCCCACCCAACTCGCTGGAGTATATGAAGGGAGTAAACTTTGAGACTGAACTCGATCCAGTCTCAAAAAATGTAGTGCCAAGTTGGGTTTGCCTAGGATCTAAGGGTCCATATTTTTTGGTGCATAATTCGGCATGCCTCTTAAGGTGCCCAGTTCCAAATGAACTCTTACATGTTAATAATCTCATACAATATTTGCACTGTGCCATTTCTTGTTCCTCACCCCTAATATTTTTTTGTGTTATGATTTTAAAATGAGTCCAAACTATAGAAGTACTCATAGTTTTTTTGTTTTTTAGAACTTTGGGTTGAGACGACTGGAGAAACCAAAGTTTTAGCAGCCTTAGACCTCTGTGTAAATTATTCATTTTTTAAATTTAAATACATGTCAAGTGTATTTGTCATTTTTTCCTAATTTTTTAGAGAGAGAAACTATAGAGAGAGAAAGTAAAAAAAGCGTAAAATAAATTACCCGGTAAAAGCAGTGAGGTCGATCATGTGCACGGTGTACCGCAGCAAGCTCTAATGTTCAAAACTTAAGCCGAGTTTCACGAAAATCCAAGCTGAAAATAAAATCCCGAGGCCTGAGAGAGTGAAGCACGGTTTATGTGAGAGAAAGAGAAAGATTTGAGAGAATATATGTTTTTGAAAAACATAAGTGTTAAAGGGAGGGGAGTAGAATTTATAGATTAAAGATATTAATTTTTTATAAAAAAAGATATTTTTTTTATATTTTTTTGAATTTTTAATAATTATTTAGGGGGCAGAATCACGAGGACTGTTGGATTCTGCCCACTAGCCTTGGAGGCGAATCCAACGGCTGAAAATTAATATTAACTACATATTTTCTTTTCCCATTGGGATTGGGTCGGGACCGAGGGTCGGGTCCAATCAGACCCAACCCGCGGTCTTTTATTCGGGAGGGGCCGAGTCACGCCCACGCGTGGCCGCCTGAAACCGGCACGGGAAGAACCCGTGCCGGCGTGCCGTGCCATGGGCCGAGCTGTGCCGGGTCAGGCACGGCACGGGCCAGGCACGACACTGCTTGTGCCTAACCCGGGCACGGCATGGGCCCGGGCACGGCCGAACCATGCCGTGCACGTGCCGGGCCGGCCCGGTTGACACCTCTAGTCTTAACCCATTTTCTCTTGGAAAAAGCCATGCTATCTTTCATTAATAGCTATTGAAAATGAGGTAGTTGATACATATTCATAGATTATGTCAACAAATCTTCTTGAGAAATAAAAATCTATAAGAGCTTCATTCAGAAAACTTCAATCCACTGTGTTGAATGCTTTCTGAAGATAAATCTTGAGAAAATATCTTTGTGATATTTTTTTCTTTGCATATTTTCTAATCGGGTTTTGTGCTAGTAGAAAATTGTTCGAGATCAGTCGATCATTTATATATGTAGTTTGGGCTGAGTTAATTAAATCTCCAAGAACTTATTTAAGTCTTGAGGTAATTAGTTTTGAAATGAGCTTATATAATATATTACAGCATAAGATAGGCATGTAATCTTTAGTTTAAGAGACATAAGAGGACTTGGAAATTAGTGTTATATATGTATGATTAATTTGTTTTAATATTCTTTCAGAATAAAAGAAGATGTGTTTAACAATAGTTATGTCGTTCCCAATATGATTCCATGCTCCTTTGAAAAATTTTGGTGAATATTCACTTGACCCTGATGATTTTGCATTTTCCATGGAGAATAAGACTTCTTTTATCTCTTTTTCCGAGAAGATAAAAGATCAAAGATTGTGTTCTGATTCTTGAAGTATTTGCCCTTAGGTGACAGCAGCTTCGCATATGCTTACTCTGTCTATTAAAGATCCTAACAAGTTTTTATAGTATTCTACAAATGCTTCAGATATTTCCTCATATGAAGTTGTGTATTCTTCATTTTCCTTTATTATTGTTACTATATCATTTCTTTACAGCTTTGTATTTGCCAAAACATGGAAAAATTTTGTATATCTGTCATTCTGTTTTAGATATTCAAACATAATTTTTTGTCTAAGAAAAGATAATTTTGTTTTCTCCATATTTCTCATTTTTATTCTTAAGCTTGTTTCTTTCTTTCTAAGAGTTTCAGTAGGGGATTCTAGTATTTTTCTTTGAATAATTTGAAGGGACTTCCTTGCAAGATATATTCTCTTGCTAATGTACCCAAAATGCATTTTGTTAAAGTTTTTTTTGCGTGGCTCTTTCAATATTTTCAAATTATTGATCAACTGGAACATTATTTTTCCTTAGACTTTTTGTCTCCATGTGTTGTGCAAAATTAGATGAACTCCTTATGCATAAGCCATATATTACAAAAGTTAAATGTAATCTTCCTATTGTGTGCTCTAATTTCAATTGATAAGAGGATCATACAATGATCTGAGAAAATTTCTAGTGTGCACGAGTGCCCATAGAGAGATTAACTCATTATTGATTTATCATTGCCCTATCAATTTTGACTGAGATTTTTTCATTCGTCCAAATAAAGTAGGAACCTGAAGAAGAGATGTCTTCAAGACTTAGTACAGAGCTACAATTTACAAAATCTTTACATTCGTAGGTTGTAACTACTCTACATCCATTCTTATCTACTAATGAGAAGGGAGAATTGAAATCACCCATAATAACACATGGATAATTTTCTTAAGTACCTTTCTTAATTCGATTTTCTCATAGAGTTCTCATACTAACAATCGAGTGAAAACCATAAATAATTATTAGTCTAAGATTTATCCTATTCATTTTATCCAAGATATTTAGATGAATATGTTGGGGAGAAGAGTATATTTTCTTAATATTAATAGTTTGTCTGTCACACATCACCATAATATATATATCAATTTAATGACATAAGAAATTATCTACATAATCAAAATATTTGAACTTTGATTTCATTAACCATGTAATTTTCTCTCGACTTAGTTTTGCTTCGATAATTATAAATATATATATCTGGTAAGCCTTGATGAGTCTGGTAACTTCCTTGTGCTTGATTAGACAATTAAATCCCCTAGCATTCCAACTAGCAATTTTCATTAAGATTAATGCACTTTCTTTCTGCTTCCGCCTTTCTATGTTTTCCACGCATATCATAACAATTATAATATCATACATCAAAGTGGCAGGCCCCACACAATCCCCCTTTGCCACTTCCGTGGATGTGCCCATCATCAAATATTACATAGAAAATCCTCACCAACAAGTGTGAGGTTATAAATATGTCACCCTTATAATTTCTCATACAATGACTCGTAGATATAGCAATGATATATGTCACCCTTACAATAAGATATCCCAGAGACTTTGAATTCGTCCTTATTTCATATGTTATCCTTCTTCCCATTCTTATTACATAATCTATCATTACATATGTCTCCTTTTCATGCAAGTGTGATCCAGATAAGCCTAGAATGCATTCATACTTTTCATACAATATAATTTACATATTATAAGATATGTCAGCATAATTTCATAGCGATTCTAATAGATTTGTCATATTGAGACTTATCCAATTAGATGATTTAGCATGTTCCATAGTATTGATGCCCCCTTTCTACAATTTCAGGAACTAGGGCTCATCATTAGAGCCGATCAGCTCATATGTTGTTTCAGGTGCTTCTTAATTTTTAATTTTAACATTCATCCAGAAGCACATAATGAGCCACATATCATATATTGGACCTTCACAAGCATACATGGGAAAGTCATTGTTAGGCCATGAGTCTACAAGTGTTTTTATAGATTTTTCTACGTGTGCTACTTATACATGCATGCTATATATTTCCTCCAAATAGGATAAGTAACTAGCCACTGCATATGATTTCTCCATGTGCACTCTCAGAAATCAAATAAACAAATCAATCATACATTCATACATGTTTCCAACTTTAAAAGTTATCCTGCATGTGTGAATGAGGCAAGGCCAGTATGAAGCTAGCCTTACCCCTTTCTTGGTGGCACCTTGGCATTCATTTGTTGGATGTGTTATACACAGAAGCATACATGCCTTACATAGACTACACAGAAGCATATCATCCATGTCTAGATGTGCTCATACCTCTCCCCAATAAACCCTTAGAATAGGAGAAGAAAAACTTATAAACCATCCTCCAAAACTCCAGTTATAGTACCTCTAGGTAAAAGAAAAACCATACCTCTTCGTCTCAAAAATATGAGAGCTGAGAACTCTCGAATCCCATCTAGTAAGGACCATATAGGACAGTATTTCTTTGTATTATCTTGCTCTTATTTCTTAGGTTTAGGAGGATCATTCTCTTGGTGTCGCCAATTCTTTCTATTTTTTTCATTGGTCTAGCCAATGTGAATCTCTTTTTTTCATTTTTTATTTGTTGAGTATTGCTTTCTCTCTCTTTTTGTGTGGTGTGATATGAGCTTTCTCCTCTTATGGATTTTGCATCTTCTTGAGAGGCTGAGATTTGGGTTTCCTTTATAGATGTGTTTATCTCTATCTATTTATTTGGGCAAAGACTTTTGGGTGATGCTGTGGGGCTTTGGGGCACTTCTTTCTCTATATTTAGATTTTTCTTTTTTCTTTCAATTGCTTGACGAGTGCCTAAATATCGAGTAATAGTTGTAAAATATGGACAGATTTTTGTATACAATCGGTTGAAAAATCATAGTACCATCTAGGAAATTTAAAATGATTTTCTTTGGTAATTGATTATTCAAAAATTCATTTCAACTAACACTCTTGTATATGCAACTTTGGATATATCGATACGAAGAGGTTACTTTATTAATACGAAGAGGTTGTCCAATACAACACATGGTTTTGCATAAATCTATTTGATTCCAAAGGTATATCGGGAAGTTAAGGAATTTCCCCCAAATAGGAATTTTTGTCATTTTCTTCAACCCATAATGAAAACTCACAGTGAGAGACTTGGCATATAAGGGTCTATCGAATACTAGATAAGGTCCAGGCCCTAGCACCTCTTCCTTATCATGAGAGTTTTCAAAAGAAGTTGTCCTAAGTTTCTCGTAAAAAAATATCTTATTACTACTAGTTAGTATTTCTAGATCTTCATTCCATGGAGTATGTCATCGCGTTTAAAGAAAACGTGGCCTTTGATGTTTACTAGGGAAATATGATAGCTTGGAGGAGTTAGCCAAGGTCCTATTCCTTGATTACTCCAAGGGGACCTTATTCTTCCTAAATGTTTTAGGGTGGGGTGGTTCTACATATATCCCATTACCATGCTTATTATAAATGGAAATGTTCATCGTCATAATATTTTCAATACTGTCAGTATCAAATTGGCGTGGGAATGATTGACTCCAATGAATTTCAATATAATTTTTAATAAGGTTACTAGTATTATGCATAATCAAATAGTTATTACCGAGTTCCTTAGCTTAAGGTGATTTTTCACCCCCAAATCAATGGCTAGCATGAGTTTTGATTGTATCCATGCTCTTGTCATGATGTGTAACACCAACAGAGAGCATACATTGATGCCTTCCATGATTTTTCTCATTTGGAGTAGAAGAAACATGTGATTAAACTTTATTTTCACATTTTTGTCCATCCAATTCATATTCATCCATGTTTTTAAAGTTATTTTTTGGTAAAAACTCATTTGGATCCATGAAAATCTTACCAAAGAAAGTTTTTCGAGAATCATCATCATTGATTAGGTATTCTATTACTAGTATTTGTCTTTGATACAACTTCGGGGATAAACTATTGTTGCTTCGGGACTCCATGACACTCGGTGGAGTTTCATGTAGCCTTTCAGCTGTGCTCGGATATTTACGAGGATTCTTAGGGTTACTTGAGTTAGCTGGTCCTTTTATAATATCCACCTGTTTTGTTAAGTGAACCAAAGGAAAATTTCTAAGTCTCAAAATCTTGTTTCACTTTGATCCATTATAGAATCAAATGTGCAAGAAATTTCAGAATTATGATGAGGGTTTTGGAAGGGAAAATCAGGAGGGAGAGGGGAAAGACGGCGTGATTAGGGTTTTGATAGGTAAGATTGTCACAACTTATTTTGTAGAGTTATGACTAAGAAAAGATATTGTGTATTTTTATAATTTTCTCATATGTCAGAGTGTAAAATATTGAATAAATCCTTACTTAAGGTAGACTAACAAGCATGATAGGAAGTTCTGGTATATTTTCCTAACTGACTTGCCTGACACTCTATGGTAGAAATACTTTTAACCTTACTGTATATTTTTCTCAATTTGATCAATGATGGATGCTTATATTTAGAATGAAATAATAAAAGGTACAATACACTCAAAAACTTATTATAAAATTCTACCTTAGAAGAGAACATATTTCACTCTGCTCAATCTTTAAGGAAGTTTTTCTTAAAGTCTTCTAATCATACCAACAAATGTCAAAAGAAAAATAAAATAAAAATAGAGTTTAGTTGCGTCGAAATAAATTCATATTAAAAAGATTAATATAATAATCAAGAATATGTAAAATATACCGAAGAATAATGAAGTCAAGATAAATACCATCATACCAAATAAATTTTAAAGAATTATCATTATTTATCATAATATTTAAGGAATAATAATAAAATATAGCAAAAAGAAAAAAAAAATGACTTATAATATGAATAATAAATAATGAGTAAATAATCTATGAGTTTGATGTAAAAGAACAAGACATAAAAAGTTATAGTACTTGGAGGTTAGAAATGGCATATTGCTTTCTTGTTGGGATAAAATATTGGATATTCCCCTTCAACAAGAGTTATAAAAAGATAATTCTTTGAGGATCCCTGGATGACTCTAGTTGTCAATATGTCTCAATATTATATACTATTCTTAACATTCTTTGTGAAAATATGACGTAAGAGATGTAATCCACGAGCTTGAAATGAGGGAACAAGACATAAAAGCTATAAAACCTAGAGGTTTGGAAAGACATGTTGCCCACTAGGCTCCAATAGATCATCCTACTGAACTTCTCCTCTCTGCAACATTCAGCATACTATAGATTTGTTGCCAGGATATAATGGCTAGAGATGATAGCTAGCGCATATGAGTAGACAATTGTGCAATCAACAAGATAACTATCAAATATTAGTTTCCCATTCTTTGGATAGATTTTTATATTGGGCTATGATGGTTTGAAGATGGATTTGAAGGGTGGGTATCTTCAAACATGATTAAGGCTTTTGAAGAAGTAAAGAAAAGGTTAATTGAAGCACCTATGGCTGTGGGAATTGGAGGTGTACTCGGTCATAAAGGGCATCATATCTTAGAGATGAGAATTATAAGGCACATCTTAATATAAAAAGTAAGTTTGTTGATTTTAAGGAAGGAGATATGATCATAGTGAGGATAAGATATGAACAATATCCTAAAGATATATATACAAGAAATTTCACGCAAGAAGAAGGAAGAAGAAGATGTCATCACAGTAAGACAAACCCAACATCATTATAATTTTTGACATGTTGTAAACTAGATTAAAATTATTCAAGTTGGGTTGAGTCTTACATTTAGGGATATGGGGAGTCACCATGTTCTATTTTTTAGATCTCAAATCCTATTGGTTCGACCTAATTTTTTGTCCTTTTTGGTTTGTTCAAGTTAGGTCAAGCAGCTCTAATTGTTTGACATAATATTTGTGGATAATAATCATAACATGGATGATTATAAGTGGGTTTTTCTTAGCTTAGTTGTCTTAGATTTTTACTTGTGATTAAGATTACTTGTTTTATTGAGTATATTCATCTTTCATAATAAAGATATGCTTTAAATTTTATTTTAGGAATTAGAATTTAAATAATTAAGTTATAAGCTAGCAAATTCTCTTCTTAATTTATGTATAGACTCTAATTCTAATATCAATGTAATTAATAGCTCAACTGCACACAAGAGAATCATAAAATTGATAAATAATTTGATAGTTATCACATATAATATTATATGTATTATAAAAATAGTAATTTTTTTTGCATATTTTTTTTGTAGATTTATATGAACATAATTTTTTACTTTGTGAAATATGTGTAAAGAATATACTGAGACTTGAAATTTATTTTTGTTATGGACATTATTGATTATATGAATTATTTTTTGCTTTGTAAGATTCATGTTGCTTGATATATTATTTCTAAGGTAATTTTATTCTAATGAACAAAACATATTAAAAATTATTCTTAATCTTGAATAATATTTGAATAATAATAATTATTGAATAATATTTTTTGAAAAATAAAATTGTATTTAATCATACTATATTTTATTCATGATTTAACTTAACTCTATTTAAAATAAAATAAAATAAATATATAAAATAAAAAAGTTTAGTATTAATAAAATATATCAAGTAATGTAATTAATTGTTTGCAGATGAAGAGGTTTTGCTCCTGCACACAAAAGTTGACCTTGTGATAACTCTTGGTGGTGACGGCACTGTTCTCTGGGTGTGCTTCTTGTCCTATCTCTGCTAAAGTTTTTTTTTTTGTGAACTGCTACGTCTTGATCATCATTGTTTCCACTTTCTAGGCTGCATCACTATTTAAGGGTCCGGTACCCCCTCTTGCTCCTTTCTCATTGGGGTCTCTCGGCTTTATGACCCCATTTCGTATCCTTGTTTGTGCATTTTTTTTGGAATTAAAAAATGCAAATTTGAAGTTGAAAATGCATTTGTGTTTTTTTAGGTTATTTTACAATAAGTGAAGGTGATATAGGATTTGAACAAATAAACTTAGTATACTTGTTTTAGTTGCAAATATAATTATGACTTGAGATTTATTTGCCTTAATTATGAGATTAATTGATTTGATTATGCAATAACAAGTGGATTATATTAACATTTAAATCTTTGTATTTTATTTTTTTAACTTGGTTCATAAGATTAGCTTATAAATTGATTATTTATTTTGATCAAAGTTATTTCGATGAATTATCATCGTCAAAGTATAATTTTGATTTAATTGAAATTGCTCATATGAATTTTAATTTTTTAAGCATTATGATTTTCATATAAATCCATACAAAAATTCAAATTATATATGTTTTTTATATTTATTTTTATCTAAATATTTTTTTGTTTGAAGTATATATGATATCTTTTTTATATGATCAAATCACATATGATTATAATTATTAAATCGAGATTCGAATCGATAATCAGAATGTTTGATTAATGAATCGAGAATTAAATCTTTTTGTGATTTTTTTTACGTTAATTAATTTATATTTTCTATCGTTATCAATTTTTTTTTTTGATATTTTAATTTTTATTTTTCTGAATTTTTTGGTATTTTATTGTTTTTTCACGTTAAATTCTTAATACCAAATGGTTAAGTTTTTTGTATGATTTTTTGGGTATTTTGTTATTTTTTCTATAGTTAATAATTTTTTTTTGATATTTTAGTTTTTTTTTTGACTTTTTGAGGATCTTATTCTCTTGAGAATCGGTATTAAATCGAATCGTAAATCATATGATTTTAATAGTAGTGCGTATGTAATTTTTTTTTATTTTATCTTATATGGGTATTATACCTTAATATTTCTTAATTTTTTTTATTTATAATATTATTTTTGTGAGTTTTTCTATATAATTATTTTGATACGTGTACCTCTTTTATGATCATCTTGTAAATATCATCATATATAATAATCTAATATTATTAATCACGAAACATTTTTTCTTTAATAATTTTCTTGTAAAATTTTTCTTCTAACCTGATGAATATTCTTCTATCACATAACATACTTGATGATATCTTTAATTTCATCTTACTTATTTTAATCTTATCTCTCTCACACATACGAGCGCGCGCGTGCACACACACACACACAATATATATATATATCTGTATATTAATTATGTTATATTTGAAATTATAGATGCTAAATATTAAAATATATATATTTTATTTGAGATATTGATGTTTTAATTTTTAATTGAATTTTATCTTCTTTGTGATTCAAAGTTAAAGTGACAAATTAAATATTTTATTTTCGATCAATTAATTTTAATATTATTCCAATTAACATTTATTAAGTATTTTCAATAAATTAGGATTTGATTATTAGAAATTTGAATAAATTAGAAAAATAGAATTATTAGGTAATCCCTGATTGTGAAAGATTCTAAGGTTAGGATTTCCTTTTTTTTTTTCCTATATAAATTGATTTATTAGCATTTATGTGTAATAAATAAATAGAATATTTTACAGTCCTCTCTCTCTCTCTTTGTGTGTGTGTGTGTGTAACAAATATATATTACTACATGATATTGGAGTCTTAGTGTCTGATCATGTATCTTAAGGCCACCATGGTTGGTTCTAGTTGATCACTTTGGATGCTAGCAATAAAGTGACATTTTTTGGAGGGAGGAGGCCAACCGGTGGTTGTTTCTCTTTCTGAGAATTCTCTTCAAATATCATTCCCAAATTGAACGGTAAAATTTATCTTGAGTGGTGTCAGTTTGTGTGGTTGGTGGTTGACTACAAAGGGGAACTTGACTATTTGAACGACAAGGTGAAACCGCCAGCCATTGATGATCTAAAGGCCTCTGTGCGACCATTGTAGAAGGCCCTGGCATACCTGGGAAACCTTCTGGAAACTGCATGGGAAACCAGTTAATTGGAATAAAAATTCGAGCAGTGGCAGCAAGTCAGAGGGCAGTATCCATGCGTTTCAAGTGACCACTTCTTACATAAAATGCTCCAGTCTCAATATTTGGAAATTTTAACCCTTCTCGTTCACTAGGTAAATCAAGTAAAACTGGCATGATTGGGCCAGACGTGATTTCGTCCTTGCCCCAGCCCTGGACAGGCAGCGGCCAGCACCATGTCACAGACTTGGGCTAATCACTAAGCTCCCATGTTGTACCTTGGCAACTCACCCCTCGGGTGTTACTAAATCAACCTGCAACTAGCTTGGCAAGCTAAGCTTGGCTTGAACCTACGCCTGGAAAAATAAGAGATCTCAAGAAAAAACTCAAAAGAAAGAAAAGATTTTTTATTGAAGAAATGAGAAATTTTCAACTTGGTGATTTGTAAATGAGACTACCAACTCCTTATATACATATATATATGAATGTGTTTAGAATCTTTGAAGGTTCTTTATGAGCCTAAAGAATTTTTAGAGTATTTTATCATTTTTATATTTTAAAGAGGTCTTTAGAATGATTTCCTTTCTTTCATGCTATTCCACAAGTGTGGATTTTTTCAGAATTTTCTAGAACTTTTCATATTCTTCTATTATAGGGAAGACTCTCCAAGTTTCTAAAATCTTTTTATCTTCTTATATAGAATCTCATAAGGTCATTAATCTTTATTTTATCAAAAAAAAAAAAAAGTTGTCCATGAGTGAGGGTGTGATTTTTTTTCACCATTTGTAGATATTCTCGACAATATCTTACCTGAAACTATTTGATTTATTCTTGAAACTATCAAAATATCATTGTTGGCTCCTAGTTGGTACCTAGCCAACTTTATATTTGGGTAGTTATTTTCATTTTACTAAGTATTTATTGTAGGACTAGAAGATATTTTTCCTCGAGACTTTGTCTACCATAATGTTGTCTATCTCTTTATCATAAGATATCACTATTGTTGTGTGTACCCTTTTAGAAATTTATTGATCTGAATCATATTTATTTTCTTGATAAGACTTTAAATTACTAACGTGAAAATGTGATGAATTTTTATTTTTAATAGTAGCTCAACCTTGTAAGAAATCATATCAGTCATTTCCAATATAAGAAATGAGCTTTTGTATTTTTTCACAAGACCTTTATGTACTTTTTAAATAAGGTTTGAACTATTGTAGTATGAGCTCGACAAGTATTAAGTCTCTAACTTAGAAATCTGTATGTCTTCTCTTCTTATCAGTCCTCTTAGTTATCTTTCTAGTAATATTTTTCAGATATGAGCGTACTATGTAAATCTGTTTGTGTCACTCCTTAGTGAGTTTATAGGCTGGTGGATTCTTTTTTGTATATCTTCTGGTCTAAGTGTGAGGAGTCACTGATTGTTATCCAATGACTATCTCGAACGAAATCTTTTTTGTTGCGTTGCTTCTTTGTAGATTGTATGAGAATTGAGCTACATCTAATAATTTAGTTCAGTCAGTCTAATTAACACTTATAAAATGTCTTAAGAATAACTTTAGTAGCGCATTCATTCGTTTTGTCTGCCCATTGGTATGAGGGTCAAAGTTACTAGACAAGTGAAGCTTTGTACCTATGAGTTTAAAGTGTTTTGTTCAAAATTTTCTAGTGAATCATAAGTCGTGATCACTGATGATGAACTTTGGTAATCTCTAATATTTAATCATGTTCTTGAAAAATAGCCTAGTCATCTCTTTTACTGTGCAATTCTTCGGGGTTATTATGAAGGTTGCATATTTTAAAAATTGGTTTATCACTGCTATTGTAAATCTATATCCCTAGGACTTGGGTAAACCTATGATGAAGTCAATAGTGATGTTCTCCTAAGGCTACTCTGCTATAAGTAATGGCTCCAACAATTCTCTTAGTTGGTATTGCTCTATTTTATCCTATTGGCACACAAGACAAGTCATCACATAAGTTTTAATATTATCTTGTATTTGTGATCAGTAGTAGATAGACTCTAGTAGTGTCCTCATGCATTATTTTCTTGAATGTCCAAATTATTTGGAGTCATGATACTCCTTGATGTGTTTCATTCTGATACTTTCTCATGCTTAGGCATGTAAAGTTGCTTTCTCTTTGTGTAGAGTAGATCACTATCTACTCAAAATGGACTTGTCTTTCTCTCGTGAACTAAGGACATGAGACTCTTAGCTATTGGATCTTGTTGTAACCTATTCTTTATCAGGTATATCAATTATCATCTATCCTTAGGGCTAATTAGTCATGAATGCTAGCTTTGTCTTACGACTCAAGACATTGGCTATGTGATTAATTATATCTGATTTATACTCCAATGTGCATTAAACTCACAGCCAACAAGATTTTTCATCTTGTCTGCTCAAGGGTTAACTTCTTATGGATTTGAAAGTAGCCAGTAGAAATATTGTGTATTTTTATAGAGGTGATAATCAGGCCGGCCCGGCACGAGGCACGGCACAGTTCAGCCGTGCCTGGGCCGGCCGGCACAGAAAAATTCCGTGCCCGGGCCCATGCCGTGCCAGGTGTCCCGTGAGCCCGACCCCACGATGGCCCCTCCCGCAAAAAAGACCCCGGGTCAGGTCTGATTTGACCCGACCCGTAAGGACATGCAAGCCCGAGCGGGCCATGCAAGGCACGAGACGGCCCGTCGTGCCTACGGGCCGTGCCGGGCCCGGCTATTTTAAACCGTGCCGGGCCAGGCATGGCACGGTACAGTAACTGTGCCTGGCCCGGCACGGCGGCACGCTCGTGCCCAAAAAATTTAGGCCGGGCCGGACCGGCCCATTTGACACCTCTATGCCGTACCGTGCCGAAGCCAACTGGGCCTCATGCCTGGCCCGGCACAGTACCGTTAACACGGTACCTCGGCACAAGTCGAGAAACTGAATTTTTTTTAATTAGGGTTACGAATGCGCCGAAACCCTAATTTTTTTTGAATTAGGGGTTCGGTGCGACGGCACACAACCGAACCCCTAATTTTTTTTATATTAGAGGTTCGGCCCGACCAGGTCGAACCTGGCAGATTCATGCTGCGGGCCAGTGCCAGGCTGACCTCCACAAAATTGTGCCGAGCCAGGCACGGTACGGTATAGTAACCATGTCGTGCCTGTCTCGACACGAAAGCATGGTCGGGCCGGTCCGGCACGTCCCGTTTGACACCTCTATATCTTTATTATAAAGTGCGAATGTGACCCCAACAAATATTATCTCCATATTTACAAGCAGTTGATGATCAATGTCATTTTCTTCTCTAAATTGTTTATTATTTTTTTGTGTTATTAAACCTGTATCTTTTAAAAGTTATGGGATATCTTTCCTGTATAAAAATTTCTCCAATAGTAAAGTTAGAGGCATCAATGTATACTTCAAATATTTTAGTATGGTTAAGTAGTGTCAACATGACTCTTCCATTATGGTTTCTTTTAAGTCTTTAAATGCTTGTTGGCTTTTTTCCATCTTGTGTTCATATCTTTTTTATCTTAAACAAAGTTGTCAATAAAAATTCTCTTGTTGAATATCTCGTGATAACTCATTGGTAGTTAGCTAGGTTCAAGAAGGATCTTAGTTGTGTTATCACATCCTTGATGTGATGTCCTAGAAGCTTATTCTCAAGTAAACAAGTATTTCTTTTTCTTCACATATAGTTTGTTTTGTCTTAACAGATGGAATATTTTTCTTAAATGATTAACATGTTTTTTTAAGATGTTACTATATTTAATTATATCATTTAGATATATTATCATAAACTTGTTTAAAAAAGAATAAAATATTTTATTCATCGAGGTACAAATTATTGCAGACACATTAGTAAGACCTAAAGTATCATTAGAAACTTACAAGAGTTGTACCTAGTCACATACGTATTATTTGACTCATCTCTTTCGTATATCCTTACTTAGTAGTATTCCGATCATAAGTCCAACTTAGTAAAATATCTTACTGTACTAAGTTTATCAAATAGATTGGCAATAAGAAAAATGATGTATTTATTCTTAACAATTATTCTGTTAAGCATTTGATAGTCATTTATGAGTACTATCATGAAATTGATCTTGTTTTCCCATGACATGATCTTTATAATCACTCCACAAGTTTTTTCTTGTGATATTTTGGTAGCAGAGTTGATTGTCGTGAGCAACTTATCTTATTGGATGTCTAAAACATGAGTCTCCTTGCCTTCTTTGATATAAAGTTGTCTGTTATACCATAGTTATTTAATGCTTTGGTGGATATCTCATTTTTCTTCAAATTTACATACATGATTCTTTCTTGATATAAAGTTGTTTGTTATGTCACAAGATTATATTTTTGACCTCAAGTGTGCATTATTATCCTCTTGATTGGTCTAGAGGTGTCAATTGGGTTGGAAGGCTCGTGCATGATCCATGGCACGGCACGATCTAGAATCGTGCCTTGTCTCAGATCATGCTGCCCTGTGGCATGGCTCATGCTATGCTGGGTGGGAGCGAGTCGTGATTCATGCATGGCCAGACATGTCTCACTCGGTGGCATGGTCCACCGGCTTGGGGATTCAAGATCAGCTTTGGGTCAATGGTCACGTCTCATTAGTTGATCGCTCGATGAGGTGAGTTATTTATAAAAAAAATTTCGCCACGTAAGTCAATTATTCCTTACATTGCCAATTACAATTGGTCGACCATAAAAGCCAGAAGTTCGTAGTGATGGTCCGACATGGCCTTGCACTATGTTGGCCAATCGTGCGTGTCGGGCTGATAAGTTAGTTCCTGTGCTCTGCACGACACGGTGGCAATACTGTGTCGGCACGACATAGACCATTTGATGTCTAGTTTGGTCTCCCTCTTGATTATAGCATTAAGGGCCTTTTTTTGGACATTCATGTATTCATTGTGGCGTATCACACATTAAGCAATTAGTTTTTAGCTTAAAATCTTTGAGTTTATTCTATCCTCTCCCCTTTTTGGTATTAGATGTCTCACTTAATCTTTTTCTAGCAGCATTCTAGTTCTTAAGTCCCTTCAATGATGCTTTGGTTTGAGACGAGTCTCTTCTTTGAAAATTTATGAGTCACTTTACTATTATTTTGGCCGTGGCTAAGAATTGGATGTCGCATCTATTTATTTCTTTCCCGGCTTATCTTTACAGATTGTCCATAAAGTTGAAGTGAGGTTCATTCTCACTCATATCAAGTGTATCTAGCATTAGAGAAGAGAACTCCTTGATATAGTTGCGAATTGACTCCATGTATTTGTCAGTTTGAGATATTTAATCTTTTTATGTGCTATATATATATGTGTGTGTATGTGTGTGTATATATATATATATATCATATTCTCCATGTAAAATTATTTTTTGATTTCTCTCTTTTCCCAAGTCAACCCTAGTATCTATATTGCATATTTTCTTTTTTATTTTCATAAATTTTCTAAGCTACCATAGAATTACATTATCAGTGAGAGAGAGAATAGCTGTGCATTATTTTATTACTTCATTGGTTCGTGTCATCTTTTCAAAGTACCTCTTCGTGTATCATAAATAGTTATCTTGTTCATTGGCATCCCGTTGCTCATTGAATATGTGTGGCTTTAGTACTTCAACTTATCGTGCCTCACAAGTGACCATTACACACGTCGGCAATACTGTTTTACAAATAATCACTTCTTGCACCAGCTCTCTTCCTCATGCTTGGTCAAAATTTTCACAATTGATTCCAAGCTAATGAGTATGTTTAGGATCTTCACGAACTCCTCATCTAATATCATCAGGACTGACATGCCTTGCATAACCTCTTGAAAGTCTTGGATTTGCATTTCGAGATTTTTCATGAACTTCTTCATGTTTTACTTCATAATATGCATCTCCTCTTTAGTATCTGCCATATCGATCTCCAACCTGGTCACCCAACCGTCTAAACTCATGAGAGGATCATAAGACATATTTCTTTTTCACACTTCCTTACATTTGCTCGAATAATTTTTCTATATGACAGCTTGTCATTGTTTCTCTCAAGTTATTCTTAACATGAAACCTGCCTCTGATACTAATTGGCAGCTTGGTTTGAGATTAGTTTCTCCTTTAAAAATCTGAGTGACTTTACTATCACCTTGGTCATGACTAGGTCTTGGATATCATATCTTTTTAATTCTTGCTCGACCAAGATCTACGGATTGTCTATAAAATTGAAGACAAGTTCTTTTTCACTCATATCAGGAGCCTCAAATATTAGAGAATAAAACTCCTTCACATAAGCATGGATTAACTTCGTGTGTTTGAGATGTTTGATTTTTTTACATATCATATATATCACATTCTTCATGTAGAATTATTTCTTGATCACTCTCTCTCCAAGTCAGCCCAAGTATCTGTAGTGTATATCTCATGTTTTATTTTCATAAATTTTCTATGTTATCATAGAGTTGTATTATATGTGAGATAGAGAATAGTTGTGCATTCTTTTATTGCTTCATTGATTTGTGTCATCATCTCAAAGCATCTCTCCATGTATCATAAATAGTTGTCTAGCTCATTACATCCCATTGTCCATTGAATATGTGTGGCTTTGGTACTTTGGCTCTTGGTGCCCCATAAGTAGAGGTGAAAAATGAGCCATACAAGCACGACACAACCTATTTTTAGGTGACTCGGTTGGGCCTCCCTACCATGCTAGGCACAACTCAGTAAGGAAGTCGTTTCATGTCGTGCCATGCTGGGTCGTGCTGAGAGCTGGGTTGTGCTAGTTTTTGACTAAGTATGCAAATCATATTGTAATAATATGAAAAAATACAATCATATTTATATTTATATGAAATAAAAAAATATATATCATCCAAATAAGAAAAATAATAAACAATAATAATAATAATATAAATAAAAACAACAAAAAAAATTTATCATCCAACTAAAAAAAATATAATCATCAATCTCAATGTCAATTATTTGTATACAAATCATTATCATCATCGTATAAACATCTGATAGTATTACTAATGGTAGTCATCTTTCAAGTCACACGAGTCATAATCTGCTAGTAATTATGCATGTTCTTGCACAGTGGCTAGGTTGTATGTCTCACTTGACACATTTACCTAACTAAAATATAAAATTACTTATCTACTATATATGAACTTATTTTTCTATATAATGAGGACATTCCTATGGAGTCCTCATATATACTAGAAAATATAGGTCTTGGTAATTATGGAGATACAAAGTTTATCGAGAGAAAAAATCTTTCTTTAGTCTAGATAACATATTAGCTTGCAAGTCTATTTTAATTTAGTTTCGTGATAAATTGGAAACTAGGAGTCTTAACAATCTAAGATTTAGGACTTATACTAATAAAAGGAGATATATATATATATATATAACTTACTCATATTAGAGATGAATCTATTGAGTAACTAGATAATCTTGTTGTCGATCCTTTTCATCTTTAATTTTTTGATCAGTCTTTAAAATAGATAAATAAGTTGTACTTAACATATGATCTTATGTAATATTATATATATATATTCTATTTTTTATTTTTGGTATTATTTGTTTTGATTGTACTAGGATATTAAAATTTTCTTTTGATGCATTATCTTGCCAAGGATGACATAAGACTATGTTAGAAAAGATAAATGTCTTGTACTTCAATATGACTTAGGAACTAGTGCAATGATTTGCTATATAGTCCTAAGGTGAGACTTGTAGTGAGGGGTTTCACTAAAATACATCTTCATATTATTTTTGTGACAGCATCATACAGATAAAAGATATATCAGTTAGACTTGAAGAATATTTTTTTTCACAATGGCCTTGAGGAATAGGTATATATGAAGCAGTCATATTGGTTTAGAACACTATAGTCAAACAAAATTCGTAGATCGCAAAATATTGTATGACTTAAAGCAGTCAACAAGATTTGATTTGTGAGATTATTATAGATAATCATTCAAATTGGTGTATGTACGTGTATTATAATTTTTTTTTTTTGGAGAAACTCTAATAATGAGATAATTTTGCTCATTGTGCACATAGATAATATTTGGCTATGATAGATAAGTTGTGAATCTCTCAACTCAAATAATACATTTAATTATAGTTTCAGATGAAAGATTTTAGCAAATTTAAATATTTTCTTAATATAAATGTGTTTTACTCTATGAGAGATATTATATTATCACAAAGAAGATATATATTTGACTCTTACAAGGATTGATTATTTAGATTGTGCTCTAGTAGATATTTGTACTAATTTATATACTGATTTAACTTCAGATGTGATACATATAGTTGATTCTATTTACATACAGGAAAATTATATGGAAGATTAACTATCTGATTATTATTCGACTAAATATTATATATACAATCAGTATAATTAGTCATTTATTAGATTTTACTTGATAGGTTTATTTGGATATAATTTTTTGCATATTGAGTTATCTGATAAAGTTAACAAAATTTAAGATTTTTTTTCAGTGATCACAAGTAGTTATAGTTAGTTTGGTATCCTAATTCAAATTGAGTACTAATTTATGTGTTTGAAGGAGATATATAATAAAATGTTGTCTTTTAAAAAAGTAAAAAATATATAGTTTTTTCGAGATTTAGTATTTAGATAAAATTTATGATGATGATTTTAACTTGAGATACTTTGGATCTGTTACCTACTCGAATGGATCAATCATCTACTTTCTTGTCTTATTACTCTTTGAGACAGAGTAATAAGACAGAGTAATAGACAAAGAGGCATATTGCTTTTTCAAGGAGGAAATACAGGATGAGATCAATGTTATCACATATATTTATATAGCAGAGTAAACAACAGATATTTCACAAAGATTTTGAAGATATCTCATCTTATATTTATTTTATTCAAATTTAATATTTTAGATATGTGCGCATCATCCTGATATAGTGTTGTAGTTTTGTTTTAGCTTGGTTGTGTTTTTTCTTTTTTATGTTGTATTGATGGGAACATCTAATTTATGTATTATTTCTGTCCTAATAGGATTTGCCAATTATACAAGAGTATTATCTGTATGAGTTTATGACATTGAGTGTATTGATTATCAATCAGGTATTTCTCCATTGAAATAATATCTTCAAATTGAGATTCAATGAAGGTCTCTTGTCATTTTCATTACTATCTTAGTATTGAGGTTACTTATTCAAGTAGAGTGGTAGTTGTGTCATTATGAAAGTATGCATTGGAGATACTCTCTTAGGTTATATTAGTGGGTTGTACTCTAACAAGTTTTTATTGATTATGATACAAATTTGTATATAGATAAGTATTTTTGTTGATTCTATTAAATATTAGATGATTATACAAAATTTTAACTATTTGACAGTCACAATGTTTGTGGTACTTTATTACTTTTAAATTGATCTTTCATGGATGATGAATCACATACTTAAAGGGTCAATCACTATAATTTATGTGCTTATCACATATCAACTTGCAGGCATCTTTAAGTAGGTTTTGAGAGTTTCTCAAATTAACTTTTTTGTTTGCTTAATATTTGATATTACACACACACACACACACACACATGTATACACACTCACACACAAATATATATATATATACACACACACATACTTATATACATACATCACATATATATATATTACTTTTAGTATCAAACATATATATATATATATATATACACACACACACATACACATATATTTATTACTTTTAATTTGATCTTTCATAAACGAATGAATCATATACTTGAAGGGTCCATCACTATAATTTATGTGCCTATCACATATCAATTTGCATACATCTTTAGAAAGGTTTTAAGTGTATCTCGAGCTAATTTTTTTTGCTTCATATTCGATGTTACACACACACACACACACACACACATATATATATACACATACATATATATATGTACACACACACACAATATATATATATATACACACACACACACACACATATACATGCATCACTTAGGATAAGTATTAAATTTTCTTTTTTTTGGATCATTTGAAAAAAAATGATTTTTTTAAACCCAATTTTGAAATAATGACTTCATCACGAAATGAGTCTCTTTTTTATATAGGTATATTTGTTACTTTTTTGCAAAAAACAATTTTTTTTTTATAAATTTCACGATAATGAAGTTTTTTTATAAAGAACCTAACTATCGTTAAGTTTGATAAAATATCTAAAAAAGATTATTATTCAAATGGAGTATTTTAGTTCATTGGTCCAAATATTTCTTTTTTATATTATTATTTATATTATTTTATTGTGTTGTACGATGCTTTTAGTATGTAAAAGTGTTCCAAGTATATATTCTTTTTCTCACATGCTTATGTGCATATACACACACCTCCATTCTATCATTAATAATTATGTGTTTTACCAAGATCAATTGTCTAGATATTTTATTAAATGGATTGCCCATGGCGTAAAAGAGCTTCAATTATTTTTTTTTTTATTAATTTTATTTCATTATATTAGATATGATGGCATGTCATTTCCATTCTATTGATATTGACCCGTTGTGATATTTTAATTGGATCAAAATTAAAAAAAAAAACATGACATAGTCCTATTTGATAAACTAAAAAAATTAAGTACTGAAAAATAAATACTAAAAAAATAAAATGCTAAATTTATAAGTATTAAATTTATATTGTAATTTTTATAAGTTACTGACAATTGAATACTGAAGATAAATATATTGTTTGATAACTGTAAATGCTGAATACTGAAAATTATGTATTTATCCATATTATTATTGTATTACATATTATTCAAAATAAATAGAATTTTTAAGAATATTTTATTTTTTACTATAATTATTAATTATTATTTTATAAAAAATTACTAGAAACATATCCATTAATAAATCATAATATCCAAAAAAAGATATTTTTAAAAAATAACAAATAGAATCTAAATTTTTTAAAACTATTCAAACTTTTAAAATAAAAATAACAATTAATGAGCAACTGATTAATTTGCTATTTCTTCTCTTAAATTAATCATGAATAAGAGTTAGGATTAGGGTTTGTGATGGTGGAGAAATGAGGAGGAGAAGACAGATTTACAAACTGAACTATAACTTAGAATGAGAAAATAAAAAAGATAAAAAAAAAGGATAAAACGGTCACTTTAAAAAAAGTTGTTGAAAATTTTCTGCAATTAATTATAAGTAGGCCTCTACTTACTTATTATTTTCAATAGTTTTTCATTTAAAATTTTTAATTAAGCGATCCCTAAAATTTTTTATCAAATATATTTAAAAAAATAAAATCATTGAAAATTTTTATTTTCAATTGTTTAAAAATTTTCAATGGTTTATCAAACAAGCCCTTAGTGTGTGATAATAAAACATCTTCACCTAAAGGTGGCAGGTATCAGATTTGAGATTGTCTTACATAGCCTCTCTAATTTATTGATTGTATGGCTTGTCGGGATACATATGTTTCCTATATCATACATTAAATTAGAGTCTTGTGCATTAAATCTAACATACCTTTTATATTATCATTCTCCTATTGTATAAAGATATTCCTATTTTAATTATGAGCTATGTTAGCAAAAAATATCATAGTTTCTTACGTAATATATTATTTTAGTAATAATTGAAATATTTTTCATATGATTCGCACACTATATATATATATATATAGTGAGAGAGAGAGAGAGAGTGTGTGTGTGAGTGAGTGAGTGAGAGAGAGAGAAATAGAGAGAGTGTGTGAGTGAGTGAGTGAGTGAGTGAGTGAGTGAGTGAGTGAGGGAGAGAGAGAAATAGATATAGAGAGAGAGAGAGAGTAAGTAAGAGAGATGGAGTAAGAGAGCTTAAATTTAAGGATCATGTTGATTTTATATAATTTATTATGTTTATTAATGATTATTCTAGAATTATAAGGATGAATGAATACTTAAACAAAAAAGTGGTAAATGTGAAAACTTGAGATATATTTGTTGTTCGATTCCAAAAATGTGCCGATTTTGTTTCAGCTGAACAACAGCTTGTTTAGATAGTGAGCATTATAGAGATTATCTTGATTCGATTCTCAAGGGCCCGCTCAGCATAACACTGCGCCATCGGTTGCAATGCCACATTGTGAGAGCAGCAGCAAAAAATGAGTATGATACCGAGGAGCCAGTTCTCGCATTAAACGAGGTCACCATCGATCGTGGAATATCATCGTTCCTGACCAACTTGGAGTGCTATTGCGACAGTTACTTTGTTACGCTTGTCCAGGGAGATGGGTTGATCTTGTCCACCACATCTGGTAGCACTGCCTATTCGTTAGCTGCCGGTGGCTCAATGGTTCATCCACAGGTGCGTCAAGCCCCACCTCTCTCTCTCTCTCTCTCGCTGTGTATTTAGGTGGTGACCCAACTCAGATATATATATATATATCTTTTCATTAGCAGCCAGTGGCTTAATGGTTCATCCGTAGATGCTTCATGCCCCGCATCTCTCTCTCTCTCTCTCTCTCTCTCTCTCTCTCTATATATATATATATATATATATTAGAGAGAGAGAGAGACAGAGAGATGTAATATAGATATATATATCCCTCCTTTATCGCTCGCTCTCTCTCTCTCTATAAATATATACACATAATCCCTCCTTTATCTATCTCTCTCTCTCTAGATATACATACATACATATATATATATATATACACATATATATATATATATATCTCATATTATCTTGTGGTCCATATATGAGCCTACGAGCCCTAGGGGTAGAGCATGTGATGACTATCACAATGGAGAGCATAACTAATATTCATGAGGATCAAACTGGTAACTCTAGGATGAGAATATTATTATTCATTGCCAACTAGACTATTTTGTTGTTGGTCCCCACATGTCTATGTGTGGTCGGACATAGCCCAATTCACCTAGCTTTGGTCTCCACCATCTCTGTGGGTGGACATGGCTTAGGTCACCCTTGGGGGTGGGTTCTACCCAAGGTGATATGATATGAGTTTGTATGTTGGGTTTGAGCTTGTCTTTTTTTCATTAATTGTTTTTTAAGAAGAATTAATAGAATGTATTGAAATAGAATGTGATGATTAAAATATCAAATCTTATAAGAATTTTTAAAATAAAAAAAAAATAAAAAAAAAATTACTAAAAAATAAAAAAAATAAAAAAAAATTACTAAAAATTAAAAAAAATAAAAAAATAAAATAGAATAAAATAAAAAAATAAAGATAAAAAATAAAATTAAGATGATTGATCATTTGTTAAGTTTTTGTGTTATGTGCATATATTGAATGTCATGCATTGGTGTGATGATAAGTTCTTACTTGGAGGCAGAGTTAGGTTATATATTGTCTGCACACGGACACACACACACACACACACTCACGCACGCACGCACGCACGAGTAAGATAATATACTAATTCTACATTTTTGTGTTAACTATTAGGTACCAGCCATACTCTTCACGCCAATATGTCCGCATTCTTTGTCTTTTCGGCCTCTTATATTGCCAGAACATGTGACTATACGAGTGCAAGTTCCTTTCAATAGCAGGAGCCCAGCTTGGGTTTCATTTGATGGAAAGGGTAGGAAGCCGTTGGCAGCTGGGGATGCATTGGTGTGCAGCATGGCACCCTGGCCCGTCCCAATCGCTTGCCAAATGGACTCCACCAGCGACTTCTTCCACAGCATCCATGAGGGCCTCCACTGGAATCTCAGAAAGGTTCAGTCTTTTGATGGCCCTAATGATAATTTTCTTCGGCCTCGTCTTTCTTGATGACAGCCAGCCACCAGGCTTGATGGAGAATGCCCTCATGCCTGGCATGGCATGAAATTCATGGTGATATATGTGCACATACATATATGAGCGTGTGTTTGTGGGCGTGCACATGCACATCTGTATTTGAGTACGTGCAACTTCATATTCTTTGCTCCCCAAAATGTATAATGTTTAGTTTACAATCAAAATTATAGAACCCCCATTTGGTGTGTTAGCTACATGTGTGTGTGGGTGTGCATGTGTGTGTGGGTGTGCATGTGTGTGTGGGTGTGCCTGTGCATGGGTGTGCATGAGCATGTGCATGAGCATGTGCATGAGCATGTGCATGGGGGTGCGTGTGCATGGGGGTGCGTGTGCATGGGTGTGCATGTGCATGCTCATGGGTGCGCATGTGCATGTGTGCATGTGTTTACACGTGCTTTATATATGTGTGTTTGTATTCATTATAATACCTATTGTTATTAGATATAATATTTTTCATTATGCTGAATAATGGTTTATTAATTTAAATATTATGTTATTATTAACACCATTTTCTTATTAAAATTTTAAAATTGAGTGAAAATATTATTAAAATAAGTAAACTTGGGCAATGATTTATTAATTTTAATATTATTCATATGATTATATTAATATAACATTATATTTTTAAGTAAATTTTAGAATATTACTGAGATATGTGATCATCTGAATAATGATTTATAAATTTAAATATTTTTTAGGGCATTATTTAACAAAAATTGTAAAATTAAGTGTTTGAACAAGGATAATATTGGAATGAGTGATCAATTAAATAATAATTTAATTTAAATATTTTTTTTATATCTGATTATACTAACATAATAGGTCTCAATAAAATTATGAGCCAAAATAACACATGGGGTAAATGATTTATTAATTTTGATATAATTAAATATCTAATTATATTAATATTAACATAATATATCTCATTAAATTAAGAGTATTTGAACAAGAATAATATTGGAATAAGTGATCAACTAATTAATTCTCATTTAATTTATATATATATTTAATAAAATTCACATTACCTCTCAAATTTTTAGAGAGGAGAGGGAGACTTTTAAGATGTTAATCTATATTAGATTTTAATTTATTTTTAATAAAAAAGTATAATTAATTACCTTAGAAAAAGAAAATTTTAATAAAAAAGTATAATTAATTACCTTAGAAAAAGAAAATAAGCAAATCAGGACATGTAGATATCTCTTTAATTATTTGGACCGGTATTTTATTTTTTTGTAATTTTTTTATATGACAAAAAACTCCAAAATTAGCTATAAATCAATGTTTGAAATAAATACCATATTTTATAAATTTTTCCAACTCACCGAGCCAAACAAGCCCCACGGATAGCCCCCAACCGATTCAATCCAGATCCACCATGGCTAGCTCTTCTTGACCCTTCTTCTGGATGCCAACTAGGCGAGCATAATCCACCCATCTGTGCGTGTTTTGAAATGAAACAGGACTCAGCCGCTTACCTTGGCTATGGCTACGGCTATGCTAAGGTGCATGACATGTCACAAGAGTGGAAGCTTACAATAATGAACCCAAGTACGTGTTGCCCGTTCGAACGGCAAAACAGATCGTGCTCAGCAAGAGCTTTTGTTGGTGCAGAAATGGCTCTAAAATGCGTTGCTCGATAACACCGGCCAGCAATTGATACCTACAAGAAGCAGCAGAACTGTGGGCATAAATGAGGGCTGCAACTCGGGCAGGTCGGGTCGGGTCGAGGGCAGACCCGGACCCAACCAGAATAGTGCCCAGGTTGAAGATTCTCAGCCAGAGATACACTCAGCCCGAATCAATTCAAACCCAATTTGACATTATGAAACTCAGTTGAGATTGGGTTCGGGTTGGATGATTTGGGTCGGGTCGAATCAGGTTGGGCCGTGTGGGAATAAGAAATATAAAATAATTAATAGAGATTAAATAATGAAAATCTTGAAAATTAAAGAATGTAAAATAAATAGATTATTATATTTTAAATATTTCTGCATCATGTGCCGTATCAAATATTTATAACATAAAACTTGAATTAAAATTATTGATAATTCTTTTGGATGCAAATATTTTTACACCCATCTATATGCATTTATTTAAAAAAAAAAAAAGCAATTTTTAAAATTGAATAATGTGGGTTGTAGCTTTATTGTGTTGATTCGATGGAGAGCACATTGGGGGGGGGGAGAAAGTGCTCCCATCAAAATATGCTTTCCTGCATTATATTAGTGCCCGAATGCTCAAGTTGTTATGCTTGTAAACATGAGGGTACAAGTGTAATTTGTGCAGGTTAGGTCGGCTTGGAGGTCGGCCCGAGCCCGACCCAAATTTCACTTGAGCTGTAAATTTCCAACTCGAGCCTGATTTTTTATTGGATTGACCTGACAAGGCCCGAGTTGCAGCCCTAAAAGTAATAAAAATAACACAGAGAAAAAAGAAAGATGGGAAAAATCAATTGCGCTTGCCTGAGATTGCTGGAAACTGCCATATAGAAGCCATAAGCAATGCTGGTGGATAATATGGGAACTTCCTCAACTTCTCCACTGGAGGAGGAGATATCCACTGCGTTTCGAGCATTGATCAAGGCATTTGTCACAGTTGTGCCAGCCTAACAGAAAAAGAAAGGCGTTCTTAGTAGAACTGATGAAAAGATGGAAAGCAAAGCAAATACACCACGACACCAAATCATGGATGATCCAAGCATGTCATGGCGATTATCGAACTCACAAGAGCCAAGAAGAACATGCGCATTGGGATTACTCAAATCATTGATTTTGAACAAGAAATTCATATCCAGAGAGAAGAACACGTATGATTTTAATTAAAATTTGAACAATATGATAATCTGATTAACAAAGATGATGTATGTTCTTATATTGAGATCAAGTGTTCGATCCACGTAGATGTCAGATATGTTTCTCTAAGTGTTTATCAGTTGGATTTATCATGTTGTTATGACATGAGTCTTACCTGCTCCGATCACGGGATCTCAAGGTTTATATATGAGCGAAGAGATATTATCAGTTGAATTTGTGTGATGCAAGGAAAAAAATTAAAAATTAATTATTTAAATCAAAAAATTAGAAGAGGATACATAAGAAACGATAAATTAATTTAATATTCATATAATAATATAGAATAAATGCAATAAAAAATTAATTATATTAGGACCTAGTTTTCTTTTAAGATTTGGCATACTAAGGGACCATTTGATAAATTATTTAATTTGTTCAAACTATTGAAAATAAAAATTTTCAATAATTTTATATTTTTAATGTGTTTGATAAAAAAATTATGAAAACTGAAAATTAAAAACTTTAAGTAGATAGAAACCTAATTAATATTGAATGCTAAAAATTTTCAGTAATTTTTTTTTTGAGTTACTATTTTGTCCTTTTTTTTTTCCTTTCTTTTTTGTTTTCTTATTCATGCTACAGTTCAATTTATGAATCTATCTTGTCCTCCTCATCTGTGTTGCACGGATACGCCTAAGTGTTGTCATGTCCACGTGTCCGACACGTGGATACGGCGACATGGGTCGGACACGTGTCCGATAGGCCAGGGGTGGGTTTTGGAATCTGCATCGGGAGGAGGAGAGTTCGAAAATCGAAAATCGAAATTCAAAATTATAAAATCGAAAATCGAAATTCGAAATTCGGGTGGGGGGTTGGGTTCGGTAGGGGGGGGGGGGAGGGGGTTTCGGGAGGGAGGGGGGAGGGGGGGGGGAGGGGGGGGGGAGGGGGGGGGGAGGGGGGGGGAGGGGCGGGGGAGGGGTTTCGGGAGGGGGGGGAGGGGATTTCGGGAGGGGGGCGGGAGGGGGGCGGGAGGGGTTTTCGGGAGGGGGGTTTTGGAGGGGGGGAAAAGGTTCGGGAGGGGGGTTTTGGAGGGGGGGAAAGGTTCGGGAGGCGGGGAAGGCTCGGGAGGGGGAGGGGGAGGGTGTTAGAGGGTTTAAATTTTTTTTACATTATTTTAAAATACATAATTTTAAATTATTTTAAAATACAGTATTTTTAATTATTTTAAAATACCTAATATTTATAATTAATAATTTTTTTTTAATTTTATTTTTTTTATCATGATGTATCCTAACCGTATCCGTATCCTAGTTTTTTAGAATTTTCCGTGTCCCCGTATCTTGCCGTATCGTATCCCCATGTCCGTATCCATGTCCGTGCAACATAGCTCCTCATTTCTCCGCCATCATAAATCTTAGCCCTAATTCTCTTGTTATGATTAATTTAAGAGAAAAAATAACAAATCAATTAGTTGTTCATTAATTTTTTTTTTATATTAAAAATTTAGATATTTTAAAAAGTTTAGATTTTATTAGTTATTTTTTAAACATTTTTATTTTTTTTTTAGATTTATGATTTATTTATGAATATATTTTTAGCGATTTTATTTTTTATAATAATTAATAATTATAGTAAAAAAAAATTCATTAAAAATTCTATATATATTGGATAATATGTAATACAATAATAGTAAAGATAAATATGTAAAATATAATATTTTCAACATTCAGTATTTATAGTTATCAAATAATATATTTATTTTGAGCATTCAATTTAACAGAGATCTATTAAATAGTTTTCCAATACAAATTCAACACTTATAAAATTCAGTACTTAATTTTTCAGCACTTAATTTTTTTACTTTTATCAAACGGACCATAAATCAAAAAATATTTATATTTTGAAACACTGAAATATATCAATTTTAAATTACTCATAGATCAAATTGTATGGTGATCCAACCCGTAGTTTTTTTTTATTTTTTTTATGCGCAAGATCGAGTAGAGATCTGACCCATGGTCTTTTTTTCTTAATCTGACGAGGGATATATTTTAGTATACTAAAACATAAATATTTTTTGATTTTATATACCAAAACATAAATAAAAAATTCATACCCCAAAATATAAATATTTTTAATTTGGGATACCCAAACATAATTTTCTAATAGAAAATATACATAGAATAAATTTATATAAGAAATTCTAAAAACACATTAATTGAAAAATTTTAAATTATATAGACAATCTCGATAATATTAGTGTGAATATACTTTGATTATCATGATGAATAATTTAAACAATATATATATAATTCTAGGTCAATATAATCATATCTTTTAGTTTTTAAGCATAGCCAAGGCTAGAGAGCTTGCATATTACAATGAACAAATGTTCCTAAACTTGCTACATGAAAGGGATCTTGTAAATTG
Source organism: Sapria himalayana (assembly GCA_029783825.1). Lineage (NCBI taxonomy): Eukaryota > Viridiplantae > Streptophyta > Magnoliopsida > Malpighiales > Rafflesiaceae > Sapria > Sapria himalayana. The sequence continues at coordinate 562,249 of JAREIK010002830.1, forward strand.
CTCTCTAAGGTATACAATCAGCTGGATCTATCAATTATGTTATTGGGTAGAGGTCTTACCTGCTCTGAGATTGGGGCCATGGAGCCCTACGGCCCATATATAAACTGAGGAATAGTATGAGTTCAGTTTGGAAGGAGGGGGAGAGTCAGGAGAGGGAGGTTAAAAAAAAAGAGAGACCTAGTAAAATGCTCTCCAAAGTGTCCTGTCAGTTGGATCTATCAATCATGTTATTGGGACAGAGACCAAACATGATCTGAGACTGGGCCCCCGGGCCTTAAAGCCTCCAAAGTGTCCTATCAGTTGATCTATCAATCATATTGTTAAGGACAGGAATCTTACCTGCTCTAACCCTGAGACCCCACGGCCCATACATGAGCCAAGGAATAGTATGAGTTGATGTTTGGAGGAGGAGATAAGCCAGGAGAGAGGGGGGATAAAAAATGGGATCCTGTGAAATGCTCTCCATAGTGCCCTATAAGTTGGACCTATCAATCATGCTGCTAGGACACGGGTCTTACCTGCTCTGACCTCGAGGCCCCGAGGCCCATATATGGGCCTAAGAATATTATGGATTGGTTTTGGGAGGGAGGGAGGAATCATGGGAGGGGGGATTAAAAAGGGCATCTTGTAAAATGAAGCTATAGGACTTGTGCATACCAGGGAAGCAGTGGTGCCTACAGCAAAGAGCTTGGCTCCATTACGCTGCAAAGAAAACCCAAAAAATATATGAGAGCAGCCAACAGTATTACTCTTTTTAAATTTGACTTTCACTCCATTGCGAGTACTTACGCACCATTATAGCACCAACTCTCTGAAAAATAGAATAGGAAGTTCCACCAAGGGCAACCTGATTTAAATTTGAGAGAAAGATTAGATTTTTGAGTTTTCCATCTTCAAATAAGAAAAGAAAAATCAATCTTTATCATTAATTATACGCTAGCTGTGAACTGTTCTTGAGGATCAGAAACCTGAAACGCATTGTCGGGGCAGTTATAGAAAAAGTTAGCAATGGGTCCCGCACTAACTGCGAGCGGTGGCTTCAGAGAGACTGTTGGAGCAGGAAGATAGACAAGCATGAAATCTGCAATGACTGCCATTACCTAACAGGAGATGAAACTGATCAAACTATGAGAAAACACTGTTGTTTGATGATGATCATGAAACAAATATGGCTTCAATTTTGAAAATTAACAGCTAGATTTAGTTAAATAATGAGCAAATATGCGTACCACGTCAGCAAAAACAATTTCTAGTTCGTTGAAAAAATTGTCCTTGCGCCGTTCATACTCTGCTGCAGTCTAAAAGTGGGGAGGAAGAAGTCACATTAAGCTTGAGAATCTGGGAACATGATGAATCATAAACAACTAGTGTGGCGTTTATTTTAAAAAAAAATTTAAAAATAAAAAACAATTTAAGAAAATTAATGAAAAATAATGAGAAGAACATATAAAAGAGATGACCTTTTTCAATTAATGCTTATTTTTTAAAATTTTTTTTTTTATTTTTTTTTATTTTTTTCGTTTAAATTTGTTTTTATAAATTTGTTTATATAACTTTTTTTTAAAGATATAAACAACTAGTGTAGTGTTTATTAAATTATTGTTTTTATTTTTATTTTTTTTTGGGCTAGATGAGACATGAGAGTAGAATAGAAGAGATGACATTCGATTTGAACCACCCACCACCTGCCCCCAAGGACCTCAAGTGGTGTCTAGCCTAAGCCATTGAGCTAACCCAACGGTGCGGTGGGCTACTCTAGTCCACAATTTATGCACATTTAGATATCTAATAGAAATACATTTTGTTGACAACTAGCCATCTTTAGTACTAATTGTTACATTCTAATCATCATGCCAAGAATTTGAATACTCAAGTAACTATAAGTACCTATAATCATTTAAAGATATATCAAGTCTCTTCTCAATATAAAATGGTACCCAACTAGAATTTGAATACTCGAACTATAAATACTCATAATCATTTAAAGAGATCACAAGTCCTAGAAACTTCTTCACGTGCCTCTGTATACTACAAGTTGCATACAAGTGAATGTATCAAGGAGAATCTAAAAAAATTCTAACTATATTGACTGCATAAACTAAATATAATATAATAATAATAAGATAATTAATCATTTTTATGATTTTCTATGATTAATAGAGTCAGGCAGGAAAAGTCATGTCGAATAAGAAATCAATATCTAGATCAATAAAAACATCTACTAAAGCATAACTTAAAAAACTAACTTTTATAAGAGTATCAACAGTATGCCTCATTTATGACAAAATAGAAAGTATCTAAGCATGACAAGACACTTCATCTAGAATTATGACTTAAAATATTTTTTAAGTTAAGTGATTCACAACTTATCATTTCTCATAATCAAAATATTATCCATCTATACAATAATTATCCTACCATCAAAACTCTTTCGAAAAAAAAATGAAAAAAAAATAATAATAGATATGTAAATCAAACAAAATGACTGTAAGTAAAAACTTCACAAACCAAACTTTTATTAACTACTTCAGACTATATAATTTCTTTTGTATTCTACAAATTATGTCTGATTGTGCTTCTTGAAACTCATATTGATGCTTCATATACACTTTCTCTTCAATATCACTGTGAAGAAATTCATTCTTCACGTCTAGCTATTGTATTATCTATATGTGTGGTGTCGCCAATGATATAGAAATTTATTTAAACTCTTTTTCTACAAATCTTGTCTTGAGATGATCTACCTTTGGAACTGGACTACCCTTCGCCGTGAATATCCACGTGCAACTAACAATAAACTTTTTCTACAAGACAAATATTTCAAAGTGTCTTTAAAATTGTGAATATTTATCTCTTCCAATATGATCTAATATCATCTTAAAAGAGATAACATTTCAAAAAAAAAATTATTTTTCCTAGTACCAAAAGAAATAATAATAAAATAAATAAAGAAAAAAATATAAATACAACAAAACATATGAGATTGGATGCTAAGTACAACTCATTAATTTTTTTTAAAGAACAATCAAAAAGTCAAAATTAGAACAGACCATTACAAGATTATCTGACTCATCAATAGACTCATCTCTAATTTAAGTAGAGTATGAACATCCTTTTCTTCTTGTATAAATTCCAAGTCTTAGATAGTCAGTCTCTCAATCTCGAACTCATCATGAGTCTAAACTAAAGTAGACTCGTGAACCACTGTGTTATATGGACCAAAGAGGGATTCTCTCCAGAGAAGACTCACTCTCTAAAATCAATTTGATTTATACCTAATAATACATATGAAGACTTCATAGAAATATGATCAAAATGTAAAGTAGACTTCATAGAAACATTATTCTCTAAAATATTATCTCCTATTTGGAGGTCCAAGTGGGAATATAGAGAAGTAAGAAAAAATAACGAGCCCAGATATATCCTTTAGATTCTTACTCTTCCTAGGGTTGCTACAAAATAAGTTCTACTCAAAAAAAATATCAATCACGTACTAAACTCGTACTAGATTCTATTAAAAAATATTTGTATAGCATTTAGAATGATACTAGATTATCTAAAGATGACACATCAAGGCCATAAGTGTTATTTTATCTCATCATGAGGAGAGATTATAAACAAAATAAATACTCTCAAAAATTTTGAGTCAAACTAAATAATTCCTCTAAAATACAAAATCTAAAAGGACATACAGAGAAAAAAATATATGAGTGCATCTAGTTGATGAGATTGTTTGTGATTATCCAAAAAATACTAAAGAATATTTCTATCAAAAAAATATATGAGAACAAATATACTAGTCTTACGAGCATAATATGAAATTATGATATATTTTTCTAACTAATACAGATCATAATCCAAGATATAAATACCTTTAAGACTTATGTAAAGTATTATCAATTTGACTAATAATATGTGATCAAGTTATAAATATACAAGCAAAACGTCCAATACACTTAAACACCTATTAGGAGATCCTATCATAGAATAGAGGTGGCATAGCCAAAATTATGCTTGGAATAATCATGGACTTGTCCATGGCATGATGCAAGCTATGAAGGATGATTTCGACCAGTTGACAATTCAAGGCTAACCTGGACCTAACCTAGGCAAGCTTGAGCAATTGACCAACACTAGTGAGCCCGTCTTAGTGCCATGTTAGGCTACCCTCTGTTAGGGGCATGCCAGCCCAGCACAAAATATTTTTCACCTCTATCATAGAAGAGAAAATATATAATCCATCATGTTAAGTCTCAAAAAGATATTTCTTAAAATCTTTTAATTCTGCAAACAAACATCAAAAAAAAATTAGAATAAATTATCTAAAATTATAACTCGATAAATTATCACGTCATAACCAAAAATAAGAAATTTATCTATAATCATTGTTTTTCGTGTCATAATTGGGTGATTCATTTGTCAGGTGATCTAGTATCTCGTGAATAAAGAACAATTTCTAATTTCTAGGCTTACAAAGAATAATAATCAAAATTTTTAACTATTTCATTTTAAATCAAAAAATAATCCAAAATAACCAAAACAAAAATATGCCCCCCAAACCAAATTAGGATTCCCCAATCCAAAACCTAGTTTGGCACATGCATGGCCAAAAAACATGGCACAACAATAGCCATGTTTTCAACACCACACATCACATATGTCGATGCTTAGTCACCAACTAAGCCGAAGCCCAATCGCCCACTAAGAAGACGAGCATCACATAGTGGGTGCGTGATAGCAAACCATGATAGTGCACAGTAGCTATGGGTCTCATCTTTCCGATGTGAAATTGTGCACTGCCACATGCACTACGCAAGTACAATGCATGTGCTCCCCTAAAAATCCAACTATGTTCACCCCCCAAGGTTTAGGCTCCTAATATTATGTTAAGTTGCAAGACAAAAAATAAATTATAAAATATCACTCAGCATGAATTATATAGAAGGGAAGCTCTTACATAAGGGAGTAGTCAAAATAGAGCATCCCACAAGTTGGGTATTCCCATCCAAAATGCAGTAAAATAAAATAAATAAAAACTATTATCCACAAAATAAATGAATCAATCACACAACTAGAATCAAAAGTAAGATTCATAGTTAGGTTAGTAAAGAATGTTATTATTGAGGTTTAATTTTGATTCTATTATATTTTCCTATTTTTCTCTCTTTTAATGGGAATTACCCAACATGTCATTTTCCCAAAATTAGTATATAAATGTGTTATTTAAATTTTTTGAATTAAAAATATCATTACAATTTATTTTTCTCATTTCTCTTCATGAAATCTTGAAACCCTAACCTTTCAATATGGTATCGACGGCTTTGTAATAGGTGACACATGGTGACACACCTGATAAACACCATTTGCAAGCGCTGGCAAAAATGTGCAAGTGCCAATGCCAACATGTTCCAGACGTGATTCTGTGCGTGGTGGAGTTTTGTGCATTGCACAATGTCGTGTTCCAGTGTGTTCATGTGCAGTGGACGTGCGTCGTACAGTAGTGCATGTGTGGTTCAGTGAATATGCACAATACATGCATCGTGAAGTGAGCGTGCACAATGTATGTGTGGTGAAGTAGATGTGCAAAGTGTGTGCGACGCAACCATGGTGCAGCCCAGGTGAAATGTGAAGTGGGTATAGCCATGGTGTAGTGTGCGCAACACGGTCTGTGTTTCTTTGTCTAAAAAAGGAATAGCTTTTGGAAGAAAGTAAAACTAGGAGAATTTGTATGATGATTATGAAAGTGGCTACTACAAGTTTGATGGTTCCTTTGTCGGGAAGGATAGTCCTAGAAGGAAGAAGCATATTCTAAATTACTATTGTTATGAGAGATTATGACACACTCAAAAGAAATGTTGGACCTTACATGGTGGCGAAGTGATAGCCAAGAAAGATGCTTCATAAGGAAAGAAATTGATTGTCACTTATTTTTCTTGTTTTAGATTGGGACTTACTCAGGAGAAGTATCGATCTTTGCATCCTTCTTCATGGAGGGTATTTTGGGATCAATGATTGCACAGTGGACTACCAAATTTACTCAAGCTGAATCTTTTATGTGTACGACTACTAGTCTTGTTAAACTTACTCAGTTGGAATATTACATGCATCTTTTCTTGGAGGCAACTAGCTTCCACAGATATGATTCTATCTTAACTGTTCTTTCTTCGCTTTGCTTTACTCCAGAATTTTGGATCATAGACTCGGAGCCATCATGTATGTCATATGTGATTGAACCCTATTTTTCTCTTTCGTTAAGCCTGGAGTCTTTGATATTGTTATGGTCAATGGCACGATTGCATGGGTCAGACGGCATGACAATATCAATGTTTTACTTAAGATTTTTAGTACATGAGTTTCATCATGTTTTTTTTTTTTCAATCAATTATTTTACTAAATAATTGAACTGAAATTTGTATTCTCTTTCTGATATTCTATTCAAAATCAGGTTGAGGTGTCAAACAGCCGGTCAGAGTGCAGCACAAGTAGCATGCTGCACTCTGACCCATGCAACAAGACATGGCTCGACATTTCGGCCGGTGTAGGCCGATTTCAGTCCAACTAGCCAACCAAAGCTAACTTGAAACAAACCAAGCCTGCCTGGACGTGGTCTAGACTAACTTGGATCTCACCCAAACTAGCCTGGAACGAACCCATGGTTCGAGTCGTGTGTAGTATGCGGTCATGGTGGGTTTGACACAATCCAACCCAAATTGACATGACTCAGCATGAATTATGTAGTCGACGGGCCATGCCAAGCTGCCTTTTTTGGAGCTAAGCTAGGATGGCATGACATGTGCTACAAACTATGTCATGACATGCATGGCACGGTGGCCTAGATGAGCCTAAAAAATGAGTTGTGTCGGCCAAATATTGTCATATTGACACCTCTAGAATCAATAGACAATGCAAAAGTTTCTGGCCCGAGTGCCACAAAAGATGTGACATGACATGGCCCGACATTTCGGCCAATGTAGGCTGGTTTCAGTCCAGCTAGCCAGCCAAAACTAACTTGAAACAAACCAAACTTGCCTGAATGTGACCCAAGCTAACTTGTATCTCACCCAGGCTAGCCTGGAACGAACCCATGCTAGCATGGGTTCGAGTTGTGCCTAGCATGCGGTTATGGCGGATTTGGCACAACCCAATCCGAACTGATATGACTCAGCACAGCTTGGATAGCCGACGGACCATGCCGAGCAGCCCTTTTTTGGAGCTGTGTTGGCATGGCATGACCTAATTAATAGTCTAAACGGAGTTACAAGTAATAGAAGAATAGTAATATATACAAATACAATATCTGGATTTACATTCTTTCTATACTCATTAAAAAATAAGTTATAATCAAAAAGTCAACATCAACTCTCGCTAAAATCCCACAAATTTTTGAGTACTTGAGTAATCAAAGAAAATATATCTCAATATCTTAGATGCTAACTTATCTCATCCTAGAAATTAATCAATAATAAAATAAGTATATCCAAAAATTCAATTAGACATACTAAATAATTTGTATCCATGAAATATGATCTATAAATATACATACTAAAAAAGAAAAGAAAAGAATATTCGATTGATTATGATTGATTATGATTAAAATCATGTCTCTCCAAAAATATTTCGAAATATTTTTTTCCAAGTACGATGTCCAAGTATCTCAATCAATTATTTATTCTTCATTTCAATAACATCATTCTATAGGGGTGTGTGGACATAAAAAATCAAATATATAATCTCATGATCCATATAATAAATACTGAATCAATCTGACATATAATCTAATATATTATCACTTCTTTATTTTTTTAATATTTTTATTGAATTAAATTTTTATCATTTTGTGAAAATTTTAAAAAATAAAAAAAACTTATGATCTATCACGAAAATATTGTATCCATGTATGTCTAGCAATTATCAACAAAAATAATCAGAAATCTAGATTTATCTCTAGTCACATTTCTATTAAATCCTCATGCATCTGAATATATCATATCGAATGAGACTACACCTAGATTTGCATGTAGGATAAGAAACTCTGATAAATTTTCTAAATGATATATCTTATATTTTAGGGTCGAAATAGCCTTAATACTAGCATAAAATATTTTTAATTTAACCAGCAATAAGTAACTAAGATAAGAATACAAAAGTAACAGATCCAAGATACTCAAACAACAAGAAAAATATTTTACTATCAAATAGAGAACGTATAATTCATGTTCAATTTTAAATAGAGTTTCCTTTAGAATATTCTAATTCTAAAAATAAATATTAGTGGAAATAAAAAATAAAATTATAATTGAATTATATAGAAATACAACTTACAAAAAATAAATTAATTAAATAATCAAGAATAAGTATAATATAAAAAAATAACAAATTAAAATTAAATAGTAGCATATCCAATGATTTTCTAATGATTTTTCAACGGTTATTATTAGCTTCAATGATATTTTTAAAACAAAAAAATATAGGACTAACGTACAATTAAAAATAATATAAATATTCACTCAGAGTCTAAAATGAGAGTGCTAGTGAGATAATTAATAATAACTAAAAGATTAAACGGATATATTGCTTTCTTAGAGAAAAATTTTGTACACTCCTCTCTAGTAAATATCACGGTTGATGAACTATGTGATAACTTATGAATGACTCATATAATCAATCACTCTCTCTCACTATAGGGTGAAGCTCTCAATCTACTCTTTGAAAATAATATTTATAACCTACCATCCTGCAATATGTACACTAAACTAAAAGTCTAATCCATCTATCAGCATTGTGATAATCAATATTGATTCTTTCAAATAAGCTACACCAAACCCTAATTTTTATCAAACTGAATTAAAGTTTACTCTTTTTTTAATTCTATCAAATCTCAATTAGAATTTTTGTCCACAAAGAACCACCACTAGACATTGTGTGCACCACCACATGCCCACACAACTGAAACACCATTGTGCACGTGCCTACTACGTGCATGCTTGCCTATTGTATGTCTTCCTATGCACATATTGAGCAGTTGCACATGCCTAATGGGTTGCTTCCTATTATAGAATGTGCATGTGCATTGTGTTGGCACAATACACATGATTTATTCTTTTAGAATAGAGGTGTCAAATGGGTCGGACTGCCCCTTGATACGGTTCATGCTATGCTAGGCCAACATGAACCATGCCTCATGTCGGGTCATACATGACCCGTGTAGCTAGCCCAAAAACATGGTAAACAGAGCCATTTTATTTTTTTTTAATACAACTACCCCATTATGGGGTGGTCCATTTTTTAAAAAATTTTGTGGCCATGTGGCTAATTATAATTGGTCAACCACGTGGCAATTTTATTATACACACAACACAATTGGCATGATCGTGCCCACAATTGTGATAACTTATGGATTTTAACCGTGTAGTGCCATGCCGAATAAAATAGGCCATGCCGACATAGCACGGCCTGTTTGACACCTCTATTTTAGGGTTTATAAAAAATGTTGCCTACGTATACAACTCAACTCTGATACCATAATAAATTTATTACATATAAACTAAAATAATATAATAAAAATTTTATCAAAATGTATATATCAAATATCATTATATAATGGACAAAAATAATTTAACTCTAAGCAACTCACAGATTGGGTACTCCCATCAAAAATACAAAAAACAAATTATAAGATAAGAAAATCATAATATCTCTATTATTTTATTTGTATGAAATTTTATGAAAGATAAAAATTTAATTTGACTATGACATTAAGATATCAAATAATAATATTTTAAAATATATTTCTTATTAGTTTCCTTATTTCTTTGAAGAGCATGGAATAATTTACCAAACATCTTATAATAACATTCATGAACAAAAATAAATAAATGAGAAGAAGAATCGATACCTAACTAAAATGGCTAGGACATTCCTACTATACAAGAGTGTGGCTATATATTTTTGTGAAGAAGCAGAGTTAGTCATTAACTTCTAACTCAATCAAATATCATCTTATATTCGATCAAACCATATCACATTATAGCTTAAATATCTAAGAGAACAACTCTTCACCTTCTATCAATAATTTTTTGTGTATACTTATTTTGTTTAGGATCATTCTCCATGAAGAAAGAAGATAGTTGGGAGCATCATCAAGTACATCCTTGTGGGATACTCTTGTACTTAAAAGAGACTTTTTATACCAAGTTGAAGCTCTGGATCACATTGGGCTCGAAATAAACTATTTAGGCCCCAGAGAAGGCAAGTTTCCTTTGTCCTAACGATAGGGACTAGTTGATGGGAATCAAATTTGAACCATAAGGATGCACCTTCCATAACCCACCATCCATACTACCATACCATTGGTTCTCTTGCACTTAGAAAAAATATAGACGTTACTCTCTAGAGACTTGGAGAATCATTAAGAGTGCCAATATAATATTCTTCAAGAATAAATTTTTCTTTAAAGACTCGATCTAAGAGAACATATGGTTATCACTAACCCTGCTCATATGCTTACACTTGATACGATAAGAATGACTAACTTTGAGGAGAATTGTGACATATGACTTGAAGTATTGCTCTAGGAAAAAGAATACAGTGTAAGTGTCTCACAAAACATGAAATGTGAGTCCCCGTAGAAGAGAGAGATGAAAGGTAGGAGAATTAATAATTTCAAGCTAAAGGTTTATACTAAATTAATATGTCTACAATCTTTTCAAAATAAATCTTTTATCATATTAGTTGATTCAATTCAGAGTAGTAACTTGAATCTTTCAATTATACTATGAAAAAAATCAATAATATATTATACTAAATACTCATTATCTCATGTATTCTCGTATTTTCATTTTAGTAGTAAATCTTCTAGTTTCTTAATCTCATTTAATAGCTACAAGATGTGGGAGACTCTTTCCGAGGTATTAAATTGACTAAGAAGCTAACATGTTATGTTGGCTAAATTAAGTGCAAACACATATAATCAAACTTTGAATATCATTCTAAAATATTTAGGTAAGCCAGTAGCATGATGCATATAAGTATATACAAAGAAGGGACTTGAAAAAAAAGTTGACCAACTTAAGATCCGATTAATAATAAGAAGATTTACATATACTTATGATGTTAACTATTAGGATATATTTTTTATTATGGCCAAAATATCATTATTAGATCGTCACTCTCTATTACAACATCTCATAGATGGACTATATATTAGCTATATTTAATAAATATATTTCTTTATGATAATCTCAAGAAAAATATGTTCATGCAACATCTGCTAAGATTCACTTTTTGAGAGCATAAATATGGTATATAAATTGTGAAAAACCCTTTATGATCTAGAGAAATCTCTTAGAGCATGGTTTTGTTGATTTTATTTAGTATTTACCATACCTTAAAAGATACGTGTCAGACTATTCATATTTTTTTTGACATGGATCAAAATATAATTATGTAGTATCAAAATTATACTTTCATAGTATTTAATTATAAAAAAAGATTTGTTAGACAAATCTATACTGAAATTATTTATACATATTTTCAAATAAATAATTTAAGATATCTTAAATATTTCTTATGTATGTAAAAAGATCATATACTCAAGAGGTACAACCTTTTTTTCTCAAAAAAATATATTTTGGATTTTATCTAACCTCAATATATTGGGATGTACACATATTGCCTCACTACTTAATTCAAATATAGATTTATCTATAATACTTAAATTAATTTACCAAATGATTCCATCACATATAAGCAGATCATAAAAAATTAAACTATTTAATAATTAATAGATCAGATATCACACATGTAATTAGTATAGATAATCATATTTTATATAAATATAATTTTAAATTCTCAAGTACATGAAAAAAATTAAGGGGCATGAGATTTTATTTATAAATCATGAGCACAGCCAAGTTGAGATATATTACATTCAATTTTTAGTTAAGCTCTAGCAATCACATAAAAAATATTTATCACATATCCATAAATTTTTATATTTTTCTTAGAGATAATTATATCTCTTTGATAAATAAGAAATAAATAATTATTTCTAGATCCAATACAAATATAGATTTATAACATCAACTATTTGCGAGATCAAGTAGATCAACCACTTCTTAGAAGAGTTTGGTCTATAGGTTTAAAGATCAATTATGATTTATTGTGAAAACCAAATAGTTCACCACATTATTATCAATCCAATATTTCACAAGTGAACAAAATATATTGAGATTAATTATCACTTCATACAAAAAAAATCCAAAATAATTTGATAATCACTATCTATATATCAACCAATAAGAAAACTATAGACATATTCATTAAAATTCTCAAAAGATCACATATTACCTTTCTCTCTTACAAGCTGAATGTTTATGACATGTACGTATAAATTTGACGGGTGTGTTAAGGTTTAATTTTGTTTTTTCTTTATTATTTACTTCTTTGTCTTTCATTATTTGGGAGTACCCAACATGTGGCCTTCCCTGAATCACATATATAGTGGGTGTTATATTTTCAAAATAATTTAGTGATTGATCAAATTATATTTTTTTTTCATTCTCCTATTTATCTCTCTTCTCAATTTTCACCATCATCAAAACTCTAATTGATCATTACAATTATCATTCTTCTTGAACAATCAAGGCAAAGACATGAGAGATTATGAGAAATGACTTCATCATGAGAATCAAAGCTCAAGCTTGGGTAAAGATAATGAGACCCACTAAATACATCATCACTTCATCTTGAGATTGTTGTTCCTTCTAGCCCTTCAGACCCCCACAATTGCATATGAGAATTAACTAAGAATTTCACAATTCATCCCAAAATATTTTCAACTGAGCATAATAGATACCTCTAATATTTAATCATTTAGTTTTGGTTAGAATGTGTCTTTTGATTTGAAAAATACGAGATCTATAGAGTTGAATCCATACATAATAAGCAATTAGCAATATGCTTTAAAATGACATGTAAAAGCCAATATGTTATCATAATATCACAATGAAATCTAATAGTATATAGCATATCAGTATAAGAAAGGCAGAAAAGAGTACCTCATCAATGAAACCTAATTTATTATTTGTCGTGAGATCTAAAATCATGGAGAAATTTCATGTCTTAGAATTAGAATGAGTTAACAAGTATGAAACAAATGTGAAACAAGTGCATATCTTGAGTTGACAGAGCTATAAAGATAGAATGGTTGGTTGCATCTTCAGTCAACAAAGATAACTCAATTGATTCACCGTTCATCATGTCAAATGATGATCAAAAATTGACAATGGAGCAAAACAACTCTAATACCATATAAGAAAAAAAATCTAGCCATGAAAGATATAATAGAACATAGATCTAGCCAAAAGAAGCTCTCCAAGATCTTACCTATGAATTTATAAGGGAGTTGTCTAGAAAGAATAAAATAAAATGAGAGAAAAATAATTTTCAATTATAACCAAAAAAATACAATAATGATACAAGGAAAAAAATAAAAAAAAATTTCAAATCTCTAATTATGATGAATAAAAAAAAATTAGACTAATTAATTAAAAAAATTATTATTTCTAATAACTCGCAATAAATTAAGAGATCCAATTGATTAATTCTTAATAAGCATTAAGCACCATTTCTTAGCTCTTTCTTTTCCATCAACAAATTTCATGGCTCTTCTTTACTTGGAAGATCATCATCACTCATCCTGATTGGAAAAATAATTATGTTTTCAACCATAAAAATTAGCCTTGTCCTTTTTTATGAGATTTGATATGTTAATATTTGTGTAATAGCATATTTTATAGCTTATGTGTACACATAAACAATCTATGTTTCATCAACATCATAAATATCAAAAAAGTCCTCCAACACATACTCTATGAACTTAAATATATCACAAAATTACCCATCACCATCACGCTCATAGTTATAAAGGTCATACATAGTACACAAACTCTCACTTAGTACGAAATATGAAAGATGTTAATATCTTGATAGTCGTACCCCCAAAATTCAAAGAAATTATATTTGATGAGCTTCAAACCAAAAACCAACCACACTTAGAAGAAGATACTTGTCATTGCGCCATTATACTCGTTATAAAAAATATATAAGGATCATATCTAATACACGGGACTCTCACTTAGTGCAGGGTCAAAAATAGATTAATACATCAATAATTTTACCTCTAAAAATAAAAAAAAAATACATATGATAAATCTCAAACCGGAGACATGTCACCCTTAGTTATACTAACACAAAATATATTCCCATTTAGGATTCATCATCAATATTACCAAATAACCCTCTACAATTTAATTAATTTGCATCATCATTATCAGAGCATATTTCCAATATTATGGGTATGAATTTAAATTCTTTAAATAATATAATTATCATAAAAATTTAATTATTTCATATCACATATGATTATCTTCATTCAAAATTTTAATAATTCATTTCTTATTATATAGATTTCACTAGCTTGCCAATTTAAATATTTTTTATTTAAAGTTTATTATGTGGTAGCTTATCCATATATCCAAATTATATGGACAACACTCCTTGATTTAATTCTCAATAAATGTATGTAATCCTAGTTTTATACATGTGAGGTTTATCATACAACCAACAAGTAAAATAACAATTAACATTAACCAACGATCTCCAATTTCTTCCAATCAAACAAAATGATCAGATGGAAATCTCCATACCTTTGCAAAAACACCAACACCACATTCCATCAAAACCTTTGCGATAAACAGATCATCAGCCAGCAACCTCTCCTTGAACCCGCTAAAACGAAGCAACCACTGCATCAACACTGACTTATCCAACTCTAAAAACCGATCCACCACCACACCAGGAATTCTCCCAGCTTGTATAGCCGCAGCCAAGTCATCCGGCAAACTATCCAATGATCGTTCTGCCTTGCGCAACACTATCATAGCTTCCTCCGCGTTCTCATCGTCGTCCTCACCATCATCGTCCCCATCACCTCCGTCATCATTATACCGATAAATATTGTTGTTATCACCACCGCCACAGTCGTCATTCCCCGCGCCACCCCCTCCGACCTCATGAACGTTGTTGCTGATGTCTCTGTGTAAGTTTAGGGAAGAAGTAGAAATGAAGTGGGGATAAAGTTTGAAGTGGTGGCGGGGGATGATACGGAGGGGAGCAAGTGACTGAAAGTGAAAATGACGTTGTGGGAATGCGATAGGGTGCGGAACTGGGCGGCAGACTGCAAGATTGGCGTTGGGGGTTTGCACGGCAGACGAGAGGAAGGAAGCCGCAGGCATGGCTATTGGGTCGGCCAATCGATGGCAGTCGTCGTTTGGCTCTCTTTCGTTTTTCTTTAATGCAATAGTTGGAAGATGTCAAAAAATACGCAGCAAAATGTCATGCACAAAGTCAGCTCGTTTAGTCAAGTAAAGCTCATGCTTAGCTCTCGCGATCTATTTTGAAAGGTGGGGATTATCTCATGATAAAAATATATCGAGTTTGAATATTAAACCTATCAAAATTGAGAGATACCTTCTGAATAGCTTCAATGGAGGTAGCAGAAGGTATATTAGTGCAAAAAACTTGCATGAGGTCTGAGATAGATTAATATATTGAACCATGACCAAAATCAATCATCTCAGTGTCATTTGATAAATTCATGTGAACGAAATTCAACATTAACATAGATTCGATATATGGAGTATTTTAAAGATTTCAACTTTAAAATTTTTATGAAATTCAATAATAACATAGATTCGATAAAATTTGGCGATTCTCGATATCACATTTGATAAATTCATATCTGCTTGGTAAATCATAAATATATTTGCTATCTTAAAATTTTTTCAAAAACATTTCTATACTCTGAAATATAAGCACAAAAATGATGATTGGGGGAATATTAATCACGTTCAAATATGTTCAATGAATTGGACATCATTGGTATGATTTTAATATATTTTGATAATATTGATTTTAAATAATTTTTTGATAATATTCGCAATTTTTTTAAAAATTTATGTTTCATTATATGCAATGTTAAATAAATCACTCTAGGTTGATTGGCGAAGATTCTTGATCCATAATTTGCTCTGATCGATTTCTTTTCCAACGCATGCATACGTAGCTGTCTATATCTACTCAGTTCCATTTTAGTGCATTATTTAGTGAACCTTAACAAGCATCACGGCTTGAATTGTATTCAAGTACTTGGCTTGAATTGGGTATCTGAGAAAATGCAAACTACAATTAAAGTGAATTCATGAAACCCAAATCTTAAATCATTGCCACCAACCAAAAAAAAAATGTGTTTATCATCATCATTTTTGGAATGATCTCAATAAATAAAATCAAAAAAAGTATCCACTTTGAGGGTGAGAATTTTATTTTTGTCTAAAAAAAAGATTATACCTAGTACACAAGGCTCTTGAATAGCGCATTATCATTGTGATGTTAATATCTCAGTAGTCTTATCTCCAATAATCAAAGAGATTATTACATCTGATGAGTCTCATACCTGATGTCTACCACTCTTAGACAATCGCACTTACCATTGTACAATAGCATGACCTCTTAATCTCTTAGATTAGCTCTGCATACCAACTTGAGCCATATTATTTCATTCAGTTCATAATCCAACTCATCCAGGCATGGCTTATGGGCTAGGAGAGGACAAGTACATAGTATTTCACTTAGGTTGATTTGGGTATTTGAGAAAATGCAAACTATGATTAAAGTGAATTCATAAAACCCAGATCTTAAATCATCACCACCAACCAAACAATGTGTTTTATCATCATTGTTTCTAGAATGATCTCATTGAATAATATAAAAAAATTATCCACTTTGGCTATAAGAATTTTACTTTTGTCTAAAAAAAAGATTACACCAAGTACATAAAGCTCTTGAATAGCATATAATCTTTGTGAAGTTAATATCTCAGCACTCTTATCTCTAATAATCAAGGAGATTATTATATTTGATGAGTCTCAGACTTGATATCTACCACTCTTAGACAATCGCACTTACCATTGTACGATAGCATGACCTCTTAATCTCTTAGATTAGCTCTGCATACCAACTTGAGCCATATTATTCCATTCAGTTCATAATCCAACTCATCTAGTCATGGCTTATGGGCTAGGAGAGGACAAGTACATAGTATTTCACTTGGGTTGATTTGGGTATTTGAGAAAATGCAAACTATGATTAAAGTTAATTCATAAAATCCAGATCTTAAATCATTGCCACCAAACAAACAATGTGTTATATCATCATTGTTTCTGGATGACCTCTTAATCTTGCTTTTTTCTAAAAAAGTATTCACTCTGGCTTTTAGATCTTGCTTTTAGATCTTAAATCATTGTTTCTGGGAATGATCTCATTGAATAATATAAAAAAATTATTCACTCTGGCTATAAGAATTTTTCTTTTTTCTAAAAATAGGTTGAACATATCACATAAAATATTGAATAGCATATAATCTCTATGAGGTTAATATCTCAACACTCTTATCTCTAATAATCAAGGAGATTATTATATTTGATGAGTCTCTGACTTGATATCTACCACTCTTAGACAATCGCAATTTTACCATCGTACCACAGCTTGACCTCTTAATCTCATCGTTCAGCCCCGCATAGCATTTGAGCCATATTATTTCACTAAGCTCCTAATCCAACTCATACAAGCAAGGCTTCTGGGCTAGGAGAGGGCAATTACATCTTCTAGGGAATTAGTCCGCCTTTCATGCCCTAATTGTCATGTGGCACACATGGGCATTATTTTTAACCGGGTCAAGTTGGCTTAGTCTAGGACCTAGCCCACATTGGATATGGTAGCCAAAATTACGAGGCATAGTTTTCTTTTTAGAAATTTGTAATTTGTGGTGCTGTTGGATGGTTGACTATCCCTAAGAGTTTCTTAGGGTTAGCACTATTATCTTTAGAATTGTGCTGAATATCATAGCTAGTAGAGGTGTCAAATGTGTCGGGCCGGCCCGGCACGGTTTTAAACCGTGCCCGGGTAAAAATCTGCTCGTGCCGTGCCGTGGCACGGCACGCTGGCACGGGTTCGTCCCGTGCCGATTCACGCGGGCACGGGTGGGGCGTGGGCGTGCCGCGTGAGTCGTGACCTGTCCCCTGCCCCCCCCCCCCCCCCCCCCCCGGTAAAAAGACAGCGGGTCGGGTTTGATAGGACCCGACCCACGGTCCCGACGGGCTTAGACCCGACCAATCCCAACGGCCAAAAAAAAAAATTCAAACTTAAATGAATTTCAGCCGTTGGATTCGCCTCCAACAACTAGGGGGCAGAATCCAACGGTCCTCGTGATTCTGCCCCTTAAAATAATATTAAAAATTCAAAAAATTAATAAAAAAATTTATTTTTTTATAAAAAATTAATTTCTTTATCCTATAAATTCTACCCCCCCTCCCTATAATATTTATGTTTTTCAAAAACATATCTCCTCTCAAAACATTCTCTCTCACATAAACCGTGCATCTCTCTCTCGGGCCTCGGGATTTTGATTTCGGCTTGGATTTTCGTGAAACTCTACTTGAGTTTTGAACATCATAGCTTCATGCGGTGCACCTTGCACGTGACTGACCTCATTGCTTTTACCGGGTAATTTATTTTACGTTTTTATTTACTTTCTCTCTCTAAAGCTTCTCTCTCTAGAAAAACATCGGAAAAAAAAACATAAAAAATGACAAATATACCTGACACGTATTTAAATTTGGAAAATGAAAATGTTAGTGTTACACAGACGTCTGCGGCTGCTGAAAATTTGGTTTCTCCAGTCGTCTCTACCCAAAGTTCTAAAAAACAAAAAACTAGGAGGACTTTTGTAGTTTGAACTCATTTTAAAATCATAACACAAATAAATATTAGGGGTGAGGAACTTGAAATGGTACAGTGCAAATATTGTATGAGACTTTTAACATGCAAGAGTACATGTGGGACTGGGCACCTTAAGAGGCATGCCGAATTATGCACCAAAAAACATGGACCCTTAGATCCTAGGCAAACCCAACTTAGCACTACATTTTTTGAGACTGGATCGAGTTCAGTCTCAAAGTTTACTCCCTTCGTATACTCCAGCGAGTTGGGTAGGGACGGTATGGCCAGGCTCATCACATTGATGGGTCTTCCGATCAGATTTTCGGAAGATCCGAGGGTAGTGCACATCATGCAGACTTATTTTCAGCCTTCCTATCGTAGGATTCCTAGGTTCACATCTAGGAGTGACATACTAAAGATATATAAGTTAGAAAAACAAAAAATAATTAAGGAATTTATGGCATATAGTGGAGTGGTGTCCGTGACGTCCGATATATGGACATGTCACGATGATTCTTCTTATGCATGTCTCACGAATCACTATGTAGATTCTAACTGGATAATCAATAAAAAAATATTTGGATTCACTGAGATTCTTCATCCTCGTGATGGCCCGGCCATTTTTGAGTGTATGATGAAAATATTTAGGGAATATAAAATTCAAAATAAAATTTTTAGTGTCACTTTCGATAATGCTTCTAATAATGGAGTAGCGATCAATATGTTTGTTAGGAATATTAGAGACGCACCATTAGGAGAGATCTTTCAGGTCAAATGCATGTGTCATGTGATTAACCTGATAGTTCAAGCAGGTATGAAGGTGTGTTCCCCCCCGTTGGAAAATATACGCAATACACTCAAGTATATTCGCACTCCTCGCAGACAACAAGAGTTTGGTAGTCTCTGTTTGTCTGCGAATCTTAAGAAGAAGAAATTCCAATCGGATGTGAGACATCGTTGGAATTACACGTACCTGATGTTGGAATCATGTGTTGGATACGACCATGTGATATCCGACTACGTCAATAGTAAGAGTGGCGAACTTATTATTGACGACACTGACTGGGCTTCAGGAATTTCATTTATGTAATTCCTGAAGATATTTTATGACACGAAAAATATGTGTTCGTTAGTTTATACGCCCACCACTTGCATTGCACTCCGGTGCATATGCAACATTAGTAGCATGTTTAGGAAGTATCGAGCTAACCCGACGCTTAGCCATATGGTTGCAGAGATGGAGACCAAGTACTTGAAGTACTAGTCCACCATTCCATCTCTTTATTGCCTCGCTGCATGCATGGACCCTAGGGCTAAGGTGGAAGGGGTAGAAAACACTCTGACTTTCATTTCCTCGTGCATGAACCTGAAAGAGCCACCTGAAGGGTTCATTTACGAGAAGTTGACAGACCTGTTCACATACTACGATACTAGGTATTGTGGTGGTGGTGGTGAGACTGTGATTACGGACATTGATACCTTGTTCGGAGATGATGATTATTCCATTAACCTAGCTAGGGGGAAACGTAGGGGTGGACCATCACATAGGAGTGAGCTATCTCGGTACTTAGATACCGATTACTGCTCAATCTTATCACATTCTGATAATAAGAATCTTGATTTATTACAGTGGTGGAAATCATATGAGTCCACCTATCCCGTGCTATCTAGGATGGCACGGGATCTACTGACTCCTCCGGTGTCGAGCGTAGCATCGGAGTCTGCTTTTTCTGTTGCAGTGAACGTGATTTCGGATAGGAGATCGAGATTACCTCCAGATATGGTTGAGGCCTTGGCATGTTTGAAGGATTGGGAGGAATTGAGGTTTAGCATCCGTGATCGTGCTGAAGCTGGGACTGTGACAGACACTGCAGTCGCATCCACATCCACTACGATGGCGGAGGAGCTAATTGCCGATGATGATGATCCATATGATACTGATCTTGATGTTGCGGCTGATGATTCTCATGATATGCCGCTTGATGATTGATGCTGATCTGCTCTTTTTTTTCGATATTTTTTTATTCATTGTATTTATACGCTTTGTTTGTACCATACGTTGTGTTAAAACTTATACTTATTTTTTCGGACCATTAGTTTCAAAAGCATGATTGGTAATTTTTCATTTGTGTAGTTTAATTTTTTTTTAATTTTAATTTTTACTAACATAATTTATTGATTTATTTTTTTTATGATTTAAAATTTATTTTAAAAAATAACTTTAATATATAATTAATAAATTATAAATATAAAAAAAGCTAAACTAATTTGAATTTGATAAAAAAATTATTTTCTAATATTTGTTTGTTTTATTTAATTTTAATTTTTAATATTTTTTTAAAAAATTATATTTAATAATTAATACTCTATACTTAACCTTAATCAATAAAATTTACAATATATAAAAAATAAAAAAAAATTTAATCTGCCTCTCCGTCAGTCCATCCGGCCTCCCGGACCCCGGCTCCCTCCTGCCCGGCCCTGCCACCTAGCCTGTATGGCCAAGGCCTGCCCGCCCATATTCAAACTGTGCCGTGCCGGGCACGATAGCACGATCGTGCTCGTGAAAAATGGGTCGTGCCGTGCTGGGCCGGCCCGTTTGACACCTCTAATAGCTAGGAGTATCAAGAAAAATCTTATTGTAATTTGGTATCAAAATATACTTGTATTGCAAATAACATAGAGAATAGTTAATTTATTGCGAAATAAATATTATGTAATAATTATAAATTTCTATCTTTACGAAACTAATTTATATTAACAAAACTTTTAAAATCAAGAACCTAAATTCATAAGAGAATTTAACAAACAAATTATTACATTTATGTTTAAAAAGTGTCCACTACATACATAAAAAACATGAAAAAATAAAATAAAAAATACAACATTTATCAAGAAAAACTAAATTAGCTGGGCCAGAGCATAACATGAGGCCAATCTAAGCAACCCAATGGGTGAGGTGCATGCATGACACAACATGACTCGGTGCTCCTTAAGGTATCTAGTGGATCTAGCCTGGCCTAGCCATGTCCAGCCGGCCTAGCCCATCTCCTATATACCAAATCAACCATCTCTTCTTCCATTGTAAATGTTTGGAGTGGAAACTGAACCCAATGCACCATCCCACTTGTTAGCCCAATCCTTGAGCCTTTCAAATCCCTAAACCAAAAAAAAAGTTAAAAAAAAAAGGTAAAATTTCATTATAAAGAAACTTGTTGTGAAATATGGAGGCGGATGCAAACCCAACAGGACAGGACAGGACAGGACACTAAAAAAGAAAATTAAATAAGTGATTTTATTTACAATGCGAGTGGTGAAGTTGCCAAAAGGCTCCTTAGGCTGCCTATTCTCTTTCCAATAATAAATCAAAGGTTCCAAGACCTTTTCAAAGTCTTGAATCTTAACTTTATCCATGAAGCTCCTTGCTAATGTGGTTTGATTTGGGTTTCCTCCAAGCCAAATCTTTTTATCAAGCAAACAAGCAAAAAAAAGAAGAAAAAAAATCATGACACTGAACTAGAAATGCTAAGCAGGAAAAGAGAAAAGAGAAAGAAATACCTGATAGCTATTAGGACCATCACCAACAAACCCAAGCTCGGCCATGTATGGCCTAGCACACCCATTTGGACACCCTGTCACCCGTACTACCATAGATTCCTTGACTTCTAGACCAACCTAAAAATTGTAATTACTTACGCACATACAATGTCATGTGCGCATGTATATGTAGATATCATTATGGATATCTATCCACTAAGTGAGCTGACAATCTTGTGGAAGCATGTTAGTACCTTATCAAAGATGGCTCTTACGCGTTCCAGGATTCCTGGAATTCCACGTTCTGCTTCTGTGATTGCCAATGGGCAAAGAGGGAAAGCTGGGCATGCCATTGCTGTTAAGTTAAGAGGATCAACTCTTTCAGGCTCCTGTTCATCAGTGAAAGAAAAGTGACGCTCAGACCAGCCCTATTTGCATGGAAAAAGTGTTTGTAAGTTGCCATGAAAAGGAAGTGCTTAGAAGCATATAAAAAGTTACCAACAAACCAGCCTGCGTTAAAGTTGATGCAATGGACTCCTTGCTCTCTTGATTGACACCACACAAGATGATATTTTGGTTTGGAGTTAGGCGTACATCCAAGTTGTACTTCTCTATTAACTCCCTCAAAGCCTTCTTCTTGTTCCCCCCAATGCGGCCATTGTCAACATGTATCCCACAAAACAAGTTCCCATGCTTGTCACCCTGCCAAAAGATGCTTCATCTATAATGGGTAAAGCCACAACTTATAGAAACAAGCAACATTATCTTGGCTTTACTTGAGCCAATCTAATTCTCCAGTATGAATCACTATCATCATCAAAATAAAGATCGTACCTATTATATTATGCACAAACCCCCACCCATCATAAGAACTATAAGAGATTAATATCTTAATAGCCTTATATCTAAAAAATATAAAAGCTACATCTGATGATTTTCAAACCTGATATATACAACACTTGGAAGGATATAATTGTCATTTCATCAAATTATGACTTCTAATAAATGCATACAATACGAATATTTCATAGGTGACTCCAATCTTCATAAGAATAGAGTTCATACCCATTGTAACAGACTCTAACTTAGCGTGAGGTCTGTAAAAGATTAATATTTTGATAACCTTACATCCAAAAATCATAAAGACTACATCAGAAAAGTTTCCAACCCAATAGCTATAACCCTTGGATGAATCTACTTGTCATAGCACCGAGTGATGGCTTATAAAACAAAAATATAATATGATAACTTTTTAGATAATTAATTATCTCAGTACTATTCTCGGCCAAACACTTTTTATGTGGCCTCTAATCATCATAAAGATACATTCCAATATTATTAGAGTTTTATATATATATATATATTTTTAATTCTCCAAATAATATGAACTTCTCACAAACACTCATTTAGCACAAATCAGTGAGAGATTAATATCTTGATTATCTTATATTCAAAAAATATAAATGCTACAACTGAAGAGTCTCCAACCCAAGAGCTATAACCCTTAGACAAATGTACTTATCATCGAACCAAGTCATGACTTTTAATACATGCATATAATACGAAAAGTTTCTACTTATTAATTCTTCAAAAAATATAATACATTCATCTCAGTATTATTGTCAGCCAAACACCTCCTATGTGACCTCTAATCATCATAAAAATACATTTCAATATTACTATAATTATATATATATATATATATTAATTCTTCAAATAATATGATCTCACAATCTATCATATAAATTCATATTATATATTTATTTTCTCACTATTTTATTAAAGTTTTTAATAATATATTTTTTTACTAACTTCATGGTGTAGCTATTTTTTAAATTAAAATCAGATATAATTTCCTCTTTGCCTGTTAAAATTATATCTAGAAATTATTGAGAATAGACATATTAATTTTAATTTGTTAATTAATATGATCATCTCTCAAACTCTCATATAAATTAAACTTTATTTAATTAGGCTTATTTATCTTTTTTTCTATATCTTACAATAAATTATTAATCTAAATATTATTTAATTAAAATCATATATGACATCATATTGATGACCCGAAGTAAAAGTAATTGAGATACGACATAGTTGATGATGATGATGATGATATGATATATTGCCCACGTGTTTGAGCAACATAAAATAGCATCCTTTAATTCTATCTTAAATAGAAGCAAGGAATAGATATCTTATGAGCTTTCTAATACTAATAAGAATAATAGCAAGTAATTGAAATGGGAGTGGAAACCTGCTCGTGCCATCCCAAGTGACTCTTGAATTCCCACTCAGGCAACTCTCTGAAAGTCTCAAATTTCTTTCCATAGTATTGCTCAACAACACTCTTGAATTTCTCAATCCCCCAGGAGCTAATCAAATATTTCATTCTACTGTACTTGCGATCATCTCTTCTACCATTTTCTCTCTGGGTAACGAGAATAGCTTTCACGGCATACAAAATATCCTCCTTCGGTACATAGCCTAATGGTTCTGCAAGACGAGGAAATGTCGCTTCCACCCTGTGTGTTCTTCCCATGCCCCCACCGACCTGAAACAAAAGCAAAAAGAAAAGAATGTGCATGAATGCCACACATGCATTCACGTGTATGCCTTGCAAACACACATTGACCAAGCAAGTCGCCAACCACGAGGTGTCCCATTAACTCATAGAAAACATAATATTATTCATGCATGTAGAAATGCTTTCATGAACCCCAAGATCACTTTTCAAGCGAGCAAAGAGACTATGGCATCCTCCATCCTTTGGTCTAGGTCCATCATCACTAATCATGCTTCGCAAGGTCAAACCCATAGGACCACATTTCCAACCCCCTCGGGATATACAAGTATGCATATTCGCATGCACAAAGTTACCTCATTGACCATGCATATCTAACATTCAATTATTCAAATAAATATCTAAGTGTGTGTGTGTGTGTGTGTGTGTGTGTGTGCGCGTGTGTATGAGTGTGCATATATGTGTGTACATGTGTGAGTATATATATACACACACATAAGTTTGTGTCCATCATACAATGCTCTTGATCATTTTAGCATTAAAAGGCATAAATATTTGTTATTACTTTAATTGAACATGATCAATTCTATAGGTTATACTGCATTGTCGTATGAAAAAAAAAAGGCATAAATATTTGTGATAAGCCATAAAGATACTTGCCATTACATCATGAATAATGATTTATTAATTTAAATAATTTTTATCTAAACCACATGTGTGCGTGTGTGTGCATGAGTGTGTGTGTGTGCGTGCATGAGTGTGTGTGTGTGTGCGTGTGTGTGCATGAGTGTGTGTGCAAATATGTATGTGTGCAAGTGTGCGTGAGCAAGTGTGTGTGTGTGCAAGTAGATGGTCAACCGGGCCAGGCCGGCCCGGCACGTTTTTAAACCGTGCCCGGGCCCGTGCCATGCCCGGGTTAGGCACGAGCCATGCCGTGCCGTGGCACGGCACGGCGGCACCGGTTCTTCCAGTGCCGGTTTCACGGGGGCACGCGTGGGCCGTGACCCGGCCCCTCCCGAAAAAAAGACCGTGGGTCGGGTCTGATTGGATCCCAACCCACGGTCCCGACTCCCGACCCGGCACAGCACGGCCTGCCGTGCCTACGGGCCGTGCCGTGCCCGGATGTTTTTAAACCGTGCCCGGCCCGGTAGCACGTTCGTGCCCTAAAAAAATGGGCCAGGCCGTGCTGGGCCGGCCCGTTTGACACCTCTATGTGCAAGTGTGCGTGAGCAAGTGTGAGTGAGCAAGTGTGAGTGAGCAAGTGTGTGTGCAAGTGTGCATGAGCAAGTGTGTGTGCAAGTGTGCATGAGCAAGTGTGTGTGCAAGTGTGCATGAGCAAGTGTGTGTGCAATTGTGCGTGAGCAAGTGTATGTGCAAGTGTGCGTGAGCAAGTGTGTGCGCAAGTGTGCGTGAGCAAGTGTGCGCAAGTGTGCGCAAGTGTGCGTGAGCAAGTGTGTGTGCAAGTGTGCGTGAGCAAGTGTGTGTGCAAGTGTGCTTGTGCAAGTGTGTGTGCAAGTGTGCTTGAGCAAGTGTGTGTGCAAGTGTGCTTGAGCAAGTGTGTGTGCAAGTGTGCTTGAGCAAGTGTGTGTGCAAGTGTGCTTGAGCAAGTGTGCGTGCAAGTGTGCTTGAGCAAGTGTGTGTGCAAGTGTGTGTGCAAGTGTGTGTGCAAGTGTGCGCGAGCAAGTGTGTGTGCAAGTGTGCGTGAGCAAGTGTGTGTGCACGTGTGCGTGAGCAAGTCTGTGTGTGCACGTGTGCGTGAGCAAGTCTGTGTGTGTGCGAGCATGTGCGTGTGCGTGTGTGTGTGTGTGTGTGCGAGCGTGAGCAATGAAAAGAAAGGGTATTCAAGGTTACAACATACATATATGTTGAAGCCTTGAGGTTGGCCATCAACATCATCAGTGACCACGACCAAACCGACATCATTAGTAAGAATATCAACGGAGTTATCTGAGGGCACGGTAACAGCAATCTTGAACTTCCTAGGCAGGAATTGGGGTCCATAAACAGGTTCGGGGGAATTAAGAAAATTCGTTCCATGACTATTATCATTACGGGCATCCACTATCTCGGGAGATTCTGCAGTCATGATTTTCTCGCCATCCACCCACAGATCATAGTAAAAGCCAGACTGCGGAGCCAAAAGCGAAGCAATATCCTCTGCGGTTTTCTGTGCGAGCTCGTACTCTCTGCTTGCAAACGGAGCAGCGGGGGCAAGAACATTCCTGTTGAGGTCGCCACAAGCACCGAGCGTGGAGCCCATGTTGCGAATTATGCTTCTCATTACGGTCCCGAGGTCCTTCTTCACGACACCATGAAGCTGAAATGTTTGCCTTGTTGTTAACCGAAGGGTGCCGATCCCGAATTGGTCGGCAAGCTCATCCATGGTCAGGTAAAGTTTATTCGGGACTTTCCCGCTAGGGTTCTTAGTGCGAAGCATGAATGAATATGATTTTTGACCCCGTTTCTCCCTGTCGTGCTGCTGGTAGCTCCCATGGAATTTGATAATTTGTGCAGCTGGCTCATTGATATTCGGAACATCCTTCAAAAGCTCCTGATTTAGAGGATACCTAAGGTAATTGCTTTGCTCTTTGATTATTTCGACTTTACTACGCTTAGGCTCCATCTCCTTCTTCTGTGTCTGTCAGCACAAATACAAGTATTCAATTACAAATCAAACACAAATCGTAAAAGTTGCAGTATTTATACATGTTTATCAGACATACCTGGTGCACAAGTCTCCCCTACCACACGGCACGCATAGGGCTTGGATTTTGGAAAAGATAAATATCATTAAGGTTTACATGTTATGAACCAAAAAAATCATGTCCGAAAAGGCTCAAACCTAAGATATGCATACAATCTTAGATTTGAGGGTAGTTAGAGGTGTCAAGTGGGTCGGACGGCTCAGACACAACACGATTCATCCGTGCTTGGCCGGCACAACACGGCCCGTAATCGTGTCTGGACCATAGTCATGCCGACACCTTACGGTATATGATCATGTCTGGACCGAAGTCATGCCGGCACAACACGGCCCGTAATCGTGTCTGGACCATAGTCATGCCGACACCTTACGGTATATGATCATGTCTGGACCGAAGTCATGCCGGCACAACACTGCCAGTAATCATGTATGGACCATAGCCATGCCGACACATTACGGCATATGATCATGTCTGGACCATAATCATGTCGGTACAACTTAATCCGTAATCATGTCTGAATCATAGTCATGCAGGCAAAGCACGGTCCGTAATCATCGTAGTCATGCCGACACATGGCACAACTCGAGTCATGCAGGGCCAAGTCGAACATGTTGCGTGCCTGGGTGAAAAAGTGACCACCCTAACAGAACAACTCATATCGTTGTCATGTCGACTACTATGATAAAAATAAATCAAGAATAAATTTTGAGCCATCAAATTTTTATCATAAAAATTATTTTAAAAATAATTTTTTAATAGAAAAACTTGTACAAATATCTCATTGTTATATTTATTTTAACAGTTAATCTATAGATTTTTTTTTCCTCTCTGCTTATATCATTGCTCTTTAATGCATATTGTGCCCAGTTAATAACATTATTTTAAAAAAAATTCTAATTTTAATTTTATAGAATGGCAATGTTAATTTATCGAGGAGTTTTATTTTTCAAGTACGGGAATACAAGATATACATCCAAAGCATAGAATTAAAATATACATTGCGATTATGTTTAAATGAATTAATTTTATTTACTAATTTTTACAACAATAAATACATTAAAAAAATAAAAATTACTATTCTTTTTTTCCTATTTTCAATTGAATCTCATACATAAAAAAAAAGATAAATAATGAATTAAATATATATAAGTTAGGCCTATGCATAGAAAATAACTACAACTCAACCTAAATATAGACAAAAGTAATTTTAGAGGTGTCAAACGGGCCGGCCCAGCACGGCACGGCCCGTTTTTCACGTGCCCAGCCGTGCTGCCGTGCCGTGCCGGGCACGGCACGGTTTTTAAAATTCGGGCACGGCACGGCCCGTGGGCACGGCACGGCCCGTGGGCACGGCACGGCCCGTGGGCACGGCACGGCCCGTGGGCACGGCACGGCCCGTGGGCACGGCAAGGCCGTGCCGTGCCGTGCCGGCCCGCTCGGGCACGGGCGCACGGCAAGGCCGTGCCGTGCCGTGCCGGCCCGCTCGGGCACGGGCGCACGGCAAGGCAGGGGCAGGCGGGGCGGGGCGGGTCTGTTTGGACCCGACCCGCGGTCTTTTTACCGGGGGCGGGGCCCAGTTGGGTCACGAGTCACGACTCAGTGAGTCGTGACTCGTGACTCGTGAGTCGCGACTCACGAGTCACGACTCAGGCACGCAGGCCGACGTGCCGGGCACGGCCCGGCACGTGGTTCGTGCGGACGGGCCCGGCACGGGCCCGGGCACGTTTTTTTATCGTGCCGGGCCGGCCCGGCCCGTTTGACACCTCTAAGTAATTTGAATATATTTTAATATAATTGATAATAAAAATATTATAGATATAAAAAAAAATCATTATTGTATATATACGATAAAAAACATATAACCATGTAGCAATATTTATGACACTTATCACCTTAAGAAACATATTAATCAATATAATAAAAAATATAATATATTGAATCTCATACAAATCTAACTTAGTGATATTGTCTTTAAGTTAGATCAACTTCATATTTGTTGATCTATTTCATTTATTATAATAATAATGTAAAGAAAGACACAGTAAAATTGATTATTATTATAAACCTAATTAATTTTTTAGAAGATCTTAGAATCATTAATAATATATAAACCTACTTTTAGCTAATTATCATAAAATTCTTAATTTTACTAATAAAACAAATATAATAAATATGTTTAGATTAAAAAAATAAAGTATAATAAATAAACTTAAGAAACATAGTAAAGTAATGTTCAATATTTATACTAGTCATGATGATACTTCACTCACATAACTCACCGCTCACTATATAGAGGTGTCAAACGGGCCGGGCCGGCACGACCCATTTTTTAGGGCACGTTCGTGCTACCGTGCCCGGCCCGGTTTAAAAATAGCCGAGCCCAGCACGTCCCGTAGGCACGGCGGGCCGTGCCGTTCCTTGCCTAGCCCGCACGGGCTTGCCTGTCCGAGTGGTTCGGGATACGGGAAGACCGCGGCTTGGGTCGAATCAGACCCGACCCACGGTCTTTTTTTGCGGGAGGGGCATCCTGGGGTCGGGCTCACGGGACACCCGACACGGGACTGACCCGTGCCGGGGTGCCGTGCCGCATGCCGAACCGTGCCGGGTCGGCACGGCACGAGCCCGGGCACAGAATTTTTCCGTGCCTCGTGCCGGGCCGGCCCGGCCCAATTGACACCTATATCACTATATCAATTTTAAATAAAAATTTAATAAAAAAATTTTATAATTTTCTAAAATCTTTCATCCTCATAGTGGTTCTACGATATGAATATTTGACGAGGATCTTAATAAAACATATCAATCAAAATAAAATTTTTATTATCATATATGATTAGTACAAATATTATCAGCAGGCTTTAAATTTAATGTTAAAGACAAGAAATTTTATTTTTAAAATTTTTAAGATTTTTATGATATGACAAATATGTACTCATATGTATACACTTTCACCACTTATATTCCACCCATATGCATATGTAATATTTATAATATATTTAACAAATATAAAGTAAATCCCCTATTTTAATGTCATGACTAATGAGATAAAAATTAAATATTTAAAATATTAATCTTTTATTTGATTTTTTTATTACTTGACAAGCTATATAGATCTTAGAATTAAGATAAAAATAAAAATATATATATATCAATATACATATTCATTTGCATTAACCAATCATAAAAATCAAATAATTGAATTCATGAAAAATTAAATAATATATTTACATATTACGACACTAAATATAATAGTATTAGTGAGCCTCCAAGTATGAACATAAACATCACCATATTCAAATACAATAACCATGTCATTCGGTTAGCTAAGAAGAAACTATACGATAAACAATTGAATAGGAATGAGTTGTCTCTTATTTAGATACTAATTATTATTATATCTTATTACTTAATATTAATAAGAATTTAAATATACTAAATTAATAAAAAACATACGAATCAATCTGTCTCGTATTATTCAAGTGAAGACATGATCTTAGATGGAAAAGTATGTATCTAGCATTGTATCAAAGTTTATTTTTTGTAAATAAATATTATTTTAAATAAAAAATCCAAATTATAATCAGATATCATTGAAACACTTGAAATACAATCATATTAGATATCATTGAAAATTCAAATAATTCAGATATCATTGAAAATTCAAATAATTCAGATATCATTGAATCAAATTACAATCATACTTAAAATGCTGAAATAATTTTTGGTTAATATATTCATAATAAAATAAAAAAGATACTAATTGATTATTACTCATGTGACATCATAAATATAGATATCAATACTATTGCTATCAAAAGCATTAGTTTTATAATCATACATGATGATCTGAACCATATCATAAACATAGATTGATCATGAATATTAAAGCACTAGTATGCATTGGCCAAATAGACCAATTGGGTGTGAACTATGGCCTATTGCCACTACATTGAACCAATGGCCAATGTTGGGTTCCCATTGGCCACTACACAATTGGCATTGCATTACACCAACAAAGTGAAGACTGCACTGCTAACTGACTTGTCCATTGACCAACCAAACTTAACATGACCCATTCCAATCCAACATGCTCAATTGAGGTGGGGGACCATCAGGCCATGCTAAGCCAAGTTCCCATTAAGCAATGTTGACACAACCAATGCACCCATTTCATGTCATATTTAGCATGAGATGATGACCTAACTAGACTACCAAAATTCAAAGTATGTCAGCTCAACACAACTCATTTGACATCACTAGAATATACTTATTGTATAAGAATGAGTCATACCAAAAATAATTATAAAAAATTATTTTTTGAAAAACAAAGAATACTACACAAAGACAAACTGTTTGTTAAGGCTATTTGGAGATCCTCACAAAATTTATTCATCATCAAACCTACTAAAGAGAAATGTATAAAATTTCTCTCTTAGCCAGCAACATTCACTTCCCCTTCCTCAGATATTACTTGTTTTATCATCGATATCCACTATTTAGACTCCTGCATTATAAATTTTGGAGCCAATAGCCCAATACTCACTTCACAACCAATCATAATATATTCACTATATTTTTTTTATATTCTAAGAATATTATTATAGTCAATAATAAATCTTCTAAAATCATTTGATATGATAATATTTAAATCAATTTATTATTTTTTAATTAAGTTAAGTTTATTCATTATTTCTCTATTAGTATCTTTTCAACTACAATATGACTTCCTTCTAGATATTGAGTATGTTAGATCCCTTACATTTGCATTCTCAACTTGATCATCTGTCATTAATCAAATTGATAATATTATACATTATCTTAAAATATTTTTACCCTCTAATATAAGGCATGTCAATTGAAAAAGTATATCCGAGCTTTCTAACCTACCTGCCTGCCTAGTGTGAATAAAAATTTATTTTAATATTATAAATTAAAATATATAGAAAACTAATAAAGATACGACCAAAAAGGACTTTAAGCATTTGAACACCTTCAAATTTTAATGATGATTGCTCACACCTCACAACATAGATGAATATTTCTTTTTCAACATAGATCATGTGTATTGATTATTTTTTTCAGATATCTCATCAAAAAATAATAAAAATTAATTTAATAAAAATAATAAATAATAAATAATAAAATATTAAAATATATATCAAACAAATTTAGTACTTATTATATGAATCACAAGATTATAAACAAATCTTCTTGTATCGGTATATCTCTATAAAATGAAATAGCAGAAAGAAGAATTAACATCTACTTGGAATAACTCAAACACTTTTATTTAGAAGTATTCTTGAGTATTTTTTGAAAGATATGATTAACTATAAATTACTTTATCAACAAAATGCCCTCTTTTGAGAAACATAACCACCCAGGTCTTATGACATATATAAGGAGGAGACAAACAAAACTCACTCAAATCAAAGATGAGTCTATTGATTAACCAAATAAAAATATAGTCAATTTTTCTATTTTTAAAATTCTGATCACTCTCCTAAAGATAAAAAAGGAGTTGCACTCAACACTAGATATCATAGGTATTATCATATATATCTTTTATCTTCAATTATTTTTTATTATTTCTCTTTGCCGTACTAGAATGTCCAAGTCTCATCCTAAGATTTAATTTTACTCATAATGATGTCAAGACATGTTTGGAAAACAGACATCATCTACTTCACTAAGACTTAAACTAATAACACAACCTATGAAATAGTCTATTATTAATCATAGGTAGGTATTCATTGTAAATACAAGTCTAAGATATGAAGGTAAATCATTTTAAAATAATAATTATAGCTAAAAAATTCACTCAAATATTTAATATGAACTATCATAATATTTTATCTTTAATAAGTAAAATAACTTTTATATGAATTCTTATTTCTTTGACATCTCACTAATAAAATATACACTAACTAGACATAAAAATGTATATTTCTTCATGATGACTTTAATATATATGTGTGTGTGTGTGTGTGTGCGTGTCTGTGTGTGTGTGTGTGAATCAGTTACTTAAGTTTACCACAGTAAAGTCAACAATAATTTATAAATTATAAAAAATATTATATAAATTAAAATAATCACCTAAAACATGATTTATCAAATTTTCACAAGCAATTATCATGTTTGATTTAAACAAAAATATTATGAATGTTTAATTATTTTTCAAAAAGAAACATAATGATAGAATTATTTTACTCATTGTATACGTAAATACTAATCTAGTTGATGTATTAAAAATCATTATAACTCAAAAAATACTTTCAATCATAATTCTAAACAATAAATCTTAAAATACTCATATTTTTTTAGTATAAAAATGAGTTATTTTAATAAAAATATTATTTTTTTATAAAGTATGTGCTCGAACTCTTATAGAAGTTAGACTTTTGAGTTGTGATTTTATAAATACTCTTATTGATTCTAGTACAAATTTTACTTTTGATACAATCCATGCAGTTAACTCCTACCTCTACTACATATAAAAAATTTATATAAAAGATTAAATATCTGATTTTGTTTAACAAAATATAACATATGTAATCAATATTATTAGTCCTTTCTTATATTCTACTTGATAAATTCACCTAGACCTGGGATATACAATCCATGTAGTTGACTCTTCACATATTGAGGTATGTGAAATAATTTATAAGATATAAGATCGCTTTTAACAATCAAGAATATATACAATTAGAACAATATTTACCAAGATTCTCATCTTGGTAAATATTATATTCTAAAAAAATAAAAAATTATTTTGAGATCTATTATCGAAACAAAGTTGAGAATATTTTTGATTGTTACTTGTGAGATATTTTGCATCAAATACCTACTAAAAAAGATCAAATATTTATTATCTTCTCTTATTACTTTTCATTATAATAGCCGAGCATCAAAGTATATAAAATTTAATTTAAGGATAAAAATTTTCGATATATCCATCGATATATCTCCGAAATATCCATAAATTCTAAGTATATATATATTCATCAAGACCGATAAATCTATCATTTATTGATGCTCATATACAAAAACATACTGATATATCTTCGATATATCCGATATATCTGTAAAATCCAAGTACTAATATATCCGTAGAAACTGATATTTTAATCATTGATTTAATCTGATATTTTATGAATATAAAATCACATAGATATAAATTACTTTTTCTTTAATAAAATAACAGAATAATGAAAAAACAATATTATTGTTTAGGTACAACCAGACAACTACCAATATCTATGATTGTTGTGAAATGAATAAAATCATTCCTACCACATATATTCAAATAACATAATAATTATGAGACTTTTTCACATAGATCTTGAGAAGACCTTAACTTATTTTTTATTTTTCTAATCTTTATATTTTGGACTTGTACATATCAATTTAACAAGAATTATTACAATTTATTTTCAACTTATTATATTGTTTATTCTTTCTTTATGTTTTGTTGTAATGAGTATCCAAACTATATGCTTTGCCCTCATATAAGGAAGTTTCTTATGTATTTCTAGATATATTAAATATTATTATTATCCTTTCTTCATGATTTTCTACAATTTATAGTCAATAATTTGTTGGTCTAAATTATCAATTTTTTACTTTTTAAAATGATAAAAAATTAATTTAATAAAAAAATTAAAAAATAAAAAAATAATATATTAAAATATATATCATATAATTTTAATACTTACAATATAAATTACATGATCATATACACAACTTTTTGTACTGGCACACCCCACAAAATATGAATATAAAAGAGAAAAATAAATATTTAATTAAGATAATCATGATACTTTTAGTTGATATGAGTGTTATAACCTATGTTTGAGAAAAAAGTGTTAACCACGCCTTATCTCATTAATCAAATCAAGCATCCTATAAAGAAATTATTTATCCTATCTCTTAAAGACTTTAGTAGTTACTTTATCCACAATCTCCCTAGGACAGGATAAGATAAAACCTATAACCATGAGATATATCTTTCTTAATTACTCTAGTACCCAATAAAAATAAAAGTACTTTTCACAAAGAATTGATAAGATTTTAATCAACATCAAAACTCAATAAATCTACACAATCATGACACTCATGAAATTATTACATATACTAATAAGTACAAATAAATTAACTATGAAGAGAGAATTTTCCAAACAAGAAAATCTTCATCCATTTCATACGAGATAGCAATCAATAAATTTAATACAATTCATACTCATCTAAACTAGAAATTGTGAGACTTTATTACACATGACTTAGAGTGTATACTGTGAGAATAAGATATATATGATCTTCTCATACTAGAAATGTCAAATAAACCAGACAGTCTAGGGACAACCTAGAGACGACCTGCAACCCAACCCAATTTAGTTGTGCCTAGACTGGCACGAAACGGTTTAGAACCTTGCCTCATGTTGGGCCGGACTACCCTATGACATGGTTCATGCCGTACTGGGCCAACATGAGTCATGCCTCATACAGGGCTAGGCATAACCCATGTGCATGCCCTAATGACAATGACAACTAGCCTGGGTGACTGCCCGACGAGGCAGTCTAATATTTTTAAAACAATCATCCACATAAGCTAAATGTTGATTATTCTAAAAAAGGACCACTTGACATGACCCGTTTGCATAATTTTTGAGTGGATCATGCCAGGTCATGCTAGGTCAGGCTTGACCAGACTATCTTGGTTTGTTCCGAGCTAGCCTAGGTCAAGATTAGGCTAGCAGTTTGACCAGTTGAGCCAAAACGAGCCTACATGAGGTATCATGCCAAGTTGTGTCGTGTCATGTCTCTCGTGCCAAAAAAGATTTTCCTAGCATAGCCCAAGCCACACCAAGGACCAACCCATAGCACTTCCAAACAAGGTTCTAAACCATGTTGTGCTGAGCTAGACAAGGCTGATATGTGTCATGTATGGGTCACACAGCCTAGTTGATACCTTTATATTAATTACAAATAATATTCATTATGAAAATATATTTGAATGAAAAGATAAATTACATTAAAATGAGATATATAGTAAAAAGGATCACAAAGACATTTATCATGGATAACCAAAAAATACTATAATGGCCAATGTGACCTCTATCATAGTTCATGTTTCACTACCAACATCTCACATATGGAGAATACACTAACTAAAGATAATTAATATTTTTCTTCATGATAATTATAAAGAATATATATATATATATATATTATAATAATAATAATAACCTAAATTTTGAGCAACATAAAAAAACATAATTTATAAATCACTAAAAATATTATGAGCTAAAATAGCTATTGAGAGTTTTATTTGCATAATTTTCAATATGTTATAATTTTTTTCTTTTTTAGATAAATTCTTATAGCATAATGATTTTTTGAAGTATGTGAAAGTGAATATAAATCTAATTATGAAAGATAATATATTAAAAATTACTCAACTTAAGGAGTAACCCGACCACAATTCTAGATGAAAAATCTTGTAATACTCAAATTTTTTTTGGTAATATATTTAGTATATTCTAGACGAGGTGTTGTTTTATCATTAGAGAGATGAAGGGTCAATACTCTTGTGGGTGTTGCCCTTATTAGTTATGCTAATTTTGTCAAATGTTACACATCCAATTGAATCTATTATTTTTCAAAAAATCATAGATAAAAATTATCATTTGACTATTATTAGACTAAATATAATTTATGTCATTAATTTAAGTATTCATTTCTTAGATTCCCCTCAATAAGTTCATCCTGACACAATTCTTCATATAATAAGATATTTAAGAAATTTTCAAGACTTGAGATTTTTTCCTAAAATTATGATTACTTTGAATTAGCTAAGTTCTCAAATTTAAATAGGAAATTAACATGTGCCAAGAAGAGATCAACTACAAATTTTCATACTTTTTATTAAAATAATCTAGTCTCCTGGAAAAATAAAAAATAATAATTTTTATTTTAATACCCAATACAAATACAAAGTTCAATTCAATGATAATAATTACTTGAAAAATATGTTATATAATATTTTTTTTCAAAGAGATCAAATTTCAAATATATTTTTTTCTTCTAATATATTTTACCAAGATAGTCATACAATAAAACATATAATCTCTAATTTAATATTTTATGACCATACAAAATATATAAAAATAAATTATTTCTTTCCTAATAAATAAATCCATGATAAAACTATTATGACCTGTGTTGCACGGATACGCCTAGGAGCTGTCGTGTCCACGTGTCGAACACGTGGACACGGCGACACGGGGAGGGGATGAGCACACCGCCGAGCCGCCGACAGCACCTAAGGTAACCTAATTCTATAAAGGGAAGGGAAGGAGTTTGGAATCTGTATCGGGAGGGGGAGAGTTCGAAAATTGAAAATCAAAAATCGAAAATCGGGTGGGGGGTGGGTTCGAGAGGGGGGGGGGAGGGGGTTTCGGGAGGGGGGAGGGGGTTTCAGGAAAGGGGGGTTCGGTGGAGGGGGTTTCGGGAGGGTGGAGGGGGTTTCAGGGGAGGGGGGTTCGGTGGAGGGGGGTTCGGGGGAGGGGGTTTCGGGAGGGGGGTTCGGGACGAAGGAAAAGATTCGGGAGGGGGGGAAAGGTTCGGGAGGGGGAGGGTGTTAGAGGGTTTAAATTTTGTTTATATTATTTTAAAATACAGAATTTTAAATTATTTTAAAATACAATATTTTTAATTATTTTAAAATACCTAATATTTATAATTAATAATTTTTATTTTTAATTTTATTTTTTTTATCATGACGTATCCTAGCCGTATCCGTATCCTAATTTTTTAGAATTTGCCGTGTCCTCATATCTTGCCGTGTCGTATCCCCGTGTCCGTGCAACATAGATTATGACCACTTAATCAAAAAGCAAGTTAGTTAATAAGCATCTTTATGAACAAATTATATATACTTCAACTTATATTTCTTTCATCCAAACTAGAGGTGTCAATCGGGCCGGGCCGGCCCAGCAAGGAATAATTCCGTGCCCGGGCCCGTGCCGTGCATGACACGTCATGGTTCTGCCCATGGCAAGGCACACCGGCACGGGTTCGTCCCGTGTCGGTTGTCCCTTGAGCCCGACCCCACGATGGCCCCTCCCTCAAAAAAGACCGCGGGTCGGGTCTGATTCGACCCGACCCGCGGTCCCCCGAATTCCGAACTGTACGGACAGGCCAACCCGAGCGGGCCAGGCAAGGCACGGCACAGCCTGCCGTGCCTGTGGGCCCGGCTATTTTAAACCGTGTCGTGCCCGGCCCGGCACGAAGGCACGCTCATGCTCAAAAAAAACGGGCTGGGTCGAGCCGGGCCAGCCCGTTTGACACCTCTAATCCAAACATTATATTCTAAGCTTTTATGTGTCAGCTTGAGAGAAAATATTGTTGTTTATAACTTTGTTTCTTTTAATTTTATTATATTATGGATGAAAACAAGAATCTTATGAAGTATACCAACCAACCAAGCTCACAATATATAGCCACCCCATCTTCATTATTGAGTTTTATTTGATATTATTTGAATTATGACATAATTAGTTAACATATCAGTTAGACATAAAAATAATTCTTTTCTTGTAATCATGTGGAGTGTGTGTGTGTGTGTGTCAAATTTAATTTATAAATTATAAAATATATTATATAATCTAAAATAATCACAAAAAAAAATTTAGATTATAAAATTTTTATTGACAATCACATCTTTAAAATTATAAACATATGTTATAGATTTATCTTTATCTTTTTTCAGAAAATTTTAATTGTCAAGTTGATCCTGCTTATTATATACTTGGATGGTATTCTTATTATTGATAATAATAAGTTAGAATAATTCAAATTGATTAGTACATTCAATAATTATTCTAGAAAAAGGAGTTTGTGAGGATCAAGTTCTTTCTCTTAAGACTTTGAATAGAGATTACTTATTCCAAGAAAATATAATATTCTTATATAAGGGATATAAGATGTATAGTTAATATTCTTACATAGATTAGCCTTAAAAATTATACACTACTAAATACTCTATGATATATTCACATAAATAGACTCTATGATATATAAAAGAATCATAAACAAAATAAAATATCATACTATCATCAAACTATATATAACTTATATAATTAACATATTTAATTATTTTTTAGATATTTTATAATAAGTATACTTTGACACAAATTTTAATATATTGAGATATGTAAATTCAAGTCTTAGTATTTATTTCAATGACTACAAGCATCAACAATCAATTGGATATTGAAATTTAAGTTGTACATCAACTTACACCAAGAGATGATTAACTATTGACTTTAATTTTTTTCTTAGATATAATTTTCTCTTAACATATAAGATGCTAAGTAATCATCTTAGAATATAATATACAAATGGAGTTCGAGAAGATAATGATATATTATTTGCAAGATATTTAGGATCATATACCTTCTTGAAAAGAATGAGTATTATTTTTTTCTCACACTGCCCTTAGCAATGACATAAAAACAATGATATATATATATATATATAGATCTAATCCAATATTTTATAAGCAAGCAAAATATAAACATGTAAATTACTTTTTTTTTTCAAATATAAGATTCGAGATTCAATTATTACTATAATTTATATTACTATAACAAGACAACAAATAAATGTAGAGATGTCAAACGGGCCGGGCCGGGCGGCCCGGCACGAAAAATTATCGTGACCGGGCCCGTGTCGTGCCCGGGTTAGGCACGAGCCGTGCCGTGCCGTGCCTGACCCGGCACAGATTCGTCCCATGCCTGCTGTGCCCTGAGCCAGACCCCGCGAACGCCCCACGATCCTCCTGGAAAAAAGACCGCGAATTGGGTCTGATTGGACCCGACCCCCGGTTCCACTCCCACGAGGCCCGAACCGACCCAAATCCCCCCCCAACGGGAAAAATAATAATAATAAATTAAATTTTCAGCCGTTGGATCTCGCCTCCAACGGCTAGGGGGCAGAATCCAACGGCCCTCATGATTCTGCCCCCTAAAAAATTTAAAAAAATTAAAAAAATTAAAAAAATTAAAAAAAATTAAAAAAAATTACTTTTTTTTTAAATTATTATCTTTAATCTATAAATTACACTCCCCTCTCTTTAACATTTATGTTTTTCATAAACATAAATTCTCTCAAATAATTCAATTTCTCTCTCAAAAATCTTGCTTCTCTCTCTCGGGACTCGAGATTTCGGCATTTGGCTTAGATTTTCAGGAATCTGAACTTAAGTTTTGAACATTAGAGCTTGACTTTGGTGCACCGTGCACGTGACCGACCTGACTGCTTTTACCGGGTAATTTATTTTACGTTTTTTTAACTCTCTATCTCTAATTTCTCTCTCTAGACCAAAATTAGAAAAAATTAAAATCAATCTTATTGTCTCTATTAAACTATTCTTAAAAAGAAATATCTTAAAAAATGATAAATACAACTAAAACATATTTAAATTTAGAAAATGAAAATATTACACAGAGATCTGAGGCTGCTGAAACTTTAATTTCTCCAGTCATCTCAACCCAAACTTCTAAAAAACAAAAAATTAGGAGGACTTCTATAGTTTGAACTTATTTTAATATAATAAAACATAAAAATATTAGGGGTGAGGAATAAGAAATGACATAGTACAAATATTGTATGGGACTTTTAATATGTAAGAGTTCGTTTGGGACTGGGCACCTTAAGAGACATGCCGAATTATACACCAAAAAATATGGTCCATTAGATCCTAGGCAAACCCAACTTGGCACTGTATTTTTTGAGACTGGATCGAGTTCAATCTCAAAGTTTACTCCCTTCATATACTCCAGCGAGTTGGGTAGGGACGACATGGCCAGACTTATCACATTGATAAATCTTCCGATCAGATTTTTAGAAGATTCAAGGATAATGCGCATCATGCAGACATATTTTCAACCTATTTATCGTAGGATTCCTTGATCCACATCTAGGAATAACATACTAAAGATATATAAGTTAGAAAAACAAAAAATAATTAATGAATTTATGACATATAGTAGAGTGGTGTCCATGACGTCCGATATCTAGAGAAGTCACGATGAATTTTCTTATGCATGTCTCACCAGCCACTATGTAGATTCAAAATAAAATTTTTAGTATCACCTTCAATAACGCATCTAATAATAGAGTAGCAATCAACATGTTTGTTAGGAATATTAGTGAAGCACCATTAGGAGAGATCTTTGATGTCAGATACATGTGTCACGTGATTAACCTGATTATTCAAGCGGGTATGAAGGCGTATTCCCCCGCGTTGGATAATATACGTAATGCACTAAAATATATTCACACTCCTCGCGGACAATAAGAGTTTGATATTCTCTGTTTGTCTGCGAATCTTAAGAAGAAGAAATTAAAATCGGATATGAGACATCATTAAAATTACACGTACCTGATGTTAGAATCATGTGTTGGATACGAACATGTGATATTCGACTACATTAATAGTAAGAGTGACAAACTTATTATTGACGACACTGACTAAGCTTCAAAAATTTCATTAATGAAATTCCAGAAGATTTTTTATGACACGACGAATATATGTTCGTCGCTTTATACGCCCACTATTTGCATTGCACTCCGGTGCATATGCAACATTAGTAACATGTTTAGGAAGTATCAAGCTGACCCGACAGTTAGTCATATGGCTGCAGAGATGAAAACCAAGTACTTGAAGTACTGGTCCACCGTTCCATCTCTTTATTGCCTCGCTGCATGCATGGACCCTAGGTTTAAGGTGGAAGGGGTAGAAAATACCCTGACTTACATTTCCTCGTGCAAGAACCTGAAAGAGCCACCTGAAGGTTTCATTCACAAGAAGTTTATTGACATGTTCACATACTACGATACTAGGTATGGTGGTGGTAGTAGTGAGACTATGATTACGGACATTGAAACCTTATTCGAAAATGACAATTTTTTCATTCAGCTAGCAAGGAGGAAACGTAGGGGTGAGCCATCATATAGGAGCGAGTTTTCTCAGTACTTAGATACCAATTACTGCTCAATCCTATCACATTCTGATACTAAAAATCTTGATATATTACAATTGTGAAAATCATATAAGTCCATCTTTACCGTGCTATCTAGGATGACACGAAATCTACTGACTCCTCTGGTGTCGAGCGTAGCATCGGAGTCTACTTTTTCTGTTGCAGTGAACGTGATTTCGAATAAGATATCGAGATTACATCCAAATATTGTTGAGGACTTGTCTTGTTTGAAGGATTAGAAGGATTCGAGGTTAAGCATCCATGATCATGCTGGAGCTAGAACTAAGACAAAAACTACAGTCGCATCCACTGCGATGGCGGAGGAATTGATTGCTGATGATGATGATCCATATGATACTGATCTTAATGTTGTGGCTGATGATGCTCATGATATGTCGATTGACGATTGATGATGATCTACTATTTTTTGATTTTAATATTTTTTTTATTAATTGTACGCTTTGTTTGTACGTTGTGTTGAAACTGTAATTTATTTAGTTCGGATCTTCGGTTTCAAATGGCTGATTGATTATTTTTCATTTGAGTTGCTTATGTTTTTTTTAATATTTATTTTTATTAATAAAATATATTGATTTATTTATTTTTTTGTTTTAATTTTTCATTTAAAAATTTATAACTTTATTATATAATTCTAATAAATTTTAAACTAATTTTATATTACATTAAAAAAAATTAACTTTGTTATTTTAATAAATTTTAACATTTTTCATATTATAAATATATAATATTATATATTATCGAAAATTTTATATATATTTTAATAATTTATATAAATAATATGAAAAAAATTAAAAAAAAATTTCTAGCCCATACGGCCAAGCCAGACCCAACTTTTTAAACCGTGCTGGGCCGGGCACGGCATGGTACAGTAACCATGCAGTGCCCGGCCCGGCACAAAGGCATGCTCGTGCTAAAAAAAAGGGTTGGGCCAGCTCGGCCCGGCCCGTTTGACACCTCTAAATAAATGTTT
Source organism: Sapria himalayana (assembly GCA_029783825.1). Lineage (NCBI taxonomy): Eukaryota > Viridiplantae > Streptophyta > Magnoliopsida > Malpighiales > Rafflesiaceae > Sapria > Sapria himalayana. The sequence goes on from JAREIK010002830.1 coordinate 605,890, forward strand.
TTACAATCTTAAAAAGACCACATTTTATTTTTATTTTTTCAAATTTGATATTATAAATATTTATTTACCAACTTGATATGAATTATTATGATTTATATTATTTTATTTTTTGTTTCCTTCTTCACTTTTTATTATAGATGAGAGTACTTGACATATGAATTATCCAATCAAATAATATTATTATATATTTATTATATGTTCACATTATTTATTTGGAATTTTCAGATTTATGATTTGGTTTTTTTATACAATGATAATAATGTATACTTGAATCATAATGAATGTGTGCAGAGAGGTAATTAAATAATATATCATATAAATTTCATTGAAAAGATATCAAGCAAACATGACCAAGTGGAGCATCATGATAGAAAATAAAATTTTGAATTTGTTTACCACTACATGACTTGAGAGTCATCTCCAATGAATCATGTTGAAGATCATCGCTTATTATATTCAATGATAAACACACAACTAGTGTTTATTAAGTATAATTATTATTATTTTATTTGAGAAATAAGATTAAAATTGATGTTGATTAACTTATGATATAAATGATGTGTGGAAGTAGAACTATAAGTTATCAAAATTAATAATTAAATATAGACCTCCCGTTTAAGCTAGAGCTTTAATGAAAATTAATTCTTAACTTGATATCAATGTGCAATTATATAAATATTAATATATCAAATCTTATAAAAATTTCAAAGTTAAATATACTGATCGACAATAATATTGAGATAATTAATCACCTAAAAAATCTATATTATATCATTATATATAATTGCACATTGATAATAATATTAAGATAATTAAGTATTGACAATAATATTGACAATAATATGGAGATCATATTTTGATATATTAACAAGCATTTTCACACAAGCTAAAGATCTCAGATTTTAAACTCATTAGATATAATTTCTCTGACTTTCAGGAATAATATTATTGAAATATTAACCTCTTAACTTTCTGGAATAAGGCTCGAGACATTAATATCTCCCAGACCTTGTGCTACAGTGAAAGCTTTGTGTGCTACAAACAATCTCCATCTCCAATTTTTAGCTTGACATCATAAGCTAACAAGACCAATGTGGCATTAGGAAGAGTGTACAAGGGATGTAATTAAATGTGGAACTCCACTTTGAGTTTAAGTTTTAGCAAACTTGGTTATTAACTACAACAAAATTAACAACAAACTCTAACCAGATTATCAGTGAATGGTACAAATTGTCAAATTTTGAGAAAAACGGAGCAGATAATTAGAAAATAAGCAAAAACCAATGGGTCCCATTGAAGTTATCAAAAACTCAGCAAGAGACGGACCAGAAGTTATTGAAAATGTCACCTTAGAAAAGGCTCGCAAGCGCAAGACATGCTGTGAAGGGCAGATGGATAACACATTAAATTGACTGCTCCAAGGAGCTGAAGGTGGGGAGTTGGATCCGAAGAAGGGTCGCATGTGATTTTCCGTCTCAATCAACGGACGATACGACGCCCCCATCGCCATGAAATGAAAATAATGACGAGTCGAAGGGGAAGAGGAATAACAAGTAACAACACGCAGCTAACTTTGATCTTCAGTGACATCATACATGATTCAGTGAATCTAGACATATTTAATACTAAACGTGTAAATTGTAATATGCTTTTTTAACTTAAATAAAAACTTACATTTTATGAATTATAATTAGGGTTAAGATTTTTAATTTTGAAAAAAATAAAAATTGCTATAGATGAGGAGGTATATGAATGCCCACTATTACATAACTTAGGTGATAAATAAATGATCTTCATTAAATTTCTTTATAAATGGTTTATAATTTAAGTATAATTAATAACATAAGCATATAATTAAGCTTAAATTTAGATAAAGGCTTAAATTTCTTTATAAATGATCTTCATTACTATCTTATGACACATAAGATAGTAATTATTTATCTTGAATTTTAGATCATTTAATTCATTTATTTGTTATGAATCTTTGAAATACTATCAAATAAAGAAATATTATATCCCTGTAACATTTTGTCATGACTTACATATTTTTTCATATCATCGTGATGAAGGCTTAAAAAATAAATATTTTATGGTTAATGATTCATTGATTTTTTGGAAATTTTGGAAATAAAAGTATGATCATTAGAAGATCATAGTATTGTTGAAAATCCCATAACGATTGACTTTATTTATCATTATAACATTTCAGATATGTTAGAGATTATACCTTGTCTGTGTTTAAAGCTCGTTTTAAATTAAAATTATGTTGAGGAACTACTACTGATGAATATATGTTAGTGATGCATGAACTAGTGATATAGAAAGTATAATTTTATTAATTATTTTGAATTAATTACATGTCTCCTCATAATTTATCAAAACAATAAATTATTATTATATGCAGCTAATACTATATCAGTTTCTACTCATAGATGTTGTTCGTGTAAACATAATGATGGACAAGATGGATGTTGAGGTCATAGTCATGATCACTATAATTCATAGAATTGTGTTGCTTATGATTCACCTCACAACAACAAAAATAACTATAATAACTATAAATTGAATCGTTTCAAAATATTATTAGAAAGAGAAACACAGTCATATAATAAATTGAAACAAACTTTATTGATGGATAGAGCATAATAGATTTTGCAGTCAACTCCATGAATGGTGATGATATGATTCATTCAACTCATCTTGTTGTTTCAAAATTCTTTAATGTAGTATATAATTTGTTTCGTTATATATTTAACCATTTGTTTTATTGTTTCTCTATTTTATTTAAATGTGCATGTACTAATATGTTGAGAGATTGGTCACGTGGCATTTGGATAAAAATGGAAAAATTTTTAGAGCATGACCTAATCTATTCTATTGATCTAACTCGTTCAATTTATAGAATCCTATTTTTTTTCCTATAGACTTATATACATAATTTGTTCAGCACGCACTGTTCTTTGTCTCTCTCTCTCTCTCTCTCTTTCTGTGTGATTTTGTACTGTAACATTTAGTTATTAATCTGTAAGCGCAAAGTATTTTTCTGGTTGATGTAATTAGTCGTGTTGAACGGCTAGTGAACTACGTTAAAATTAGTGTTTGATTGTTGTAGTGTGTATTGTTTATATTTTTATGCAATCCAATAATTTCACATAATCACTATCAAGAGGTAAGAAATTATAACATTTAAGATCATAGTGAAAAATTGACTATTTGAATGGCAATGAGAATGTCTTACACATATGGATACTGCATAGTATGTTATTTTCTATCAAAGTTGTATTTATTTTTGAAGATATGTGGATTCATCTCTAGATTTTATCAATTATATGATATACATTAGAGTTGCATTTCTCATTGATTGTGCTACAATCGATATGATATTGCATGATGAGAAATATTTTTAAAGTGTGATAGTAGCATATAATGTTCATATTATCTCACGTCTTGTTTATCTCATCAAAGGTTTCAGAAAAGCTATTATTATTCAGCCTAGTGCAATTGAGTTCCAAATTGCTGATACATTTGTTTTGATAAATCTAATAAAAATTTACTTAGTTTTAAAGTTATTCTTTGGGATGAATATCACATAGAAATGATAAATCATGATGGACTTGAGTATTTAATCATCACCATTACAATTTATAGGCAAAGATGAATCCTATGGATCTTATGTTATCATGAACTATAAGCTACATGACTATAATAATATTTATTCTCTAGCATAAATGATTAGGACATCTGGGATTATCCATAATTCAAAATTCTAATGGCTATTTATTAAGAAACAAATAAATTTTAACATCTCATAGCTTTTCTTATGTTATTAATTATTTGATGTCAAGGAATATTGGTTTTTAGACTATCTTTTATCAAGATTGTCTATTTGTGGGCATATTCACCTACCTAGTGGATCTTTTCAATATTTTATGATTTTAGTAAATGCGTCGTCCACTTGAGGATCCCATGTATGTCTTCTATCCACCCAAAAATATTGAATTTTCTATATATTAATAGCTCAAGTAATTCATCTTGAATCATATTTTCTTTATCACCCTATAAAGATATATTATGTCATCGATGCTAATGAAATTTTGTCTCGTATATTCCTTGATTATTGTATGTCGCATGGCATAGATGTTCTGCATCTTGTTGCTCATGTTCATGCTCATAATAGGTTAGTCGAATGTTTTATCAAATATTTATAATTCATAGACAGTTACTTTTAAAAACTAGATTACTTTCATCGACATGAGGATAACTTATTATACATGTCATGAATTTAAATTAGCATGGCCCTGTAACCAATCAATATCCATCATCATTATAACTTGTTGCAGGCGGTCAACCTAATATTTTGCATTTGCATGTTTTTGATCATGCTATTTATATTCTATTTTCCTTTCCCCATCAACCTAAATTGGGTCCTCAACATCATCTTAGTATTTGTTTATTAGTTTTCAATATTTATCTACTATTGAATATATTGAGCCTCTAGTAGTTGAAGTTTTAACTATTTGATTTATAGATTATTATGGGAAGGAAATCCCATTATAGAGAATGGCGAGACATTACATATAATGAATTCCATTACATATAATGAAATATCTTTATCTCATTTTGACCACACTATCAAGTAATATGAATGAGAAGATTAAAAAAAATTACTTACAAGATCTTGCAAAATTGATCACTTGATGATGCTTTTATTCATTCAATAAAAGTTATAAAATCACATATATCAGTGGCAGATATCCAAACACATATTAAAATTTCAATGTGAAAATTGGAAAGTACAATGACCAGTGACCACAAGCTACAATTAAATGGTAGCCCACCTTTTGGCTCAAAAAATTCAATTCCTAGAAGAAGGAACAATATTAAATTCAATGCTCATCAAGAGCAAACAAATATGAAATGAGTAAAAGAAATATATTTTAAGCCCCGAATTAATGAATAAGTAGCCCTACAAAGGTACCAATTAAATAATTATTTTTTGAGACTATACCAGTACATGATAATGAAATGATTTTTAGCAATTATATATATAAGGATAAAATATGGGAATGAAATATTATTCTCATATATATATTTTTTCAAGTGACTATGAACATCATAAGTAATTATTAAGATCAAGAGCCATAGAATATGGATGAATATCAATAGTGAAATAACTTGCTGCAATGAGAAGAATTAATCTAAACAAAGTTAAAATTAATGACTAAATGAGAAGTAATTTAACTAGTAGTTCAAACACCTACAAATATACAACACGCAGAACATTTATGGGTTTTAATATGAAAATACAACCAGAAAATGAGATCATATGATATAAAGCATTCCTCGTAGCACAAAGTTTCTGACAAATACTTGATATTTACTATGAGGAAACATATTCACCTGTAATTGATGCAACCATGTTTTGCTATACAATATGTTTAGAGCTCTAGATGACTTATGAATGTAGTCGTAACTTATTTATATGGATCTAGAGATGCTGATGTATATATAAAATCCTTGAATAATTTAAATTGTCCTAAGTAATAAATTGAAAGCTGCTGAGCATATAATCAATCGGTTGTAATTGTTTAAACTAGTATTTACTCAAAGAAGTGCATATGAACATTTAATTTGTCCATAATTGGATTTGCAAACATTATGATATACATTAGTGCACTAAATACTAAACATAATTTGAAATGAAAGATTTTAAGAAAATAAAATATTCTCTCGGCCTATTGATCACCTATTGTTTAAATGATGTACTAATTTAACAATCAACGTATACAAAAAAAAGTCAGAAGCACTTAATATGGATAAATCACATTCTCTAAGTTTTCCCGTGATTATTATACCACTTGATGTGACTAAAGATTGATTTTAGCCTAAAAAAATAAAGAATTACTTGGACATAAAGTATTATATCTTAGCATACTTGGTGCACTAGTGTATCTCACAAAATATAAATAAGTTGAAATAACATGTGATTATTTTATCCCAAAAAATTAGAACTATAATTGTTTGATTATGAAGATGCAAGCTAACTTTCATACCCTCACAAAGCTTTATCACAAATAAGATACATTTACTTATGATAATATTGCAATATCTTGGAGATTAGTAAAACAAACAATGACATCACCTTCTCCAGTCACTTAGAAATAATTGAGATGCATGAATCTGGTTGAGAAATTGTTTGGATGTGATCCATGATATAATACATTTGAAAATTATATGAATCACTTTTTATTAAAAATAAACCAATAGTATTATCTGAAGATAAGATTGCATGTTTTGTGCAAGTCAAAAGATGATATATTAAAATGATTGAAGTAGGAATGTTTCACAAAAGCTGTTATATACTCATGAACTTCATAATAATGGTGAAATAAACGTGCAATGAACAAGATATTGTGAAAATCTACTAATAAGATCATTGATGAGCTTTGCTCATATTAAATATGAGTTATAATATATCACCTGTAAAGGCAATAAAAAGGTTTCTCATCATTTGTATTGAGATAAATTTGAGTGAGAAAATATATATTCTTTCTCTCAGTCTTGTTCTCTCTCTCTTTATGGTTTTTCTATTTCATTACAAAGAAACATCAACCCAAACTTTATGGTTTTAAAAATTACACCAAAACCAAAAATAATTAAAAATTGGGGCATTGAGTTATAGAAACGTAAATTTATCCTTAAAAGACAAACTTAACATTTTTTTATTCAACAATATCCAACTTGATTTTTTTTTCAAAAAAGAAACAAACTATATATATACATGCAATTCTATATATACACTATGTATATACATACATACATGGTGTATATAATATATATACCTATATATTGTGTATACACTATGTACATATGCCATATATATGTGTGTGTGTGTGTGTGTGTGTGTATGTATGTATGTATATGCATATACATGGTACATTATGTATATACATGATATATATATATATATATATATGTATGTATATATATATATATATATGTAGGTACCATATTTTGATTATGTATATGTTAGTAGAATGCCCTAACCCAATGCCATATATACTGTCATTGTTCATTAATAATTGATACATAATGTATTAATCAAATATCTCGTTATTTAAATTATATTTTAACTTAAAAAAATAAGATCCCGAAATAGTTGATTTTAAATTATATCATCAGATATGTCTTTGATAGTAAAACATTAAGGTACAATAATACAATTCTAAATGATCTCTAGTTTATTATTATTATAGGAATAATAATAAAATAAGACTATTATTTTTCCTAAGAGATAATGTTTTATTGATCATGAACATAGGATATTACTTAAAAAGGAGATACATGCTTAGAACATAGGATAATGTTTTATTGATCATGAAAATACCACATGGATTGCAACAGGAATTCTCATTGCAGTAATGATATTTGAGTCCTTTGACCTAAATTCACTATGGATTCCTATGTGATGAACTTAATGTCTTGTCATAACTCAATATCATCATTAACAAGAAAGAAATAAAAGTTATGACTGAGCATGTAGTAAATTATGTGGAGGAATAAGAGATGCCTATTAGCCTTTTGATAAGTAAGACTAAGAATTACATGGTCATGTTCGAATGAGATTGATAAAAATTATTAATATCAATTATTTAGTCAGTTTTTTTAAGAATTAAGGAATGATAGGTTAAATAAATATGAAATGTTCAATGGTTTATGCTTAATCAAGATCGTATGACAAAGGACAAATATCATTCTATGATAAAAATTTTTAGTCATCAAATTTACTTAATTTATATTGTTATAATATCTTTCTAGATATCAATTATAACTTGTGGGATTAGAATTTGATTTGAGTATGTTGCCAATTTTGAATGAATATATAGGGTCACACACTAGAACCAGCTATAATAGGATGTCATAAAGCTCACTCTTTAACTCATTAATTGTCTCAATCCCAAGTCCATTAATAGTTAATAAATTTTAAATTATATTTAATTCTAATGAATAATGTAATAAGAAACAAATATTTCTAAAATTATGTAATTAAATTGATTTGAATTAAAATTTAGTCCTAGCGAATCATTTAATAAAAGAAAAAAAATTTATTTAATTATTGAGTAAAATAGTTTTGAATTAAATTTAATGCTAATGAATTATTTAATAAGAGCAAATTTTTATTTTAATTATAATTTTAAAATGATTTTGGGTTAGAAGACTTATTATACAAGGAAAAATCTCAAAAAGATAAATAAAGTTCTTTCAAGTAGGATTTTGAGAGTTATTTCGTTTTAGTTGTTTTTGGGAAACATTTATAATATCATATGGGTTTTTGTTGAACAAAAACTTATTGTATGGTGCTAGCACATTCATATTATTTTTTTGGCTATTTATGTGGATATCTTTAGAGGATATTTGTATTCTACAATATATTGACTCATTTTGTTCATCACTTTTATCCAATGTAAATGATTTGAATTTTCTTTAATTAGATTCATTAAATATATTGGATATTGGTGGTGTTCAACATTTAAGGTTTTATTTCTACTATGTTTATAATTGATGGAACCTAATTATGATATTAGAGGGACCTACAATTTTGATGAAACTAATTTGCTCTATTTTAATATGTTCCAGTCATATTAGGACTGTTAATAATTTGAATCCAATTATATATTGGTAATTATTGTATTCTAAAATGATTATGACTTGTAATATATTGTTACAAATTACGTGCTTAATATGTGTATATTCAATTTTCATAATTGTTGCGATTTAGTTATGGACATAATTTTATTAGTTAATTGATATCCTAAAATCTCAATAATAAGAGTGTCTTATCAATTGTGATCTACAAGTGCATGGATCATATAAGTAGTATAACAAACTTTTGTCTAGATATTGATCCACATGGATTGTATTGGTAGTTCGATTATTCAATAATGAGACATCGTTTTTTCAGTAAAATGAAAACTCAAATTATTATACAATTTAAGTCCATAGTTAATTCATTTAATATATGTGATGCTATTAAGTCGCTCATTATGTGTTATGTTGGACTCAAAACAAGGATTGATATGTTGTGCAAAAACTTATTGTCCTAATGGCATACGAGATGATTGTCACTATTAAACCATTCCTAATGGTGGTCTCATCGTAGTTGACCCTCAGTATATCACCACTAAGAAAACTATTCATTTTTGCATAAAAGTTATTTATAATCTCATACCTTTTAAGAAAATTTGTCAACTACTTAGTATGCATACTCATATTCGTTGGTTTTTATTATCATAAAGACAAATAATTGATATGATTTGAAAGTATTTTTACTTTTGGCTTCGTAAATATCATACTCACATATGCAATATATATTCCCTCAAGTTTCACCAGTCAGAATCATACAAGTAAAAGTAGCTTATAATGACTATCACTACCCTATAAGACACAACATACTCATACATATTCTAAGAGTTGCATGTCATCATTTTACTTAGTGATGATGGAACTCTCATGCTAAAGGTGAACCCATTGGGAGAATTCTTTACATAACATCTATAATAATTAAGAGCCAATATATTTAAGGTTATATAATGGATTGACATATAAAAATATTTGTACTTTTAGCTTCATAAGTGATATACTCATAATAATTAATATATCCAAATTTTAGAGTTCAACATATAGGTTTATCTCATCTATCATAGTCAAAAGAGTTGTTGTTTCTTTCCTATCATATGCTTGAGTAAGCCACATGATTTAGATAGCATTGTTCACTATGAAAATCTCGCACAAATCTACTAATAATTAAAATCCTAGACACATGCTTATTTTTAGATATAAGATAAATTAAGCCTTTCATCGATTCATAAATAAAATCAATTACATCATATAATTCAAATTACACAAACCCTGAAACCATACTAGTTTAGTATAAATTCTCAATTATATTCCTAGAGAAGAGAGAGACTTGAGAGTTGCACCCATAACTCTAAGAATAAGCAAAAATCATACATTACTTACTTGATTGTGGAAGCCTTGGAGAGTACACAATTTGTCCCTATGGTTTGGTAGTTATCAAGGTTTTGTTTGTTGCATGAGAGAGAAAGAGAATAAATAAGGGATTCCTCAAAAATTCTCTGTCTTCCATTTATATATTTGGGTACTTACTTTAATCTAAGTAGAAACTCACGTCTTTCTGAAAAATGTAATAACTTTGGTCAATATCACTTCATCTTGAAGTCACAACTATATTCTACAACTTGATCTTTACATAACACAAAGTCATGGTAGTAAAAACGACTATGAACTGGGTCTAATCTCTTTATAATACAAAATCATGATACTATAAAATAATTGTAGAGTGGAGACGACTTATCATATTATTATATCATATTGGTATTATATAGAGGCCATGGTATTAGAAAAATATATTTTTTGAGATTTATAAGGTCACAACACTGAGAAATAGCCATAACAACAAGTGTTGGCTATGGCTATAATATTGAGAAATGGTTGTGGCATAAAAGTTACTATTCATATTTCTTAAGTATCCGCAATATTGTGAGTAAACATGATATTGGTCTTTTCTTCTTTCATACAACATGTTATAATTGTGATGTTAGGATGTTGTGGCATGAGCACTTAGCTTGTACATATAAGTCAGAGATACATGTCTTTGGGGATAATAGTCACAGCTTTGGAAATTATCGTACTTGAGTAATATCCTATGTAATATATCATATAGTGGAAAGATAATGCTAATGAGTTAGTAGGATTGTGATATTAGAAAATTGTCTTGACTAATTACATAGAGTTTCGCCTAAGAATAAATGCACAAACTATGTGATACTTACTAATCTACATCATTTGCTAAACATCATAAAAAACTCATTGATTTCATATGTGTCTCTTTTTATTATAAAGAGCTCAGAATATTATAGTATTATTACTTTTTTGTAATAAAGAGAAGAAAGGAGAATGATGCCTATTCATTCTTGAAGACAAAGCCCGTGAAGATTGTTTGTAAATTGTAATGCAAAAGGAAAGAAGAATAGAGACTCATTCATTATTAAAATAGGCCCATGAATATAAGGTTGAAAGGTAATCATGAATCTCCATATTGGGTTACAAAGATCACCTTAAGAAATAGGCCATGACATGTCATATCTACTCTTATCCTTGTAATCATATTTGTATGTGATGCATATATGTGTTGATAAATATGCCTAACAACTTGACAATTTTATCATATAAAATATTAAGTCATAAAATATATTCCACATTTTAACACTCGACAATACATAGAGCATCATAATATAATTTCTACCAAAGTAGAGTGTATTGGGCCATCTTGGGAAGACATGTCGTATACTAGTGATATCCATGAGTTTAATATGATTAGACTTAACTAAGTTATAAAAATGATTTTGGACCAAAGCCATAAAAGATTTGATTGAACATGCACTACAAAGAAAAATTTTAGTGACGAAAATTTGTGACTGAAATTTCTGTCACAAGATTGTGACATATTTGTGACAGAATAGTAATCCAAATTAATTTATGTGACCAATAATTGTTTGTGATTTTTTATGATAGAAAATTGTAATGGATTTGTGACAAAAAAATAATTCATTAATATATTTTGGCGGAAATGTGGCACAAAAATTTTAGTTATAGAATTGAGACAAATTTGTGATGGATTTTTGAGATGAAAGATTATCTATCACAAATCCATCACTAAATAAAGTATAAAGTAAATAGTTCCATTAAATATAATTTGTGACGGATGATATTTACATTACAAAATAGTGATGAAAATTGAGTTTTATCACAATTATATCATATATTTGTGACGAAAACTAATTTTCATCACAAACTAGTAAAGGAAATGTGATTTCGTCACAATTTTGTCATACAAATTGGATTCCATCACAATTTTGTGATTGAAATTGAATTCTATCACAAAATAGTTAAATAAATTATATTTCATCACAAAATATAGTTATGGATTTTATATTATGTCACTATTTTGTGACAGATTAAATTTGTATCACTTTTTTTGTGACAAAATTAGATTTCTATCACTATATTGTGATGAATTTGTGACATATTTGTGGCGCATCTCATATAAATAATTTCTTATTATATTTTAAATTGTATTATATAATATTTCAAAATATTATATATATATATATATATATATATATATATATAAAATATTGTATTGCAATATTTAAAATTTTTGTATATATTTTAAATTGTATTTCAAAATATTTGTATTTTTAAAAATACTATAGAAAATTTTTAAATTTTATTATTAATATATATTGTAATGTATTACACATAGTTTTTAATTTTTAAATTTGCGATGTATCAATATAATAAGTTTGATATATACTATGCTACATAGTCATAAAATATACTAAATATAAAAATAAATAATATATGTCGTCATGTATAGTTACAAAATTTTAAAATATAAAAATTTATAATATTTCTCTCCTAAATTTATATTTTAGGTATAATTGGGGTATAACCAATTTAAGGAACAAGTAAAACTATATATTCAAGATTGGCTTAATTATTATCATGTTGAACTCGAGATATTCTTATACATTGTTGAATCGATATTTTTTGAAAACATAATTCAAATATTAAAAAAAAGTAAAACTATATATCGGACCCCTTAATAGTTTTTATGAATATTTTTTGATTTATGGATATTTAAAAAAAGTATATAATACAATAAATTTCAAAATTCTAAATAATTTTTTTAGTAGCTTTATGTCATAAATTAGTCAAAAATGAGTGAATCAATAGTGACGGAATTATAAATCCATCACAAAATTGTGATGCAAATATAATTCCATCATAATTTTGTGACCGATTTGTGACAGATATCTATTAAGAAAATGTTAATTTTATATTTGAAATTATATTATACATTATTTTGAAATATTATAATATTTGAAAATATTATAAACTATTTGAAATTTAATTATTAATATATGTTGTGCTATATTGTGCAATGTTTTTATTTAATTTTTAAAATTTATGATATTTCAATATTTTAAATCAAATATATAATTTTGTAGTGCAACATACTCATAAAAAATAATTAATATCAAAATAAATAATATATATCATGCTACGATGTTACAAAATTTGACATTACAAAAATTTATGATATTTGAAAATATATTTTTATTTTAGCAACTATTAAGATATAGCTAATTGAAGGAAATTGTTAAACTATATATTGAAAAATTTATGATATTTCATTTACATTCATTAAAACACGAATTATTCTTATAAGTATTTGAATCAATCTTTGCATCCTTAAGATTTTTATTTTTAATATATTTTTATTCAAAAATATTTTGAAAAGGTATATAATACAATTAATTTCAAATGTAAAAAAAAAAATGTTTGTCAATAACTAGTTATCACAAATTGGTCAAAAAATCGATCACAAAATGATTCCATCACAAATTTGTGACGAAAACACAATTTTGTCACAATTTTGTGACGAAAACACAATTTTGTCACAATTTTGTGACTGATTTGTAACATATATCTATTAAAAAAATTATGTTTTTATATTTTATGTATTATACACTATTTTAAAATATTCTAAACTATTTAAAATTTTATTATTGATAAGTGTTGTGCTATATTGTATAATTTTTTTTAAAATTTTTAAAATTTGTGATATTTCATTATTTTAAATTGTATATATAATTTTGCACTACTACATACTCATAAAAAATAATAAGTATTAAAATAATTATGTATTAATGGAATATATTTATATATACTCAAAATGTTAATGGTGGGGTATCTATTAGGATTAAGCTGACCTTTGCTAGGACACCCATATTTATGGAAACAAAAAATTAATATTTATATTAGATCCAATATATATATATATATATATAGACATTTATAGTTTTCCTTTTAATTTTATTCAAATAATATAATATTTTAAAAAAAGATGGCCTTGACTTGAACACTTGTTTGTGAGTGTGTGAGTGAGTGTGAGTGAGTACGTGCGTGCGTACGTGCGAGCGTGTGTGTATTATTTATGTAGTAATATTAAATAGGAAGGAACATCACTTCAATTTTTGTCTCATAAGGTATTGAATATTATATTTTAAGCTGGCGTTCGCCCATCACCCCTCGCCCCTTTCTCCTGCAACTCGCCCATCACCGAGCTCCTTGGTCCAGCTAAATAGAGCTTGGCGAAAACTCATCAATTTCCTTGAGCTCCATGGAGCTCCAATCGAGGTCCACGGAAGGTCGACCAAGAGCTCGACGAGCTCCATAAAGCTCCTGGAGCTTAGATGGAGCTCCGAGGAGCTCGACAAGAGCACGTCGAGCTCCCGCGGAGCTCGATGGGAGTTGATCAAGCATCTAGACTATTGATGGGCTATTTGATTAGTTGAGTGAGCTTAAAGTGAATTGACACTTATGCCCTTAATGAATATTTATTAAATGTGCAGCTGTAAAATATTTTATTTATTTATTTTTTACTTCAATTATTAGAGTAATATATAAACTCTAATTTTTTCTTTTGACCTAGTGCTGAACATTTCTTTTGTTGATTGATACTTTGGTTTCCTTCTGCTGCGCGACTCTCTCTTCTTCTTCTCTTCTACTCATTCTCTTCTGTGCTTCTTGTTCTTAAGAAATCCATGTTTTAACAAGGAATTGTTGTTATTAAACAACACTTTGGTATCAGAGCATCATTTTCTAATTGAGATTGAGATTATCTTTGAACATTATTCAAATTTAATTTCTCCAGATTAGGCGATCTCTGAAAAACCTAATTATTTTCACGAATTTCTTAAGATCTAGCATAGATCTGACCAGATCTACTAAGATCTGAAGGTTTTGTGGGTTTTAAAACTTATTTTTTACAAAACCCTAACATTATGTTCAAAGTTTTTTCAAGTTATTTTTTAAAATAAATATGTTATCAAAAGGTCAAATCTCATCAAACTCGGGATCAATTCCTATTCCCTTGTTTGATGGTGAAAATTTTGATTACTTGCTCGTTAAAATGCGAATATTATTTATCTCCCAAGATATATGGGAAATTGTGGCTTCTGGATATGTAGAAGCCCCAAATTTCTATATTCTGGAAGGTAAAGAATTATTACAAGAGAAGGAATTAAGAAAATTAAATACGAAAACATTACTTTTCATCCAATAGGGTGTAAGTAATGTTATATTCCCCCGATTACTTGGCTGTACTCAAGCCAATAAGGCATGGGACCTCCTAATTGAGGAATATCAAGGAGATAAAAAGGCTCGAGGAGCTTTTCTGCACTCCTTGAGAAAAGATTTCGAAAATCTGAGTATGAAAAACTCAGATTCTCTCACTAAGTTTTTAACTCAGTACCTTGATATAGTTAATCAACTTAAGATTCATGGAGAAGACATCTATGAGACTAGATTAGTTGAAAAATTACTAATATGTATGCATGATAAATTTGATGTCATTGTGGCAGTGATATAAGGAAACCAAAGATTTATCAAAGCTGACAATCCAGCAAGTTCTGAGTTCATTAAAATCATATGAAAGCCGATTATTGAAGAGAGCAGAAGGTTCTAGAGAAACTGCAATGCAGTCAAGATGGGAGGACAATTCTAACAAGGATGAAACTCAATCCAGAGACATGAGGATTAAAAGAAACAGTCAAAGGTGTGGTTTTAAAAATAAAAATAAAATAAAACCTGCCTCTTCTTCTACCTTCTCTAATGACTCACTTAAGGACCAACATGTCTTTTGCAATATATGCAAGAGATCAAACCATATTGCGACTGAGTTTTAGTTTCAGAAATAGAAGCAATGCCTAAACTATAAAAGGTTTGGGCATAATTCAAAGAACTATAAAAGCATCTCCAAACAGAATGCTGGCTCTACAGAGCGAGTAGCCTCTGTAGAGCATTTGTTTTATGCAAATGAAATCAAAAATATACCTTCAACAAATACCTAGTTTTTGGACAGTAGTTGCTCAAACCACATGTCTGGAAATAAGGAAATATTTGTGAATTTACTTCCGGTAGTAAATTCACAAGTTGATTTAGGCAATGGTGAATTAGTTTAGGCGCAAGCCAAGGGTAGAGTGGCAGTACCCACCTGCATTAAAATGAAATTCATAAAGATGTGCCTCTGGTTCCTGCCTTGGACTAGAATTTATTAAGTTTTGGCCAATTAATTGAAAAAGGCTACAAACTATTATTTGAGAATAATACATGTGAAATATTTGATCATGGAAGTGATCAAGCCTCATGGAGAGTAAAAATGTCAAGTGGAAGAAGCTTTCCACTAACATTTGCTGAGAGAGCAGACAGGGCATTATCAATGAATGTCCAGTCTGTAGATTCTCTTTGGCACAGAAGGTTTGGGCACTTAAATTATTTAAACCTAAAAAATATTTTTCAAAATAATTTGGTGAAAGGAGTGCCTTCAAACCTTGTTATTCCTACTTCTGTTTGTGAGGAGTGCTCACTGGGAAAACAAACTAGGAAGAGCTTCCCAAAGCACTCTACCTGGAAAGCCTTTGAACCTTTAGAACTATTACATGCTGATATATGTGGTCCCATGTCAGTGAAATTATTGGGTAACAATAGTTATTTTCTACTATTTATTGATGATTGCACAAGACACATATGGGTGTTCTTCTCGAAGCACAAGTCTGAGTCACTTGAATGCTTTAAGAAGCTCTTGTCCCTTGTCGAAAGACAATCTGGACTAAGTGTAAAAATACTTAGAACAGGTAGAGGAGGTGAATTCCTCTCTCAAAAATTCACAAATTTTTGTGAACTTAAAGGTATAGCTAGGCAGTTGACCACTGCCTACTCACCACAACAAAATGGAGTTGTGGAGAGGAAAAACATAATAGTAATGGAAATGGCCAGATCACTATTGAATGAGAAATGTTTACCAAAAACCTTTTGGGCAGAAGAAGTGAACACATCAGTGTAACTGCTCAATAGGTGCCCCACTAAAGCATTGGACAACCTTACTCCAGTGCAAGCCTGGACTGGTAGAAAACCAAGTGTCAAATATCTAAGGGTATTTGGAAGTGTTTGTTACTCCCATATACGAATTGCACAAAGGACCAAATTAGACTCAGAGTCTAAAGTGCATCTTAGTTGGATACAGTCTGCAATCCAAGGGTTACAAACTGTATTCATCAGAAACTAAGTTATTTATGGTGAGTAGAGATATACTGATTGATGAAAACAACAAATGGAGTGAAAGTTTAAATGAAGCAAATTCTAGAACTAAAAATGGTTATACTGAAGCTGCTGTAGCTAGCAATAAATTAATAAGCGCTCCAAGGTATGATTTCAGCTCACTCTTTAATTTTTCTTCTAAATTTTCTTTTGATTTTTCTTATGATTTTTCTTTTGAATGCAAGTCTAAATCTATTTCTGAATATAGTTGTAAATCTTTACCCAATTCTAAATATATGTCTGAACAAAATAAAATAACTCCTGTTAAATATAAAGACTTGTCGGATATTTACCAGAGTTGTAATTACGCCTCAGCTAAGTCACTCAACTATGAAGAGGCTGTAAAACATCAATTCTGCATCAAGCCATGTAGATAGAAATATCTGTCATTGAAAAAAATGACACTTTGACTCTAGTAGACTTACCCCCAAATAAACACAATATAAGTGTTAAGTGGATCTATAGGATTAAGACTAAATCGAATTCAAATCAGCCTGTATATAAGGCTTGATTAGTAGTTAAAGGCTACTCACAACAACTCGGAACAGATTACAATGAAACCTTTGCTTAAGTAGCAAGGTTAGAAACCATAAGGCTTTTAATAGCCTTATGGTTTGTAGAGAAACCCCTGGGGTTGTAAAAAAGGGGAGTGAACACTGTGTTTATAGATTAAATAAGGCTTTGTATGGGTTGAAACAAGATCCTCGTGCTTGGTATCAACAAATTAATTCCTACTTTCTGAATCAAGGATTCAGCAGAAGTAAGAGTGATCCTACACTCTATATTAAAAGAGATAAGCATTCTAGAATTTTAATTGTCTCTATATATATAGATGATATTATATTTACAAGCAATAAAATTGAGTTAATTAATAACTTTAAGAGAGAAATAGAAACTTGGTATGAAATGTCAGACCTAGGAAATCTAAGATAATTCTTATGACTTGAAATAACTCAAGACACAAGTGGTGTGTCCATTTCTCTAGTTACATACATTAAACTATTACTGAAAAGTTTTGGAATGAGTGACTGCAAACCTAACTCTACCCCTTAGAAGTAAATCAAAAGTTACTTTCTGCTCAAGAAAAACTAGTAAATGGAAAGACATACATAAGCTTAATTGGAAGCTTCTTGTATGCATACGCAACTAGACCTGATATTGTGTATTCTGTCCACTTATTGTCACGATTTATGCATGCTCCAAATTACATACATTTAAGTGCTGCCAAAAGGATATTGAGGTATCTTAAAGGCACAATTAATTTAGGTCTGAAATACAATAAAATTAACCACATAGAAATTACTGGTTACAGTGATAGTGACTGGGGAGGAAGTCCAGATGATTACAAAAGTACCTCTGGATATGTATTTAACTTAGGAACTGCGGTTGTTTCTTGGCAGTCCAAGAAACAATCTACAGTTGCCCTGTCTACTACTGAAGCTGAATATGTTTCAGATTAAGTTGCAACTTCCCAAGCCCTATGGCTTAGAAAACTTTTGGGTGATTTAGATAAACCTCAAAAACATCCAACTAAAATTCAGTGTGATAATCAATCGATTATATCTATTACGAGTGATGTGGTTATGCATAGTCGAACTAAAAATATAGGCTTAAAATATCACTTCATTAAGGATGCAATTGAATCTAATGAAGTTAAATTGGTTTTTTATAGGACTGAAGAACAAGTGGCCGATATATTTACAAAGTCACTGCCTAGAGAAAAGCTAGTTTACTTGAGAGAAAGGCTTGAACTGATCTCAACTACATCAAATGGGGGGGGGGGGGGGGGGGGCTGTTGACGGGCTATTCGATTAGTTGAGCGGGCTTAGAGTGAATTGACTCTTATGCCATTAATGAATATTTATTTAACGTGCAGCTGTAAAGTATCTTATTTATTTGTTTTTTACTTCAATTATTAGAGTAATATATAAACTCTAATTTTTTCTTTTGACCTGGTGCTGAACATTTCTTTTGTTGATTGATACTTTGGTTTCCTTCTGCTGTGCGATTCTCTCTTCTTCTTATCTTCTAATCATTCTCTTATGTGCTTCTTGTTCTTAAGAAATTCTTGTTTTAACATGGAATTGTTATTATTAAACAACATATACCTCCTAAAGCTCGGGCCTCAGGTCGAGCTCCATGGAGATTGACGAGGTCTCGCGGAGCTCCTGGTTGAGCTATGGGAGCTCATGGTCGAGCCACGAGAGCTCCTGTTCGATTTCGAGCTCCATGTGGCTCGACGAGTGACGGTTGATGGACGAAAAGAGAGATGCGTTGGCTGAGTTACAGTTGAGAGGCGGCAATGAGAGAGTTAGGATATTTTTAGATTGATATTTTTGAGTGCACCAAATATAAAATTGTTAAAAGTTTGGTGTATTTTTTTAAATTATTAAATATGTATTTCCTTTTTTTATTTATTTTATTAGGAGTGTAAATTGTACATGAGCAAATTTAAATAAAATGCTTGAACTCATGGAATTGCGACATGTTGTAGGAACTTGCAGGAATAGAGTAATTGTTGCATCATTAGTTTTTTTGAATTTCTGGGTGACAAATGATATTTATATATTCAAAATTAATGGTTTGTTTTTGTTTATTTTAAAAAATAGGCAATCAATACAAAAAAAAGTATATTGAAATCATTTGAGGCTACAGGTGGAGAGAAGAGGAGACATGCATATGGGATTGGCTCATGTGCATCCTCTATTTATCCATCCTCCTATCAGAGTACCGGGAGCTCACTATCATAAACACCTACAGCTCAAGTTAGAGATATTGTGTAATAGAAGCTTGTAGATAAGAAAGTAGAGATGGATAGAGCAATTATTAAGTTAACTGCCGAAAGAAGAGTTTTCATGAGATGCAAGAGCAAATGAGACATTTCATGGAGCGTATCCAATCTAGCCAACAACTTAATGGATTAGGATCATATGCATTTTAAGTAGGGGTGTCTAACGGGAAGTGTCTGGCCGGCCCGACCCATTTTTAGCCGGCTGATTGTGCTTTCGTGCCGGGCCAGGCACGACACGGTTACTGTACCGTGTCGTGCCCAGCACGGGCCCGCAGCATGAATATGCCGGATTCGGCCTGGTGGGGCCTAACCCTTTATATAAAAAAAATTAGGGTTTCGGTTGGCCTCTGCACGGCACGGCACGATTGGTGCCGTGGTCGGGGACGACACGAGCTCGGGCACGGGAAATTCCCGGGCCGGGCCTGCCCGGCCCAATTGACACCTCTAATTTTAAGATTGGTGATGTATTCTTTTATGTTGGATGTGTAAAACATAAATATTTATTATTAGTTATGCTTCATTTATTTAACTTTTATTTTTTTTAATGGATACTGTTTAACGTTTTAGCAAATGTAAGACATTTTTGATTATTGAATTTTAATTTTCTTCTAATTTCTTAAAAATGCATCAATATGTATTCTAATTAAAATAACATTTAATTTATAAAAATTATATAAATTATAACAATATGACACAAAATAATAGCAACAAAATAGTCACAAAATATTAATGACAAATATTTGTTACTAATCCATCATATTTTTGTGACGAATTTATGTAACTAATTCGTCACAATTTTGTAATTAATTTTTGTCATTATTCCATCACAAATTTGTAAGGGAAATAGTTTCCGTCACAAAATTATGACTAATTATAGTCACGAATTCCTCACAATTTTGTGATATATTTGTGACTGTTATGTGTACCGCCACTATTAAATCACAAAATTGTGACGAAATAGTAACAAAAATCCATCAAAAAAAAAGTGACGAAATACTGACAAAATCCATCATAAAATTGTGATGGAGAAGTGACAAAAATCCGTCATAATTTTGTGACGGAAACACATTTCATCATCAATGAATTTTTTTGTGACGAAACTGTTTCCATCACAATTATATGACGAATTTCCATCACAAATCCTTGCGATGACCAAAACCATGATGACAAAAATTCCATCACAAAAACTAAGCATGATTTGTGATGGAATTGTAATGGAAATTCCGTCACTTTTATGGGTTTTTCTTGTAGCTATTTAAGGGCATGTGATGTCAATTTATATAAAACTAAAAACATTATATAAGATATAATTGGAAAGAATTTCCTACCTAGTTAACTCAAGTTTGATAGATTTACCAAAGTTAAACTTAAATTTAAGTTAAACATATATCCTCACCCACTGAGAAACCACAATATTATTTCTATATTAATTAAAGAGCGATTAATTATAGTGGGAGTTTTAAAAACCTCATTTATTAGATGCTTACACATATCTTTGTATGTAAACCAAGAGAATCTCTAACGGGCTCGCAAAAAATGATATTTTCAATATTTTGTTGAGCGTGGTTAGATAATTAGTATTCCAACTAGATGTGTCAAATGGGACATGCCGAACCGGCCCGACCCATTTTTTTTAGGCTCACCGTGCATTCGTGCCAGGCTAGGAATGGAACAGTTACTATACCGTGTCGTGCCTGGCCCAGCACACTTTTGTGGAGTTCAGCTCGACACGGGCTCGCGACACAATCTGCTGGGTTCGGCCCGGCACGAGGCCCAGTTGGCACTCATTAAAAAAATTAGGGTTTCGGTGTGCCCAAAACCCAAATTAAAAAAAATAGGATTTTGGCACTCATGTAACCCTAATTTTAACAAAAATTTAGTTTTAGCACGGTACAGTGCTTGGACAGGCACGGCACGAGGCCTAGTTGGCATCGGCACGGCACGGCATGGCACGACATGACATGAGCTTGGGAACGGGAAAATCCCGTGCCAGACCAGCCTAGGCATGGCCAAATCATACTGTGCCTCATGCTCCAACGTGCTCGCTATCCCGCTCACGTTTTTGCCCCCTCAGCTTCTCCCTCAACAAGTGTCGCGAGCATTTAACGCTCAACAAATTGCTTCTTCCCTAAAAATTACTGGCCAACGTCTTCGATATCAATTGGTTCCGACTACATTGGAAATAACAAAAACCAAACCTCACACCACATATCCGGTATTTTACTGAGTTTAGTTGGAGTAAATTTTGAAGTGTTACTTGCTAAAATACTAAATTGAATATTTAATATATTTTAATTAGTTATTTTGTTGAGTTTGGTTGGAGATGCTCTTAGTCCACACCACACCTTCAACAGTAATATCTAAAATAGCTACTCAAAATATATTAAAATATTATATTATCTATTTTAACTAACCAATTTTTCAAATTAACTCCAGCAACAATATCTATTTTAGTAATCTACTTCAACTAAATTTAATAACTTTCAATAATAAAATCTAAAATAATATATAGTATATCATCACCATATTGATGACATCACGTGTTGATATGTTATGCTGTGTCATCAAAATTATAATTTTTTATTTACAACAATCATGAAATATAAAATTTTTAAATTTGAACTAATTGTATTAATATGTTTTGTTTTTTGTGCTATATACATTTATGCAAAAAAAAAATATTTTTTAGTATATTTAATGTTTCGTGTGCATGTTTAGGATACATTTGAGAAATTATTTTTAAAATAACTAAAGTGGAAATATCTAGCAACCATTCATATTCTCTGGAATTCAGAAACCCTAGCTTTTGTTCGGCGATCAAAGCAATTTTTATCGATCGACTCCAAGTAAGATAATTGGATCCAGTGAGTGGAGTAGTAACCAAAACCATATCGGGATGATCAGAATTGTGCAGGAGCATTGAACTCATGGATTCTTGAGATTTGCCGAATCCATTGTTTTGAATTATTTCTGCATCGTTGTTTATGAAATTTTCATCATTTTCGGGCATCATTTTTCTGAAAAATAGTGACAGAAATGAGATAAATGATATGAAAGGTCATGGAATCAATTTTTCCTGGGTTAGATCCATGAATTGGACATGTGATTTCCAACGAACTAGCCAAGAAGGAATTTGGAGAAAACAAAGCGGAACTAGAAGTAATAAGAAGAGAATCCATTAAACTCCATGAAGAAGTCGACGAGAAAAGGAAGATGTTGTAGATGGCTGAGGTTTGGCGCGAAGAACGGATTGAGTTGGCTGAGATTGACTTAAAAATCAATCTCGTGCGGCCCACACCAAGATACTCCATGCCGCTGAATGGATTGAGTTGGGTGACCGAAGCCGAACCAACAATTGTTTGTGTTCCACTGTTCCTTGAGGAAAAATCAGGCGAGCAACGCTACCAATGTTAGGTTGCCCGACGGAGGGGCTTGATCTTGTTGTTGGATGGATCTGCAAGTCAAGTAGAACACGAACACTGGAGGATAGAGACTGAAATGGGCGGAGATCTTGTAGAACTCGGGCAACGACCACCGTGCAGCACCCCCGAGGTTTCTCATTAAGGTACATTGTCGTCGTCCGGTGCTGCTGCCAGCCAAGACTCCGGCGAAAGCCATATTTAAACACACTATCTTTATGCATCCCATCTTTAGGCAAGACACGGTAGGGATATTTCCATCCGAGCTGCGCGTATTTCCCATCCTATTTTTAAACACGCTATTTTTAGGCAAGCTGTATTAAAACCACTTCTTTTGAAAGGAAGTCACCATTGGAATATAGTCGCCACGTGTTCGTCTTCTTGTCAAAATAGAGAGACCGCCAGAGAGATAGTATGCCAGTGAAATACAGTTGGTGTTCATTGTGAAGTTGCAGAGAAAGCTAGCACGCACGCAAGGTGTTTGCTAAATTGCTGAACGGAACCAGAAGTTAACTTTGAATTTTGATCGAAGCAACAAAAATGAGTTCTTCGAATTCTACCAATGGGTCCCGCAATGCAAGTGCGTCGCTGCTCTATTTTGGTGATTATTCACTCAATATCTCAGACTCAAATGCAGTCATTGCTTGTTATGTGCAGCCAGTTGTAGAAGACGATACATTTTGGAGGGGTGTGAACCCCATGATTTCCACTCTGCCTTTCTTCGTTATACAAGTTTCTCTCATGGTAGTCCTAATTCGTTTTCTCTTCCTGGGTTTTAAGCTTGCGTACCAACCCCGGTTCTTGGCCGAGCTAGTCGTGAGTGTGTCTAAGTTCTTATCAAATAATTTCTGTCTTCTCGAAATGCTATTAACCAATATAGATATGCAGGGTTGCTTGCAGCAAGTTCGCATCGATTTTTCTTCTGTTTTTAGAAGCATTTATGATTCTCAGTCATCTCTGACAATTTGTACGTGCAGGCTGCCATTATGGTAGGTCCGGTTATGTTCGGCCAAAGTGAGGCATTTTCCAAATACGTGCATCCATTAAACACTACCCAGATCTCAGAAACACTTGGGAACTTGGGCCTTGTGTACTACATGTTTCTCGTAGGGTTAGAGATGGATCTCAGCGCAATAAAGAGAATTGGGAAGAAAGCTTTGATGAATGCCACTGCCAGCGTCGTCGTCTCCTTTGCTGCTGGAATAGGAATGCACTGTGTGATCTGGGACGATGAATATACACAAGGTGCAGGTTCAGCAATCTTTTGGGCAATGACTCTCACTGTAACTAGCTTCCCTGATCTTGCTCGAATTCTCTCAGACATCAAGATTCTTCACACGGACATCGGACGAACAGCCTTATCTTCTTCCATTATCACCGATCTCATATCTTGGATTCTCCTTGTCGGAGCAACATCGTACGTTAATGGACACCACGTGCTTAACGTTCTTCCGACCTTAGGGTTTTTATTGTTTTGCTGGTTTGCTCTCCGTCCAGTCGTTTCGTGGGTCATTCGCCGGACAACCCCAAAAGGTGGCTGCTACACCGATCTACACATATTTTCAATCCTCACCGGAGTTGTCATTTGTGGGTTCATCAGTGATGCATGCGGGGCATACTCTATGATTGGCGCATTTATGTTCGGCATCGTGATCCCCAATGGCGAGCTGTCGATGAAACTTACAGAGAAACTCGAAGATTTTGTGACGGGGATTATGCTTCCCGCTTTCTTCTTGGTTATTGGGATTAGAACTACTCTGTATGATATGACAAAGAACACTTCTGTGTATAAGCTTGTGATTGGCATCACCATGGCTTGTTTGGCGAAGATTGCAAGTGCTTTTTTCGTGACTATGTTTCATGGTATGTCAGCTAGAGAAGGCATTGCTCTTGGATTTCTGATGAACACCAAAGGAGTGTTGGCTCTCATTATCCTCAATGTTGGTCGGAACTTACAGGTATAATTAATCTTATTAAATAGCTCATAAATTGTTAAAATGCACACTCAAACACTCACAAACACACACATGTGCTTGTGTGTGCGTGCGTGCACATATGTGTGTGTGCGTATCTGTGTGTGTGTGTGTGTGTCAAAATCAAAAAAATAACTTTTGATAAGACTTTGTTGGTTTAAAGTAGAACAAATCTTGTTGTAACTATCGGGCATTGTTTTGTTTAAGCCAATTAGCCAAAGTTATAAATTTGTGTCAACTCCATGCCCAAACAAAATCATGTTGCCTTGACTCACCTTGCGTCATGTGGCCTACCTCTTCACAAAATGTATTATTATTTAAGTCATTTCATAAATCAATTATGCTATGTTAGCTATGTTAGATTTTTACATGTTTGATTGTTGAAATTTTTTTATTTTATTTTAAAATTAAAATACTTATGTTGATGTGAAATATTATTTAAAATATTTCATGTTATCTAAAATGAAATTGATCTGCTAATTATCTAGCATCTAGTGGAGAATTGGAATTTATTTTATTTTATGTAGTTATGAATATTATTTTAAATAAGAGGACAACTCTGTAATCATACATTATATAAGTTCTCTCATGGTTATAGAATTGAGAAGATGTACAAATGAGTCTCCAAGATCAAGTCGAAGCACTTTAACTAGATGTAGATGATACTTGGAGTTGTGAAAATCAGAATCATTCATAGTGATTATTGATGGTCATTATCTTCCAGCAAATTGTATTACAATTGCCATTTTATAATTTTATCATTTATCATATTTTTATATATATTTTTTTATTTTGAAAAACGATCACTTTATATTATACGACTATGAGTTGAATATTTATGTCATATTTTTTAATGTATTTTAAATTAAATAATTCTTTTATTGTCATTAAGTGTTTTTTTTAATTCATAATTTTAAACTTTATATTATATAATTATATATATATATAGTGCATGTTGGTACATGTAGTGGTCCAATGAATGCAATGACTGCAACATCTAGCTGAGGCATGGGGCCATTGACTAATTAGGTGCCCTTGGGGAGCCGAGGATTGGGGGCCAATTTGCATGGTTCACACAAAGGCTAGTTGTGGCTACATTGCATCACACCTGGGTTAGCATGGATTAGCCCTATACTGGGCTAAGCATGATCAATGTCCACAAGTTGGGGCATGTTGCTTTTTCTCAGCTCTACTTGACTTGAGATGGAGGGCCTCGAGCAAGAATGTACCCAAAACTAGGCTTATTTGTCGTGGTGCATTTTTTCTAGTAGTGTTATCATGACACAACACTGGTGGACTACTCATAATTATCAATAAATATAATAAAATAGTTAATTTTTTTTTTGAATATTATCCTTGCTAGATTCACATACATTTAAATATATAAGATCAAATATGTTATTATTCACATAAGTCTAGTGAGTATAACAAACAATCATTAATTTGTTTTCATGACTAACATATATAATATTGTAAAATAACAATGTCTCTAACACTAAATACAATTTTCTTAGCTTGACTAGTAATATATGATCAAGTTAATAACATTCAAACATAAACTTAGTTACATAAATAAGACCATGATAATCAATAATAATCAAAATATGTATAAAAACAAATATTTAATTTTAATATTATCATTATTAATTATTCTAGAAAGTTTGTCATTGACTACTACAATACCTGATAAATAGGAAAAAAATAATAAAAAAAGATTGAAAATCTATAATTTGACCAAATTCTACTACAATCCCCTCCCTCTTTTCCTCTGTCCCTTCCCAATCTACTCCTTATTATCCCTCCCCCCCTATATATTTGATTTGGGGTCTTGAGGTCAAAGTAAGTAAGGCTCTCATCCCAATGGTATGAATATGATATTTTGCAAAAATAAAATGAGATATATATCTATCTTTCATGGTTTGAAGGTCTTTTTTCTTTGTCAATTGAACTATCATATTATTGATAAGTGTATACTATTATCTCAGAGAGTTTACCTTGTGTACTCCTTAATAAATATCATGATAACGGAGCTATGTGAGAATCCTCAAATAGCTCTTATGTCTCATATATTTTAAATTGCTTGGTGATGTAACTTTGTTCTATTAAGAAACTCCAAATATAAGTAAATATGCATTTAGAGGTATTAAATGAGTTGTGTCATGCCATCACATCGCATTTAAGAGTGGTCCAACCATGCTATCGTGCAATATAGAGTACAACATGCTATGGATCTCTTGTCTTGCCAGGCACCAGCCGAATCATTTTGTTTTGTCCTTTAGGCTTTTAAATTAAAAATATGTTATAACACTTTTAATTTTAATATGTTATTAAATTATTTTATTAAACTATAACACTTTTAAAAATTTAAAAATATATATATATATAATTTTTTTTAAAAAATTAGACATTCATATTTTTAAAAAATGAGTAAAGTGTTTAGCTTAAATAAAATGATAAAAAATTCATTATATTTCATAAACATAGGTTGTGATATATACAACATACATTGAAATTTAAAGAATATAAATTTATAAAATTAATATATGATAAAATAAAGTATAACTATAGAAAAATAAGTATAATATAATAATGCATAATTCATAATAAAATAAAGAAACAAAAAAAATAAAAAAATAAAAACAATATAGTATTGTTATATTGTAATTGGGTAAAAAAATTAAAAATTACATAAATCATTAATTAGTGTCCGTGGTATGGTATTGTGGGTGCAGTTATAAGTTATCATTATGTATGTATATAAAGATATTGTTAGTGATAATCTCAATATCTTTGATCTTTATGTCTCATGAATTATCATTTATCATCCTCTCTAATGCCTTGTGTTGAATCTCCAATCTTAAATTTTTACAGTCCTTATTGCACACAAATATTTTTATGATATTTAGTTATAGTCTCAATATTTCATTAAAAATAATATTGATTATCATAGAAAAAATAAACTTCGATTCTATGCTAAATATCAGAGATATTAGTAAATTATGTATTATCTTAGATAACACAAGATAAGTGAATTTATATGCTTTTTACTATAATAAAATATTTATATTTTTATTACTATCATGTGATATGATAAAGTAGTAATCGATATCTAAGTAATAAAACAGCTCATTTTTATTTGACGAATTATCTCGTTGTTTGCCCCTAGTTAATTAAATAGAGAAGTTATTAATTTTGAATATGATATTTATGTTCTTACTTAGAGTCTGACTATAACAACTATCATATCTAGTGTTATAATATATAATTTAGTTAGTTAATGTTTTGTGAATCAAACTTTTATGTTGGTATTTTTTTGTTTTATATACATGTATATGTATATCAAAATATTTTCTATTTCTTTTACTTAAATCTTATAATTCATACAGGCATTCAAATAATAAAGAGTTGTAATAAAAGATTAAAATTATAAATATTTAATTTTTATCTCAACAGTAATAATACTAAATGCATAATAATTTTTATATTTGTTACAATATATATTATATATGTGCTTCAGTACAATATAAGTTGTAAGAATATACACAGACAAATATATATTCATTATGTCAAAATTTTTAAGAATTTCATAAAAAAATGTCTATCTTATTATGAATTTTTAATAATAATTTTATCTTTATTACTATTGAAATAGTTTGATATTATTTTTTGGTAAACAACACATGATTCTAAGATAATTTAAGTATGTTTTAATTGTGTTTCATAATTATTTATAATTTTTTTAGCCTGCATTCAAATATAAATTGATAATTTTTTGTTATTTATATGGTGTCATAAGATATTTTACTAAATTTTTTATTTTATCTAATACAAGAAAAAATATTTTTTATTTTTGTCTGTACTTTAAGTTAATTACATGATATATATATCTAACATGAAAAATCTCACATAATAACTCATTTATAATGATTCCAACAAACATGTTAATAACTATTTTATTATTAAAAATATTATCGAAAGTAATATTAAATAATTTATTCAGAATATCATATTTTTTAAAGATTCATGTCATACACTATATAATGATAAATAATTTAAGGAAAATTTAAACATTATATATTATATTTTTATTTTCAATCTATATACTGGGTAATTAGGCATGCGAATGATGTATTATCACGATTAGTTTAGATATTGAATGTAATGAATATTACTTTTATATATTTTTTAAATTCGTTAATTTTTAATTATTTTTATAACTTATAATAATTTATTATGCTATTTATTCATATGGACTTAAGAATCTTATGATAATCAGATCAGAAATAAGTCTATATAATCTTAACTTTCATAGAATCATCTGAAAATATAATAGAAATATTCATGATCATAATTTGTTTAGTTATATTATTGCTCCCAAATTTATTATGATACTTGAAGGGGCTCAATGAAGATAAATATGAACTAGATTCAACGTGAAAGATTTTATAGCTCAGTTAGGTTTTCTTGTGATCTAATTCATTATATTTTCTGATGTATTGATCGACATATCTATTAAGGTGGCTAGTATCACATAAATTATATATATATATTTTGATAATATATATATTATGTCAATATTTTTTTGATACTCTTATAAATTTTTATTTTTTATTATTTTAAAGTATGTTCATATTATTTAAGTTTACTTAGTTTTTTTTATTTTTTTTGTGACAATTGAGTTTGAGTCAAAATTATTAGAGAGAGTCTTGTTTCAGCTTTTGTTTTTTTGGTAAAATTATTATTATTATCTATATATATGAACAAATTCAAAATTATTATCTTTATATTTATATTTGCTATTTTATTTTAATTTTTTTTATTTATAAAAAATGTATAAACCTAATTAAAAAAAAATTTAAATTAAGTCTACCATAAGTGATTTGTTATAAAAATATTTCATCACTTTTAATCTTAAAGTTCAACTAAACTTTCTAAAATCCTAGTTACAATTGATATTTATACCGTATATCTCATATTTAGAAATTATGAGATAGCAGAGATGAGATGGAGTTTGAGAATTGATGAGAGCAAATTTAGAATGAAAATTTTAAAATATATATATATATATATTTTGTAATATTTTTAAAATGTTTGTCTAGAAATCTGATATCCATTAGATTTCTAGCTTATAGCCATTAGAAAAAAATTTGGCAATTATGATTTTTTTAAAATGGTTTTCTTAATGTAGCGACAAAGAGAGGTCGTGCCTGTCGTTGTTGTAGCCCTTGCGTGAAAAATCAATGGCCTTCGTCGGTGCAGGTAAGCCAAACTTGACTTACTTGACCAATTATTTTTTTTTAAAAAAAATTATTCTATCAGGTGGTTACCTGACTAGTCATGACCCTTGAACTTTGAGCCACACATGCTTGATCATGGCTCACACCATGTTGGCGGACCATGCCATCAAGGCCAAGCATATGGGTTGTGTCGTGCTAGGCCTGACATGGCCAAATCGAGTCATGCCTTGTGCTGTTGCCAGACCACTCGGCCTACTTGGCACCTTTATATGCATCAGACATCAAAACAAGCCAACTAACTAAAAATAATGCACCCACGATGCACCTTACTAAACCATGATACATCATCACTACACATGCACCATTAATTCACCACTACACACCACACCTCACCAACTTTGCACCAACACCAAACCACATTGTTCCAATTGTGTGCATAATGCACCCACTATGAACAATTAGGTTTCACCCACACCACATTGCACAATCGCTTTTCTCACACTCCACATACATATTGTGCACCCTTACTACAAACACATTATCAAGCATGTTGATGAGTGGGCATGGTCTCAAGTGTGACAAGGGCATACTTCTGTGTGCCTATTACCAGCAAACAATTATGCACACACATGTATCACACACACACTCACGCGTGCGTGCACGTGTGGAATATGATTTTATATTGTATGCTTTTTCTCTTTCTAGGAAGTCCTAGGATTTATTTGTTTACGTAGGGTGTTTTGATATGATGCTAAAATTAAGTGACACCCTTAGATTATGGGTCATATCAGATAGAAAATTACACAAGAGCTTCCAATCATGCCCACCAAATATATTGGATCTAATTTACTTAAATATTTGAGAATTTAATAGAATTTAGATTCAAGATGATTTATGATATTTTGTTATATTCATTATTTATTATAATTATTCTACTTGATTTTTTTTGAAGCAAGTTCAATTTTTTTTTATTTTTAATTATTTTATAGAAAAATTAAAATTAATTCAATAAAGATATTAAAATTCTAAGAAATAATAATATTTTAAAATTATGTTTAATAGTTTCAATATTTATTATACTGATTATGAAATCATATATTAAATTTTATGTGCTAATATGTCCCACAAAATGAAAATATAGAAAGACAAAATAAATATTTAATTGAGATAACTAGAATATTTTCTATGGTTGAAATATTCCAAGATGATTTATGAGAGATATGATATTAGCTGTCAATAACTTGTCAGTCGAAATATCTTCTTTAGTGCTTTATTATCATCTGTATTTTTTAATCTTTCATCTTGGAAAAAAAATCATTTAGTTTTTCTCCTAAGTTTTTTAGGAGCACATAATTTGTTCAAACTCTCTATACATGAAATGATAAGGTGACAATTAAGATGATAAAATATATTTTCATAGTCACTCAAGTATCCAGAATAGTTTTATCGAGATTGATAAATCACTAATTATCACTAAGTTATTTGAAGCCAAATCAGCTTTAGAATTATTGATTTCCTTCATTTATTACAATGATGTATTTTTAATTGAATATTATTATTGGTATTCCAATTAAATTTTCAAAAAATCATAAAATAGTCAATATCATGTAGATATATTTCTAGTTTGCTCATCGTAAAATTTTTAAGTTTACAAGTATGAATTAAATAATAAAATATATTAAATTAAAAAAATAATTAGTAATTAATAAACTTAGGAAAAATATTAGAGTGATGTGTGACGAATTATAAATATATTGAAGTGTCTAACTGTCCACTATGTTGATTTTAAATATACATTAAAGAAAAAAAATTTTAAATTTATTGAGGTTCTCCCTCTTAATGAGGATCTATAGTAAATATAATATTCAAAATAAAATTTGTAATATAATATTCAATTACACTTCAGATAACGATGTTGCTATTAACATGTTTATTAGAAGTATCATAAATATATATTTAGTTGATATTTTTTTTACTTTATGTATGTGTGTCATATAATTAGTCTTAATTATACAAACAAAAATAAAAATTGATTTCTTCATGTTAGAAAAGATAAAAAATTTATTAAAACATCTTAGCAAATCTATCATACAACATGAGTTCCATACTTTATATTTGTCATTGGAGCTAAAAAATTTTTTAAATAAATGTAAAATATTATTATAATTATACCTACATTATGTTATAGTCATATGTTAGCTATTAATATCTGATATTTGACTATGTCAATAATAAGAGTGACGAATTTATTATTAATGATTTAAACTATAAGATATCAATAATAATAGTGTATACTCTTATCATTTGTATTATACTTTGGGGCATATATAATATTAGTAGCATATTTAGTATGTATAGGTATTTTGATTTTAATATTATGATTATTGAAATGAAAATTAAATATTTAAAATATTAATTTTCTATTCTATATTTTTATTGTTGAATATATATATATATATATATATATGAATTTTAGAAATAAAAGTTTAATTAATAAAAAATTAATTAATATGTTGATATTTTACGACATTTGGTACGAATATTAACATCATATTTTGATATAGATTACAATTCCATCAAATTACATGATGGTATTAAAATTTTTATAAATGCATATATCCAATGCTTTCTAAGATGACAAATGCTCTATCGATCATCCAATGTTTGACACAACATCATTGTTTATCTTTTCTTTGACTATGAATATTATTTTAGATATTACAATTCCTAATCTGATGTTTGATGTTGATTACACTAGGACTTCTAGCCAGGGGTGCACTGGGTCTTAGGCTCGACCGCATCGGTTGTGCCGAGTTGACATGAAATTTAACTGTGCCGACTCGATAATGCATGGTCACCCTTTTCATTTTTGTGTCCTGCACGGCACGATCCATTTGACATATCTAGTCTCAGAGCATATATAGAGATGTACTATAACTTGTACAAAGTAATTGGCATGTGATAGTCTTTAAATTGAGGACAAAAATTAAGCATAATTTAATAATTATAATTATTTGTAAGATTATTTGAATTATATATCTATTTGATGATGGATGATATCATCATTAAAAAAAAATAAAAAAAAAATAAATAATCAAAAAAACTACATTATCTTCCTAAGTTGGTATGTAAATATTTAAAATATTAAAGTTAGAGAGTTATAGAAAAAAAATAATTAAATTAATCTCATCAAATATTATTTATTTATTTATTTTTTATATAACTCTAACTTTAATATTTTAAATATTTACGTACAAACTTAGGAAGATAATGTAGTTTTTTTTGATTATTTATTTATTTTTTTTTTTTTTTGATGATATCATCCAATATGAGAGCTATGCTAATTAAATTTTATTTTTTTATATATAATTAAATACTATTTACTTCATCTATGTATGTATTTATTCAAAAAAAAATTGATATTTTTAATATTTGTGAATTTTCATAAGTTAATAAAAATTTATTTTAATATTGATATTAAAATGATTATAAGTGGCAATGTGCCTGAATATACTTTGGCATCACTATTTTTATTATATTTTTTTATCCAAGTGGGACCGCTCTATCATACCAACAAGTTGACCCAGTGGTTACACATATGGTTGACTTTTTTGCTTGGTTTGGTCAACAACTTAGATAGGCCTTTTATTATAGTTGATATTGATAGAAATACTTCACTTGTATAAAAGTATTTATAATTGATTTTAGATAATAATTTTAATTATAAATTATGTAATTTATTATATGTTTAGTTATTCTTTCATATTATCTATGCTCACTCATCGGATGTTGTTAAGTCAGTCTCTTACTTGTCGTGTAAACTATGCTCGGCTCCTACTTATGATTTAGGAACGAAGAAAACTCATAGAGAATACTAGGAAGAATACTCTCCCATATTTTATGGTCTTTCACATCATTTCATAATTTTTCATGTAAATGTGCACTTCTCAAAAAACTTCTGAAACCTTCTAGAATTTTCCTACCATCTTTCACACGTGTGGGTTACTTTTAGTATTTTTTATTATTGTGTGATTTTCTTCAAAGTCTTCTTGAATCTCTCACATAACTTTGGTCAAAGAATTCTTCGCAAATCTCTATCACACACACTCTCTATATATGAGCTTGAAATGCTCGATTACGTTTATAGAGGGATCTTTTTCTTATGATGATGGGATCTAGAGAATGAGTTTGTGACACCAGGCTCTAATGTGCAAGGTAAAAAAGTGCATTGCTTGCCTTAGTTGTGCCTAATATATTTTATTGTGTGTATGTGTGTGCATCATGATTTCATGATTATTCTTAGATATATAATATAAATTATGATATCCAAATAAAATAAATAAATAATAATTTTTTTTGAAAAAAATGAGCAAAATTGTAATTTTATAATAATAAAAATAAGCTAAAAATTTTAAAATCCAGATGATAAATTTAATTTTGTTATTGAATTCGTCTTAACAAATTAGAAGTGTCAACTAGGCTGGGCTGGGCCGTACGGCACAGGAATTTCTCGTGCCCGGGCTCGTGCCGTGCCTGGCTCGGCACAGTATCGTGGCCCGTTAGCACGGTACCTCGGCACGAGTCGAAAAATCAATTTTTTTTAAATTAGAGTTTCTGGTGGTACGACGGCATGACGGTGTGCGCTGAAACCCTAATTTTTTTTAAAATTAGGGTTTAGGCGGTACAGGGGCGCGACAGCACGTGTTGGAATCCTAATTTTTTTTAAATTAGGCATTCTACAGTGCAAAGGCGCGACATTGCGCGCCTAAACCCTAATTTTTATTAAATTAGAGGTTTGGCACGCTACGGCGCGATGACATGCAGCCTAACCCGGTGGATTCATGTCGTGGGCTCGTGCCGGACTAACTTCCACAACCGTGTTAGTACAGGCACGACACGAAAGCACGGTTCTGTTGGCTCTACACGTCCTGTTTGACACCTCTATGAAAAATATTGTTATGGTGATAAATTTTGTCAAATTCTAAGAAAATTAGAAGTTAGTTATTTTTTTAAAAAATTTAATTAATAATTATTAGAATAATTAGAAATAAAAAAGAAAAGACTATGCCACGATATCAATACGTGGTCGCGCCATGCGCGATCCAAGCAATCCACAAATAATAATAATAATATGTTTTTTTAATATATTATTTTAATAAAATAATAAAAAAAATGATGGAAATATGAAAAACGTGATGACGAGAAAAAAAAAGAAAAACAACACTTAAAGGGGAGAGAGAGACACACAGTGTAGAGAAAAAAAAAATTAAAAGGTTTTTTGATTTTCTTTTGATCATTTTGAATTATTCTGCAGTCGAAATAGAATTGTCTAAGAATAAAAATTATTAAATACGACGAGATTTTTAGTTTGATATCAAATTTATAAAATTTTCGTGTAATATTTTGAGAGTTAATAATTTTCTTCTATCAGAATATATTTCTATTTAAAGATCCTAAATAATAATGATTTATATTTGATTTCAAACTATTTACAAAATTTTATTAAGAATGATTAATTGGTAAAAATTTTATCTTTTAATTAATAAATTATATTACAATGTGAATTGAGGTTGGATAATTATAATTGTGTCTAAAATGTAGTTTAATTATAAATGATATATTTGTATTTGATGTACATGGGAATATATATATACATATAAAGGTATAATGGATTAAATTTTGCGAACTCGAATTGGGATAATGTCCATACTGAGTTATATAGTGGCTTTTGAAAAATATCCAAAGAAAAAAAATATTTTGTTAGAAAATATCTAATATTATTTTTCGGAGAATGTTCATATTTCTTAGGTTCGGCTCGGCAAGGGCAAGGCATGGTATAGCCGTGCCCGTGCCCAACACGGCATGCTATATTGTTGTACCCAGGCTAGTCTTACCATGCCGGCACGTGAGCACATCACGTGTGACCATGCACCGAACGTGGTCAATACGAGCCCCAAAAGTGCGAAGACATGCAGCGAAGATGTGGCGAGACGTGGAAATCCTAATTTTTTTAAAAAATTAGGGTTTTGTCCGACCCAAATTAGGCCGAACCTAGAGATTTTCGCCCGGCGAGTCTGTGCAGGGCTGGCACAATATAGTAACCATGTTTGGCCAGGCATGCTAGCCCAGTTGGGCAGCCTAAAACCAGGCAGGACTGTGCCGGGCCGGCTTGTTTGACACATCTAATATTTCTTGGAGTATGTCCAAAAAACACATATTTTATTCGGAGTATGTCCAAAAAATATATATTTTGTTCGGAGTATGTATAATATTATTTTTTGTTTGCAGTCTATTTTTTGGAATAATTCTAAAAAAATATAAATTTTTACACACACACACACACACACATATCTATAACTATATATATTATATCACACTTAGCTTCGACATGTGTGAGAGAGTCGATGAGACTTAGAAATATGAGTATATGAATATTTTATCCATAATTACATTCATGTAAACATTGTACTTGAATGATATTAATATATATGCAAGATATTTTACATGTATTTAGATAGTGAGTAGTCCAGTTGGAGTTTATCTCTACTGAATTTTGCTCATTCTGTTGTGCGATCCCTTTTAGGTACAGGTTTAGGATTGATGGCATCTTACATGCAAGATCGCATATGTGAAGGAAAGCCGGTTGTGGCTTTAATAATATATTATGTGTTTTTATTCTGCCGAGCAAATAAAATAAGAGAAAATATATATGTTATATTTGAGAAAATTTTATTTTATTGTATATTTTATTATGTAATAGAATGAATGAGACTCCTTTGGGGATGAAGTATCACAGTTTGGTATTAGATATTAGGTATACAATTATCTATAACTCAAAAATTAGTATATATTTCATAATGTGGTAGGAAAGTTTAGATATATAAATATTTAATACTTGGAAAAAAAAAGGAATACTAGGGTAAAAAAACATAATCTTAATGGTTCAGAAAATGAAAAAATATTTTTAAAATATAAAGTTTATTATTAGTTGACATGTGCACTAATAATAGAAAATGAATATAATTCTTAAATTATTATTTGACTTATGCAGATGACAAGAAGAGAACGATGACTTAGGGGATGACTTAGGGGACGACTATGTAATTCTTAAATTATTCATAGAGCTGTGGGTGTCGTCGTAGCCAAAGTTGCACAAACTAAAACGAGGACATAGGGGATGTCTACCAAATGAGGATAAACCCTCAACCATCTTTGACCACATGCTTTCATAGAGATGTGGGTGTCGTTTTAGCCAAAGTTGCACAGACTAGTTTAGCTACAAGTCAAGAAAGGTCAAGTAACTTACAAAGGTTTAAGGCACATTATCCTTCGACATTTATGGAAGGAATGGATTCAATGACAACAGATTATTGGTTTCGACAAGTTGATAAAATCTTAAAAGCAATTAAAATCACTTCCAATACTATAAAGATATAGCTAGCATCATTCCAACTAGAGGGTGAGTCCCAAATTTGGAGGGATTAAATTAAGGTTTCGAAGAATATAGAGACAATGACAAAAAGAATTCCAAGAATTTTTTATGAAAAAATATTTTCAAACTTTAGCTAGACATGTCAAGTCCTAAGATTTCTTTGAACTTAGACAATGAAATATGACAGTACTTGACTACATGACTAAATTCACCGAGTTGGCAAGTTTTGAGGATGATTAAGTGGTCACTAATGTGGCTATGGTTTGGAAATTTGAAGATGAATAGAAATTATTTATCTGAGATAAAATTGTGGGATTTCTTATCCAAGATATGGATTAGATTGTTAAGATAGCTTTAACCATTGAGCGGGAGGTTGAGGATACACGAAATATCCAAGAAATAAGTGAAAGTGCTACTAAAAAAAGAAAATAATCATTTTTTTATGTAAAATGGTAGAGATCTTTTATCTCACGAAAATTTTATGGACAAGATCGTGAATATCAAGGCCAAGGCCAGATTAGGAGTTCTAGCTAAATTAGACAGGAAATTTATTTTTATTATCATCAGTTTGGACATTCGAAATGAGAGTGCCCACTAAAACAAGGATCCAAGGATTATGAGACATCACAATCCCAAGCATCCGTGAGAAATATGTAAATATGGTTTATTCACTTTTTTCTAGTATGGATCTAGAGAATCGGGTTCAATTTCGAGGTATTTCACAAATATCTTTCACTTCACAGACATACCAGAAAGGCCAATGCATGGGTTGAGGTCAAGGGAGGGCTCACAGGCCTAGACTTTGAAGATCCAAGGGCGTGTCTATACTATTTCACTACACATGAAAAGAATAGATCAGTCAGTAATATAATGTATTTTCTTAGTTTTTTATTTATGTGCAAGAATTTTATTTGATTCTGGTGCATCACATTTATTTATTTCTACATCATTTATGAAAGAATTAAGATTAGAAGTTAAGAACTTGAACAAGTCATTACATGTGATTTCTCTCTTGGGAATTAATGTAAAAATTTATCAGATATGTCAATATTATGAATTAGAAATCCTAGGAATTCTACTCATGGCAAACCTTAGGATCATAGACATATTAGATTTTGATGTAATTTTTTAGCATGGACTGATTAACAGCATATCAAGTTATTATTGATTGTGATCGTAAAAGAATTATTATCCACACACCAAATAATATTTGTGTTGTATTTCAAGGGATAAAAATGATGTTTTATCCCTGACTATATATGATTTTAAATGACATTGACAACTTATAAGTTGGCTGACATGTCTCATCCTAGAAGAAAATAATACATTGAATATTTATCTTCATCAAATAATTTGTGAATACAAGGATATTTTTCTAGATGCATTATCAGGATTACTCCCACATAGGAATGTGGACTTTAGTATTGAGTTATAATCTAGTATATCACACATTTTTATTATTTCATATAGGATGATACCGATTGAATTACAAGAACTCAAGGTCTAGATACATGATTTGTTGGACAAGAGTTACATTAGACCTAGCACTTAACCTTGGGATCATCTGGTTCTATTTGTAAAGAAAAAGAATAAAATCTTTTAACTATATATTGATTATCGATAGTTAATTATGATTACGATAATGAATTGATATCTATTACCAATAATTAATAATTTGTTTGACTAGTTAAAAAGAACATGAGTCTTTTTCAAAATAGATCTTCGTACCAGATGTCATCAGTTATTAGTTAGGGAGGCTGATATTCTTAAGATTGCATTTAGAATGTGGTATGAGTGTTTTGAGTTTATAGTAATGCATTTCGGATTAACGAATGCGCTAGTAATATTCATGTATCTAATTCTTATAATATTTCAGTCATATTTAAATTATTTTATTCTGATTTTTATAGACGATGTTTTAATTTATTCTCAGTCCAAATGAGAACATGAAGATTATTTAAATATTATTCTTTAAATTTTGAGATAACATAAGATGTATGTCAAGTTTGATAAATATAACTTTTGGTTGATAAAATTAAAATTTTTGAGACATGTAGTATTAGCTATTAGTATCTCTGCAGACTCTGAAAAAGTTGGGACGATCATAAATTAGAGAGATCAAAGTTAATTTTTGAGATACGTAATTTTTTTCAGATCGATAGGGTATTATAAATGATTTATTGAGAATTTTTCCTAGTTAGCTGCTCAAATGAATAGATTGACCAGGAAGATAATCAAATATGAGTGGACTGATTAATGTGAAAATATATTCTAAGAATTAAAAAGAAGACTTACTTCAGCTCCTATTTTAATAGTTCCGAATATGATACAGAAATATACAGTGTATTATGATACCTCAAAAGATGGGTTGGGGTGTGTTCGGATATAATCCGGGAGAGTTGTAGCTTATGATTCAATGTAGTTAAAGAATTATGAGCTGAAATATCACACACATGATATAAAATTAGTGGCTATAATTTTTTTTTTTTGAAAATATGACACTACTATTTGTATGAGGAGAAATTTGAGGCGTATTCAGAATATAAAAGTTTAAAATATATATTTACACAATAAGACATTCATATGAAATAACGTCCATGGATGAAGTATCTAAAAATTATCATTTTATTTTACATTATGATCCAGGTAATACAAATATGGTAGCTAATGCACTTAGTCGGAAGTTATGAGGTGTACTAGTTAGCATAGCTTTGAAAGAATGAGATATGCTTGAAACTATGAATTGATTCAGCTTA
Organism: Sapria himalayana; assembly: GCA_029783825.1. Classification (NCBI taxonomy): domain Eukaryota; kingdom Viridiplantae; phylum Streptophyta; class Magnoliopsida; order Malpighiales; family Rafflesiaceae; genus Sapria; species Sapria himalayana. Next base: position 646,745 of record JAREIK010002830.1, read on the forward strand.
CAATATAACAATCAAAATCAAGATATTATCGTAAGTTTAGTAGCTATATTTTTCCTATTAAATAAGATTATTGAGATTTAGAAATAAGATACCAAAATATTATTCATAAAGAACCGATTAGAGACTAATACATGTGATGAAGCTTTGGCTATTCATATGATAGTCTTCGATTTATTGGATGATTTTTGATTCCCTAAATAGTAGAATCGAGAGAGGAGATTCTTAGATAATTCAATTGTTCTCATTTTACGGTGCATTCGGGTGACATAAAGATGTATAATAATCTTTGTCGCCAATATTATTGGAATGAAATGAAGATACACATTTAGAATTTTGTTCGAAGATGTCTTACGTGTCAATAAATTTAGAAGCCAGCATGATTACTACAGTTATTGGAGATAACAGTGAGAAAATGAGAGTATATCATGATGAATTTTATGAATTACTTATCATGAATATCATGAAAATATGATGTTGTATGGATAATTATGGATCGGCTTACAAAGGTAGCATGTTTTATATTAATGTAGATGACCTTTACATGAGATAAATTATGCAAATTATACATACGAGAAATTATTCGATTACATGGAGTACCAGTCTCTATTGTATAAGATATAGATTCTAGTTTTTAGCATTTATCATCCAAGAATTTCCAAAAAATAATGGGAACACAATTGGTATTAGCACTATTTTTAATTCAAGAACAAACGATCAGTCAAAAAAGATCATACAAGTTTTGGAAGATATGTTATTAGCATTTATCTAAATTTCAAAGATAATTGGGAATATCTTCTTTTAGTCGAGTTTGTTAGGAAAGTATCTAAATGATTTCATATGAAGCATTGTATGGAAGTTCATGTAGATCTCTAGTTTGTTAGGCTGAGGTGGGAGATAAATCAATCACGGGTCCATATGTTATTAAAGATATCTCATAGAAAATAGATTTGATACATCATCTTCTTACAGCTCAAAATTAATAAAAAAATTATGCTGATAAATGATGGTGACCTCTAGAACTTGAGGTGTGAGATCATATTTTCTTAAGTAATGCTAAAAAGGGGAGTCATTAGATTTGACAATCATAGAAAATTATTGCCAAGATTTATTAAACCTTTCAAAATACTCAAGAAAGTAGATTTAGTTATTTATTGATTGGCATTATTGTCACATTTATCTCATGTCTATGAGATATTACACATTTCTATGCTTAGGAAACATATTTTTGATAACTATGTTATAACTATGTTTGGAACATATTATAATCATGAATGATTTATTTGTATCTCAAATGCATGTGAACATTCTATATAAATGAATAGATATAATATATATATGTGATATATGTGTGTGTGTGTGTGTGTGTGTTTGTGATAAAGGTATATTATTTTATATTTTGCTAATTCAAATTGGAAGAATATTCAGACTGAATTGCATAGTATTCTTTTCAGGAGCATGACTAATATAAATATGCGAACTCGAATTGGGACAAATGTTCTGACTAAGTTACGCATTAGTTTTTGGAAAATATGTAAGAAAAAAAAATATTTTATCAAAAAATTTCCAATATGATTTTTTGTAAGTCTATATTTCTAAAAGTATGTCCAAAAAAGACCCATTTTATTCAGAGAATATCCTATATTATTTTTTGGAAAAGGTTCATATTTTTTAGAATAATTCCAAAAAATATATATATTTCTATAGATGTATATACATACATACATATATATATATATATATATATAATATCATACTTAGCTTCGAAATGTGCGATATAGTCATTTATACTTAAGAAAATGAACATATAAATATTTCATATATAATTACATTCATATAAATATTAAACTTGAATGTGTATTGATATATATGCATGATATTTTACGTGCACTTAGATAGAGAATAGTCATGTAGGAGCTTATCTCTACTGAGCTTTGTTTACTCCGTTGAGGGATTCCTTTCAGGTACATGTATAGGTACAGGATTGATGACAGATCCATATGCAAGATTGCACGTATGAAAGAAACCCGGTTACGACTTGAATAATATATTATGTGTTTTTATTCTGTTGAGTAAATAAAATAAAAAATATATATATATTATTGAGTGAAAGTGATCCCATGTGAGATGAAGATAAAATAAAAAATATATATATATTATTGAGTGAAAGTGATCCCATGTGAGATGAAGTATGAGCAATGTAAATAACATATTTTATTGTGTATGTTATTAGATATTATGTTTTTGTGATTTGTATCAAATTATATGGATGATATGAATGTGTTTGTATCGGATCATTCTTGTGTGGGTGTGAATTCTCGAATTATGTAGGTATTGGATAATCATGGATTCAGTTTGATGATGGTCGTCATTGTAACGATGACGATCTTCGTCAAGCCGATCCCCAACTGGATATACAAGAGCAGGAAGCAGCTGAAGCAGTACAAACGAAGGTCAGTAGAGCAGAGCAAACCTGATTCGGAGCTCCGAGTTCTGACCTGCATCCATGCTACCAGAAACCTCTCGAGCATGATTAATCTCTTGGAGGTGACCCACTCAACGAAGCAGTCCCCGCTGTGCATCTTTGCAGTCCATCTGGTGGAGCTCAAGGGTCGTTCCTCCGCCATGCTGATCGTCCATGACACCCGCCGGAAATCTGATGGGCAGAAGAACAACACGAGGGAGAAGCTCGAGTCTGACCAGATCATCTCAGCCTTCGAAAGGTACGAGAGCAGGTCCCAGTCCGTCTCCGTCCAACCTCTCACCGCCGTCTCACCTTACGCCACCATGCACGAAGACGTGTGCAGCCTAGCAGAAGATAAGAGGGTGACGCTAATTCTCAGCCCTTTCCACAAGCAAGTCGGTACGGACGGCAGTCTGCACGACGACAATCCCTCCGTTAGGTTAGTCAATCAGAATTTACTACTATCGGCTCCTTGTTCCGTGGGGATATTTATTGATAGGGGACTAACCCTAGAATTCGGCGATGAATTTTCTTCCCCGGAGAAAATCGGGTTTCGATTTGCCATGGTTTTCATCTGCGGCGCCGATGATCGAGAAGCTCTTGCTTACGCTTGCCGTGTTGCAGGTACGAGGGATGTTTCTCTAACAATCATCAGGTTTCTATCTAGTCGAGATGCCAACGATTCGGCCATCACCACTTCCGACGACGGTACTTTCCTTTCAGACAAAAATCCAACTCCATTTTTGGCGGAGCATAATCATCTCGCATTTCCATGATATGATGCGGCGAGCCCAATCAGTTCATGTAAATTTGCAGGTACTGATGATGCGAGCCAGGGAATCTTGACGCAGTCGTCGAAAGGGGAAACGGAGAAACAGCTCGACGACGAGTACATAAACGAGTTCAGATTTAGAACAATGTGTGATCAATCGATATCGTATGTGGAGAAGCCAGTCAGTACCGGAGACGAGATCATCGGAACGATGAGGAACTTATTCCATGATTTTGACATGTATATTTTGGGGAGGGGGCGGGATGTGGCTTCGCCTCTAACGTCTGGGTTGTCGGAATGGAACGAATGTGATGAGCTGGGCCCGTTGGGGGATGCTCTATCCGCTTCCGACTTTGCCCGGCATGCCTCAATTCTTGTTCTTCAGCAAGCGGCGACCAGGTTGACGACGACGACGACGACGACGACGGCGACTAATGCTGCGCATCAAGCAGAGAAGATTGGGCCATGGAGATCACCCTTGGGGATGAATCTGTGACTGAAGAACGCGTTACTTGATACTATGAGCCCCCGATGTGGGTGAAATTAAATTTATCAATTATTATAAATATTGTGCGAGGACTTGGTTAATTGAAAAATATTTATACACATTAAAAAAATAAATTTATTAAAAATGCTCGATCACATTATTGTAACATTCCTTTCGCCCATAATTTTTATTTAGTTCAATTAAAATATTCTTCGACAAATTTCACATAAAATATAGGAAAAATTTAGATTTTGGTACTTTAAATATAAAATAATTAATTTCAACATGGGTGTCCATGTCCTACACATAGGATGTGGAGCTTTGTATTATTATTTTATTAACCAACAATTTTTGTATTAAAAAATTATACACAACTAATAGTATTTAAATTTTGGGGCATCATCCGTTCTAACAAATATTATATTCTTAATATTATTAAAAACATCCACATCATTTAAAAATAATATAAAAAAATTTAAAATATATATGTACGTCATACACAAACACACACGCACGCATATTTACATTTATCCATGTATATATACATACATATAAAAATTATGATATTTTATTAACTTTTTTTGTAAACTCTAGTTGACAAAAATTAATATTTTATTAACTTTTTATCACAATATGTTGTTTTTTTTAATGTATTTTTTTCTTTTTTATTTTTTAAATGGTAATGTCAATATTTTTTTTTAAATAATTTACGGGGAATAATTATTATGGCCATTAGTTCACCAAAACCTTACGAATTATATAGTTCAGCAGAGGTAGTTTTTTTAAGAGTGATACTTTTTTTTTTTTTTTTTGAGTGATGCTTATTATTATAAATGCATGCTAATGTAAATATATCTCAGAAAATATAACACCCCGAGGAATAAAGGTCATGGGGGTAATTTCACCTCTACGTATTAATAATCATGATGCACGCTTGGTGACACATTCGACCATGAAAATCACAAAAAAAAAAAAAAGGATACTAAAATTAGGTTATAAATAATTTTATCTTTATTTTACAATAAATCACATTGAAGTGGATAATAAATTCTAGTTTTTAAAAAAAAAAGCAATTTGATTTTAAATTAAATTTAGCATAATTTAGTAAGTGCATAAAAACAACATATTTTATCATAAAAAAATGGCAATAATCACACCATTAATTTCAAATATTCAATTATAAAAAAGAAATAAAAAAAATAAAAAATAAAAGGCCCATATGCATAACCATAAGCCTAACACAAACAATTTATGTACTTAAAACATTTTGTGGTCCACATGTGGCAATTTCCTATTTTTGGCTATTTTTTTCTTCTAAAACTATGACCCAACACACTATGACCCAAACAAGGACCATGACTCTAACCTTACACAACCCAACGGTGCCACCGCAATGATACAAATAACAAAAAAAAAAAAAAAAATCACAATAAACCCGAGAAAATTCATTACATACGCCCAGATAGTGTGGTCCGAGTAAGTCACCGCGAGCATTCGTGAGCCCGAGAGATGATCATGATGCGCTCGGAGCTCAAGGACAAGGCATATGTAACAATTCTTCATACATTCAAATAATGTGGAAAAAAAATTACTTTTTTTTTTTTTAAATTTTAGCATTTTTGGACGAACGATACCGAGCTTGGTAGGATCTTCTCGTGTGGATGCGCCACTTGCAACGACCCATCTTTCATCAACTCCAAGGTCAGGCTGCTAAACCGTTCTCTAGAATACTGCCTCGATGCCTTCCTCCAATCGGTACCGGCCTTCATCATTGCCTTGAACTCCTCGTAACCCACACGCCCATCCTACATCAACCCACCAACACCAATATCACCGCATATATCACCATCCCCTTCTAATTTGAAGCCATCACATTGATCAAGTCAAGTTGGGTCCATTTGGGTCGAGTCAAGCACCCGCATCATACCCGCATTGACCGCCCCGCACCCGCATTTGGATCGATTAGATTGGGCTCGGTCAGGCACCCACCTTGATCACGCAGGGCCAAGTCATGGGCATGATCCGATCAAACAACCAAATTAATTGGGTTACTAATAGTATGACAGTCTGATTGGCAAACAAGCAAGACCGTGCGCCCATGGGAACGCGAGTCCGATCCGGGGCTAATTTTTGTTAAACAGTCTGCTCGTAGTTTCGGGATGGACATCTTACCTAGAGCCCCGAGGCTCATATATGTGAAACCGAGGGCTAATCGACTGGGTTGGGGCAGGTCAAGCTCCCAGCTCTTACACCGAAGACACGAGTTCGATCCATCGGAATGACGAATACGCCCCTAGCGGGATATTTGCCAGTTTGCTTTATCATGCTGTCAGGATGAGGGCCTATCATGTTCTAATCCCGAGGGCTCGAGTCTCATATATAGACCAACGAATAGTATTAGTGAGGTTTGAGGGGGTGAGAGTGCGATCGAGTGCTAGGGATTGGGGCAAGTCAAGCCCACACAATTTGGTCGAATTGGTTCATATCTAATGCCACACCATGAGTGAGTGAGTTGGAGCCGATCAAACAGCCAAACTGGTTGGGCTGGGGCAAGCCAAGCACCCCTCCAGGGCTAGCTCGATGCACGTGCAAGCCGGCCCAGACACACAGAGACACGCGCTTAGGAATCACATTGAATGTGCAAAAAACACTACAAACCTTGTCTAAGTCGATCTCCTGCATAACAGCTTGGATGACTTGGATCGGACACGAGTCGCCATCTTTATTCAAAACTTGGCTCAATTCATCAATCTCGATAAATCCGGTCTCGTTAACATCAAAAAAGTTGAAGGCTTTACGCAAGTGTTCGTCATTTGCCATCTTCATGACACGGACAGAAACTGTAATGAACTCTTCCAACGATAGGCGTCCATCCCCATCAACATCAGCCTGCGAAAAAACTTTCAGCCTGTAAGAATTCTCATCTCTTTCCTCCATTTGGGACAAAAAAAAAAAAAAAAAAAAAAACAATTTCAAGGCATGGAAGAAGACGAACAGATCTCATTAGAATTTCAAGCTCTTTACAACTAATCTCGTAGCCAACTTTCGGTAACCCAACCCTAAGCTGCTCGATGGTAATCCTCCCTGTATTTTCCTCGTCCAACAAGGCAAACACTTCCTTTATACCTGCAACTTCCTCTACCGATAAGTGCTCCGCCACCACCTGCACGTTTGTATGTGCATGTATCATGCTTGGTTAGTTATGAAAATATGATTCAGATATTTACTTTCCAATTGTATCTACTCCTTCAACTACAATTGCCAAATAGATGAAGATCACACCTAACACACAAGCCTCCCCACTTTAGCACAGAGTACAAGAAAAGTTAGTATTTCAACGTTCTTATTCATGACAGATTGTCAAAGAGACTACATCTGAGAAGTCTCAAACCCGAGACCACCAACATACATGTGTGTATGTGTGTGTTGGAGTTCTTATGATATCAAACATAAGAACTTATTATCGCACCAATATATGACCTCCAAAATGTGTGTGTGTGTGTGTGTGTGTGTGTGTGTGTTTCGGAGTTCTTATAATATCTGGTGTATTAGTACATCAAACATAAGAACTTATCATTGCACCAACCTTCAATATATATATATATATGTGTGTGTGTGTGTTTGTGTGTGTATTGGAGTTCTTATGATATTTGGTGTATAAGTACATCAAAAATAAGAACTTATCATCACACTAATACATGGCCTCTAATATGTGTATGTGTGTGTTAGAGTTCTTATAATATCTGGTGTATTATTACATCATATGTAAGATATCGCACCAATACATGACCTCCAATACATACATACATATATATGTACTCACACACACACACACACACACATATTGGGGTTCTTATGATATCTTGTATATTAGTACGTTAGACATAATAATTTATCATCACACCAATACATGATCTCTATTATATATATACATATATATATATATATATATATAACATAGAGATTTATTGGATGAACAATCATACTATTATTATTCTCACCTAAATATATTTAATTTTAAAATTCTTATGATATATGGTGTATTTCTACTCACCTAAACAGGTATCAAACTGTCCATGCTGTGCCGGCACGACATGTTTTTGGGTGGCCCAGCCCAACAAAAATCCAGGTAGACTCATGCCTAACATGTCAGTCATCTCAGGTCATGCCGAGGACAGGTTTCATTAAAAAAACCTACCACATGGACATGGAAGATACGTAAAAATAAAAAATTAAAAAATATATGTTTTTTTCAAAAGAATCCGAGCATGGGTGGGCACACATGCCGTGCCTGGCCCATCACGAGGCACGGCTCGGTTCGGCAGTGCCTATTGGCATGCCTGGGCAACTCAGCCCTCTGGACACCTCTAAACTCAAGCCGGAGGCTTACCGCTCTTAGATGAAATCACTTGTCATCATGCCAAGGCATGCCCAATAGCTATTTTGCATAACAAAACAGGAAAAAAAGTTACTCTGAGAGCCATTTTCTTGAGCTTGTTGATGACGGAGAATTTCTTGAGTTTTGCTTTAACAGTCTCTCCGAATAGGTTTTTAGGAACTCTCCCCCCTTTTTTCAACCATGGGTGATCTGCAATAAAATTTAAAAAAAAAAAAAATGAAACATCCATAGCCAGCAACGGACCAGTGGTTCAATTGTGGCTGAACCGAAGACCCATGAACGTAACTCAGTTTGGGTTGAGCAATTGACAACACGGCAATACCTAGAACTTGCTGAGCCGTGATCCGTTTCGTGGGATCAGGATTAAGCATCATTTTAACGAGATCCTTTGCTTCGTCAGAAACATTAGGCCATGGATCTTTCTTGAAAGAAATGACCGAACGTAAAATTTCCTGAGCGACCCTCTGCTCCGTTTCTGCAAGTATGCAAAATCGGGTCCTGTGTGAGACAACGCAAAAACAAGACTGGCACTTAGAAAAAATTCTGATTCGAAGTAAACTGGCCTGCCCAGAAAGGAGGAACGCCACAGAGTAGAATATAGAGGATAACTCCCGCACTCCAGACATCAACCTGAGGGCCATAGTTCCGCTTAAGAACTTCAGGAGCCATGTAGTACGGACTACCAACTATCTCGTTGAAACTCTCTCCTGTAGAACAAAAAGGCAATTTTCTAGCTCTGATAATCGAAGGCGTGGTTCCGATGCTGTCGTGATAAAGAACATACCGGGCTTGAAAAACACTGATAATCCAAAATCTATAGCCTTGAGGGGAGCTTCTTCAGCATTACTACCAAAAAGAAAGTTCTCGGGCTTGAGATCTCGGTGCATCACTCCATGCTTATGGCACATCTATATCACAGAATAGAAATAAAATTCCCTACTGAAATGAAAGAATAAAAAAACTGTGCAGCTCATGAAAAGGATTGAAAAAGTTTACACCCACTTTACCCCCACTTTGATTTTACACAGGTAGCAATCAACTTTGTATTCAAAAGTTTAAAATTGGGGAAATCTAGAGATGGAGATCATACCAATGCACGAGATTGCCAATTTATCATGTGATTTGGGGGAAGTTAATATCTCGATAATCACATACTTGAAATTTAGAGATGTATATGATGAGTCTTGAACCCTATACCTAGAATTCTTGGACGAAGACAATTACCATCACGCAAAGGTATGACTATTAATGTATGCATGCGACACAAGGACTTCCCCTAGGGGTCTAGGAGAAATTAATATTTTGATAGATATATACTTAAAATTTTAAAGATATCATGTATGATAAGTCTTGGACTCTAGTCCAAGAGATCTTGGACGAAGATAACTACCACTACACAAAAATATAACTTTTAATATATGCATGCGACACACGGACTTCCCCTATGGGCCTAGAAGAAGTTAATATCTTGATAGTCATGTGCTTGGAATTTGAAGATGAATCTGATGAGTCTTGAATCCTAACTTAGATGAAGACAATTACGATCACACAATGGTACAACATTTAATGCATACATGCAACACAATGACTACTCCTTAAGATTTGGGAGAAATTAATATCTTGATAGTCATATGCTAAAATTTTGACCCTAAACCCAGAGTCCTTGGACGAAAACAATTACCTTCACACAATGATATAACCTTTAAAATATGTATGCGACACAAAAACTTTCCTTAGGGGTCTGGGATAAGTTAATATCTCACTAATTATATGCTTAAAATTTAGAGATATTGTATCTGATGAGTCTTGAACTTAAGACCAGGAGACCTTAGACGAAGACAATTATCATCACACAAAAATATAACCTTTAATGTATGCATGCGACACAGACTCCTCATAAAGGTCTAGGAGAAGTTAATATCTCAATAGTCATGTGTTTAAAATTTATAGATATTACATCTGATAAGTCTTGAACCATGAACGAATACAAAAACTATCACACAAATATATAACCTTTAATGTGTGCATGCGACACAAAGACTTTCCCTGGGAGTCTAGGAGAAGTGAATATCTCGATAGTCATATACTTGAAATTTTGAAGATATTATGTCTGATGAGTCGTTAACCCTAAACCTAAAATCCTTAGACGAAGCCAATTACCATCAGACTAAAAATATGAACTTAAGGTATGCATGCGACATAAGGATTTTCTAAGTTATCATTCATTCCAATAATTTTATTTCTCAAATCATTAGTGGTTGAATATCTAATATTGAAAATTTAACCATATAAAATTTTATGCCTCATTTTGACAAAAATTTTCTTATTGTTTTCTTATAAAATTAATTCTTCTAAAACATTTAAATGATGGAGCATAAATTTTAAGCATGATGGTTGATCCTTAAGCCCGCTTAGGTGATAGCAAGGAAAGAGCTCACACCAACACCGAGCACCTCACCTAACTACAAGTGACAAGAATCACCCTCAACAAGATATGCCATTCTTGTGCTTGAGGCATCACACACCTTCTACTATGTGTGCCTCTTCTTAGACAGGCCTATCTAAAACTATGAGTACACATTAGAATTTCAAAAAAATATATATCTATAACTAAATATAATTTTTATAGATTCATAATGACAAGAAATAAATTATCACTTGAACGATCAAATAATCTAGCAAACATAAAAATATGATTGAAGAGTAAAGAGAAATGTATGATAAGCATGACAAAATTAATCTGATTAAGTTAAAATACATTAATGATTATTTAGGTTTAGTGTAGTTCATAAATTTATTTTATTTATTTATTTATTTTTCATTTATATTTTATAAAATTGCCGAATATGTGGACTACTCTAACCATGATATATATATATATATATATATATATATATATATATATGCTTATTCTTTGTTTTTTGAAGTTATAAAAAAAATACATTTTGTTTTTCATGTTTTCTCTCTCTCTATCATACATTATCTCAATCTCCTTCCTCTCTCCTAAACTGTAACTAAAGCCTTGATGAGTTATGCATGTAACATAGTATCAAAGTATCATGAAGGGAAATTGAGTGTGGCACATGTTTAAAGTAGTGGCACGCCATGCACATATGCAGCAAGAATTTTGCATCAGCGACTAGTGAGTAATGGGAATATTAGTTCTAGAGGTATTCAAAAATAAAATTGTGAGATTTTTTACATCTAAAAAATGTAAATTGTGGTGTTTGGACATATGCAAATGAGTTTTTAGTATTTTTTTTTGATGAATTTTAGTGGTTTCCATAGTAGCTTCCATGGAGACTTCGACATTGGACCATCACAGTATGGTGGTTTGGTTATATGGTTGTGGTGGTAACTATGGTAAATGCTACAATGCCTTTTGATGTGTCATGGGTTGCTTTGTGGGTTCATATGCTTTGGGAATTTATGCATTTATTATTGTACTTATTTTGTATTTTAAGGTGATGACTAAAATTTGTGTCGGACAAATAATAAAAACTAGTAAAAATAAAAAAAATATAAATTTATTATTAATTACTTCAATAAGAATTTAGTTTATGATCTAAGGATACATGACATTTACTTGTTGGATTGATCACTTCAGATCGAATCATATGAATATTTGTTGATCAATACATAATTATTATTGTATTTCTGATAGTCGATTCACCAGAGTTTATCAACTATATTTGAATCTTGTGATACAAGCAACAAGTTTTGGGAAATAACTATATCAATGTACTCATCGAGAACATTCCACCACTATAACAATATTACTTATATATTAATAAGCAAATTGATTAATCAAGATGAGATGACTCATCATACAACTTAAACATTATTATATGAAACTAGAGCTTGAGGAGTGATCACTAAAATACTAAAAATGTTGAAACCAGAGTATATCAGCTTGAGTAATCATATTCATATAGCATATAATTGCATATGTTGAAACTAGAGCTTCCACTAGTACACCCTTTAGTCTTATTTCACTTACTCAAAAATAATAACTCGTGCTTCTTTTCTTAGATGCTGCTAGCTCCAAATCTAACTAAAATACTTTTATGTCTACAATTTTTTTCTCACCAACTCAATATGGACTCTTTGTTCATAAATTCTAGAACTAATAATTATGTCAAGGCCTCAGGAGTGATCACATACTTTTTATTTCTTTTGTAGAATCTAAAGTCATTGATATTGTTATGTTTAATTATATTGTTGTAGGAACTAGAAGACATAACAATGTCAATATTAACTCTTTTATTTTTATACACATAATCTTTGTACTAAATTTGAGTCATAATTTATCTTTAGTTATTTATTTTATTAAGCAATAAGCTCCTCTATAGATTAAATGACGGACCAGACATAACAAAGTGTTGTAATATTTTTTTTTTTTTTTGTTATCTCGGTGCAAGAACAGTGGACCAGATAAATGGATGATATACCTAAAGATTAAATGAGTTTGATAATAACTATTTTTATCATATCACATGAGCTTCCTCTAGATGCATGGCTATGGCTACTATTAATTCACAAATTGTATAATCACAACTTAAACATCAGACATTAATTATTAGATAAACTATAAATTTTAAAGTTATGCATCAAATAAATAATTTCTATTAATTATGAAACATATCAATTAAACAAATATTATAGAATTTATTATCCGACATATTAGAAAGATAGTAGTATAAACTATTCTATCTGGTTCATTCAAATATTAGAGAACCTAATAAGATGATGGTCACATTATCTGATATATTTTTTTTGATTTTATTTATGATTGTATTAAGTACATGTAACGATTAATTCTTAAAAGACACAAATCTTATCAATAATTATTATTAGTAATTAAAAAGTAAAAATATAATCAAATAAAAAAACATCTATAAAAAAAATATCATACAAGTTATCCTTTTATGATGAGCAAAAATGATTGGAGTAGCACACATATTAGTTGCTCTCATCAAAAGTATAAAACAAACAAAATAAAAACTAAATAAAAATCACAATCATTCTCATCGAGCTAGTGCAAATAATTCAACACTTAACTTTAATAAAGAAAAAATAAGTTACAATTTCTTTATGATCTTCCTAAAAATGTTTATTTGTTAATCTACTATATGAATGTATATAGTAGTAATTATTTCATACTCAATCTTCATCCTAAAAATGGAACAATACATCTCGATGTGCTTCATCCGCTTATGAAATACCAAACTGGAAGTTGTATGTTTCATTGTCTAATTATCATAATAAAGAATAAAAAGAATAGAGAATGCATATTTGATCTTATCAAATAAATATCATAACTAAAATATCAAACAAGTAACTATCATTATTACTTTGAGCCCTACCTCAATACTAGATCTCAAAATAATTATTTCTTACTTTTTCAGGAAATAATATTACTTTCAAAAAATATATAAAAATTTATCATAAATCATTCTTTTAATTTAAATTAGTGCCTAACTCGAATCTAAATATTTAGTTAACTATAAATGTCCATAATCCCTGAAAGAGACAAGTCCTAGAGACATCTTCCTATACCTCAATATACAAAAAACTATATCAAGATTAAACTGTCAAAAAGAATCTAAAAAAATAACTAATTATACCGACTATATATGTAACATCTAATCTAGTAATAATTAAATATTTAATATTTTTTCATAATTCTCTTATAAATAGTAAGATCAATTAGAATGATCACATTAGAAATAAAGTTAGTACCTGAAGTAATATGAATATCTGTTAGAACACAATTCAAAAAAATAACCTCCACAAGAATATCAAGTGCATATATTCTCTGTGATAAAATAATACTATTTATAAAATAAGCTACCTCTATGTCACAAAAATATATAAATCTCTCAATGTTCATTTGGGGTTGTATTTGAAGCTACTCATTGAATTATATACTTTTTATTTTATCATCTCACACAATTAGAATATCTTTCACACAGGCAATCATCAAAATTATCATATCATCAAGACTCTCTTGAAAGAATAAAAAAAATCAATAATATTCATATATAACCCATATGACTGTATATGAAAATCTCAAAAATCAAGCTTTTAATGACTATTTAAAGCCATACAACACCTTCCTTAATCTATAAACCACACCAAACTATACTATTCAAAACTCAAATGACTGCTCTATATACATATCATCCTCAACATCATCATAAAAAATATAAAAAATTATGTCTATAAAATATTATAAGAATATGTACTGTAACCATCTTTGTCATTACAAAGTATCCTATTAATCCACACCAAACCTTTCCAACTATACATATTTTCATAGTGAATACCCATCAACAATCAATAGTAACTCTTCCAGAAGATCAAAATACTATTTTTCATGTCTCATTATTGTAAAAAAATATTCATTTCTTCTATCATTATCTAATACCATTCTAGATGAGATAGTACTTTAATATCTTAATTTCATAAAGATAAATAATAATAATAATAATAATAAGATGTGAGAACACCAAAAGTTATAAAATCAAGTATAAAGAGTACAACTTTATGTTCCTTTCAAAGATTAATCTGGCTCATCAATAAGCTCATATCTAGTCTAAAAATATTGGACATGTCTTTTTCTTTTAGTATGGACTCTAAGTCATGAATAATCAAGTCTCCTTATTGCAGACTCAATGTGAGTCTATACCATTGAAGACAAGTACACTACTATGTCATCTGAGTCTAGATGAGATTTCCCTAATCATGAATAATATCATATTGAATATCAAAATAATCAAATATAAATAATAGATGACTCTACTAAAAGATAGTCCAAGCAATACTATAGATAAGAGAGAAAGATAATAAATCCATATATAATATATGGATTTATAATTTTCTTAGACTCATTAAAAATAAATCATATTCAAAAAAAATATCCTCATTCATTTAAATCATATCAATCTTTAGTATGAAATATTTGTGACATTATTGAGTATTAGTGTAATCAAGGAAATAACATCTCATGACTTTATGTGCTAACTTATCTTATTTTGAAGAGTGATCTAGGACAAAATAAGTACAATTAATTACTTTGAGAAATTATCTAAATAACATCTCTTTAAGATGTAGGATTTTAAAAAAAAATTAAGAAAGAACATAAGACTATATTTGATTGAAAGGTAGATTACAATTTTTTTTGAAAAATATTTTGAAATAGTATTTCTATGTAAGATTATTCAAGTCAAATCAATTAAATATCAATTATTCATTTCAGCAACCTCATTATATTAGAATGTACCAATATAAAACGTTTGATATATAATTTAATAATTTATACAATAAGTATTATATCTATTTGTCATACATTCTAATATATTATCAATCTCAATTTTTTAATATTTTTATCCAAGTGAATTTTCATTATTTATAAAAAATCTAAAAATAAAAAAAAATATAAGATATATTACGAAATAAATATATTTATATATCTCTCATATAGTAATCAATATAAATAATTAAATATCTAAATCATACTTTGATCACATCTCTAATAGGTTTTCATATTATCTAAGCATATCAGATCTAATGAATCCCTAATCAAACCAAATTGACATGGGAGATAAGAAAATCTAATAAATTTTTCTAATTATCATTTTTAATAGCATATTCATACAATACCATTAAGACTATGATATACTTTATTTGGCTATAAATGGGTGACTAAACTAAGAATACATATATAATGAGTCCAAAACACTCAAACAACAAAAGATAAATATTATCATTTATGAGAGAAGTATAATTGAGCATGCTCAATCATAGTTAAAATCTTTCTTAAAATTTCTAAATCATATAAATAAATAGCAATAAAAATAAAGACAAAATTTAAATAAAATTATCTAAAAAAATAACTCATAAAACATAAACTAATAAGACAATCAGAAATAATTATTACATAAAAAATAACAAATACTCAAGCTAAATAATACCAAATTCAAAGAATTTTGAGTATTTATTATTGCTTACAATAATGTTATTAGAACAAAAAAAATACAAAGAATTAAATATGATTGTCAAAGATGTGAATATTTATTCATGTATCAATAATTAAATATATAAAATGATAACAAGAGTAAAACAATCCAAGATATATGGAAGAAGAAAATGATCTATTAATTCTTTGGAGAAGAATTTTGCACTCCTTCCTTTATAGTAAGTGTCATGGTGGATGAACTATTTGAGGCGCATTGTATAAATTTGATTTTCAACACGTCTCTCTCACTAAAATGTAAAGCACTCGGCCTCCATGAAAAAAAAAGCATTTAACTTTAAAAAATATCATACATGTTGCCCTCACATAGAAGACAAAAATGAATGGGACACCCCACATGTTGGGTGCTCCAATCAAAAATATAAACTAAGCAACAAAAAAACAAAATATAAATTATAACATTTATAAAATTATATAAAATAATAAAAATATAATTTGTTAGTAATATTAAAATATTAAAAAATAATAATATGTTGAAATATACTTCTTATCAATTTATTTTATTATTTTTTAGATAATAAGATAATTCACTAAATATAATATGCGGACACTCTTGATCATAATGAAATACCTAAAAAATTAATAATTAATTAATATGACTAATATATATTTACTATATAAGAATATTCCTAGATATTTTTTTTTTTTAAAAATGTAATTATTAATTTCCTAATCAATAAAACATAGTATTTTATCATATCAAGTCATACAACATATTAACTTTTATATCCATTAAAGATATTTTTTCATCTTTCACTCAAGATTATTGACAATACTTATTTTGTTCAAGATTTCTCTTGAGATAGAGAAAAAATAATTGATCATATTATCAAATACACATTACATAAACACTTTAGTACTCAAAAAATATATGTGTGCTATTCAACTTTCACTCATTGTCACATTTTTTTATTCCCATTTTAATATTACATATTCTAATACTAGATTCTTGATACTCTTTCTAAAATATTTAGTCATCTAGTATGTACTTGATAAAGATTAAATCTAAAGAGAATATTAATCAGCTAAATATCATGTTGACAACCATAATATTTGTAAAGATTTATAATATTAACTATTTAAATATTTTTTCCTTGTGACCAAGATTACTACTAATAGGTTGATGCTATTTCTTGTTGCATCACACTTGACCATGATTACTATTAAACCTGAGTACAAATTTATGAAGGCACTACAATTTATAATTCCAAAGAGTAGCAACATGGCATGTAGACTATGAAAGATTTTTTTTAATATGAAATAATATGCTAAGACAAGATTTTAAATATTCTCTTCTGTGCTCACCAATTTTGACTTTAGAAGATACATGTTGGATTATTCTTATTTCTATCTAATTGAATCTAATGAATAATACACAATGCTAATGATGCATGTTGATGATATTATGATCATATAAGATGATCAATAAAGCATATATCAATTGAAATTAATCTCACAAACTAAATTTCTAACAAAAAATTTAAAATAATTTATATACTTCTAAGATATTAAGGTTAAATATTCATAAGTTATTATTTTTATTTCGCAAAAGAGATGATTTGGATTTTTTTTATCTTGGTATGATAAGTAATATACCAAATGATTCACCACTTAATTCAAGTGTAAATTATTAACAAGTATTAATTCCTTAATTAATTCCATTATACATAGGACTATAGGAGAATGATAAAAATTTTAAACAATCTGATAATAATGAAATCAGATATCACTTATGTTATTAATATAATTAATTTATTTCTTAAATTTTCTTAGAAAAACTAATATGCACGTAATTCTTAGGTTTCTCATATATGTGTAGAAAGCTTCAATTAGAGGTGTCAAACGGGCCGGCCCAGCACGGCGGGGCCCGTTTTTCACGTGCCCCGCCGTGCCGTGCCCGGCCCGCTAGGGCACGGTTGGCTTGGACCTGGTCTCCTGGACCGGCTCAACCGGGGTCCGGGTCCCGGGAGCCAACAGCCAAGCACGGGCACGGCCCGTGCTTGGCACTTGGCAGATTATAAAAATTTTTTTTTTTTAAATTTTTTTATTAAGTTTCTGTTTATCTGTATTTAAGTTTATGTAATAAATAAAAAATAAAATTTTTTGTAAAAAATATTACATTTAAAATTAAATGTAAGTATGTAAAAAAAAAATTAGAAAATTTATTTTTTTTTTCAATTAAGTTTAGCATATTTTAATATTATAATGTATTAATTAAATATTAAGATTTAAAGTTAATAAATTTTAAAATAAAATTTAAATCTTAAAATAATAAATAAATACATTAAGTTAGTAAAAATTTTAATTAAAAAAAATTTAAACTACGCAAATAAAAATTACCATTCATACTTTTGAAACCAAAACTCCAAAAAAAAAAGTATAAGTTTCAACTTCAACACAACGTATAATACAAAGTACAAACAAAGCGTATAAATAAAAAAAATAAAAAAATATCGAAAAAAAAGAGCAGATAAGCATCAATCGTCAAGCGGCATATAATGAGAATCATCAGCCGCAACATCAAGATCAGTATCATATGGGTCATCATCATCGGCAATCAGCTCCTCTGCCATCGTAGTGGATGTGGATGCGACTGCAGTGTCTGTCACAGTCCCAGCTTCAGCACGATCACTGATGCTAAATCTCGATTCCTCCCAATCCTTCAAACATGCCAAAGCCTCAACCATATCTGGACGTAATCTCGATCTCCTATCCGAAATCACGTTCACTGCAACAGAAAAAGCAGACTCCGATGCTACGCTCGACACCGGAGGAGTCAGTAGATCCCGTGCCATCCTAGATAGCACGGGATAGGCAGACTCATATGATTTCCACCACTTTAATAAATCAAGATTCTTATTGTCAGAAGGTGATAGGATTGAGCAGTAATCGGTATCTAAGTACCGAGACAGCTCGCTCCTATGTGAAGGTCCACCCCTACGTTTCCCCCTCGCTAGGTTAATGGAATAAGCGTCATCTCCGAACAAGGTATCAGAGTCCGTACTCACAGTCTCAACACCACCACCATCATACCTAGTATCGTAGTATGTGAACAGGTCTGTCAACTTCTCGTAAATGAACCCTTGAGGTGGCTCTTCCAGGTTCATGCACGAGGAAATGAAAGTCAGGGTGTTTTCAACCCCTTCCACCTTAGTCCTAGGGTCCATGCATGCTGCGAGGCAATAAAGAGATGGAATGGTGGACCAGTACTTCAGGTACTTGGTCTCCATCTCTGCAACCATATGGCTGAGCGTCGGGTCCGCTCGATACATCCTAAACATGCTACTAATGTTGCATATGCAACGGAGTGCAATCCCAGTCAATGTCGTCAACAATAAGTTCGCCACTCTTACTATTGACGTAGTCGGATATCACGTGTTCGTATCCAACACATGATTCCAACATCATGTACATGTAATTCCAACGATGTCTCACATCAAATTGGAATTTCTTCTTCTTAAGATTCGCAGACAAACAGAGATTACTAAACTCTTGTAGTCTGCGAGGAGTGCGAATATACTTGAGTGCATTGCGTATATTTTCCAACGCGGGGGAACACACCTTCATACCCGCTTGAACTATCAGGTTAATAACATGACACATGCATCTGACATGAAATATCTCTCCTAATGGTGCATCTCTAATATTTTTAACAAACATATTGATCGCTACTCCATTATTCGCAGCATTATCGAAAGTGACACTAAAAATTTTATTTTGAATTTTATATTCCCTAAATATTTTCATCATACACTCAAAAATGGCCGGGCCATCATGAGGATGAAGAATCTCAGTGAATCCTAATATTTTTTTATTTATTGTCCAGTTTGAATCGACATAATGACTCGTGATACATGCATAAGAAGAATCATCGTGACATGTCCATATATCGGACGTCACGGACACCACTCCACTAAATGCCAAAAATTCCTGAATTATTTTTTGTTTTTCTAACTTATATATCTTTAGTATGTCACTCCTAGATGTGGACATAGGAATCCTACGATAGGATGACTGAAAATAAGTCTGTATGATGCGGACTACCCTCGGATCTTCCGAAAATCTGATCGGAAGACCCATCAATGTGATGAGCCTGGCCATGCCGTCCCTACCCAACTCGCTGGAGTATACGAAGGGAGTAAACTTTGAGACTGAACTCGATCCAGTCTCAAAAAATGTAGTGCCAAGTTGGGTTTGCCTAGGATCTAACTGTCCATGTTTTTTGGAGCATATTTCAGCATGCCTCTTTAGGTGCCCAGTCCCACATGTACTCTTGCATGTTAAAAATCGCATACAATATTTGCACTGTGTCATTTCATATTCCTCACCCATAACATCTAATTGTGTTATGATTTTAAAATGTGTCCAAACTACAGAAGTCCTCCTAGTTTTTTGTTTTTTAGAACTTTGGGCTGAGATGACAGGAGAAACCAAAATTTCAGGAGCCACAGACGTTTGTGTAACACTAACATTTTCATTTTCCAAATTTAAATGTGTTAGGTGAATTTGTCATTTTTTATTTTTCGTACTTTTTTCTAGAGAGAGAAGCTTTAGAGAGAGAAAATAAAAAAAAAAGTAAATTATATTACCCGGTAAAAGCAATGAGGTCACTCACGTACAAGATGCACCGCAGGAAGCTTTAATGTTCAAAACTCAAGTTGAGTTTCACGAAAATCCAAGCCGAAATCAAAATCACGAGGGCCGAGAGAGAGAAGCACGGTTTATGTGAGAGAGAGAAAATATTGAGAGGATTTATGTTTTTGAAAAACATAATTTTATAGGGAGGGGGTAGATTTTATAGGCTAAATAAAGTTTTTTTTTAAAAAAAAAATTATTTTTTTATTATTTTTTTGAATTTTTTTATTATATTTAAGGGGCAGAATCACGAGGACCGTCGGATTCTGCCCCCTAGCCGTTGGAGTCGAATCCAAGGGCTGAAAATCGCTCAAAGTTTGAAAATTTTTTTTTTCCGTTAGAAATTTCGAATTTCTTGGTTTTCGGCAGAAAATACCGCGGGTCGGGTCTGTTTGGACCCGACCCGCGGTCTTTTTACCGGGGGGGCCCGGATGGGTCGAGTCATGACTCAGTGAGTCGTGACTCGTGACCGTGAGTCGCGACTCACGCCACGGCACGCGTGGCACGCCGCCAGTGCCATGCGTGCCTGCGGGACCGGCACGGGATGAACCCGTGCCGGCGTGCCGTGCCGTGCACGGCACGAAACGTGCCTTGCTTCGCCCGGGCACGGCACGGGCCCGGGCACGGTTTTTGAACGTGCCGGGCCGGCCCAGGCACGGCCGAACCGTGCCGTGCCTCGTGCCGGGCCGGGCCGGCCCGGCCCGTTTGACACCTCTAGCTTCAATACATAAAATCTTATTCTAAGATCATTGGCATAATTGGATAAGAGTGTAGCCAAATTTTAATTGTACTCTTGCAATTCATGATATTTGATAGTAAATATCTACATGTCTACCAGTGAGTATAGTACAAATATCTTCATGAAGATCCTTAGAAGAAAATAGTCTATAGTGTCTTCCTTTTCTTTCAAGCTTTGTTTATAACAAGTACATACTAGTTTTAAAATTATATTAAGATTTAATATAATTTATATGTTAATTTTTTGTTTTATTTTTGTTCATTATGTTGAATGAAAATACTATACATATGGGATGCCCCAGCCATAACATATATTTTTTTAAGTTTTTTGTTTTTTAAATTAAATGATAAAAATATTTTATTTTTTCATTTTCTCTCTCTCTCTGCTCCTCCCTCTACTCCTTTCTCCTCTTTCTCACTCACTCCCTAGTTGTCGTCAAAGCCCTAATAAGTTCCCACTATAATAATAATGTTGAATATTTATTTCAAGGAATAAACAAAATATCTTATGATGTAATATTGACAAAGAGATTGTGTTAGCATTACTAGAGTGGAAAATATCATATTTCATATTAAAACTTGGATATATTTAAGCATATAACTAATACTAATAATAATTTTGAGCTCTAAGATCATATGTTATCTTTTATTAATAAATCCAAAAAAATATATAATTAATTTTTCAGAAAAATTAATGCAATATATTACAAAAGCATTAAAATACATTATTTTTACTTATTATTGTTAATAATTTATTATTATTATTTATTAATTATTATTTTTCTTAAGTCATATTTTTCTTTTTATTAATAGATAAGAAATAAAACACCGAATTTAATAGAAACTGAAAATGTGACATCATGAAAACTATAATATATGTGAATGTAAAAAAACTATAATAAGTAATAATTTTCATTGATTATTATCATTAACTATTTTTGTTCGCTATTTATTATTATTATTATTATTCTTTGTTCATTATTATATACTTTTATGATTTTTACTTTTAGATTTTCAATAATACATTATCTTGAAATTATAAAAAAACTTATCTACAAGCTTCATGTCTTGGTGTGTATTGTTCCTCTCATAACAATGAGTTGAAACATAGAAGAATATTTACCCCAAAAATGAATTAAACTTCAAATCAATATATAGTAAAGATTAAATTGATAAATATGAGATTTATTTTATTTATTTTAACCGAATAATTCAGAATTAAACCCAATTTCTAAACATATTAATTTTGATAAATATAAATATGTGTGTGTATAATTTAAAAAAAAAAGAAACAAGAGTGTGTAACTTGAAAAAAAATAATTCATCACAATGGTTAATTTTACTATTAATTCTAGAATATTCATGATGAGAAAATTAGAACAGGAATATACCTTTTTGGATAAAAATGATAATTAAAAACCAAATTTATCTCAATTATTTGGTATTAGGTGTATGGATTCAATTTTTCCAATCAAATCTATTAAAAATATTAAATTCTTATTTATTATTTTTATCAAATTTCTCCTATGAGTAACTCTAATTCTTTTTGCTCTCTCAACTCAAATAGTTTCATGCTTCCATAGTTGTGAAAGTGACAACTTGGGTGCGCCTAGGCTAAGGCGCAAGCAAGGCGCAAGCAAGGCGCAAGCAAGGCGCAAGCAAGGCGCAAGCAAGGCGCAAGCAAGGCGCAAGCAAGGCGCAAGCAAGGCGCAAGCAAGGCGCAAGCAAGGCGCAAGCAAGGCGCAAGCAAGGCGCAAGCAAGGCGCAAGCAAGGCGCAAGCAAGGCGCAAGCAAGGCGCAAGCAAGGCGCAAGCAAGGCGCAAGCAAGGCGCAAGCAAGGCGCAAGCAAGGCGCAAGCAAGGCGCAAGCAAGGCGCAAGCAAGGCGCAAGCAAGGCGCAAGCAAGGCGCAAGCAAGGCGCAAGCAAGGCGCAAGCAAGGCGCAAGCAAGGCGCAAGCAAGACGTAGACATGGCGCCTCACCTTGGCCAAGGCAAGGCTCATTCATGCAGGCACACAAATAAGAAAAAATGCACATGCCTTCCTTGAGGCACAAAGCTCTCCAAAAGCATGCCTCCATGCAAATTATCATCCATCAAGCTCCAAAAGCTCGACAAGCTCCATGGATCTCAACCAGGAGCTCCATGTAACTCGTCGAGCTGCTCGATGAGCTAGAGGAAGAGGGGCGAGGGACGATATACAATAGGCGAGTGAAGAGGTGTAAAATTATTTTTAGACTAGTATATTTGATTATATTTTCTTAATTATATATGCAAAATTGAGTGTATCTTGCATAAAAAAATTCGTGCCTTAAAAGCACCTTACACCATAAGACTCCAAGAGACCTTTGCGTCTTGGTGCACCTTGCACCTTTCACAACTATGCAAACTTCCTAAATAATATACAATGAGATATGCTCAGGACATAACGAAACCATCTCAGAT
Source organism: Sapria himalayana (assembly GCA_029783825.1). Lineage (NCBI taxonomy): Eukaryota > Viridiplantae > Streptophyta > Magnoliopsida > Malpighiales > Rafflesiaceae > Sapria > Sapria himalayana. The sequence continues at coordinate 670,716 of JAREIK010002830.1, forward strand.
AATTTTTATTTATTTTATCATTTATAAGAGTTAATTTAATATCATTTCTAATAATTTTAATTATAATTCTATCATTCATAGTCTTATCACATATTTATCATATGATCCTCATCTCTGTTATCTTTATCCTTTAAATATGTTATTTCTTGATCACTCAAATAATCTCTTTATTTCTAACTATACTTACTCTACTTTTTTGGATGGAAATAAGAAAAAACATAAATGTGAAAATAGGGTCATTTCTCAATACATTCAATATGTGAGGTTAGATTGGTAATATTTAAGTAGATTTGAATCATCTTCCAAAAAACAAAATAGCTGCAAATAGATGAGCAAAAAATCATAAGAAAACCAACCTGAACAACTTCCACAATGGTTCGAGTAATTTTGGCAGCTTCTAGTTCTGTGTAATGCCCGCAAGCAACAATCCTATCGAACAACTCTCCTCCTTCACACAATTCCATCACAATGTGCACAGCAGTATCATCTTCATAAGTAGATTTTAAGGAAACAATATTGGGGTGGTTAGGTAAATGTTTCATTATTTCAACTTCTCTCCTCACATCTTCTATATCCACAGCAGTTCTTAGCTTCTTCTTTGAAATGGATTTGCAGGCAAACTTTTCGCCAGTGTTTATGTCAGTACACAAATATGTGATCCCAAATTCACCACGGCCAAGCTCACGACCCAGATTATAGTGAGAAGATATAGTTTTTCCATTCGGTTCTTTCAACACGTGCAACTTGCCTGTAGACCTGTGATTGAGTGCGGTAAACTGATCGTCAAAAAATAAGTTTCGATTTTTGTCTTGTTTTTTCTTGGTTTTCTTATCTGAACTTGAATCTGTCCGGGAAACAGGAACTGTGCAGCAATTTCCCATGGATGAACCTCCTCTGGAATCGCTCACAAGAACCTGCACAGTTTTGGATGAAATCGCAAATATTTCATAATCGTTGATGAAGCATTTCACCGTCGCTTTAGAAAACAGCTTCGTTTGGGGAAACAAAAAAATATTTCCGGGAAAATTCACTTTAACGTTCAGCCATTGAACTTTCGAATCAATCCAGGAACAAACGAGAATCATCCATGACAATTAATAGACGCCAATCAAATAAAGAGAAACCTCAATATGATTTAACGGAATCAACATGACCCTCGTAGATTTACGGCTAGTATTTTGGAAAAGAATCATGGAAAGAACTAAAAACTAACCTGAAGCTGAAAAGTTTAATGATTTGTAGATCTGTAGAACAGGTACCAGGGATGCCAAGAGGATTTCAACTTGAGTGAAGGAAATGGAAAATTTGTGGGAATTAGGCAAAAAGTTTGGAATGCATTGAGGAGAGAGAGGAGAGAGAGTCAAAGAAGCTCTTTTTCTGTACTTCCCCTTTCTCTCTCCACTTCTGTTCCCTTTTCCCTTTCGTATCGTAGCTCCTGGGTCGGATTCAACGAGGATGAAAGGACGTGGGAAAGTACCCGTCGGCTTGTTCTAAGCAATTCTTGTCTTCAAAATGTGCCTCAGGTGTCCTTCGAACGAGCACGAGCACGAGCACGAGCACGAGCACCACAAAATCAGACGACAGAAATTGAAAAATAAAAATCGTGATTATAGTGAATTTTAAGATGTTCACATTAACTGTTATTATTGAAATTCAGATGCATCTCCAAGACGACCAAGACTCCAAATTTGCATTTTGCAATTTCTGATACGGACTGCTCATTCATTTCAAGATAAGTTTGTATATTATATACATCAAAATAGATGACTGAGTAAATTGGGAACTTGGGTTTTGGTACACTAAACATATGTGTGTCTTTGTCTGCATTTAAACATATATAAATACACACACACACACACACACACACACATATATATATATATATATATATATATGTTGTGTGTGTGTATTTAAACATATATGTGTGTGTGTGTGTGTGTAAACATAAATATATATATGTGTATATATATATACACATGTATATATGTTTATATATTATATGTGTGCGCATGTGAGCGTGTGTGTGTGTGTATTTATATAAGTTTATGTTTATATATATATATATATTTATTTATTTATTTATTTATTTATATATTTATATATGTTTTTGTTAATTATTTATTTATTTATATCTATATATTTATATAATATGTTTGTGTGTGTGTGTGTGTGTTTGTGTTTGTCACATGGATTGGACCTCTTGATTTTATTCTTATTCCGAATTATCCATCGCTACGCTGTTCCCAAAGACTAGCCAAATCGAAATAGCAAAATTCTTGGGTTATCTCGATGGGTCAAGTGGCATAGGACATCCATCCATGAGTTCCCACACACAGATGATTCAGCAAGGGATTGACTGGGGACAAGCCCCGACTTCCATAGGTCATTGGTTCGACTTCGACCTCTTCGTGTGAATGGAGGTCCTTGCTTTGAATAAAGCGAAGCGATGCCAATTTTTCGTACTTGCTTAGTGTGCCCCCTCCTCTTTTCAAAACTCGAACAATCAATCCAAGACTGATTGCAGAGTTTTCTTTATTTGGCTGGGAGTTTACTTTGCTCTTTCCCTAGCCTGTGGGACTGCTGCTGTCTGCCATGCTTCCCATGCATCTACTTCTCATGCATGGACCCGAGGCCCCCTCTGGGGTTCTAAAGTTCACATGGACCTATCGGAATGGTTCTCTGTCATACCATACAGAAGTAGCCAAACCATAGTTTCATGGGTTGATCAGTCATTAGGGAAAACATTCTTCAAGGTAGAAGAAGAAATTAGTCCAGCGAAAGGAGCATTGGGGAGGGAGAAGTGAGCTCACTCAGTCTCACGAGTGGAAATGGATCTCTCCATGGCTGGGAGGATGACTTTCAGGCAATCATTGGTAACTGGTTGTAGGGTTTTGCAAAGGACTATCTTCATCCTATAAGGCTGGGCACGTGGGAATGACTAGCTCTTGCTACAGTGGGAGTAATCTAGCTCTATGCTTTTTTGCAGGGTTTGAGGGCACTTAACTTATTCGGTGAACCAACAGTCTCTTTCGAGTGAGATCCTTTCCCACGCAAACTAATTTTATACAATTCACGGTAATAAAGTAAATCTTCAATTTAAATAGCTAGTATAATAAAGTCAAGTAGTAACTTACGGACCGATAGTGTACAAGTACCGTGAGTGAAAGGTGAGATTCAAGAAGCGCTACGGGAAGAAAACTTGATCCCAGCACATGAGATTGATATGTTCATCGAAGAAGAGGTTCATCAGGCCAGAGGGCAAGACGACTGAGCCAAAACCTCCAAGTCAAAGAAGGCGGTAAGTCAGAGCTTGGGTTTAGAAAGGAGATGCACTCATTGAGGGATCAGTTCCAGAGTGTTATCAACGGGTTGAAGGAAGACATTGGAGTGTTGAAGAAAGCAATCGCTTCGACTCCATCCGAGGCCGTCAGAGTCTAACTAAGGTGAAGAATAGGCGGGCCATATTTCAAGTTGAAAGAAGAAGAAGCATCACCATGAACTCCAAATCCTTGTGCATGCACTACTCAAAGTGAACCCCCTCTCCCTGAAAACAACGTGATACTCGCATGTGTCAAGCATATAGCTAGTATTCTTTTTGAGCTAGGATTAAACTCTTCTTTTGCTTCCATCAACTACTGAATGCTCGGGCCCTTTCCTTGTTTTTCTCCTAATAGGATAACTAATTATATCTTATGGAAGGATGATAAATTACTGAGTAAGCCTATGTAATCCACTGGGGAGCTTTATAAAGCTTTAAGAGAGAATAGGGAGTGAGGGGGACCTTCGCTTCATTATAAATTGGACCCAAACCTTCTTTTCCCTTTACTGTAGGTGCATGTAGAGATGAATCACGACTTTCACTCAACCATTGGTATGGACGGCAACTAGTCGTTACTAGAAGATGAGAAAGATGCAAGATGCTCTTTATTATTAGAAAAACAAGGCTGGTTTCCAACAGCTCAATAGAGGGCTATGACCCTGATTCCCTTGGTATTCTGACTCCCCTATTGCAAAAAAGGTGCCGGCTCTAAGGGCTAAGGAATAACCCTCTCTTCTTCTCTTCATGTATGTGGGCTGCCTGCCCCGTCCCGAAAAGACGAAGTGTGGGTGTGTGTGTGTATGTTCATTAATCATTTGATTTGATGGATGTAGTTTGATGAATGAAGGCATAACATTATAATTGGAAGTTTATCACATTTCGCAACTAACTCATGATGGTTGGAGGTTGTGAGTTCAAACATCATTGTCACATTTTGCAATTGACTCATGATGGTTATTGTAATTTGAAATTTTTTATTAATTTTTTTATTTCTTAAATCAACTTATGTCTTATTCTGAGGGTAAGACTGGGCTTCTGAATTTTAATGTACTAACATATAGTTATTTTATGCTTTAGTATATTTTTTTAATTTTAGAAAAAAAGTTTATTTTTTATTATTTTATGTTTGTCATACCAAAACACAAATCTCTCCTTCAAATTGGATAAAACTATTGAATCTTAAAATTTTTTTTTTAGTATTTATGTTTTTTGGCGACCTTGTGATGTTTCCAATTGCCATTTTAAGATATTTATTAAACATTGACAATTAATGCAGGGTAAAATATTTTTTTGTACACCCCTCACAATTATTTATAAAAAAAAAACCTTATATTTTTAATATTTAAGAAAAAATATACTAAAACATAAAATAGTTATGCTATAGTGAATTCAAAATTTGAAATCTAATTTTTCCCCCACACACACACACACCGACATTAAAAATAACCAAAAAAAAAATAGTGTTTTTCAAATCCAAAACCATTGTTCCGAGTTTGAAACAACCTTACAAATTTAAAAATAAGTTTTGTTATTTTTTTAAAATCTAAGACACACACACACACACATAATGTGTGTGTGTGTGTGTGTCACTACAAGTAAATGATGAAATAGAAATGGAAAAATAGAGATACTCAATTCCTTTTCTAGAGTTTGAATGTATTAGAAACGAAAAGGAAGCATTGCTACAGAATTTAGAAACAAAATAATAATTCATCACTAGTCAAAAGCATGAATTATTTCATATTAAATTGAAATAGAATGAGATATGGAAATTGAATTAGTTTAAACTTCCATTGCTATTATCATGTGGGGTCATTTGCAGATAAACTTATGTGGTGTTTAGGGGCTGTTTGATAAAATAATTAAAATGTTCAAAATATTGAAAATTAAAATTTTCAATAGTTTGAAATTTTAAATGTGTTTGATAAAAAAATATTGGGAGCTGAAAATTTTTATTTTTAAGTGAAATAAATAGTGAACATATTAAGTATATAGAGACCTTGATGTTGAATGCTGAAAATTTATAACAATTTTTTTAATTACCATTTTATCTTTTTTTTCTTTCTTTTTTTTCTTTCTTTTTTTTCTTTCTTTTTTGTTTTCTCATTCACGCTATAGTTTAGTTTGTGAATCTGTCTCCTCCACCTCATTTCTCCTCCACCACAAATTCTAACCCTAACTCTCTTTCAAGATTAATTTAAGAGAGGAAATAACAAATCAATTAGTTGTTTATTAATTTTTGTTTTTATATTAAAAATTTGGATAGTTTTAAAGAGTTTAGATTTTATGAGTTATTTTTTAAATATTTTTATTTCTTTTTTGGATTTATGATTTATTTATGGATATGTTTTTAGAAATTTTATTTTTTTAATAATTAATAATTGAAGAGAAAAAATTTCATTATAAATTCTATTTTTTGTTGGATAATATGTAACATAATGATAATAAAAATAAATATATAAAATACATCATTTTTAGCATTCAACATTTATAATTATCAAATAATATATTTATATTCGACATTCAAATAATAGTAATTTATCAAATAATTTTTTAATACAAATTCAACAATTATAAAATTTAGCCTTAATTTTTCAACACTTAATTTTTTCAGTTTTATCAAACAGGCTCTTAGTGATGAAAATTTTGTTTCTACATGTATTTATTAATGAAAATAATAACTTCTATAAAAATTGTGAAAGAAATGAATTACATTTCAATTAGTTTAGAAATAAATTATAGATCCATTTCAAAATAGTGATGGAATTGAATTCCCTCACACTTTTTGAAATGTAATGTTAGTCCATCACTATTAGACTTTAATAATTTTGGCGACAAAATTCAATTTCGTTGCTATTTTTGAAATAGTGTTATTTCATCGCTATTTAACATTAACAATCTTTGTAGGTTTTGGGCAAATTAATCATTAATTTGTCATCGCCCATACACCCAATCGACGTTGCTTGTCTTCATGGTTGTGTTTGTCGCTCTAATCAACTTTCATTGAAGTATACAATTTAATTTTTTTCAATCTTCCCCTATTTATTCAGTAGAATTTTAACAAAATGAAGCATTAATTGGTTGTGTTTGTTGCCCTAATCATCTAATTCACAATGAAACATTAATTGCTAACCACGTGATGAATATCCCTACTTTTTAGTTAAATTGTTACTAATATACCTAGTATCAGAAATTTAGGTATATACATAATTAAATACCCACCAATTACATCTTATTGTATATCCACTGAATGCAAAAAATTTAAAATGATACAAGGTCTCAATTGGGGTATACACAATCTAGCATGGACGCATACACATTTGATTGTCAAGATTAAAATATAGATGATAAAATGTGAGATTCATATTTTGGTGCATTAAAATGCATCATTCTGATATTACCTCTCACCTATTTCATGTTAATTACAAGAATGCCCATCTAGCCGGCATTTAAAAAATGGATGTACATATCATCATGTGATTTGACTGAAACCCTAAACATTTAAAAAAACACATTGATTTCACTCATATGCTCTTTATTCTCTAGGCTTTCGAATGGAATAAATGATTTTTTTTATATATTTTTCATCAAATTAATTCTTTTCTCCACTTCCAAATAAAGTGAGCTTGTTATGTATAAATATAATAGACAAGACCCGACTCGAATACCTTCCCAAGATTCCCCAAGTGGTCCCGCCTAGTGAAGTCACACTGTACAATCCCTAGAAAAATATCCAATGGAACCTTACTTTAAGAAATAAAGTAAACACGTGCAGAAATATAAAAGACCACAACAGCTCAAATCAACAATTGACTTATCTTACTATAGGTCATAACCACAAACACACATAATAAAGACTCATATGAGTTCAATACTAAGATCAGAGCATTCAAAGAGTATTTGCGAATTCAAGGGTACAATGAAAATAAACAAGTCCAATAAAATAATGACAGATAGATAAAATATAATACTACAACTATCATAAAAAAAGTGATGTAGAAGCTGGCATGAGGTAGGTCTTTACGAACTACTTGGGACTAGATTTAAAATAATAAAATATGAGATAATAAATATTAGTGAGTAGCATAAATTATAAAGAAAAAAAATATTTTTATTTTTAAAAATTCCTTCTCCTAAGATCTCACGTCCACTCTTTTACAAGGTTCCCCGTTTATAATTATTTCACACAACTCAAACTTATACCCAAATCAATAATATAAAAATCATGCTCAAAAATTTAACTGAAATTATTATTAAGAAAATTATAACTTGAAATTATTCACAACATAAAATTTGAGCATAATATAATCATGAAAATACAATAACCATAAATATTAAAATTATAATATCTTACTTAGAAATCAATTATATACCATATCATATACTCATCATAAACTGTGGGATACCCCGCCTCATGACCCTCAACATCTAAAGGTGTTATGGTAATAATAATAATAATAAATTGTCAGGTAAACCTGACCTCACAGTCATGGAAAAATATGTAATCATTGGATAAAACAAACCTCATAATACCATTGAAATAATATATATAACCATTGGATGAAACCAACTTCATGACACCGTGAAAATAATATATAACCAGTAGATAAAACCAACATCATGACACCGTGAAAATAATATATAACCAATAGATAAAACCAACCTCACGACACCGTGAAAAACTTAGTACACCACAACATAAATACTCAATCTAACCTCTTGTACTATATGGTACATTAATTTATAACAACTCACACAATATCATTACTCACATATACTTTTCTAACAATACTATATTATAAATTAAGAATTTATGAATTTAATTTCAACAAATCAATCAAATATATTGATGAATTTCAATTCATCAATTTATGCCGAAATCAAGAAATTTCACAATGAAAAAATCCATCATAATCAATTATTAAGCACATAAAACTTTAAAAATATTTAATATGCTTAAAATCATGAAAATCTCAAATTCAATTTCTTAAACTAATAAATTTTCAAAGTGGTTTAAAACTTTAATCCATTTACCAAAATATTTAAAACATATAAATCACTCACAAACTACAGATGCTCAGTCTTGCTACCTTATAGGATCGTCTCAAACCTCAGCTTGAGTACCTATAATATAATAAAAATATCATGTATACTCTATTTACTAAACCAAAGACATTGGGATGCCCCAAATATCTTAGAATAATTTTTAGAATTATGAAACTATATAAATTAGACTCCAACAGGTCAAATTATATAGTATGTCCAATATACATAGTACTCAAAATTGGAGATTTTTACCTAGAGGCTAATTTTTTGAAATTGAACCTTCAAATAAATCATAAAAATGTTCAATCTCACTAATCCAACTTCAATTTTACCTAATTTAACTAATTAGTATCCAATTTCAATCAAAATCTTTTCAGTAATTACCCTAAATAACCTAAAAATGAAAAACTAACCAAACGACATCCAAAATTTACGAACTTTATATCAAGGGAAAGCTCAAGAGACAATGAAGACAAAAATACCAATATCTTGGTCCAAAAGTTACTATGGCAGCTGAAAAACTCGATCTAACCATCAGCCAAACTTATTTTTGTTGTATCTTTTAAACAGTAAGAAATCTGAAGAAAATTATCACATAAATGAATTCAGATTTTTCAAAAATAGATAGAGAGAGCTATTGGTCGGCCTGAAATGGTCAGAGAATGATAAAATATGGCTAAACCTAAATGGCCTGAAAACAGATCAAAACGACCCAGTTCGGGATCCACGGGTCTTGGAGAATTTTCAAGGGTTTTTAAGCTAAAAACAAGTGTTTTAGGGCTAGTATTCTATTTGGTACGTAAAACTAAGTTTATATAGAGCCTAGGGTTGTTTTCAGGTAAAAACCGATGATAATTATGGACACTAATAAAACACTACTTATTTGAACTTCCCAAAGCCATAACTTTTTATCCGTAAGTTGGATTTTGACATTCAACCTGTCTATGAAATGAAGTCTTAATCAACCCAAAATTATTCATCCTTGAAAAAGTTAACTTGACCCACCTATTAATTATTAGTCAAACGTATTAAAAACTTATATTATTTGATATGGGTCATTACATAATTATGTGAGTTTATTTACACACACACACACACACACACACATATATATATATATATATATATATGTATATATGTATATGTGTGTGCATGTGGGGGCAGGCATATATATATATATATATATATTAAGTTTTTGATGAATTTATTTCAATGTACTTAAAAATGTTTCTAGACAATATATGTATGTGAGCGTCACCGACTAAATATTAGAAAAGTAGACATTCTTTTCAATTCCATGTCCATACAAGTTGAGGACAATAATACTTTTATATGAATGTAACCCCCATCATTTCATTTAAATGAAAATTTACTTATTAATGATGTAACTATAATATTTTTATGACATTTATCTAATATCATAAATATGCTACTATAACTTTATTATAAATAAATTATTATCTATGTTATTATTATTCAATATATGTTGGTATATATATAATAGAAATGTAGAATATTATACAAATTGATTATCAATGGATTAATGTCAAACTAAGAGATGAGTTTCTGATTGATGAGTTTGTAGTGGGGATTGAGGACTTTTTTGGATTTGCTAAAATGCATAATGAATCAATGGATGAATAAAAAATAAGATGCCCATGTAATGAGTATAAATGTTAGAATTAGAGTTTTCAAAATGTGGATAATATGTGATTTCATCTCGTAAAAAATATATTTGTTAGAGACTATTATGTTTGGTATAAACATGAGGAAATAGTTATATCACAAACAACAAAGTATTACGTATATAGAAGTGTTGATTTAAATGTTGTAATAAAATATGTCAATTTCAATAATACATGTGAAGCTATGTTAAAACATGTTAGTGGTCATTCATTCAATTCTGATGTCACCAACGATATCCCAAAATGAATAATAAAAGAATTTTATGAAATATTGAAAGTATTAGAAGAATAGGTTTAGCCAAGTAATTTGTATGGCAATTAAAGTTATATGTGGTGGCCAAATTTTTGAATTTAAAGGCAAAATATTAATTTTAAGAAAGATATTTTGATGAAATTTGTGAGTTATTATCTGAATTATTACCAAAGAATAACATCACGCCATATAGCTTTTATAGTACAAATAAGTTAATGTGTGATTTGGGTTTGCCTATAAAAAAAATATATTGCTGGATTAATAGCTACGTGATATATTATAGTGAAGACAGTGAAATAATTAATTGTAATTTCTATAACTATCATCGGTACAACAAGACATATTTTATGTAAAAGGTAGAAAATAAATGTGTCTCATAAGAAGATATATTACTTTTCATTGACTCATTGTTTTCAAAGATATATTACTATATGTAAAAGATATATTACTTTATTTGTATATGAAGCCACTACTAATAATATAAGTTGGCACAAAGAGCATGCTACTGAAAAAGGTATGATGTGGCAATATTTAAATTCTCAATCTTAGAAATATTTTGATAATATTCATCCATCTTTTGTAGTTAAAAGTCAAAATATTATACTAAGGCTATGCACAAAGGGATTTCAACCATTTGGAAAAATAGAGCAATAATACTCATCATGGCTAGTAATTATTATACTATATACTTTACCACCATGGATATGAATGAAATGTAAGTACATGTTTTTGTATATTATTGTGCCTAGTTCGAGAAACCCAAATAACAAGCTGGATGTTTTTTTGCAACCCCTTATTACGGAGCTAAAAAATTTGTGGGACTATGGTGTGGAAATATATGACATCTCTATAAAGCATAACTTTTAAATACAAGCAGTATTTATGTGGACTATAAGTATTGTTCTAATATATTCAATATTGTTGGGATGGAATACTACAAAAAAATTAGCTCATTCTTACTGCATGGAGGACTTAGATGCATTTTATTTGAACAAAAGAGAAAAGACTTATTGGTTTGATAATCATCATAAGTTCTTACATATGGAACATCTATTTCAGAGTAATATTAAGGTATTTAGAAATACTATATATTTGTAAAAAGTACACCATATTTGAAATCAAGTATCAAAATATTAGAGACAATTGAAAGATATAGCTTCAAAAATGTTACAGATGCTGATGCAGATTGCATTAATGTATAATTTTCAAAGAATAATTACTATGGTTGGAAGAAATGAAACATCTTTTGGGATTTGCCTTTTTTGAAAACCAACCTAATTAGGCACAACTTAACTGTGATGTACATTGAGAACTTTTTTGATAGTATTTTTAATACTGTCTTGAACATGGAAGGAAAAACAAAAGACTGTCAAGTCAACAAAAGATTTGAAAAAGTTCTGTTCATGTCCAAAGTTACATAGGAATGAATAATGAATCAACGAATGAATTTTCTAAGGTTTGTTATAGTCTTAACAATGATGCAAAGGAAGCTAAATGACTAATAGAGCTCAAGTTCCCTAATTGATATACATCTAACATGGTAATATGCATTAATATGAAGTAGGATAAGTTATGTGGGATGAAAAGACATGACTTTCATGTGTTTATGCAGAGGCTAATACCCATAGCATTCCATGAATTACTCCTAGAAAATGTTTGAGAAATATTAACTAAAATAGGCATAGTTTTAAAAAATCTCACTTGTAATGTCGTATCAAATAAAGACACGGAGCAATTACAAAATGATATACCCATAATTATATGCAAACGTGAGCATATTTTTTCTATTAGCTTTTTTTGACTTTATGAAATATCTTTCGATCCATTTACTTATTGAATCAATGATAGTAGGTATTGGGTAATATAGATGGATGTATCCATTTGATATGTTATATAAATTTTATTTCTTCATATAAAAATTTAAATGTATTTGATAAATAAATATTATTCAATTTAATATTTTTTTAGATATCTTAAAAAATTGAAAAATAATATTCAAAATAATGCCAAATCTGAATGATTGATATGCAATGCCTACTTTTTTTTATTTTTATTTTTATTTTTTTTAATGCAATGCCTACTTAGTTGAAAAAAGCTTTATTATTTTGTGCGCACTATTTTCAGCAACAAGTCTATCATTCACATTATAAAATATCACCAAATATTGATTATTGTATGGGGGATGAATCAAAAGAAGATATATGCTTTCCATTTTCACCCATATGGGTTGATCACATGGTAGAGAAAAATCAAGATTTTTTTTTAATGACCAAGAGTATTATGCTATACACATATATATCTTATTGAACCATGAGAAAGTTATACCTTATATTGAGTAAGATTTATAGTCAGTTTACATTATCATTTCTTTTTCATGATATGTGATATACATATTTTAATATTTAAAACAACTTCAATCTTATCATTATAGAATTTATGTTAATGAATTAAGATAAAGAACATATTGATGATACTATAATTGATGTTAAGCTTGACAAAGATTTCACATTGTGGTTTGAAAGATTTGTCAGTATATAACTTATCATTTTTTCTTCTAAAAAAAACCTGCCACATTTTATAAGTATCATTTTATTATATTTCATTTTTAGGTATATTTTCTATTATCAATTATAGTGGGGTAACACAATTTTTCTACTTGTATTGCAAGAATGAATAGCTTGTATTTATTATAATAAATAAAATAAATCTCATGGGGGCTACTATTAGTTGGAATATAAAACCTAGATCATGTGTGGATGTTTTTGGAAAGGATGTTATTGGGATACCATTACATGTACCTATATTTCAAGAAAATATTGTGTAGCTTCATCCAATCAATCTCATGGGGGCTTGAAACAATAGTTGGTGAAGATAAAAACTATTTGGACATTGATGATGCACATGTTGAAAAAGATAATAAGGAAAAATTAATTGCACAATAAGATGATGATGATGAATATGTAGATGGAAATAATTTGTTAGAAACTTCTGATAATGAGTAGATATTTATTGACTTCGATGTTAAGTTGTGTTACTTATTTTGTAATAGTTACAATTTGGGTATTAAATTTTTTTAAAATTCATAGATGTAAATGTCAATGTGTTTCTCATTATGTTTTGTTAGTATGATATATTCATTATATTTTTTATTGTCTTTACAATTTTTGATGTTTATGAAACTTAAATTAGGTATGAGAGGTAAAAATTCAAGTGATTGAGGATCTCCAACCATGGGGAGGGGTAGAGGAAGTCAAAAAATAGTTTGTGGAGAAGAAATTTAATATTTATTCGACAACACTATAAATATTTTTTTAAGGTATTCTCCTACATGTGTAGAGGATACATTAGTATCACCTCGTCATGAGACACACATATTGCATGCCACTAATATTCCATCTCTGTCTCATTTTGTATTAGCTGGTATTATTAGCTATGTCTCACTTAACTTAAGAAGTACATACATTACTACATCAATATCAAAATGGTTGGATATTTATAATCTTTTGTTTGCATGCAAAGTTATGATAAAATCATTAATTCGGCCCACTATTGACAATAAATAGTATATACCTTACATAAATTTATTACATGCATGCATTATCATTTTTTTCATTTTTTTTGTTTGTAACAAATTTAAATTAGAATTGTGCATGAAAATATAATTAAATCATTGTGTTTAAAACATGATGATGTTAATTAATAACAAACTATTATTTTGTTATTGATCCAATATTATCATTGAGAATTAAAATAATGTTTGGGTTATGAAGTTTTGGATAAATAATATAAATAAAAAAAATATTAACATAGTAGCAAAAATATAGATGTTTTTTGTTTATATGTATATATACATGCTAATGCTAAATTATTTACAAGTTTATTACTTCAGCTTCTTGAATCTCATATAATCAGAAAGATTTTTAAGGAGAAACTAGTTGTGGATGGTATAAAGTCAAGCAAATTCCCATCAAATATGAAAGGATATTATAAAGAAGAATTTAAGTATAATAATTTGCATTTACCAAAATGTTTAATGGTTTTTTTATTAAATACTATAAAAAGAAATACTTCATAATGTATTGTTTTTTTTTTGTTTTTACGAAAAAAAATATAAATAGAGTAATATTTTGTTGATTTTTATAAAGGATATATAAAAACATGTGGGTAGTATTAGATTATAATGACAAGCTTTGAAAAAGTTAGGCAAATATACAAAGTCAAATAGTGTTCCCCTTGATGTTTGGATAAAATGAAGAGAATACTAGAATAGTGAGGAGTTCATGGTTTTGTCCCAGATGACATCACAAAAATTTTTGATCAAAAAAAGCAAGTGAATGATCAAGACCTTTCAAATAAATTGGAGGTTACAAGAAGATTTACCATAGGACTTTATAAATACCATTTGAGGTGTTTAAGCGAATACATAAGAAGGATGAATTATTTGTAAACAAGTGATTCAATAATATTAATGTGAGTTTCACAATTTCTACTTTTAGTATATTATGCAAATTGAAATATATGAAAAAATATATATATATATATAATTAATTTTTGGCAATCATAGGAATTCATTTCTAAAATCAAGTAACTTTGTTTTATTAACAGTACTGATTAGTTATTATTATATATAAAATCCTTAACTATAATAACTCACTTTATTTTTATATTAATATTTTGTAGGGTATTGATAGTTTGATGTGTTATTTTCAATTTTATCTGAATATTGTACTAATGAGTTATATTATATTATAACAATTGTAGGAAGCTATTGAGAATATGGTTGTCACTGCTTCATAATTGATAGATCATTCTATAGATACTCTAAAGATTAATGTTGTGCATATTTACATTGAGGCTATTGGAGTGGAGCCAAAAAAATGTCGAATGTATGGTCTTGGTACTCATGCATCTACATTTTATCCAAGTTCTATTTGAATCTCTTCATCTTTATCTTTATATTATAATAATTTCAATGATGAGCAGTCACTAGATGAAATGTAAAAAAATTATAATAAATTGCAAAGAAAAAAATAAAAAGATACAATAAAATAATGAAGAGATGCAAAAACAAATTGAATAGATCAAAAAAAAGAGGAAGAAAGACTGAAAAGAGATAAGGAAATGCAAAAAAAAAAAATTGAAGATGGAGGCAATTATGTGCATTGGGCAAAGGTTGCATCTATTTTTCATCATTTTGAAGAAGATCCATCTAGATCCCCAAAGGAGAATACTCATCTTGACAATGAGTCATAGTTGTTTCTTATGTTGTTAATGATGTTTTTATAAATAAATTTAATGTGTTAAACTTTTTTTTTCATGTTCCTATTGTTGAACATATATGTGTACTGGGATAGTTGAACTTTGATATTTGTTATCTAGTGTTAAACTTTTTAGTAGATATTATGTGAATATTATTGGATGAATAATGTGTTAAAATAAATTGGATTGTAGGGTTTATGGTTTATGTATGCATTTGTATATTAATAACAACATACAGTAACTACAATAAATATATAATTTTTTTTGTAGAAAATAAAAATGGAAAATAGCATTTCAATTCTGATTCTAATTTAGAAATAGAATTTGCATTTCTATTATATCATTATTTCAGTATCAGCTTAGAAATGGAAACTGAAATCGTAATTTCTTTGCTATAGTTAGAAATGATAAATTTCCATCGCACATATTAGAAATGCCTGAGCAATTTCTATTTCTAAAATTTAGAAATGAGGCTTTTAGAAAAAGACTTTTTTCATTTCTATTTATTTGCTAATTCAACATTGTGATAGAATTAGAAATAAATTTGGCCGATTATAATTTGCTTCTTTCTATATATTTTTATTTATTTATATATAAACTTATATAGTGTGTGTGTGTGTGTACACACATATATATAAACCTATAAAAATGTATGTATGTATGTATATATATACATATAAATAATATATATATATATATACATACATACACATGCATATATAAATATATATATATATATGTGTGTATGTATGTATGTATGTATATATTTACACCTATACAAATACACATATAAATATAAATTATTTGGTATTTCGACTCTACATCAAATAAGTTGTGGCTCTAAAAATTATGCATAAGTATACTAGTGGGATATTTGGCTACTATAATAAAAAAATAATATTGTGGCCATTAAGTCTTTTAGAGATTGCATAATAAAATACTTGTGTCAAATTGATGGTAGAGTCACGACATACAAAGAAATATACAACTATTTTTTGGGAAGTTTTTACCAAAAAGAATGCTTAAAGTACTCAAGAATAAGTATGGAAGATATATTCAAGTCATGCCAAAAGAATTATCACGACTCTCCAATCTTCATCATTTCTCTTTTCTCAAAGCCATTGCTCCATCGAGTTTACTAATTTTATCAAAATTAATATGATTTTATTAATATTTGTTAAACTCGCACAAAATATAAATTTAATAAAATCTTTCCAATAAATATTAGAATAAGTGCAAACAAAATAACATACACTCACCAAATGACCCAAAAATATCAATATGTAGAGTGCCAAATAAACTCACACACCATAGCTATTGCTCATCCTCAAGCAATACATATTTATCCAGATATCCATTCAAAAATAAGTATACATCTAAGATAATCATGAGTAGGTTTAAGTGTTGTGATGAACTTTTATTTTAAAAATAAGATCTAGAACTATGGGATTTGTTATGAACTATGAAGTATGTAAATCTTGGTATAATGTTTTTATTCATCTTCTATGTTTATCAATGATACTGAGTAGAAGATGTCTAAACTTCATTTCTATATTTGAGAAGTGCAATGAAAAAAAAAAAATTCTGGCTCCTTTAGCTTTTCCATGGCTTTGTTCTTCATAAATATAGGAGTCATAATTTGTTCATGTGTTGTGACTTTTTAGAAGTCGTGACTTTTTTAGATGTCATGATTTTTTGCTACACTCCAACTATAGCCTTATCATTATATTGTTCAATCTCTTTTTTGACCTTGTTTTTCTTTACGTATTTTTCATTAATTATTATATCATCGGGTGGAATAACTTTTAAAATCAACCCCATGTCTTTAAATTTTTCTTCAATCTATCTTATTTGATTTTCTTCTACATTACTATCCTTCTTTGACTTTTTTAGTGATGCCAAAATACTATCTTCAAATGGTAGTTTGATTGTCCATTATGAATATTCATGTTGCGGTGGTTGTTTAGGACTCCCATATAGTAGACTTTCATAACTTTTAATAAAAGGATGATAGTATGAATGGAAATTATTATTTGGTATGAAATACCACCTCCTACTTTGTAATGAATTTATTTGTTCAATTTGCCATATTTGGTTCGAAAAAGATCATTTCTTAAGTATCTCAATTTCAAGGTCTAGAGGTTTTAATTCAATCATGAAATTTCTGCTCAAGTAAGTTATAATAACTATAAAATAGACAAAAATAAAAATTCAAACAAACTATAAATGCACTACACACACTAAGCAATAATCACATTCACACAATTAAAAGCAAAACTATTGTTTGCAAGAAAAGTTATAACAACTCAAACAGAACTATCTTAGTAATGGGGATAAAAACTTTTGATTTGTGAGGGTATCCAAACTATCATTAATTGATATGATTCCAATATCTCATTTGATGAGTATCTCTTGTTTAATATATCTCCTCGAGTAGATCGGTCTTACAAGTAACAAAGTACACATAAGTCTAGATATCAATATCACATAGATTATATAGGTAGTTCAATCAACCAATAGTGAACTAAATAATCTTCGAGTTGATTAGATGTACTTGATCTTCAAAAAGATACTCAGAATTAAGGGGTTGATTTATATCCTTGTATATAATGATATTTTTTTTTGTATTTGGCCAATATCATATTTGGTTGTTAGATATAAGGTAGATTAATATGAAAATACATGTGTGTCCTTATGGCATACAAAGTGGCCATCATCTTTGGACTATCACTACCAAGGGTGATCTTTTCAAAGTTATCCTCTTTAATTTTAATTTTGAAATCACATGTCATTTATTACAATGATCATTCACATAACAACTCATTTCATGCAATATATCAATGATCTTTGATGATTCCGTTGATTATACACTTATATTCTCCAACCTCTGATTATCTTAAAGATGCAAGATAATATGATACTAAATATGTTTGTGCTTTCGGTTTAATAAGTATTATAATCATGAAAATTAATGTCTTCCCAAGAATCTCATAAATGGAAGTCATACAAGAGAAAATAATTTGCAGGGCTACCACCATCATAATAGTCTTTCTCATATGTTTTGTGTGACATACTTGTCATCATCTATTATAGTTGATACTTAACTCGCCCTCTATAATGAAAACTCATAGGTTAGACATTCTATTTAACTCACATATCACTCGTAGGCTATTTCTTATAGAATATACAATATAGATTAGTCTTAAATATATCTATCTCACATATATACCTATCTCACACTTTTATATTAGAAAAATTATTACATTCTTCTTATTATTTCACATGAGTATGTATTATGACTTACCTAATCTTTTTCTATTAAGACCAATGTTGTGACTTGTGCTACCTAATTTTATCAGTTAGGCAATGTCTCAAAATCTCATTAATTAGAGTGTCTTGCCATTTGAGATATGCAAGTGTATAGGTCATACAAGTAATAAAATAAACTTTTGTTTAGATATTAATCTCATAGAACTTATTGGACGGTTTCATTATTTAGCAATGAGACAACCCATTATCAATAAAATGAATATTCAAATTGTTAGACAATCATAGGATAATGTTTATTCATTTAATTTATTTCATGATAATTAAGTTACTTGACTTAATTTATAATAGACATAGAATGAAAGTTGAGATATTGTGTAATAACTCCTCCTAATTGAGCTCTTCCTAATGGTGACCACCTCGTAGTTATTCCCTTGGTACAATACCATTGAGATAACAATTTATCTATGCTCAATAATCATTCACAATTTTATACTTTTTAAACAACTTCATCATTTGCTTTTGATGCTTGCTTGATATGCAATGTAAATTATTATTCTCTGGCCTCTAATGCATAAAGACTAAAGATTGGCATAGTTTATAGGTATTTATACTTTCAGCTTTAGAAGTATTATTCTCACACAATTAATGTATACTTTTCTCAAGTTTCACTGGTGGAAATAATACAAGTAAAAGTAACTCATAAGTGTTATCACCACCTTATGAGTCATAACATCTTTGCTCATATTCCAAAATTGCATATCATTATCTTACTCGGTGATGATGCAATTCACATACTAAAGGTGAACCAATTGAAAAAATGTTTTATAAGTATCATACTCGTAATAATTAACTTGCCCAAATTTTAGGTTTCAAAATATAAGTTTATCTTGTGCATCATAATTTGAAGGACTGTTACTTTCTTTCTACTATATGTGTAAGAGAGCCTCATGATTCTTATGTAACGATCAATCACTACAATTTTACACAAACCAACCAATTATCAAAATATTAGTTTATGTTTGAATTTAATTATCATCCATCAATATCTATAACATAAAATAATTTAAACACATTCATTCATTATAATCTAATTTATAGCACACATCTCAATTTACACAAATCTTAGACTCATACTAGTTTGGTATAAATTTCTGAATTTTTCTATAGAGAATAGAGGTTTGAGAGTCACACTCCCAACTCTCTAGGGATTAGCATTATTATTGCGTTCCTTGTGTAATTGTGTAACCCTTAGAGAGCCAAAAGTTCACTTCTAAGGTTTAGAAGTTTCAATGGCTTAGCCTGTTAAGTGAATAGAGGTGTCAATCATCCCGAGTGGCCCGGGCATGGCTCATGGTATAACAAGTTTAGTCAAGTCTGGCTTGGCACGACATGATCTAGAACCAAGCATTATCCTGGACTATGTTGGCACATGACATGACTCATGTCGTGCAGGGTCAGTGCAAGTTGTGTTTGGCCAAGTGGTATCATCCATTGGTCCAAACACTTAGGACAAACTATGGTCGGGTGACAAGTCATGGGTCACTGGTCAAAAGTCACCCGATTAGGTAGGATTATCTTTTAAAAACAAGCCACATAAGGTAAATATTGCTTACATGGCTGTTTAAAATTGGGCAGCCACACCTGCTTTATCCTGCTTCTATCACCCATTGCATTTCATGTAATAAGCTCTAATAAAGACTGCGACAAGTCATGCCTATTACTATCAACTTGTTTAGTAAACAAATTATATATTATAATTAAAGCCATTGAATTAATTCTAATTGCTACTATGGTTATAATTCGATGACTATCATGGTGTTGACAAATATTAAATTAAAAAAAATTAAAAAAAATTAAAAAAATTAAAAAAATTAAAAAAATTAAAAAAATTAAAAAAATTAAAAAAATTTAAAAATTAAAAAAATTAAAAAAAATTAAAAAATTAAAAAAATTAAAAATTTTAAAATAAAAATAAACTAAAAAAACAAAAAAAAACAAAAAAACAATAAAAAATAATAAAAAACAATAAAAACAATAAAAACAATAAAAATAATAAAATAATAAAAACAATAAAAACAATAAAAACAATAAAAACAATAAAAAAAACAATAAAAACAATAAAAACAATAAAAACAATAAAAACAATAAAAACAATAAAAAACAATAAAAACATAAAAAACAATAAAAACAATAAAAACAATAAAACAATAAAAACAATAAAAACAATAAAAACAATAAAAACAATAAAAACATAAAAACAATAAAAAACAATAAAACAATAAAAACAATAAAAACAATAAAAACAATAAAAACAATAAAAACAATAAAAACAATAAAAACAATAAAAACAATAAAAACAATAAAAACAATAAAAACAATAAAAACAATAAAAACAATAAAAACAATAAAAACAATAAAAACAATAAAACAATAAAAACAATAAAAACAATAAAAACATAAAAACAATAAAACAATAAAAACAATAAAAACAATAAAAACAATAAAAACAATAAAAACAAAAAAAAACAATAAAAACAATAAAAACAATAAAAACAATAAAAACAATAAAAACAATAAAAACAATAAAAACAATAAAAACAATAAAAACAATAAAAACAATAAAAAACAATAAAAAAACAATAAAAACAATAAAAACAATAAAAACAATAAAAACAATAAAACAATAAAAACAATAAAACAATAAAAACAATAAAAACAATAAAAACAATAAAAACAATAAAAACAATAAAAACAATAAAAACAATAAAAACAATAAAAACAATAAAAACAATAAAAACAATAAAAACAATAAAAACAATAAAAACAATAAAAACAATAAAAACAATAAAAACAATAAAAAACAATAAAACAATAAAACAATAAAAACAATAAAACATAAAAACAATAAAAACAATAAAAACAATAAAAACAATAAAAAACAATAAAAACAATAAAAACATAAAAACAATAAAAACAATAAAAACAATAAAAACAATAAAAACAATAAAAAACAATAAAAACATAAAAACAATAAAACACAATAAAAACAATAAAAACAATAAAAACAATAAACAATAAACAATAAAAACCATAACAAAACAATAAAACATAAACAATAAAAACAATAAAAACAATAAAAACAATAAACAACAATAAAAACATAAAAACAATAAAACAATAAAAACAATAAAACAAAAACAATAAAAACAATAAAAACAATAAAAACAATAAAAACAATAAAACAATACAAACAATAAAAACAATAAAAACCATAAAAACAATAAAAAACAATAAAACATAAAAACAATAAAAACAATAAAAACAATAAAAACAATAAAAACAATAAAACAAGAAAAAACATAAAACAATAAAAACAATAAAAACAATAAAAACAAGAAAAACAATAAAAACACAATAAAAACAATAAAAACAATAAAAACAATAAAAACAATAAAAACAATAAAACAAAAACAATAAAAAAAACAAAAAAAACAAAAAAAAAAAAAAAAAAAACAAAAAAAACAAAAAAAAAAAATAAAACAAAATAAAAAAAAAATAAAACAAAAATTAATAAAAATATATTTTTTAATAGTTTTGAATATCTTTTTTGTCTATAAATAGGGGAGAAGAAATTTAGAATTTTCATTCTAAATTACCTCTCCTCTATCTGACTCTTTTAGTCTCTCTTAGTTCTAACTATCTCTCGAGTCTCTCCTTTAAAATATAAATATTACATATATTATTTTTTTTTTTTAAATTTAGATTAATAGTTTATGTTTGTGGATATGGGATAGATGGTAGTCCGAGCATTACCTGGCACTGCTCGGCCCCAATCTACCTAGAATTGGGCTAGCAAGGTCATGCCAAGCTGACATTAATCAAGTCGTGTCATGCCAAGCCGACATTAATCAAGCTTTGTCAAACCTGACATGGCACGATGGTAGTGTGGGTGTGCTTATGCAATACTACAACTTGCCTCGAGATTAAAATTTGTAACAAGGTGATGTATGGTATAGTACTAGTTTTTTTGTTATTTATTAATTTGTTTGTGAGTTTTTTTTTTCTTTCTTTCATAATTTATTTAAAAAATAAAAATAGTTAAAAAATTATCATATAGTTAATTTAATGATGATAAATATGATATTGGTATAAATATAGATAACAATGATAGTCATACCGAAAGGTTCAAGATCAAAACTATGTTTTCTCCAATGGCCTCTACCCAAATTCATATGTCACCTAAAAAATATAAAACTAATTAAACACCATAGTTTGAATATAATTTAAAATTATAAAAACTAAAAATTACAGGGGTACGAGTGGAACTAAGCACCTAAAAAGGCATGCCGATTAATATACAAAAAAATATGATATACTAGATCTGAGATAAACTCAACTTGGTAGTGGGGTTTTTCAAGCTAGATATAGTTCAACTTCATTGATACCTTTCATATACTACAATAATTTTGAGAAGAACTACATGATCAAATTGATTACTTTCATGAGTCTCCTGATTAAATTTTTGGAGGATCCAGACCTACTTTCAACATGTTTATTGTATGATTCATTGGTCTACACTACTTGTAGGAATAATATAATAAAATATTATAAATTGGAAAAATAATTAATAATTAATAAACTTAGATAATTTAGTAGAGTGGTGTCCATGCCATCGAATATATGGACTAGTCGTGATGATGCATTATTTATATGTGTCACCAGTCACCACCCACTGAGTAGACTCTAAATAAAAACTTAATAAAATATTTTTAGGATTTCTTGAGATTCTCCAACCTTATGATAACCTTACCATATAATAGTGTTTAACATGGATCTTTAGAAAATATAAAATTCAAAATAAAATATTTAGTATCACTTTTGATAATATTTTTAATAATAGAGTAGCTATTAGTAGTTTTGTTAGGATAATTAGAGATGGATCATTAGATGAGATATTTCATGTTAGGTATATCTATCATGTGATTAATCTTATAGTATAGGTGAGAATGAAAATTGTTTTTATTGCATTAGAAAACACAAGATTTTCACTAAAATACCTTAGGATGCCTAGTAAATAACAAGTGTTTAGTAACCCATGTTTGTCTATGAGCTTAAAAAAGAAAGAAATTCAAATAGATGTGAGACACTATTATAATTATACATATATTATGTTAGAGCCTTATATTGGTTATCAATATGTGATATCCGATTATGTCAATAGTGAGAGTGATGAGTTTATTATTGATGATTCAGATTGAGATACAAGAATTTCTTTATGAAATTTTAAAGATTTTATGTGATATGATAAATATGTGTTTGTTATCTATGTTTGCTTCTGCTACTTTTATTGCATTTAGATGTATACACAATACCAGTAACATGTTTAGCAAGTATAGATGTCACCAACATTTAGTACCATGATTAGTAAGATTGAAAGCCATTATTTGAAATACTAATCTTCTATTCCTACTCTATATTGTTTGGATGCCTTAATGATCCTAGTATA
The DNA here is from genome assembly GCA_029783825.1 of Sapria himalayana. Lineage (NCBI taxonomy): Eukaryota > Viridiplantae > Streptophyta > Magnoliopsida > Malpighiales > Rafflesiaceae > Sapria > Sapria himalayana. The sequence goes on from JAREIK010002830.1 coordinate 695,054, forward strand.
GAGACAGACGAAGTAAAAAATATTTTGACATATATATCAATGTGCATGAACCATGTATACCAACCTAAAGGGTTTATTCATAAATAATTAACTAACTTATTTTCATATAATGACATTGGTATGGTCATTGTAGCTATGCTCTAAGTACATATATAGATACTATATTTGGAGACAATGACTTCTCCATTTAGTTAGCTAGGGGTAAATAATAAAGTGGTTAGTCAAATAGGAATAAGTTATCTCGATACTTAGATACTAATTAATACTTCATCATATCATATGATGATAATAAAATTTTAGATATTTTGCTATTGTTGAAATCATATGAATCCACTAATCCTGTGCAATTTAATATGACACATAATCTATTGATCCCTCTAGTTTTAAGTATAGCATCATATTCCACTTTTTATATGATAACCAATGTTATTTCTGATAGAAGATCAAAATTATGATCAAATATCATATTAGCACTTGCCTGCATGAAGGATTAAAAAGATTTTGATATTAGACATTCAAGATAAGGTGCAAGAGTTGATGGTGGATGATAATTCATGGAAGGTGGAGATTAAAAATATTGAGAGTACTAGCAACATCTTCATATGATAACCTACATCTTTGTTTATAATACCATATCACAGGCTCTGATTAATTATTGATGATTCTTGATTCATGTGGTACTGATAATTTGCTATAGTATTAGTGCTTGTTTATCTTTATCATTTTTTTTCATTTGATTTATGTATTATTATTTATTAAAATATTAGAATGGATTGCACTTTGTAGTTTTTATTATTTTAAGTTTTGATTTTTTCAATTTGATTTACATATTATTTATATTATGCATTTGTTCCATAACAATTTTATTGAAATTAAATAAATTTTTTTATCTTTTTTTTGAGCTGAATGAATATCAAAATTCAAAACATAATCTGAATTTTGAAGTCATAATCATGTTATCATGATTTAGAATTTTAAATTTATATTAAAATTTAAAACTTAAAAGTAAAGTCTAATAGCTAAAGCTTTATAATTAGCCAAAAAAAAAAGAAATTGGTTTGTGCTGACCTAAATTGACCCAAACCAACATGGCTCACTCTAGGTTTGGCATGACCCTACACTATGTGGGCCAACCATGTCATGTTGTGTTAGCCATCTAGTTCCCATGTCATTCCCAAAATTCCATGGTGGCATGGTCAGCACTACATGAGATGTTTGATACCTTTATGCCTTAGGAAAAAGAAAAAGAACAAATTAAATATCTCTAAATTTTTTTATCTTTCATTTTTATACTCTAATAACGACCTTATATTACTATAATTAAGAAGTAATGACTTTTGAAAAAATCCAAATTCTGCCTTTATCTATTTGGATTGAGTTCTTAACTCTATAAAATATTTGTAACTTTAGTCTACATCTTGAACTTTTTATAACATAAAGTTATGACACCCAGAAATGACCACAGTCTAAGCTTAATATCTCTATAACAAAAATTTATAATATTGTGAAATGGTCATGGTTTCATGTCTTTGTCTTTTTATCATCCATAAAAAGTCATGATTCTATGAAGTGGCCACATGGTGATAAATAACTTCTAAATTTATTATATTGCCACAGTACTATGTAGAAGCTGCAATATTGAAAATAGTATTTCTTGAATTTTATACGGCCAAATAGTGCATAGAAATTGCCATAGTGTTGAGAAGGCCTTTTGTGTCGTAGTCTTTGCCATGATGTTAGGAAATGACATCAATACATAATTTTTCCTTCATATCTTTCAAATATCTATAGTATTAAGGATAGCCATGGTGTTGGCTTTCTTTTTTCTCATAAATCATATTGCCATTGTACTATGTAAATGCCATGAAATTGTCAATTAGATTGATGATACAAGCTATGGCTATATATTTTTATGATGATAAAAATAGTCCTTGAGTAATATCCCCTATAATATTTAGTATCCCAAAAGTCATGACTTTGAATAATTATTGTAGCTTTGGCAAGATTAATCGTGGCTCTATACTTTTCCATAGCTTAAAAGGCAAAGCTTTGCAAAAAATATGGCTCGTATTTGACTAATCAATTATATTAAAGAAAAGTCATGGTACTTGAACTTTGTTGTGACCTTGAGCACATATGAGGTACTTAGTTGCTGTAATGGAGGATTAATATTGCAGCTATTGAAATTTCATGAGATAAGTATATTTTTGACTCCATTATAATATTCCAACTACAATAATATGTCACATAGTGGAAAATTATGCTAATGAATTAGTAGGGTCATGACGAACAAGTATTTCCCTGACCAATTAGGTAGAGTTATGACCAATTAATGTACTATCTCCTTGCTAAATATCTCCAAAATTTTATGGATTTCATGACTATTTATCAAAACTTATCAAAATATCAACCTCTAAGTCACAAATGGCGGTGAAAAGCCAAAAAGAAAATATTTTCATTATACACAGTCAGGATACTATAAATTGTGTCCGTTTATCTCAATAAAGTAAACAATCAAGGTAAATCTCAATTACTAGTAATTAAAATATATTTAGTGATGATTTCTATGCATACTTGATGTGTAGATATGAGTATCACTAATCATGTCAGTGATTTTTTATAGTAGTTCCAAAAGGCTAGATAATTTTGTGATAAAAAAATTGATCTTCACATAGGAAACAATACCAATGAAGTGACTATTGTAGTGGGAGATTGAATGCTTCATTTTAAAAGAAATAATGTTTTATTTTTAAAAGATTATCTTAATGTATCTTCAATCATAAGAAACTTTATTTCAGTTTCCAATTTAGTTAAAGATGGATCCACCTTATTATTAAATGATTATGTAATAATTTACTTGAATAAAAATATTATCTATCTTGGTACATTAAAAGACAACCTCTATGTTATTAAAATTATTTTTGCACTTATATAACAATACATGTCAAATAACACAAACACCTCACCACGTAAAAGAAAATAACATTCAGATATGAACCAAACCTATCTTTGATATTTATGCCTAGGTCATATAAATCTAAAATAAATTTTGAGACTAGTTAAAGATAGATATTTGGGTTCATTTAAAATTAAAAATACTTATAGCATGTGGGTCCTACTTAACTTGAAAAATTAACAAATAGCCTTTTGTGGCCAAAGCCTATGGAGCCAAAGAGCCAGTAGAATTAGTTCATAGTGATTTATGGGACCCATGGCTATCCAAGCAATATGTAGTTTTGAGTACTTCATCACTTTTATCATTGATTATTCAAGATATGAGTATATTTATTTGATATGTCACAAGTCTAATGTATTTGAGAAATTTCAAGAGTATAGGGCATAAATAGCGAAAAATTACAATAATTGTTTCAAAATACTATGATCTGATCATGATGGCAAATACTTCTTTTGAAAATTTAGGGACTGCTTGTTGGATCAAAAGATTACATCCTAATTGTTCACACCTAGTACTCCATGGTAGAATGGTGTGGCATAAAGAATGGGTAGGACTTATAGACATGGTAAGGTTGATGATAAGTTATTCAGACGTGCTTGAATTTTTGTTGGGAAATGTGTTAGAAACAATAGCTTATATTTTAAACATAATTCTATCTAAGTCGCTACCTACTACTACAACTGAATTATGGGCTAGGCATAAGCCTAATCTAAAAGATATTTATTTGTTGGATTGCCTAACACATGTGATGAAAGGGATGATATATAAATTAAAAAACATGAATAGAAGTTTGTTTCTTTGTGGAATATCATAGATGGACTAAGGGTAGTTTATTTTATAGTTCAAAGGATTATAAGGTAACTATTAGCATCAATGTTTGATTCCTAGAATATTACTATATAGCAAACCATAAGCTCAAAAATTGAATTGTCCTAGAGATGTTAAGTGGAGATAGAGGTGTCAAACGGGCCGGCCCAGCACGGCACGGCCTATTTTTCAGGAGCACGGTCGTGCTACCGTGCCGTGCCGGGCACGGCACGGTACATAAATCTGAGTTAAAGGCGGGCACGACTTGGCTTGGCCAGGCGCACGGGCGCATGGCAGGGGCTGGGCAGGCGGGGCGGGGCTGGAGCCGCAACGCGGGACCGGCTCAACCGGTGTCCGGGTCCCGGGAGCCAAGCACGAGCACGGGCTGAAAATGCCAAAATGGCAGATTAGAAAATTGTTTTATTTTTTTTTTTAATTTTTTATTAAGTTTCTGTATAGACTTTAGAGTATTAGTAATAATTAAAAAATATAATTTTTTGTAAAAATTATTACATTTAAAATTAAATAAAACAAACAAATATTAGAAAAAAATTTTTTTTTTTCAATTAAGTTTAGCTTTTTTATTATTATAATTTATTAATTATATATTAAAATTTAAAGTTATTAAATTTTAAAATAAAATTTAAATCGTAAAAGAATAAATAAATACATTAAGTTAGTAAAAATTTTAATTAAAAAAAAATTAAACTACACAAATGAAAAATTACCATTAATGCTTTTGAAACCAATAGTCCGAACAAAACAAGTATAAGTTTCAACACAACGTATGGTACAAAGTACAAACAAAGTGTATAAATAAAATAAATAAAAAAACATCGAAAAAAAAGAGCAGATGAGCATCAATCGTCAAGCGGCATATCATGAGAATCATCAGCCGCAACATCAAGATCAGTATCATATGGATTATCATCATCGGTAATCACCTCCTCTGCCATCGTAGTGGATGTGGATGCGACTGTAGTATCTGTCACAGTCTCAGCTTCAGCACGATCACTGATGCTAAATCTCGATTCCTCTCAATCCTTCAAACATGCCAAGGCCTCAACCATATCTGGACGTAATCTCGATCTCCTATCCGAAATCACGTTCACTGCAACAGAAAAAGCAGACTCCGATGCTACGCTAGACACCGGAGGAGTCAGTAGTTCCCGTGCCATCCTAGATGGCCCGGGATAGGCGGACTCATATGATTTCCACCACTGTAATAAATCAAGATTCTTATTGTCAGAAGGTGATAGGATTGAGCAGTAATGGGTATCTAAGTACCGAAACAGCTCGCTCCTATGTGAAGGTCCACCCCTACGTTTCCCCCTCGCTAGGTTAATGGAATAATCGTCATCTCCGAACAAGGTATCAGTGTCCGTACTCACAGTCTCACCACCACCACCACCATACCTAGTATCGTAGTATGTGAACAGGTCTGTCAACTTCTCGTAAATGAACCCTTCAGGTGGCTCTTCCAGGTTCATGCACGAGGAAATGAAAGTCAAGGTGTTTTCAACCCCTTCCACCTTAGCCCTAGGGTCCATGCATGCTGCGAGGCAATAAAGAGATGGAATGGTAGACCAGTACTTCAGGTACTTGGTCTCCATCTCTGCAACCATATGGCTAAGCGTCGGGTCCGCTCGATACTTCCTAAACATGCTACTAATGTTGCATATGCAACGGAGTGCAATGCAAGTGGTGGGCGTATAAACCGACGAACACATGTTCGTCGTGTCATAAAATATCTTCAGGAATTTCATAAATGAAATTTCTGAAGCCCAGTCAGTGTCGTCAATAATAAGTTAGCCACTCTTACTATTGACGTAGTCGGATATCACGTGTTCGTATCCAACACATGATTCCAACATCAGGTACGTGTAATTCCAACGATGTCTCACATCTGATTGGAATTTCTTCTTCTTAAGATTCGCAGACAAACAGAGATTACCAAACTCTTGTAGTCTGCGAGGAGTACGAATATACTTGAGTGCATTGTGTATATTTTCCAACGCGGGGGAACAGACCTTCATACCCACTTGAACTATCAGGTTAATAACATGACACATGCATCTGACATAAAATATCTCTCCTAATGGTGCATCTCTAATATTCCTAACAAACATATTGATCGCTACTCCATTATTCGCAGCATTATCGAAAGTGACACTAAAAATTTTATTTTGAATTTTATATTCCCTAAATATTTTCATCATACACTCAAAAATGGCCGGGCCATCATGAGGATGAAGAATCTCAGTGAATCCTAATATTTTTTTATTGATTGTCCAGTTAGAATCTACATAATGACTCGTGAGACATGCATAAGAAGAATCATCGTGACATGTCCATATATCGGACGTCACGGACACCACTCCACTATATGCCATAAATTCCTTAATTATTTTTTGTTTTTCTAACTTATATATCTTTAGTATGTCACTCCTAGATGTGGACCTAGGAATCCTATGATAGGATGGCTGAAAATAAGTCTGCATGATGCGCACTACCCTCGGATCTTCCGAAAATCTGATCGGAAGACCCATCAATGTGATGAGCCTGGCCATGCCGTCCCTACCCAACTCGCTGGAGTATACGAAGTGAGTAAACTTTGAGACTGAACTCGATCCAGTCTCAAAAAATGTAGTGCCAAGTTGGGTTTGCCTAGGATCTAAGGGTCCATGTTTTTTGGAGCATATTTCAGCATGCCTCTTGAGGTGCCCAGTCCCACTTGTACTCTTGCATGTTAAAAGTCTCATACAATATTTGCACTGTGTCATTTCATGTTCCTCACCCCTAACATCTACCTGTGTTATGATTTTAAAATGTGTCCAAACTACAGAAGTCCTCCTAATTTTTTGTTTTTTAGAACTTTGGGCTGAGACGACAGGAGAAACCAAAGTTTCAGGAGCCATAGACGTTTGTGTAACACTAATATTTTCATTTTCCAAATTTAAATACGTGTTAGGTGTATTTGTCATTTTTTATTTTTCGTAAGTTTTTCTAGAGAGAGAAGCTTTAGAGAGAGAAAGTACAAAAAACGTAAAGTATATTACCCGGTAAAAGCAATGAGGTCAGTCACGTGCAAGGTGCACCGCAGGAAGCTCTGATGTTCAAAACTCAAGTTGAGTTTCACGAAAAACCAAGCCGATATCAAAATCACCAGGCCCGAGAGAGAGATGCACGGTTTATCTAAGAGAGAGAAAGTATTGAGAGGTTTTATGTTTTTGAAAAACATAAATGTTATAGGGAGGGGGGTAGAATTTATAGGCTAAAGAATGTTTTTTTAAATAAAAAAAGATAATTTTTTATTTATTTTTTGAATTTGTTTACTATTTTTAAGGGGCAGAATCACGAGGACCGTTGGATTCTGCCCCCTAGCCGTTGGATGTGAATCCAAGGGCTGAAAATCGATGGAGTTTGAATTTTTTTTTTTTGCCGTTGGTTTTTGCTCGTATCACTTCAATGGGATGGGCGTCTGGAAGACTGGAGTCACTAGACTCGGGTTTCGGCAGAAAAGACCGCGGGTCGGGTCTGTTTGGACCCGACCCACGGTCTTTTTACCGGGGGGGGGGTGGGGGCCAGGGGACGGCCCGATGGGTCACATAGAGTGAGTCGTGACTCACGACTCACGCCACGGCACGCGTGACACGCCGCCAGTGCCACGCGTGCCTGCGTGAACCGGCACGGAATGGACCCTTGCCGGGCCAGGCACAGCACGACACGCGATTATCTTAACCCGGGCACGGCACGAGCCCGAGCACGGTTTAAGAACGTGCCGGGCCGACCCGGCACGTTTGACACCTCTAAGTGGAGATAAGATTATCCAAAATCTCCCAATACCATAAGGAATACCATATGTTAATATCTTTGACACATTATTACCTTATCATAATGAGAGAATTATTAGTAATAGTATTGATATTAAACCTTACGAGAATATCATTAAAATACTAGTCGTATATCCATAAGGAAGTGGTCATATTGGTTCATAAGGATTAATATCTATGAAGCATGTCCGTAAAATCATACAACAAAGAGGTATGTCTCATCATAGTGGGATGGATATTCTTCCACTTACTTAATATTCACTCTTGGGAGGGTGTTACGACATACTTTTTGATGAGCGAGATACTAATCCTAGAAACTATGACAAAGCACTTCAAGATAATGATATAGAACACTGGCAAAGAGATATATAATTAAAAATGTAGTCAATGTACTCAAATCATATTTGGGATCTTATGTAACCACATGAAGAGATAAAACCTATAAAGTGCATGTGGATCGATAAGAAAAAGAAATAAATAGATGGTAATTTTAAGACTTATAAGGCTAGGTCTATTGCAAAAGATTTTACTTAGAAAGAAAGAATCTATCATGATGAGATAATTTCACTTGTAGCCATACTAAATTCAATTTGGATTCTTTTATCAATTGTAACTCATTATAACTACTAGATTTGGTAAATAGACATAAAGACTATATTTTTGAATGAGCATCTCGAGAAATGTATCTATATGATGCAATCATATGATGTTATAAATAAAACCAATAGCATATTTTGTGTAAGATGAATGAGTCTATTTATGAACCGAAACATATATCTAGATTTTGGAATGCTCATTTCGATCAAGTCATTAAGTTTTATAGCTCTGATTAATATCTGGATGAGTTTTATGTGTATATAAAGAGTAGTGACAATAATGTGATATTACTGATATTATATGTTGATGATATATTGCTCATAGGTAATCATGTGAGCTCATTATCTTTGGTTAAGGTCTAATTATTTAGTCAATTCAAAATGATATACTTAGGAAAAATTGCTCATATTTTTGGGATTAATCTATTGAGAGATTGTAGTTGAAGAATGTTGGGCTTGTCTTAAGCTATTTATATCGAATATATATTTACTAAATTTAACATGCGAGATTCAAAGAAAAATTTTCTTCTTTTTGGACATGGAATTACTCTTTCAAAAAATAGTATCCCAAAATATTTAATGAGATAGAAAAAATGAATGTAATTATCATGCATCTATAGTAAGAAGTTTGATGCATGCAATACTTTACACTAGACCTAATATGTGTTATGATATTTGCATGATAAGTAAATTTCAATCTAACATAGGAAAAGAAAATTGAACAATAATAAAACATATAATCAAATACTTGATAAGTACTATTGATTATATGTTACTGTACCAAGTGGATAATATTGTGTCTATAGGGTATACTAACTAGGATTTCTGATTATATAAGAATTTGAGAAAATATACATTGGGTATGTATTTACCTTGGGAAGTGAAGCTATAAGCTGGAGAAGTATCAAGAAATCTTATATTATTGATTCCATCTTTGAGGTTGAGTATGTGTCAACTTCAAATGCAGCCAAAAAGGTTGTATGGCTCAGAAACTTTTTAATGGATCTAGGGGTTATTCCTTCAGTGTAACTCCATTTTTTACACTTTATTATGATAATAATGGAATAGTTATAAATTTAAAGAGACCTATAACCCACAAGAAGGCAAACCTCATCGACCATGACTATCATCTAATAAGTAATAAGATATATTGTGAAAATAAGAGATATGGAGGTGACAAAAGTAGTATCGGCAGACAATTTGGTAGATCCTTTTATGAAGAGCTTTCCAGCTTAAACTTTTGACAGACATGTAAGAGAAATGAGAATTTGACGTGTAATCATGGCTTAAGTCTAAGTAGAATATTATTAAACTAGTTTATACTAAAAGTCATTTATTATTATTTTCTTGATATATATTTTCTTATTAGTTTAATAAAAGATTTTATAATATGTTGCATTTATAAAAATGCATGCCTTTTGATCTATATTGTAGATGATTTGATGTGTAGAGATTGACTTATGCACAGAAGAACAAATCACAAGTTCTTGTTGAATATATGTTTGTTGTTCACAATTTAGATATAGTTGGATAACTAATTAATAAGATTATAGTAATAGATTTTAGTAGGTCTTTCTTAACTATAATGAATGATGTTCTAACTTCTAGTACTAGTATACTTAGATGTATTGAATTAGACCAACATGTTGTAATTATTTTATTCTATCTTGTAAAATAAAATACATTATTGTTACTATAAACAATGTTACTCTTATTCATGAAGTAATTAATATTTACAATTTCTTATTAATAGATGTTTTAATTCATAAAGAGAGAGGTCTAAAAATAAATTATGAAACTCTTTAAATTAGATAATTTTATCAAGTGTATAGTGAATATTAATTGCTGATTTAATCTATGTTCTATTAGAAGAATTGATGATGCTTTATTGAGGAAACATATAAGTTTTGATATTATGAAAGCCTATAGGTAGATTTTTGATCAAACAATTCAAATAAGTCAAGTGGAAATAATTAAGAAAATAATTAGAGATTAATTGAATTAGATTTTTAGTTGTGTGATTTAATCAATAGGTATATGTAATCTTAATTTTAGGAGTTCAATTAGTATTAAGTAACAAATAACAAATTATTTTATATAAGTGAGAGAGTACAATTATACTTCTATAGCGCTATTAATTATAATTAATATAAAATATTATGCAAAAAAAATTTATTGAAAGTCTGAGATCTTATTTACGCCAAAGTCTTTCCATAGCCTTATCTAGAGCTAAAGAAAATATTGTAGTATTTTTTATTTATTTAAAATATGCTTGCGTATATAATCAAGGTTTATTAATTTGATTAGAATTGGATTATTTGATTTTGTCAAACTAACAGTTTTGGATTAAATTAATTGTGTGTGTGTGTGTGATAAAAATCTTTTAATATTAAATCTATTTTAAACATGAGAAATAAAATGAACTGCTTCATAAATATGTGATGGTTCATTTGCATCGTTGTCTTCCTCATACCAGTCTGGAACAATAAGATATATGAGAGAAGATCATCGGCATAACTCACCTTGAGGTATGTTTCTTGCTTGTGAATAAATGTTTGTAATAAATATAATTTATTCCACAAATCTTATCCACTCCATTTTATTTGAGATCCCTAATTTACAACATATAGAACAAGTCAAGTATCATTTTGTCAACATAGAGAAGATCATCGACATGGCTCAAATACTATCATTTTTCATTTAATTTAATATTTTTTATTATTTCTTTAATTATTTCTTTGAGATCTAAATTAATCATACAATATTTTTTTTTGTTTTTAAATCAAAAAAGAAAAAAAAATTCAAACTAGCATATCAAAAAATATATGATGTTTTCTTATTGTTATTGCTAGAAATAAAACATGATGGATGTAGAAGAAAGTTTTGATGAGAAATAATAACTAACTTAAATGAATTTTTTAGATTTTTTAAATTCAAAATATTTTAAAAATATATTTTACGAGAAAAAAATAAACATATAAATATTTTTTTAAAATATGTTTAAGCATTAGATGTATTTAGATAGACTCAAAATAAATGTAAAACTGTAATGTATTTAAAGCCTTAGGGCTGTTTGATACAACATTTAATTTGTTCAAACTATTAAAAATTAAAATTTTCAATGATCTTAGATTTTTAATGTGCTTAATAAAAAAATTTTAGAAGCTAAAAATTGAAAATTTTAAGTGAAAAAATATTAAAAATATTAAATAGACAGCGATCAAATTAATATTGAAGGCTGAAAAGTTTTATCAAATTTTTTTAAAAAGTTACTATTTTGTCCTTTTTTTTTCTTTTTTTTTTTTCGTTTTATTATTCACGATATAGTTCAGTTTATGAACTTGTTTTCTTCTCCTCATTTCTCTGCTATCACAAACCCCAACTCTAATTTTATTATCATAATTCAGCACTTAATTTTTCAGTATTTAATTTTTTCAGTTTTATCAAACTGGTCCCTAGCGTATTGTGAATGTTTTTTACTTTTTTTAGATGTATTTTAGGGTCATTTTTTTTAATTTTAATTAAATATTTATTTTACTCATCGGAAGACTGTAGAGTGTTGACTGCATGAGTCCGACCCAAAAGCGAACCGAACCAGAAACACCCAAGGGAGTGGGTCAACTCTGGTGGGAGAAGAGGGAGGAGAGGGAGACATGAAGAAACCCGTGGCACTGGAGAAGAAAAAGGTACGAAAATCGTCGGGAGCAATTCAAAACGGTACAAGAGATCTCTATTCTGAAACTCCTAGGGTCTGATCCTTTTTTAGATCTCATTTTTATTATTGCGAAAACTTTCATTTTACATTCAATTAATTCCAGCATCTGCATTTTCGCATGTTGTTTCTAAATAGCAGTTACATTTACTCCGATCTGAATTCTGTGTTTCTTGGAGTTAAATGATTTTTCTGTTCAAACTAATTTGTGGGTGAATTTTTTGTTCACATAAAAAATTGATGTCTAAAAAAGAATTGGAGAGTGAAAATATGTAACTTTATTCTTTGAGATTGCTTTTTAATGATATATATCCTTGAATGAGTATGCTTAATTCAATTGTATGACTTATCTGACTGTTAATTGTGACATTGTAAAACTCCATGCCTGGATGTAATTGGCTAGACTGTTGGATCCATCACTTCCTTCAGTTGCTGCTATCTCCATGCGTGGGCAACATTTCCATTAAACACATTTGTTATCATCAAGATGAATGTTGATAAATATTGGTAAATATTTTAACAAAAATATTATTGAATATTTTAGCAAAAAAATGTCTAATAGATTTATTTATTTATTTAAAAATTTAAAACTGTTTTTATTAAAACATGTTTCGCCATATTATCATATATTATTATTTTTTTTATTTTCATATATGCTAATTTTTGACAAAATATTTAATATGACATTGAACTTGAAGCATAAGAATTCTAAAATTGAATGTGTTTTAGGGATAAGAAGAGTATTAAGATGATTGCTATCATTTGATAAAATTTTAAGTGATAAGCATATATTAGAGATCATGGTTTGATATGATGATAAATGATGTCATTGGGGGGTGGTAATTATTGAGTTCAATACTCATCATATGTAATCTCTTTGATTTTTAGGGATAAGACTGTCGAGATGTCAACTTCTTCTAAATTTAATGTTAAATGAAAATCTAATGTATTAGGCATGATATTCACATTCACTTGAGCAAGAATAATCATTATTTAGTATATTTGCCCCTATCACTATTCTCACCCATGTTTGTTGCTTGCCATCGTTGCTCCCTATAGTTATCAGCATGACCATTGCCACAAATAGTTTTTATTATGACTATTGCCACCAATAGTTTTCATCATGACTATTGCCACCAATAGTTTTTATCATGACTATTGCCACCAATAGTTTTCATCATGACTATTGCCACTAATAGTTTTCATCATGATCATTGCCGCCAATAGTTTTCATCATGACCATTGCCGCCAATAGTTTTCATCATGACCATTGCCGCCAATAGTTTTCATCATGATCATTTCCGCCAATAGTTTTCATCATGACCATTGCCACCAATAGTTTTCATCATGATCATTGCCGCCAATAGTTTTCATCACGATCATTACTGACAATAGTTTTCATCACGACCATTACCGCCAGTAGTTTTCATCACGACCATTGCCGCCAGTAGTTTTCATCACGACCATTGTCGCCAATAGTTTTCATTGCGACCATTGCCGCCAGTAGTTTTCATCGCGATCATTTCCGCCAATAATTTTCATCGCGGCCATTGCCGCCTGTTGTTTTCATCACGACCATTGCCGCCAGTAGTTTTCATCACGACCATTGCAGCCAGTAGTTTTCATCACGACCATTGCCGCCATTAGTTTTCATCACGAATATTGCTGCCAGTAGTTTTCATCACGACCATTGCCGCCAGTAGTTTTCATCACGATCATTTCCGCCAGTAGTTTTCATCACGACCATTGCCGCCAGTAGTTTACATCACGACCATTGCCGCTAGTAGTTTTCATCACGACCATTGTCGCCGGTAGTTTTCATCACGACCATTGTCGCCGGTAGTTTTCATCACGACCATTGTCGCCGGTAGTTTTCATCACGACCATTGTCGCCGGTAGTTTTCATCACGATCATTGCTGCCGGTAGTTTTCATCACGACCATTGCCGACAATAGTTTTCATCACGACCATTTCCGCCAATAGTTATCATCACGACCATTGCCGCCAATAGTTATCATCACGACCATTGCCGCCAATAGTTATCATCACGACCATTGCCGCCAATAGTTATCATCACGACCATTGCCGCCAATAGTTATCATCACGACCATTGCCGACAATAGTTTTCATCACGACCAATTCCACCAATAGTTATCATCACGACCATTGCCGCCAATAGTTATCATCACGACCATTGCTGCCAATAGTTATCATCACTACCATTGCCGCCAATAGTTATCATCACGACCATTGCCGCCAATAGTTATCATCATGACCATTGCCGACAATAGTTTTCATCACTACCAATTCCACCAATAGTTTTCATCACTACCAATTCCACCAATAGTTTTCATCACGACCATTTCCGCCAATAGTTATCATCACGACCATTGCCGCCAATAGTTATCATCACGACCATTGCCGACAATAGTTTTCATCACGACCAATTCCACCAATAGTTATTATCACGACCATTGCCGCCAATAGTTATCATCACGACCATTACCACCAATAGTTATCATCACCACCATTGCCGCCAATAGTTATCATCACCACCATTGCCGCCAATCGTTATCATCACGACCATTGCCGCCAATAGTTATCATCACGACCATTGCCGCCAATAGTTATCATCATGACCATTACCGCCAATAGTTATCATCATGACCATTTCCACAACCACTCTTCTACCTTGGGCTTGATGATTGACGTTTACTTTTTTTTTGGCTGATTAATTAGAGATTATTTTGAGTATTTTTTTTTGGATGATTTTTTGTTTGGTTTTTGAAATTTTAATTTAATATTTTTGTTTTTTGGTTAATTTTTTGGCTTTGGTGTAAAAGGGACTATGAGATTAAATTCATTTCACTTTCATAGTGTGTTCAACCCTCATTTTGATTTGGTTGGGTTGAGTGTATATGAGTTTGGTTTACCTAATTTTTTTGTTTTAGTTCATTACATTTTTCTAGTTTGATTTATTGTGATGACATGAGTTGCAATGACTACCATAATGATAAATATATCATTGTATTAAATTGAAAAAGAGCTAGTGCAAAAGTATTGGAGTAACACTAATAAGTTTGGACATTCTAATATACAATCCTATCAAAAACTTATCTCAATATTCCTGTTAAACTTTTTTAGAGTTATTTTAATACATTGATGTATTTTATTGTTTACGTAGATATGCAAGTAATAAAATAATAATTAATCTCTATATATTTTATATATTTATGAAGATTAAATTTGAACTTATGAGAATTGTTGTTTAGCTATCATAATAAAAATAACTAAGGAGAGAGATAGAAAATTTGGCTCCTAAAATATATCTAAGTCAAAACAACTGATAAGTATCAATACTCATGACTCTGTACTTGGATTATTTATTGAATTTGAAAATGTTTTTTTGTTACTTATTTTATTTAGGCGTTTAGATTATCTTTTAAAAAGGATACAATTTGTGGTAGATTAATCTTCTTTTATGGATGGTGCTCAATTAGAGTATCCATAAATTGATAATGATTGCAATCTCTAAAGAAAATATGAAGTCAAACTGACTTATTTATGTAATTGAGCATGTGAGGAATATCTATATATATTTGATATGAAAAATGTAGTTAAATGAAATGTTAACTTTTCTCTTAATTCTTTTGTACATTATGAAATTGATTAAAAATTACTAAAAATTATAAGATGTATCTCTTATTTTATGAATCAACAAGATCACGATTTAAAAGATAATTTTGTTAATATTTCTAAAGAATATTTTCATCGAGTTTAAATCATCTATTTGTGAAAGTGACAAAATTTAATCATAAGAAATTATTTGAGTTTCTTTAGGTTATTCACGGGAAACATAGTTTATAAGAGGTTATTGAGTTGGTTAATGACCAACTCATTAACATAAGTAATAATAATATTATTCATGAATACTAAAAGTATAATAAATTTATCATCTGAATTTAAAAAATAAAAATAAAAATAATTTTAAATGTGTATGAACCAAAAACGATCACAATGAAAGAAAATTTTTCAAAATCAAGCTCTTAATAATTATTTTAGTTTATATTATAGGTGTCCTTTTGATTGGGACACTTGATGTAGCCTATAATGAGGCTTGCCAAAAGGTTGATTTGACATGGCTTGTTCTAGTTCTTGTAGAAACATGTGTTATGCTAGCACAAAACCATAGGTCATGTTGTGGTTGAGGGGTGCAATCCCATGCCATGTGTTTGTGGTGTGTGTTGCTCCATCATGGCATCTGTAATTGGGAGTATCAAAATTG
Organism: Sapria himalayana; assembly: GCA_029783825.1. Classification (NCBI taxonomy): domain Eukaryota; kingdom Viridiplantae; phylum Streptophyta; class Magnoliopsida; order Malpighiales; family Rafflesiaceae; genus Sapria; species Sapria himalayana. The sequence goes on from JAREIK010002830.1 coordinate 711,243, forward strand.
GTGGGTGGGTTAACCCAATTCTTTGTATATTTTTTTAAAATTTATAATTTTTTTAGTATTTTACAAAATTAAAGAAAATATAATTTAATTTTGTTAAAATAATTTATTAATTTTTTGAAAAAAATTGGTTAGACTTTAGTTATGAAGAAATTAAATGTAATTTATAATTTATAAATGTTATTAAAAAATAATATAATAATATATATATAGGAGATGATAAAATAAAATTAGAATTAAAATTTTATTAATGCCTCCCAATGAAAATTTATTGGTATAAAATATTTATTAGAAAAAAGAATATAATTTCAATTTGTTTATTAATCATATTAAAAATTTAAAAAATTTATGTTAACATATACAAACTTTTTGTTAATTGTCATTTATAAAGTGTTGAATTAGTTTTTTATCATGTATTGAGTGTGTATTATATTTTTTTAAGGATATTTTCAATCTCTTAGACTTATAAGCAATTAGATAATGTTTGGTGTTACTGAATTATTTTTTTAGCTTGGCTAAATATTGAATAAACAATCAAGATATCCTTAAATATAATAAATAGATAAACATGAATGTATATCTATATAATCATAATTATGAGTAAAATCATTAAAAAGATCATTTAATTTAATATATAATTTTAAAATAATGATAATACAATATAATAAAGACATTATAATTCTAATGTTTATTATTTTTTATTTTTTCATAATTAATTTAAATAAAATATCATTATTGTATTTCATAAATTATAAAAAATATGTATTAAGTATCAACCATCTGAAAATTAATGTAGCAGGATAATTAACACATGATAATAATATAATAATATCATAAAAAAATTTTAAAAATTAAATTATTTTTTCAGTGATAAGTTTATTAATATCACTTAATTAAATGGTGATAGCTTTTGTGTTATAAAATATTAAAATAATATTTTTATATCTTATTGTATCTTTTAATATTAAATAAGTTTAATTATATTATATTGTCATATTAGTTTCAATTTTTTGAGTTTTAAATCTTTAATTTGACATTATATTTTGAATATGATTGTTATAGAATATAAATTATTTACATAAAGTAGAACATTTGAGGTTGTGCCCTATATGATGAGGTCTTTGTCCAGGGTTGATAGTTCTTAGGTTTGAGATATTTCATTGGCAACCTTGTACATTGGGTATATACCTAATCTAATGTTGATCATTACTAATATTAGAAAGATTATCACTTTTTAATATAATACTAATCTTATAATAAAATGAATAATATGACACACTTAATATTAATGATTAATATTATGTGGTACCCTTAATTCTAGAATAGTAAAAATTTATTATTTATAAAAATGCTTTATTCTTGTTCAAGACTCTTTTTTATATTTGTATTGATAAAACTATTATCTAGGGTGATTGATATAATATGATTCTCTATATATTGTTGCATCTATAAATGTTGATAAGTCTAATATTTTTGCATATAATGCTCTATATAATATATTTGTTCTCAATTATTCACTGTCTCTAGTAAGTTTTGAATTTTTATAATTTTAAAGTTAAATTACTTAAAATATTAAAGATATCTAATATGTAATAACGCTGTGGCTTATAAGTGGCTAGTATTATATAATTGAATTATTTATTATTTATTATACTTTGTTAGTCTCTTATTCTTATAGCTATTCCTCAAGTTTTTTTCCTCTAAAATTCAAAATAAAATTTACTCAACTAAATGATGAAAATAATATATTTGATGTACTATTACAATTTAATGAAGTGTCCATCTCCATTGGATCTTAGTAAGCAAAAAGCTTAGTAAATTCTATGATAAATATTTATTTTAATATAATAAATTAGAAAAATATTTGAATAAAATTGAAAAAATAATTCTAATGTAAATGTTATAAAAAATTGTATAGTTGCAAATTTATTAGTAATATTTTTACATCTTGTACACAATCTTGGCTTGGTGTAGCTGAAATTCAATTTTATTAATGTTTATTAATCTCTTTGGGATATAATTAATAATTAATAAAAGAATGATAAGCTCGAATTATAGTTAATGTTAAGACTTTTACTAAAATTTAGATAATATTTTGGATTTGTATAATTTATTTTGAAGTATGTCCAAGTATCTTATCATAAGATTTGTAAGATAATTTTTTATGATATTGATATAAAATATTATTAAAATAAAAAATAATTAATGTTTAAAGAATTTAATAATTATAATCATATTTGTATATGTTATTATTGATATAAATAATAATAAAAGTAATTTTATTTTTATGTGAAAATTTATTTACTAAATTAAAGTTGATATAAAAAAATTTAATTTTTTGATAAATATTTCTTTCTTATGATGAGTGTATTATATATGATTTTTTAATAAATATTTTTAGATGATATAATATTTAAAATATAATTATTAATATTAATTTTGATAATGTTATAAAAAATAAAGTTGTCATAAATTTGTTTCTAAGAATAATTATAGAAAGTTTATTAAGTAAAATATTTCATGTTAGATTTGTTTTATCATATTATTAATTTAATAGTACAAATTGATTTAAAATCAATATCATCTTAATTGTAATTTATTTAATATTTTATAAAATTTATTTATCTTTCTAACTAGTTAAAATTTTGTATTGATTTTAAAAAATTCAATTATGTCTAATTTTGTTGAAATCTAATTTAGTTATTATTAAAATCTTATGTCGAGTCCAAAAATATTCTACCTGTTTTTATAAATTGTAATAATGATAAAATTATACCAACTTCATTTAATTTGGAGATATATTTTTTATTTTTAAAATGCTAAAATTTTTTTATAAAACGTAATAAAAGTGATGTTTCAATAATATATGAAAAAACTAATTTTCAATGAAATTTGTGTTGAAATGCATAAAAAAATTAAATAGAGCAAAAAATTATAATTATATAGAGGTGTCAAACGGGCAGGGCCGGGCCGGGCCGGCCTGTTTTTTTAGAGCACGATCGTGTTTCGTGCCGTGCCCTGCCCGGCTTGGCACAGTTTAAAAGAGCCGAGCCCGGCATGGCCCGAAGGCACGGTAGGCCGTGCCGGGCCTGCTCGGGGCAGAAATTTTTTTTTTTAAATTTTTAAATATATTTAAAATTTTAGATATTGTATAGTATTATATATTTATAATTTTAAAAATGTTAAAATTAAAAATTAATTAAAAAAACAAAGTTTAATTTTTTTTTTGTAATATCAAATTAGTTTAAATTTTATTATAATTATTAATTATATAATAAAGTTATTAATTTTTAAAAGAAAAATTAAAACAAAAAAAAAATAAATCAATACATTATGTTAGTAAAAATAAAAATTAAAAAAAAACATAAACAACACAAATGAAAAATTACCAATCATCCATTTGAAACCGAAGGTCCGAACAAAATAAATATCAGTTTCAACACAACGTACAAACAAAGCGTACAAATACAATCAATAAAAAAATATCGAAAATAAAAAACAGCAGATCATCATCAATCGTCAATCGGCATATCATGAGAATCATCTCCCGTAACATCAAGATCAGTATCATATGGATTATCATCATCGGCAATCAACTCCTTCGCCATCGTAGTGGTTGTGGATGCGACTGCAGTGCCTGTCCCAGTCCCAGCTTCAGCACGATCATGGATGCTAAACCTCGAATCCTCTCAATCCTTCAAACAAGTCAGGACTTCAACCATATCTGGACGTAATCTCAATCTCCTATCCGAAATCACGTTCACTGTAACAGAAAAAGCAGACTCCGATGCTACGCTCGACACCGGAGGAGTCAGTAGATCCCGTGCCATCCTAGATAGCACGGGAAAGGTGGACTCATATGATTTCCACCACTATAATAAATCAAGATTCTTAGTATCAGAATGTGATAGGATTGAGCGGTAATCGGTATCTAAGTACCGAGACAGCTCGCTCTTATGTGATGGTCCACCTATACGTTTTTCCCTCGCTAGCTGAATGGAAAAATCGTCATCTCCGAATAAGATATCAATGTCCGTAATCACAGTCTCACTACTAACACCACAATACCTAGTATCGTAGTATGTGAACATGTCAGTCAACTTCTCGTGAATGAATCCTTCAGGTGGGTCTTCCAGTTTCATGCACGAGGAAATATAAGTCAGAGTGTTTTCTACTCCTTCCACCTTAATCCTAGGGTCCATGCATGCAGCGAGGCAATAAAGAGATGGAACGGTGGACCAGTACTTCAAGTACTTGGTTTCCATCTCTGCAACCATATGGTTAAGCATCGGGTCAGCTCGATATTTCCTAAACATGCTACTAATGTTGCATATGCAACGGAGTACAATGCATGTGGTGGGCGTATAAACCGACGAACACATGTTCATCGTGTCATAAAATATCTTCAGGAATTTTATTTATGAAATTCCTGAAGCCCAGTTAGTATTGTCAATAATAAGTTCGTCACTCTTACTATTGATATAATCAGATATCACGTGTTTGTATCCAACACATGATTCTAACATCAGGTACGTGTAATTCTAACGATGTCTCATATCCGATTAAAATTTCTTCTTCTTAAGATTTGCAGACAAACAGAGACTACCAAACTCTTGTTGTCTGCGTTATCGAATAGTGACACTAAAAATTTTATTTTAAATTTTATATTCCCTAAAGATTTTCATCATACACTCAAAAATGGCCGGGCCATCATGAGGACGAAGAATCTCAGAGAATCCTAAAATTTTTTTATTGATTGTTCAGTTAGAATCTACATAGTGGCTCGTGAGACATGCATAAGAAGATTCACCGTGACTTGTTCATATATCGGACATCACGTACACCATTCAACTATATGTCATAAATTCCTTAATTATTTTTTATTTTTCTAACTTATATATCTTTAGTATGTCATTCATAGATGTGAACCTAGGAATCCTACAATAGGGAGGCTAAAAATATGTCTGCATGATACGCACTATCCTTGGATCTTCCGAAAATCTGATCGGAAGACCCATCAATGTGATAAGCTTGACCATGCCGTCCCTACCCAACTCGCTGGAGTATATGAAGGGAGTAAACTTTGAGACTGAACTCGATCCAGTCTCAAAAAATGCAGTGTCAAGTTGGGGTTGCCTAGGATCTAATGGTCCATGTTTTTTTGTGCATAATTCGGCATGTCTTTTTAGGTGCCCAGTTCCAAACGAACTCTTATATGTTAAAAGTCACATACAATATTTGCAATGTGTCATTTCTTGTTTCTCACCCCTAGTATTTTTTTGTGTTATTATTTTAAAATGAGTCGAAATTACAGAAGTCCTCCTAGTTTTTTTTTTTTAGAAGTTTGGGTTGAGACCACTGGAGAAACCAAAGTTTCAGCAGCCTCAGATATCTGTGTAATATTTTTATTTTCTAAATTTAAATATGTGTCAGTTGTATTTGTTATTTTTTATGATTTTTATTTTTCCTAATTTTGGTATAGAGAGAGAAACTAGAGAGAGAAAGTAAAAAAAATTGTAAAATAAATTACCCAGTAAAAGCAGTGAGGTCGGTCACGTGCACGGTGCACCGCAGTCAAGCTCTAATGTTCAAAACTTAAGTCGAGTTTCATGAAAATCCTAGTTGAATGCCAAAATCCTGAGGCCCGAGAGAGAGAAGCAAAGTTTTTGAGAAAGAAATAGAAAGATTTGAGAGAATTTATGTTTTTGAAAAACATAAATGTTAAAGGCAGGGAGGTAGAATTTATAGATTAAAGATATTAATTTTTTATAAAAAAAGATATTTTTTTTATTTTTTTGAATTTTTATTAATTATTTAAGGGGCAAAATTATGAGGACCGTTGGATTCTGCCCCCTAGCCGTTGGAGGCGAATCCAACGGCTGAAAATATATATATTTTTAGTATTTTTTATTTTTTTTTCTGTTGGGGACTTGGGTGAATAGGATAGGGGAGCTATTCTGGGTCGGTTAGGGGCAAAAGGCCTCGTGGAAGTGGGACCGAGGGTCGGGTCCAATCAGACCCGACCCGCGGTCTTTTTTGCGGGAGGGGCCGGGCGTGGGTCTTTGGCTGGGCAGCCTGTGCCATGTAGGCAGTAGGCTCGACCGCTCGAGTGAAACCGGCACGGGACGAACCCGTGCCGGAGTGCCGTGCCACGGGCCGAACCGTGCCGGGTCAGGCACAGCATGGCAGCACGGCTTGTGCCTAACCCAGGCACGGCACGGGCTCGGGCACTGTTTTTTAACGTGGCGGGCTGGCCCAGGCACGGCCAAACCGTGCCGTGCCTCCTGTCGGGCCCGGTCGGCCCGGCCCGGTTGACACCTCTATAATTACACAATTTATTTATTTGTATGAATCCAAAATTTAAGATGAAAAATATATAAAATATTTTAAATTTCATAGCTAATGGTATAAACTTATTATTTTGGTCAGATATTAAATATATATAAATAATTAAATAACTTACATAAATATTATTTAAATAAATATGCTAATGTATCTCGTGATTTTACATGCATTTGAAAATAATTCAATTTTCATATAATTAGCTAAGAGAAAGTGATAAGCTGATTTATCTAGTAATAGTATTTGTGACTTTTTAAAATATTTAGGTATTGATTATTAATCAAGTTTGTTGTTTGATGGATTCTAAAATTTTCATATTATGAAGTGATTGAAATCTCAAAAATTAAAATTATATTTGCTATCTAAAATGGCTTACACAGTGCATAAGTTCCTATTTACTATGAGATTTGATAGAAGTTAATATCTAAAATAATAAGTAATATACTAATTTTACTATTTAATATTACATTAAAGTTTTTTTTATTAATATGAATATTATTATTAATAAGATAATAACTCTTGCATCATATATGTTGATTTTTTTGGCAAATTTGAATGATAGAGAAGATGAAAACAAGAGACTTTAAACTTTAGAAATTGAATTACGTATTTGACATTTTTATATACATCACTGTTTTCTCGATTTGGCCTAAAAATGAACCTAAAAACCTTCCTGGATGGGCCTAAAAATGGACCCTGCCGGCTTGACTCTATTTTGTCTATTTACACTTTTATATACATCATTGTTTTCTTTATTAATGCTAACAATGTGGTGGTATCTTTGATGCACACACACACACACACTTAACCAATAGAGTTTTTGAACCACATTGCTACAACATATACCACGAAACAATATTTAGATAATTGCACACACTTCACGCTTATGTATGTTGCACTTTCACAATCCACACTCACTGCACGTGCACGCTCAACACATGTGCACCCCATACGGCACACACAATCACACATTTCACTTCACACACAACACTGCTCACATTTAATTATGTTTTTATGGTTATGTGTGCAGTCCTACTGCTGCCACACATGCAGTATGTGCATCACTGTACATGCAAGAAAACCCTATTTACACGTAGAGAGGCATCAAGTCTGAGTCACCATTTTACTAGGGGCCCCCGTTTCATTGTTCTTGTAAAGCAGTCTCATAGGCACACCTCCACTATGTATTTATTGGGTACACCTCTATGCATATCAAATTTTGCACGACACTACTATAAAATTAGGGTTTATAAAATTCTAATTGTTTAAAGAACATCCCACTTTGATTCCAAATAAAAAAAATAACAAACAACAAAACTATAATCTATAAAATAAGTCATAAATCATAATAATTCAACTATACATTTATGGTATTATTCTTATCACCATTGCCATCACTGTTAAGGGATATGCTTTTCACTCACTATTTCTCATACAAATGTGTTATACAAATTGCTAGAAATGTGTTCAAAAGAAAAATACAATAACTAATGAAAAAAAAAAATTTAAAAATTTGGAGAAAAGCTATACACATATTTTATAATCAAAATGATATTTTTTTAATGATAATACTTATTTGATTATGAGCGAAAGAGATCAAATGATATTCATTAGAAAATACTTGGAATGACATTATTTAGAGATAGTGTTAAAAATTTTTATCATTATTATTAAAATATATTTTCAATATAAATAGAGTTGATTATATAATTTTTTATTTCCTAAATAATATTATTTTTAAATGAATTTAATTTATGCATATATTATTTGATTATTTCAATCTAAATTATTAATAATTAGCTTATTTTATTATATATTTCATTGATTTGTTAAGCTATATATTTTTTAATGGAAATTTTGAAATCTTTTTACTTGTTCAAATCATATAAGTTATATCTTTGTAATTTTATTTTTGTAGGAGTGATATTTATATATTTTCTTACTCTTTCTGTTGAATTCAAAGTCAAAATAAAATTAATAGAATTCAGTTCATAAAATGTGTATCGAAGAGACTCTTATATATTTAAGACATTCAATATTTTAAATACTCATCTTAGGCAAATATTATGAACAAAGCAAATGGTCTCAAAAAAATTTGAAGGTAAGCTAAATAATTTTTTCAGAGTGTAGAATTTGAAATAACACTAATTGAGTAAGGACAAGATAAGGCATCCCGATCATAAAGTAGCTTGTAGTTAATATTGTATCTCATTAAAAAGTATTCACATATTTTTTAGAATATTCCTTATTTTAAATTTGTTTTTTATTATTTTATAAAATATCTGAAAGATAAAAAAATTACGATTTAGAATGAAATAAGTATTCACATAAATTAAGACTAATCATAAATAAAAAAAATAAAACATGTGAATTCATATTGCTTTCATCTTTATTATATCCTCATATGTTTGAGTATATTAGGTTGAATGACTTCTTATTCATACCTGTGTGACGAACATGATAAGAAATTTTTATATGATTTATTAACTAACATGTTTCATATTTCAGAATAGAAATATTTATCAGACTCAAAAAAAATTCGTAACTAAATTAATGATGAGTGACTAAGTTGTAAATATACAAAAAAATGGTCCAACATACTTTAATATTTAGTAGTAGATCATAACATAGAAGCGAAGATACATAATCCATCTTGTTTAGTTCTGAAGAGAATTTTTTCTAGTCTTTCAATCTTGAAATTAACTATTTGTAACATAAAAAAATTTAAAATTTAAAATTGGGTTACCTAAGAAAATAACTAACTGAAAATAGATTTACATGATAATCGAAAATAAATATAACATGATAAAAAATAGAGGTACAATATGAATATTATTATATTTAATAATTTTTTAAAATTTGTCATTAATTATCACTATATTCATAAAAAAATAAAAAATGAACATAGAATGATTTTAATAATGTGAGTATATTAACTCATATATTGATAATTTAGGAGTATGAAGTGAGAGTGCGAGGGACAAAATTAATAAAATATAAAAAATAAGAAAAAATCCTTTGTTGTCTTACAAATGTCACATTGAATGAACTTTCTAAGGATTATTATCTGACTTTGGTAGTTAATTTATCTTTTTCAGCATTTTGTAATGCTCTTGATTTAATCTCTAGAAATAACTTTTAATATATATTTCTGATCTGTCCATTCTTTTTACAACATATTTATTATAGAAATAATCTCATGTGTATTTATGTGGATGTCATACCACAACAACCCTAAATTGATACAAACAGTCAAAATGTAAATTTGCCCCTCAAAATATAATTAGGGTTTCTGTTAATTAATTTTAAAAAATAATAATATGCCCCCAAAACAAACTGAAACCATAACTTGGGTTCTGCCCAAAGCGAGTTTAGGAACCCTAATATTGGATTAGAAAAAAATTTGCCACCCCTAATTTTTCAATTGTGCACACCCGGGCATGCTCTTTCACCTCTCATGGCACATTGAAATCCCCAAGCTGCCCGCTGGAAAATACCAAACAGCACATTGCTCAACCATATCACATTGCCATAACTACTCAGTCTTGATATTGATATTACAACCCCTTCCTTCACAGCAGTGATGCAATGGGCGTTGATGCCTGTCGCATATAGTGGGCGTGCGAGTGAGTGTATGATGGCACACAATAACATGTGTGCCTCTTTTTTCTAATGCATGTGCATGCACTGCAGCACACACGCCCAAGTATACTGTGCTGGTAGAGTCCCCCTTCCCTCTTTCTAGGGTTTTTGTATCCTTACAAGTCATAGGGGTTGATTCCCTTAGGACTTTGACTTTGATACTATATTGAAATCTTAGCCAAAAAAAAAAAAAAAAAAAAGAAAACTAAATAAATCTAAGGCTATAATATGTGCATATGATGAGATCTTTATATATTGGATCATTCGGACTGGGGTATTCCATATGTTAGCTGCTCTCATCCATATTGTAATAAAATAAAATAAAAAATACAAATGAAAAAAATATAAACAAGATAGTAGACTATGATATTTTTATTTTTAATTTAATTCTCGTGTGATTTTCACATATTCATTCATTTTAATTTTTAAATTTATATTATGATTGTTTTACAAATAATTCAATATCATGAATTATAAAACACGAAACTAGTCTAATAATTAATATATTATATATTTTTTTCTTACAATATTTTTCTTTCATGCAAGACTCATAATGTCATTTTTATTAAATTAAAAATTTGGATGATCCTAAAATATATCAAAAACACGTGCCCATTATTCTCGTCTTTTGGTGCATAATAAATTTTCTTTGCCATTTTTATTACAGAAGCAGGCAGCAAAAAAGGATGTTTTTCAGTTGTTTGCGGAGAGCATGAGAGACCACAAAGATTTAGTGTCCCGCTGGGCTGTTTTGCAGGAGACACGTGTAGAATACTTTAGAGGGAAGGATTTTGTTAGTTTCCTGAAGAATCATTCCGAGCTTAAAGACATCTTGGAATCATACAGGAACTTAGATGCTGAGGATATTGCCAATACTTTATTGAAAAGGAACTTACTTCTGCGATGTGATCGTGTGGTAAAAACTGTTCGTCCTGGAAAGAAAAAGCTCTCTACGTGGCCTGCACATCTGGAGATCTTTCCTGTGAGCCCCTTATTTCCTTTTCTCTCTCTAGCATATCCCTTGTGGCTCATTCTTTTTTAAGTTGGTGGCGTTGCTCAAATTAATTTTGGGATTCTCTCTTTCATAGGATCAAGTGTTTTCGGAAAATGGTTCGTTTTTTGCATGGACGTTTGTTAAACGAAGGCCACTGTGGCAGACGCTCCTCTCATTTTTCTGGCCTGTGTTGACCCTAGCAATTTGCTTGTTCCCTGTATATCCACATTGGTGCAAGCTCTTTGTTCTTTATTCATGTGCAGGAGTTTTGCTGCTTTTTGTCTCTTTGCTTCTCTGTAAGTACGATGCACCCTGGTCTTCATGCTTTTGTTTCGTTCATGCCTCATAGATAGTAATTTTTCTTGATCTTACTCGATGCTTTTGTTGTGTTGTAATGGAGGTCATATTTATTGCACAGGGCCCCTTTGCCCCGGTACACTGTTTGTATAAGGTTAATATCTTGATAGTTTTATCTCTGAAAGTTAAAGAGACTGTGTGTGATGAGTTTTTAATTCGAGACTTATTGTCATTTGATGAAGATACTTGTCATCGTATTAAGGCACGCCTTTCAATATGTGTATGCAACACAAGTACCTTCTATGTGGTTAGTCATTTCATTATTATTTACGTCCAAATATATTTAATTTTGAATTTCTTGTCAAATATGGTGTATTAGTCTTAATTCTACTTCTATTGTGTTACAATTCTTAATAAATTTCTTTAGTCCTTGGAGATAATTGTTATTGTACTAAGATATGATTTTCAATATATACATGCAACACAAACACTTTCTTTGTGATTAGTCACTTTATTATTATTCTCGCCCATATATATTTAACTTTGAATTTCTTGTGAAATATGATGTATTAGTATTAATGTTCTTCTATTGTGTCGTAATGCTTAACAAATTTCTTCATATCACCTCTATGTTGCAAATTTCTGCTGTTTGTGTTAGAAAAAGATTAGTGAGAAACTCTTCTATCCTGATAATTGCAGATTGATGGACTTGAAAAATAGAATAAGTTAAATATTAAAAACAAAAGTGGCAAAATATGGTGCCCATCATAAGTTTTTTTAAAATTGTTTGATATATATATATTTTTTTTGATTTTTCTAATATTCATATTTTCTTTAGTCTGCACTTCCTATGGATGTAAGTTGCTGATGTTGTCTTGCAATGCCATTTTTCTTGTATGTTTGCCAATCAAACATGCATATTTTGTCATTTTTTTCTATTGCAATGGTTTGCCTCCAATACACAAATTAAACCATTGCAATCTATATTTTTCAACCTTTATCTCTTGTTTACTTTTATTTTTTTACAAGGTTTGATAATGATTTTATACTCTCTAGAGTTCATGAGTCTCTAGAGTTCATTTTTTGTATTGAGTTGGGGATTAGTCGTTCATCTCTTCTAAGAATAAAGGTGATGATAATTCCTTTCTAGATTAGGCTCTAATCTTGGATAGGCTTTGATTGATGGAGATTCCTGATCACTTTTCCGACTCTTGTGTTGCAAGTTTAGACATTGAGAGGCACTAATGATGTATCTTAGGGTATAATGAAAATTTGGATTTGAATAGAGTTGTGTTAGAGTTGATTGGTCTAGCTTATGGTTTATGGGGCAAGTTTACCCGAGTTTCTACAATTCATGGTTTGTTTTGATATTTTTTTCAAGGTGATGTCCATGACTATATGTGGAATGATCATTATTACTTAGTGAAAATCAAATAATAATTCCTATGTCTATTTGTCATTCTGAATGATAAATTGGGTTTTGAATTAGTGAAGACTTGGTTGTCTGACAATGGATTTGTCAATTTATGGTAATGTGAGAGGAAAAATAATATAAGATCGATTCTCATCTTTTAGTATTATTGTGGCAACCAATTAAGGTTTGTATTTTTAATGTTTTTGCTCCTTATGTCATATGCAAGAAGTTTTGAGATTTGATAGTTAATTTGTTTTTTTTTTTTTTTAGTATTTTTAACTTCTTTTGAAATGTTTTCTCAATTATTTAGGTGTAATCTTTTTATTTGTATGGATGAGATTGATTTTATATAGAATTTTCTTGGTTATTTGATTATTTTTAAGAGTTTTCGTCGATACAAACAGATCTTGTAGCAATTAGTAGGCAGAAATATTAGTTTGGTGATATCTTCTATCTTTATACTCTTAAAAATAAACATTCTATTCTTAATATTTGAATACTAGTGAGTGATAATTCCTTTCTTGAGCAGAAATTCATCATAGTGTGATCCAATCCTCAACTTATGACAATAGTAGACAAAGTGATTCATATTCTGCCATTCATGCAACAATAGTAGATTCTCCAATTTCATATGGTGGAGATATAGAGGAAAATGTGGTTTTAGAGGTTATGTAACATGTTCCTATTGCATAAAGAGAGGACATGCTGATGATATATGATAGAGTTTACATTTCAAGTTATGAAGAATATTATTTTAGAATATAGAGACCATAGAGGAAGCCACTTAATATACTCAAGTGTCCTCATATATACTATTTACTGATATTATTATGCACTTTGGAGATGAGTATGTCGAACTTTTATTATAGATCCTACAATGTTCTTGGGGGGTTATATTATAGAATTTACTTCCATATTCCTTACACTAGATTCATGGGGAGTGATATTTATTTGTATTAGATTCTAGAGTATTTGATGTTTTAATTATCATTGTTTTTGTTGTTTAGACCAATGATTATGGTAACATTAATGTTTTTGGTCTTGTTACTTCATTATGTGTTATTTATATTTTAAAGTTTCTTTTGAATCTTCTGTTAATTGCTAAGTAATTAAATTATAATATTATTTTTTTTTATTTTGATATTTATTTGTATGATTGACAATTTTTGATAATTATTTTCTTAAAAATTGAGATTGATGAATTATATTTATATTTTTTATTTTTTGGAAAATATTTTATTTTATTGGCAGCCATCATATATTGCATATAATTTTACTTCATTCTCAATATGATTTTTTTGGCTAACCAAGTTAACATTTAGAGCTAAGCATAAAGAAGTTTCTAATATTTATTATGAGTTATGTCAATTAAAAGAGTATTCTAAAATTCTTTTGTTTGATATATTGGGAAATAATTATCAAGACTTATCGCCTGGGTGGCTACACATTTCTTGGAAGTTTTTCAAGTTGAGGTTGTAACTATTAAGAGAGTGATAGCTAGAGAAGTTTTTTAAATTTTTATTTAAACTTGATCCACCATATTTTTGTGGCAGATTAGCTCGTTGGGACAGAAGTCCCAATGGTAGACATGGGCCATGTTGATATGATTTGGGATGGCCTGAGATGACCCGATACGATAGGCACTAGTCTACTTGGAATTGTGTCGGTCATGCCGTGTCGGGTTGGGTAGACTAGCAGTCGTGCTGTGCTTGACATGGCCTTACATGTCCTACTGGGCCACCCAAAATGTTTGACACTTGTAACATGAGTTTTACGTTATAACTTTTGAAAGATCACAAGCCAATTCATCTAATATAAGAATATTTTTAGCTCATCTTTTATAGGATCCCTTGGATGACTAGTAGTAATGTCGTAATAAAAAATTATAAAATAAAAAAATTAATTAATCACTAACAAATTAAAAAATAAAATAAAGTGGTATTCGTAGTGTCTAATATTTGGATTAGTGATGATGATGAAATATTAATGTATTATTTTTTATTTTAATGATTCTAATTGGAAACTAAATAAAATATTATTAGGATTTTATGAGATTTTTTTTTCTCGTGATAGCTATGTATTTATGAGTGTTTGTCGATGATTTTTATGAAATAAAATATATAAAATAAAATATTTAATATAATATTTAATACCTCAAATTATAGTCTGAAAGTTAATATTTTTGTGAGAACCATTAGAAATGGTGTCTCATTTGCGATTTTTTAAGTTAGTGGTACGTGTTTAGAGGTGTCAAATGGGCCGGGCCGGGCCGGGCCGAACTAGACCATTTTTAGTGGTCCAATCAGACCACCATGCCTTGCCAGGCAACTGATGGCTTGAGAACTTCCCGCCCAGCTTATACCCGGTTTGGGTTGGGTCTTGCCTGGACTTGCTAGGTGGTACTCTGATTTTTTCAGTTAAATTTTTTTAAAAAAAAAAACCAACTGAGTTACCGGGCCGGTTTATCGTGCTGTCGGGCCAAACACACAGGCTGTGCCTAGCTCGGCAAGAGGCACGGCTTGTGCCGGCCCGACTTGCGGCATGGTTCCAAATCATGCCGGACCGTGTCCGGGTTTCCCAGCCCTTTTGACACCTCTATATGTGTTACAAAATATATCTATTTGTACAAACCTATGTTGCATGGATACGCCTAGGAACTGCCGTGTCGCCGTGTCCGACCCGTGTCGCCGTGTCCACGTGTCCGACACGTGGACACGGCGACACGGGTCGGACACGGGTCGGATACGTGTCAGAGACATATCCGACATGTTGTTCGGAAACAGTCGTCGTTAACAATAGACGCGTCGTTTACCTACAGACGCGTCATTTACCAACTGACGCGTTTTTACTATTCTAACGCATCGGAAATACACTATATATTAACTATTACTCCTACATCTCCAACAAATTGAGGAACACACCGCTGACAGTGAGTTGCTGACAAGCCGATTGCGAGAAATAGTTGTCAATTGTCATTGCGTCAAACGAGGAGTGGAGGAGCACACCGCCGAGGTGCTAACAATACCTAATGTAACCTAATTCTATAAAGGGAATGGGGGATTTTAGAATTTATATCGGGAGGGGGGAGAGTTTGAAAATCAAAACTGTAAAGGGAGGGTAGTGGGGGGTGTTAGAGGGTTTAATTTTTTTTTACATTATTTTAAAATACAGAATTTTAAATTATTTTAAAATACATAATATTTATAATTAATAATTTTTATTTTTAATTTTATTTTTTTTATCATGACGTATCCTAGTCGTATCCGTATCCTAGTTTTTTAGAATTTGCCGTGTCCCTGTATCCTGCCGTGTCGTATCTCCGTGTCCGTATCCGTGTCCGTGCAACATAGGTACAAACTAATTTAAATATTATTTTTTTCTCATTAGAATAAATACGTAATATATCAGAATATCTTTTAAATTATAAGATATTTGCATATTATGTAAGTTATTAAGTAAAAAAAAAAACAAAGGTGTCAAACACGCAGTGCTGTGTTGACATGGTAGTGCCACTGTACCGTGCTAGACGCGGTGGTTCGGTCCAACAGTCCTGCATGGCATGGGGGCACGACCGAGTGCATGGCCGTGCTGGACCATGTTGAACACATAAGGTGCAAACCAAAGAAACATGTTGCTTGAAAATGCAATGGATGGCCGGCTTACGTTGTCGGCTAACTACATTCGGCTATGTGGCTAATTCTTTTAAAATAATTAGACCGCCCCGTCACGGAGAGGTCTAATTTTTTAGACCGTCTCATCAATGGCACGAGATCGGGGTCTAATTGTTAATCTGACCGCATGGGTGATTGCCCGTGGCGATCGATGGACCCCCATCGTGCGGTCACCCCGGCCTGTTTATCGTGCCACCTAGCAAGGCACATGTGTCGTGCCTAGCCCGGAATGAGGCACGGCTCATTCCGGCCCAGCACGGCATGAACCGTGCCATGCTGGGCTAGGTTCTATGCCTTATCAATAGAACCTAGCCCAGCACAAGGCATGGTTCTAGACCGTGCCAGGCCAGGAACTGCTGAACTGGGTTGGGCCGTGGGCCATTCCCGGGCTTCCCTTCCCCATTGACATCTCTAAAAAATATTCATTACATTTTTTGAGAACAAACCAAATTATGTTGGATATGTTAGATATACTGTTCTACACTGTTTTTGGTGTACTTTCTTGATGAAGAAGCTATATTTTGAAATATTTTATTTATCTTTGTGCAGTGAGGGCAATGGTGTTTGCTGCTTTATTTATCATTCTGGGAAAGCGTGTTTGGTTTTTCCCAAGCATCCTTGCTGAAGAAGCTACCTTGCGAGAATTGTTTCGTTTCTGCCCCAAGAACGATGAGGAGGAGCGACCCAGGTGGACTACAAGGCTTTTCTATGCTGTAGTGGCGATTCTGGTCGTTCTATTGCTGAGGCACCATGCCCCCGACGAAGCTGCTAGAGCAAGGTTAGTCCTGATTTTTGCTGCATTTTATATTGATTGGCTTGAATTTAGTTTGCTTTTTTGCTAGGACAAACCAGCTTTTTAATACATAACATAGGGGGAACTAGTGCCCAAATAGATGGACCTCAGGATTAGAAGGATTATCCAAGAGAGTGAGCTCTCTGTCACATCATCAAGAGAGCGAGCTTTCTATGCAGAGTCTGAGAAAGTTCTAGAAACATGGAGAAATTTTTATATCCAATTAAAGTGTGAAAAGTTCTAGAAAATTAAATTGTCTAGAATCTTCCAAGGCTCTAGAGAATTGCAAATTGTCTTGAACCTTCCAAGGTTCTAGACACATGCATTGATATGTATAAACGAGGAGGCGTCCTCGTTTATAAATTGGTAAATTGTAATTTTTCTTTCTTTGAGTTATAATTTTTTTTTTCTAGTGTTTTCTTAGGTTATCTTTATGTCTAATTATTAATAGAAGTCAAGTATAACTAGAGGTGTCAAACGGGCCGGCCCAGCACGGCACGACCCGTTTTTCACGTGCCCCGCCGTGCTACCGTGCCGTGCCGTGCCCGGCACGGCATGGTATTTTAAAGCCGGGCACGGCACGGCCAGTGGGCACGGCGAGGCCGTGCCGTGCCGTGCCCGGCCCGCTCGGGCACGGTTGGCTTGGACCTGGTCTTCTGGACCGGCTCAACAGGGGTCCGGGTCCCGGGAGCCAACAGGCAACAGCCAAGCACGGGCACGGCCCGTGCTTGGCACTTGGCACTTTGACTTGGCAGATTATAAAAAAATTTTTTTTTTTTTAATTTTTTTATTATGTTTCTGTTTATCTTTATTTAAGTTTATGTAATAAATAAAAAATAAAATTTTTTGTAAAAAATATTACATTTAAAATTAAATGTAAGTATGTAAAAAAAAAATTAGAAAATTTATTTTTTTTTTCAATTAAGTTTAGCATATTTTAATATTATAATGTATTAATTAAATATTAAGATTTAAAGTTAATAAATTTTAAAATAATATTTAAATCTTAAATTAATAAATAAATACATTAAGTTAGTAAAAATTTTAATTAAAAAAAATTTAAACTACGCAAATAAAAATTACCATTCATGCTTTTGAAACCAAGACTCCGAAAAAAAAAGTATAAGTTTCAACTTCAACACAACGTATAATACAAAGTACAAACAAAGCGTATAAATAAAAAAAAAAAATATCGAAAAAAAAGAGCAGATGAGCATCAATCGTCAAGCGGCATATAATGAGAATCATCAGCCGCAACATCAAGATCAGTATCATATGGGTCATCATTATCGGCAATCAGCTCCTCCGCCATCGTAGTGGATGTGGATGCGACTGCAGTATCTGTCATAGTCCCAGCTTCAGCACGATCACTGATGCTAAATCTCGATTCCTCCCAATCCTTCAAACATGCCAAAGCCTCAACCATATCTGGACGTAATCTCGATCTCCTATCCGAAATCACGTTCACTGCAACAGAAAAAGCAGACTCCGATGCTATGCTCGACACCGGAGGAGTCAGTAGATCCCGTGCCATCCTAGATAGCACGGGATAGGCGGACTCATATGATTTCCACCACTGTAATAAATCAAGATTCTTATTGTCAGAAGGTGATAGGATTGAGCAGTAATCGGTATCTAAGTACCGAGACAGCTCGCTCCTATGTGAAGGTCCACCCCTACGTTTCCCCCTCGCTAGGTTAATGGAATAAGCGTCATCTCCGAACAAGGTATCAGAGTCCGTACTCACAGTCTCAACACCACCACCATCATACCTAGTATCGTAGTATGTGAACAGGTCTGTCAACTTCTCGTAAATGAACCCTTGAGGTGGCTCTTCCAGGTTCATGCACGAGGAAATGAAAGTCAGGGTGTTTTCAACCCCTTCCACCTTAGTCCTAGGGTCCATGCATGCTGCGAGGCAATAAAGAGATGGAATGGTGGACCAGTACTTCAGGTACTTGGTCTCCATCTCTGCAACCATATGGCTGAGCGTCGGGTCCGCTCGATACATCCTAAACATGCTACTAATGTTGCATATGCAACGGAGTGCAATGCAAGTGGTGGGCGTATAAACCGACGAACACATGTTCGTCGTGTCATAAAATATCTTCAGGAATTTCATAAATGAAATTCCTGAATCCCAGTCAGTGTCGTCAACAATAAGTTCGCCACTCTTACTATTGACGTAGTCGGATATCACGTGTTCGTATCCAACACATGATTCTAACATCAGGTACGTGTAATTCCAACGATGTCTCACATCAGATTGGAATTTCTTCTTCTTAAGATTCGCAGACAAACAGAGATTACCAAACTCTTGTAGTCTGCGAGGAGTGCGAATATACTTGAGTGCATTGCGTATATTTTCCAACGCGGGGGAACACACCTTCATACCCGCTTGAACTATCAGGTTAATAATATGACACATGCATCTGACATGAAATATCTCTCCTAAAGGTGCATCTCTAATATTCCTAACAAACATATTGATCGCTACTCCATTATTCGCAGCATTATCGAAAGTGACACTAAAAATTTTATTTTGAATTTTATATTCCCTAAATATTTTCATCATACACTCAAAAATGGCCGGGCCATCATGAGGATGAAGAATCTCAGTGAATCCTAATATTTTTTTATTTATTGTCCAGTTTGAATCGATATAATGACTCGTGATACATGTATAAGAAGAATCATCGTGAGATGTCCATATATCGGACGTCACGGAGACCACTCCACTAAATGCCAAAAATTCCTTAATTATTTTTTGTTTTTCTAACTTATATATCTTTAGTATGTCACTCCTAGATGTGGACCTAGGAATCCTACGATAGGATGGCTGAAAATAAGTCTGCATGATGCGCACTATCCTCGGATCTTCCGAAAATCTGATCGGAAGACCCATCAATGTGATGAGCCTGGCCATGCCGTCCCTACCCAACTCGCTGGAGTATACGAAGGGAGTAAACTTTGAGACTGAACTCGATCCAGTCTCAAAAAATGTAGTGCCAAGTTGGGTTTGCCTAGGATCTAACGGTCCATGTTTTTTGGAGCATATTTCAGCATGTCTCTTTAGGTGCCCAGTCCCACATGTACTCTTGCATGTTAAAAGTCGCATACAATATTTACACTGTGCCATTTCATGTTCCTCACCCCTAACATCTAATTGTGTTATTATTTTAAAATGTGTCCAAACTACAGAAGTCCTCCTAGTTTTTTGTTTTTTAGAACTTTGGGCTGAGATGACAGGAGAAACCAAAGTTTCAAGAGTCACAGACATTTGTGTAACACTAACATTTTCATTTTCCAAATTTAAATTTGTGTTAGGTGAATTTGTCATTTTTTATTTTTCGTACTTTTTTCTAGAGAGAGAAGCTTTAGAGAGAGAAAATAAAAAAAAGTAAATTATATTACCCGGTAAAAGCAATGAGGTCACTCACGTGCAAGATGCACCGCAGGAAGCTTTGATGTTCAAAACTCAAGTTGAGTTTCACGAAAATCCAAGCCGAAATCAAAAACACTAGGGCCGAGAGAGAGAAGCACGGTTTATGTGAGAGAGAGAAAATATAGAGAGGATTTATGTTTTTGAAAAACATAAATTTTATAGGGAGGGGGGTAGATTTTATAGGCTAAATAAAGTTTTTTTTTTAAAAAAAATTATTTTTTTATTATTTTTTTGAATTTTTTTATTATATTTAAGGGGCAGAATCACGAGGACCGTCGGATTCTGCCTCCTAGCCGTTGGAGTCGAATCCAAGGGCTGAAAATCGCTCAAAGTTTGAAAATTTTTTTTTTCCCGTTAGATATTTCGATTTTCTCGGTTTTCGGCAGAAAAGACCGCGGGTCGGGTCTGTTTGGACCCGACCCGCGGTCTTTTTACCTGGGGGGGCCCTGATGGGTCGAGTCACGACTCAGTGAGTCGCGACTCACGCCACGGCACGCGTGGCACGCCGCCAGTGCCACGCGTGCCTGCGGGACCGGCACGGGATGGACCCTTGCCGGCGTGCCGTGCCTGGCCAGGCACGGCACGGCTCGTGCCATGCACGACACGAAACGTGCCTTGCTTCGCCCGGGCACGGCCGAACCGTGCCGTGCCTCGTGCGGGCCGGGCCGGCCCGGCCCGTTTGACACCTCTAAGTATAACTTGTAAGGCAAGATAGATATCGACTTAGCAATATCCGAGGAATGAGTTGTTTAAATGATGAGCGAAAGCTTAGCATAAATAATAATAAGTTTTAATGTGGAGGTAGTTTTCGATGAAGTTTGAGGAATGAATCTTAACCCTATCGCTTTGGGTAATAAAAAGAAAGACAAGTGTGATTCTATCATAATTTTAGATGGTAAGGTGATTAGTTTAGAGATTGCTATGATAAACATTAAGGAGGAAATAAATTTAATGGAGCAAAGTATGGAGAAAGTTGTGCAAGATCTCTAAGTGTAGATCCAAGATCTTCATGAGGGAATGTAAAGCTTGATAATCTCGATAATATCATATGAGGAGTACTTGAGGGTCCTAAACATGCTAATTAGCTCGAAGTCAAGGGTGAAATTATTGATTAAGATTGAACAAGAACTAATGTAATAGAAATAATTTATAAGGGAACATTGTCAACTCGGCTGATAATCACCTAAAAAAGTCAAATGGGTCATACCATGCTGGCACACCTTATTTTTTGGTGGCACAGTTGGGCCATAGTGTCGTGCCGGGCACGACACGACTTGATTATTGTTGGCCAGCCTCGGCAGGGTCGGACCAACATGAGTCTTGGTACAATTGGGCTGGGCCGTGCTTGGCCATGGTGTGTTCAGAGGTTGCCAGCCTGGTAGACCAGTCACCATTTTATGATTTTAAATATTTTTTTGTAATTTTAAAAATTTAAGTTATCCAATATGAATTACGATATCATTTCACATAAATCATAAAAAATAAAATTATTAACATAAATTTTAATAATGAAAAATAAAAAAAAATAATCATCTAATTTAACAAAAAATAAAATAATACAATATAATAATTATTATTCATAATCAAACAAGCTCAATCCTATTGTTAATTGGTGTTAGTATGCAAATGATCATCATCATTAAGCATTTGATGGTATCACTAGATGTGGGCTTAACATTCTTAAAGTCTCATGTGTTATTATCTGCCAACAACTTCTCCGCTCTTGTTTCAGGTTGATCTTGAATTTCTAACCTCGAATTTTATTAATTCTTCATGCATGTCAGTGTTTCAATGATATTTGGTCGTAATCTCAATTTCTTATTCGAAATGATATTGTTTGTAATTAAAAATGCAGACTTTGATGCTACGCTCGACACTAGATGAGTCAGTAGATATGATGTCATCTTAAACATTATAGGATACGTGGATTTATGATTTTCATAATTATAAAATATCAAGATTTTTGTTATTGTTATGTAATATGACTGAGTAGTAATCGATATATAAGTATCAATACAGCTTACTTTTGTTTAATGGTCCATCCCATCATTTTTTCTTTGCTAATTAAATGGAGAAGTTATCATCTTCAAATATGGTGTCCATGTTTGTACTAGAAGCCTGAATATAACTATTATCATACCTAGTGTCAGAGTATATAAATAACTCATTTAATTTTTTTATGAATGAACCATTCAATTTGGTATTACTGGTTTATATACGCGAATATGTATATTAAAATATTGTCTATCTTTTTAATCTTAATATTAGGATTTATATAAGCAGCTAGACAATAAAGAAATTGAATAGTGGAGCAATATTTTAAGTAATTAGTTTTTATCTTAACAGTCATGTCACTAAATATAGGGTCATTTCTAAATATTTTAAATGTGCCTTTAATATTGCATATGCACTTGGGTGTAATACAAGTGGTGAGAGTATAAACATATAAACACATGTTAATCTTGTCATAAAAAATCTTCAATAATTTTATAAATAAAATTTTTATTACTTGTTTTTTATTGTTAATAATAAGTTTGTCAATCTTACTATTGATGTAGTCGAATATTATATTTTGTATTCAATATATTACTTTAATATCATGTAAGTATGATTCTAACGGTGTCTCATATTCGTTTGAAATTTCTTTTTATTTAAATTTGCAGAGAAATATAGATTACTAAACTCATTTTCTCTGTTAGGTGTTCGAAGATATTTTAGTAAGTTATTATATTTTTTTTAATGCGAGATAAATCATATTTATTTTTGATTGTATTATCATGTTAATAATGTGACACATACATTTAGCATAAAAAATTTCATTTAATGGCTAATCTCTAATGATATTAACATACATATTAATGACTACTTTATTATTAGATATATTATTAAATGTGATACTAAATATCTTATTTTAAATATTAAAATCTCTAAGGATTTTCATAATGTACTCATATATGACAGAGTCATCATAAAGATAGAAAATTTTTAAAAATCCTAATTTTTTTTATTAAGTGCTCATTTAAAATTTACATAGTGGGCATTGAAACATTCAAACGATGCATCGTTGTGACTAGTTCCTATATTGGATGTCACAGATATTACGATATTATATTGATTAAATTTATTAGTTATTATTTATTTTTTTTAATTTATATTATTTTAGTATCTCGTTCATACATGTGGACTTAGAAATTCTATGATATATAGGTTGAAAATAGCTCTGTATGATATTGATTACTTTAGGATTCTTCGAAAATTTAATTGAAAGATCAATTGTTGTGATCAATTTGGTCATGTCTTCTCTTCCTAACTTATTATGGTATATAAATGGATCAAAAAAAAAAGTTATACTAGATTCGGTCTCAAAGGGGGTATCCATGTGTGCATTGGTCATACCACACGAACGCCCTTAGCCAATCATATGGTGGACTAATTAAAAAAACTCTCCACGTGTCCTAGGCGGGGCGGGGTGGGGGGTTTTTTTTTAAATATATTTTTAACCAATTGGGTTTGTCGAGCATGGGCCAATTGGATCGAGCCTGCTTTCTAGTCCTAGCTCTTAGGTCACAGTACTTTTATCAGTGGATCATGCCAACGGGCAAGGCACCTTGGTCGTGCCTGGTCTGGCACGGGGCACAACACATCTTGATCCAGCATGGCATAAGCCGTGCCTCAAGCCGGCATGTCATGGGTCACTGGATCTTGTCGTGTCGGGGCGAGGTGGGAATTCTGGATCTTGTCGTGTCGGGGCGAGGTGGGAATTCTGGATCTTGTTGTGTCAGACTGTGTTCGAGCCGTCTAATTTACTTGTCACCTCTATAACCATTTATGAGACACTGAGAGTGAAGGTACCAAAGTCACACACATTCATGAGACAATGAGTCAACAAAGATATACATTGCTACTCTTTATCTTATTGATACTTCAACGCTATGATGGCATAAAAGATTTATAAGATAGAAAGGAAGACATCCATAATAGATACTTGGGACGACTTCAATAATTATATCAAGAAACAATTTTTTCTGGAAGATTTGATATGTATAACACATAAAAAGATGAAATATCTCAAATACACAGGGCCAATTCATGATTATGTTATGATGTTTTTTTCTCTAATGTTTGATGTTTCTAATAGGAGTGAAGAAAAACTACTCTTCAATTTTACAAATAAAATAAGGGCTGAGGGAATGGGGTTTCTAAGGCTTAGTAACTATCATGATAATAGCAGATTCACTTATAATTTTTGAAATGATAACTCATCTCAAGTCAAGTTATCATTCAAGGGTAGTTATGCTAAATGTGGGGGAGATAATGTGTCCAAGAATTATAATGCTAGAGAAGGATCAAGTGTGATCTCTACTATCAAATAGTATATGGGTCAAGACAAACATAGATTTCAAGTTAATAATTAATTATTTTTTATGCAATGATCACATTGGGCTTGTGAATATCCCAAGAGAAAGATTCTCAATGCTATAATTGAGAGTTATATTGAGCAAGAAGATGATGATGCACATGAGATTCGTGCAGTTTTGAATGTCCTTAAAATCAAGCTAGCCAAGAAGCAATATCAAAGTTAAGGACTTATATACGTGGAGGCCAAGGTAAATGTGATGCTAACCAAAGTTATGGTGTACATTGATGTGACACACATAACTTTGTCTCAGAGGAGAAGGAAAGTAGACTCAAGCTTCAGACATTTATGATAATATATTAGCTCAAGGTAGTTAACTTTGTTGCCAAGTTCTCACAATGTATAGCTCGTGAGATAATGATGAAGATTGGGTCATAAGAAGGTATTGTTGATTTCACAATAGCAACAATATATGATATTTAAGATAATAATCAAGATGATTTTCTTATGTTAGGTAAATGATGTGTCCTTATATGATCTATAACTGTTTTAGAAAAGGAGATATCATGTATGATTCTCACAATCATCAAAGATAAAATTTAGATCAATATAATATTTTCTATGTAATTAAAGAGTGGATTGAAAAAGAATGAGATGACATACTTGGCAGCTCTTAAAGAAATCCTATAGGATATTTTATGTCCTTGGAAGTCAAGGTATTGGGTGAGTTCAAAGACTTAATATCATTGGAGTTTCCCAAAAAGTTCTCATCGAGAATAGAAAAAGATTACAAAATTGAGTTGGAGCCAGGAATTAAACCTCTTATCATGGTGCCTTGTAGGATGACACCTCCAAAATTAGAGGAATTAAGAAGGAAACTAAAGGAGCTCTGGAGTTGTTAGATATTAGATTCATTTAACAATTCAAGGTCTCATAATATATATTAATCCTATTTCAAAAAATGCTTGACGAGTCTCTACTAATATTTATTGACTATCGGGTGCTTAACAAAGTGATAAAGAATAAATATCTTATTTCTATTATTATTAATCTATTTGATCAACGTGATATAGCAAGATACTTCACTAAGTTTGACTTGCTATTGGTGTACTATCAAGCGAGAATAATTGAAGGCGATGAATTGAAAACAATGTGAATTACAAGATATGACTCTTTTTAGTTCTTGATAATGTCCTTTGATCTTACTAATACATCTGTTATATTTTTTTTAAGATGAGTTTGTGATAGTATATCTAGATGTTGTCATCTATAACAACACATTAAAAGAACATGTTGATTATTTGAGAAAGATATTTCAGCTATTATGGTAGAATGAATTATATGTGAAAAGAGAGAAATATTCTTTTGCACTAGATAGAGGTGTCAAATGGGACGGGCCAGCCTGGCCTGATTTTTTCGGGCCCACCTGAGTTGGAGTGCCGTTCTAGGCAAGGCACGCTATATTACCGTGCCTGGCATGGTATGGTTCTGTGGAGGTCAAACCCATCGGGGATCAGCTTGTCGTGACCATGCTGGTGCGTGGTCGTGCTTTCCGTGCCTGGCACGACACTACGGGCCGATCCCTCGGCTCGGCATGCCACGATCGGTGCATAGGGTGAGCCTGGCACGGGCTTGGGCCTGCCCGACCCGTTTGACACCTCTAGCACTAGAAGATGTAGGATTCCTAGGATATCACATTAAAATGGAAAACTCATCATAGATGAGAATAAGACCAAGGCAATCTAGGAATGAGAATCCTCAATTAAGGTCTTTCCCAGATCTAATTTAATATTATTGTCAATTCATTAAGGAATATTTAACTTGAGCGGCTCTATTGACAGATAATCTTAAGAAGAGTAATACATGTATATGGGATGAGAAATATCTACAAGTCTTTGATAACTTGAAGAAAATTATAATGGAGGAGATAGTATTGTCGCTTACCGACCATAGTTAGGTATTTAAAATTCTATTAATGTCTCTAACTTTGCTATTAGAGGGATTTTTATGTCGAAAAGATATCCATATCCTGTAGCTTTTAAAAGTTACAATCTCAATGATATGGAAAAGTGATACATGACCTAAGAGAAAAAGATGACAACAATAATTTATTACTTGTGGACATGATATTATGTACTGGGATCACATTTTATAGTAAAGATGGATAACATTACTATTAGTTATTTTCAGACTCTGAAGAAACTAAATACCAATCAAGGTAGAGCTGTTAATCTGGCTGTGCTGTGCTAGCACAATCTATTTTTAGGTTTCCCTGTCAGGCTATCGTGCCTTGTTGACCACGACTTGGTAAGGAAGTCATGTTGTGCTAGGCATGGCAAGATTGACCCAAATTCAGGCAAAATTGGGATGGGCCGTGCCGTGAGCCATGTTATGGTGGGTTTTGATTAAATATGTAAATTACAATGCAAAAATATAAAAAAAATGCAATTGTATCTTACTTTTGATAATTGTATGAAATGAACAAAATATCAATCATGACATTATCCAAATAAAAAAATGATGAACAAAAATAATAATAGTACAAACAAAA
Organism: Sapria himalayana; assembly: GCA_029783825.1. NCBI lineage: Eukaryota > Viridiplantae > Streptophyta > Magnoliopsida > Malpighiales > Rafflesiaceae > Sapria > Sapria himalayana. The sequence goes on from JAREIK010002830.1 coordinate 738,746, forward strand.
TCAACAAAAAAAAAAGTCATCATCCTAATTTAAATAAAATATAATTATCAATCCCAGTGCTAATTGGTATATGTATGCAAATCATCATATCTTCTAACCGTTTGATAGTATCACTGGTAGTTGTCTCAACATCCTTCAAGTCCCACGAGTTATCATCTACTATTAATTCTTGTACTTTTGTTTTAGTACTTTTTTGGTCGTGCTTGTGTCGAGCTGTGCCCGCTCCACCTGACCTTTTGACACCTATCTTGATCTTCTATCTGAAATGCTAATGATTGCAACATAAAAAGTAGATTTTGATGCTATACTCGATATTAGATGAGTTAATAGATCATGTATCATCTTAAATAGTACTGGATAGGTAGACTTATGGTTTTTAATATTATAAAATCTCAAGGTTCTTATTATTGTTATGTGATAGGATTAGATATTTAATCGATATTTAAGTATTGAGATATTTTGTTAATATTTGATGGGTCACCACATCATTTTTATTTCGCTAACTGAATGAAAAAATTATTATTCCTGAATACTGTGTTCATGCCCATATTCGGTGTTTAGCTATAACTATTATCATTCATAGTATCGTGGTATATAAATAACTCAGTCAATTATTTATGAATAAACCTTTCAGATTGGTATTTATGTTTTATGTATATCAAACTATTTTATATCTCTTTTATCTTAACTTTATGATTCGTGTAGGTAGCTAGGAAATAGAGATATGAAATGGTTGACCAGTATTTTAAGTATTTGGTTTAAATCTCAATTAACATGATACTAAATATAAAGTCATCTCTAAATTTGCTAAACATGTTATTATTACTTCATATGTACTTGAGTGCAATGCAAGTGAGAGTGTACATAGACAAATATATGTTCATCATGTCATAAAAAATTTTCCGGAATTTTATAAAATAAAATTTTGTATCACTGTCAATATCTTCAAAAATAAGTTCATTATTTTTATTATTGATGTTTCGGATATTATATGTTCGTATCCAACATATGATTTTAATATCATGTAAGTATAATTTCATTGGTCTCTCATATTTATTTAAAATTTTTTTTTCTTTAGACATGTAGACAAACAGAAACAATCAAACTTCTATTGTCTGCTTATACTATTAGTTTAATAATATAATACATATATATAATATGAAAAATCTCACCTAATAGCCCATCTCTAATGGTCCTAACATATATATTAGAAAATATTATCATGTTATATATTAACAATATCATAAATAACTAATATTATAATAGATACATCCAAAAAATTTTATGATTTCTCTCTTAATGCTAGGCCAAACCAACCATGATACTAAATTATTCATTTTAGTATTTGATCTTCAATTATTAAAAATTTCTCTCTTAAATTTTAGTATTATTTCTTAAATGAAGATAATTGATATCACCCTAATATTTGATCTTCAATATATGTATGCAATATGAGAAGTTCTCATGTGATTATCCATTTTAGTATTATTCTCACACAAATACTTTTTATTTGAATTAGAATTAAGAATTAAAATTATTCGATATATTTGATTAAATAATTGATGTATTATTCTCATAAAATACCTTAAAATTAGAATTATAATGAGAATTAAGAAGTATTTTGTTTTCCCATTAATAGTTAAATTGATAGCCTAGTAGAATATATAGAAAAGAATATAAATTATTAAAAATTTATATAAAAATTATTTGATAAGTAAAAACAAAAATTATTTTTTTTTTGAATTTTGAAGAAAAAAATACAAAAATCGATTGAATTCGAATCGTTCGTTCTTTCAGATACCAGAAGCGAATGTCAAACATAATCGATGACGTTCTCGAGTGGTCTCCGAAGTTGGCGCTGTCGGGAATGATGGACAAGCAACACCACACAGTTCTCAACGCGACGGCCAACGGCACAGACTCAGCCGGAGCAGCTCCGGCAAATGGCAGTGGTGGAATAAACGTCTCAGAGCAGGACCCAGTGGAAGAAGACGAACCTGAGGAGCAAGATGATCATACATAAAGGTTTTTTGTGTGTTTTGTGCTCTTCTTCAGGCAGGGCAGGAGCAGTCAGGAGGATTGTTAGCCAAATTGTCTTAGCTGTATCCATCCATATCTATTTTTTCAGCGGAAAGATAGCAGTCTAAAATCAACTTTGAAATAAGAGAAATTGTATTATGCTACTAGTTGATCTTGGCTTGGTAACTGTGTCGATGTCTGCGCATGTGTGTGCTGTGCTGTGCTGCGCCGCGCGCGCGTGCCGTGCAGTGCTGTGCGTGCGTGCGTGCTGTGCGGGTGTGTGCTTTGCTTGCGTGTCCTGTTTGCATGGGTGTCCTGTTTGCATGCGTGTGTATCTAGTCTATGTGTGTGCGTGTGTGCGTGTTTGTCATTACAATGAGTCGCATGTTAAAACTCAGCATTTGATGAGTAAATTACAAATCTTCCCATGAAATCGTGTGTAAATTGCAAAACTACCCATCTGGTACTTTTTACATGATCAGGAATAACTAGTAATTGTTATTGTAGTTGTGAAATTTCTATGGGCGTGTTTGTCATTACAATGGGATTTAAATTTGATCCAAGTCCAGAGAACCATATTCTGCCAAAATCATCGATATGCGACTCAAACAGTCAAGCTCAGGATCTATTTAGTAAATTGCAAATATACCCTCGAGGTAACTTGTAACATAGACAGTAATTTTCATTTTTGTAAAAATTGTTAGTAAATTACAAATCTGCCCCTACCAGTACAAAAATGTTCATGGAAATTAAAAAATGACTACCGTTTTAGTAATTTTGACAAAATCGGGAATATATAGCAAAATTTTTTTTAGTCATGGCCATCAGCGTTACTATTTTACTATGGGCCAGTGTCCAAATTTTTTTTAGTCATGACTGATTTTTTTGCAAATAACAAATAAATAAATAAAGTATTATTTCTGTGAACATAAAAAATAAAACTCTAAAGTTATAATTGGAATCAAACTTATTATTTTTCTGCATTTTCATCGTATGTGTGTTGTGCGTGTTGGGAACTTATATAGCACATTACAAATCTGCCCTTGGAACGTGTTGCCTAATACTTGAGCATCAGAATGACAACAGAGGGGTAGTTTCGTAATTTTCACAAAATCAGGAACATCTGGCATTTTTTAATTTTTACTCAGGTGATGATGTAACTAACATACAAATAAGGCTTATCATTTTACTGTGGGAAAATTCATGTTTTAGGCCTCCAGTCACATAATATATACAAAAACTAAAAAGGCGTACTTTTTTTAAAAAACTAAAATTAAAAAAAAAACCACCAAAACGTAAAATAATTAATTTTCAATCCAATGGGTACATTTTAAAATATTGTTAAAAAATAAGCCCCTTTTTCATACATAATTTCTGAATTGTGATCCAAAACTAAACTTTAACATAACTTGTGCCATGCCTCAAATTACCAAAACACCCTTAGATGACCCCGCATCCTCAGCTACGTTGGTGAAACAAGAATTAAAAAAAAAAAAAACTTTTTCTGAAAAGAAAACATAAAATTATTACTGCCTTAAAAGTAGAGATGTAATGTAACCCTTAATTAAAACAAGTTCCATCATTCCCCATTAACTGTTTCTACATCAAACTAAGACCATATTTCCAACTATTCTTAATCACCCCACCCACCCCCACGCTACCTCCTATATCTTCCTCCTACATCATTCTTAAAGAACAAAAAAACAAAAAACAAAACAAAAACAAAACAAAAAGAACAATAAAAGAAAAAAAAAAAACAATAAAATAAAGATGGAAAAAAAGGGGAGAGAGCGGATGAATCATAGCCTCGGAACCATTCACCGATACCATTTGTACACTCGGACTCACCCAACACACGGTAAAGCACGGCTGCTAAGAATGATGAGCAGCATCCCGACTCTTTCTCGGGACTGAGCCGAGGCACGGCTGATGATCAACTTGGACCACTTCCTCCCCCCGGGGGGTACACATGATAAGATGAGCTTTCGAGGCGGCTAAGGCTTGCGTAGCATCGATCCATGGTGTCGTGCTCGTGTTGGAATGCTTCCTGCGTTGGCTCGGACGAATGCCACATCTCGGCAGAGTCGGAGTGGAAGTGCTCGGACCCCGTTGAGCTTCCAGACCGGGACGAGGCTTCCGCACCCGAACAGCTCACCTTCCCTACCACCATGCACTTGGAAGAATCCTTTGCCTCATTTTTCTTCGCGAATCTCCCTCCCGTTCCTCTTGCCCTTCTCATTGCATGTTGGTGCCGTGACTCATGCAGATAAGGCTGCAGAATTATGCACGTCATGAGTTCCATCCCCGAGATATCTGCCTGTGTGATTCGTCAAGCTGTTGGGGCGAGGGCCTTGCCTACTCCTAAGGTTCCAACTCTGGTCGGGTTCAGGGCCAGCCCTAACCCTACCCGAATTGGGTTCGGGTTGAAACTCTTCAATCTCTGCCCTAACCCAACCAGGAAAGTCCTCAACCCAAACCCAACCCAAATTGGGTCATGTTGGATCGAGTTGAATTGAAATGCATCATTTATTCATTTATAGCCCGAACCCAACCAAGAAAATCCTCAACCCAGACCCATACCGAACCAGGAAAATCCTCAACCCAAACCCCATCCCAACCCAAACCCCATCCCAACCCAAACAAAAGCAGGAAAATCCTCAACCTATCCCCAACCCAAATTGGGCCAGGTTGGATCGGGTTGAGTCAAATTGCATCATTTATTCATTCATAGCCCGAACCCAACCAGGAAAATACTTGACCCAAACCCAACTCAAATTGGACCAGGCTGGATCAGGTCAAGTCGATTTGCATCAGTTATTCATTTATAGCCCGAACCCAACCAGGAAAATCCTCAACCCAGACCCAGACCCAAACCCAAACCCAACCAGGATCAGGCTGAGTTCAAATTGTATCGACAAAAAAGTGCTGCCTTCAAATGCTTCAAATTTCTATGCATATAAACTAGTCTGCTAGTTTAACTCGGGCAGATTGGGTCGGGTTACATGGGTTGGCCCGACGAGTTGCAGCCCTACATGCTCCAACCCGAATCTCATAGGAGGGGCGAAAAGGTAATAAAAAAATCATTATGATTCTCTACTCTCTCTCTCTCTCTATCTGAAATAAATATAAAATTTAAGGAGAATTGTTTTTGCGTAACCAAAAAAATATTTATATTTTTGGAGCATAATATATTTTTGTATGTTTATAAAAATCATATTTTTTTTTTGTAGATGCAATAAAGAGGACGTGGCATAGAAGTTACCTTGCGAACTTTTACCAGCCTTTTCTCCACTTCAGCTTTTGCACGTGCCTGCCTTCGCCTAAGAATTCCCTGGTATTGTTTGGCGTTCACGTAGACAGGCTCCTGGGCCATCTCAAGCGGCAGGGGCATTCTGGCAGGAGCCATTCCAATGATGGGAGGATACCCCTGGCCATTTTGAACGCAATTACGAAAAAACCAGTGGTGCAAATTCCCAATATCTTTATCCCTTGACTACTGCTCGTGTGAAAATACATGCCTACCTATCTCCGATACACCCCGGCTTTTTTAGGGGTAAAATCGTCAACATACCAACATGTTGATGATATATAAATTGTTGTTTCCCGAATATTTTTCTTTCATATTTATCTTTTATATTATACTTTTGTGACATGATACAAATTAATAAATCAATCATATTTTATGATTCAGAATATCACACATTAAAAATGATATTTATAAGATAAATATGTAAAAAAATCAGCAGGAGCAAAATTAAAAGGAGAGAAAATTAAAAAATATTTATACATTATATTAATAAAACGCAAAATAAGAAATGAACATGTCACACTTAATTTCAATAAAAAAAAATTAGAATGACGGATTGAGAGGAAACATAGAAATATTTATAAAAATATATATATTATTATTTATTTTATATTATTGAATATATTAGATTAAATAAATTCCATGTCAATTATATTTACAACATAATTTAATGTGTATTTTATAATTTTTTCCAAGTATTCTCAATAAATTTAAATAATTTTTATATTTTTATCGATACTTTATTATATTTATGATATATCCGTAAAATTTAAAATATTATATATTTGTACTTGTCAATAATAATGATATGGTAATCAAAATGACAAAAAAAAAAAAAATCAAATATTAGTTATTTTAAGTACCTAAGCATTGGATATATCTGATAAAATTAAAATTAAATAGACCAAATAAAAAATTATATTAAAAATTACTTATGATACACATACCAAATACAGTAAAGAAAATTTTTTATAGAATAATTATAAGATCAATTATATTATATGGAAGCAGATATTAGGCAGCCAAGAAATAACATTCAAAAAAAAAAAAAAAAATAAATTATTATTTGAAAAAATAAATATGTTTTAAAAATAAAATTATTTGAAAAAAAATTAAAATAATTCCTATAAATAAGCAGAACATTTGTGTATATATAATAAATTATAATTTAACAACTTAAATATTGAGAGTGAAAATGATTCTTAAAAAATTTAATTAGAAAACAAGATTCATACCGCCGATCCAGAGTAATTAAAATAAAATTTAATAAATAATAACGAAAAAGAAAAAATGATTCGAAATTTAAATATATCACTATTTGAATGTGATATATATATACAAAAATTAAAAATTAACGTATAATGCTTTTTTTTTTATTTTTTTGTTTTTTTTTAATTTGTTTTTTATTTATTTATTTTTTTTATATTAACGTATAGTGCTATTATCAAAGATTTTAAATTAAATCAAATTTACATATAATGTATGGATTTTATATTCTTCTCAATGCTCATTTATATTTTATATATATCATATCAATCATTAGATATCAATACAATTTATTTTTTATTTTTGTATAAACAACAACTTTTTTAGAAATTATTAAGTATTATTATTTGAATAACTTATATTAGAATTATTTTTATCAATTAAAAATATTTCTAATAATGATTTTAAAATTATGAAAAAATTATAAGATTAATGATGTTTTATAATTTAGAATTATAGACTAGCACATGAGATAATATGAATAAGCCAATAATAAAATATCAAGTAATTAATTTGTAAAAAAAAAAATTATAAGAGTAAACTTAAAATAAGAAAATTATGAAATCTCATATTTATTTTTAAATATATTCATGACTTATAAGTAATTATTTTTTCTAACATGCGTCATATATCTTGTCTCTTAGCATTTCTAAATTCCACACTTATAAATTATATCTACTCATATATGTGTTACCCATCAATTTTATTATAATATACATAAATAAAATATATTTATTATAATTTTATTAGGTAATCAAGTTGGATATGAAAAAAAGAAAATTTATGTAATAATTAGAATTTTTAAATATATTTTTAGAACCTTAAACATTTCTTCCTCCTATTGCATATTTTAAAAATTATAATATTATTGTGAGGAATAATTTTTGAAAAAAAAAAATAATACTTCGTAAACACACATGTATAATTACGTAGGAATATTGTGATAATTTCTATTATGAGGGGAGTGTCAAAATATTAAGAAAATCAGACTGGTAAGTGAAGCATGAAAGTTACTGATTCACAATTCACTAGTTGGGGAAATGGTCAGACCACCATCAAACCCATATTTAACTGATGGCATCATAAATATATTTTATATAATATTAAAATTTTAAAAATTATACACATACACATATATGAAAATTTAAATAAATGCAAATATATAGTACATAAATTTTATGGACATCTAATAAATATCAATAAAACATAAACAAAAATATGAAAATTATAAAAAATTCATGAAAATACTTGAAAAAATATTAAAAAAAATCTAAAATAGATAAAACACATATTCAATTAATTTATAATTTTAATTGACATAGAATTTATTTAATTTTATGCATTTAATAATGAAAAACATATATGATATATATATATATATATATATATATATATATATATATATATAATATTTTAATATTTAATTATCAAATAAATAATATAAAAAATTTTCTTTGAAATATTATAATGATACTTTCTAAATTTTAGTAATTAATTAAATAAGATATAAATAAATAATCATGATTAATTAATTTATTAAAATATTATTTTTTTAAGAATATAATTTAAGAATGCGAAGTAATTGAGATTATTTTATAGCCCCAATATCATGAGTTTGAATCTAATCGGTCATCATAAGGTCATACGACACTATAGGTTAGTTCACATTATAAAAATATTATTATAAAGTCGCCATATATACTAATAAGTACATAACTTAGTGAATAAAGATAATGAGGTTCCTCAAAAGAAAAAATCACTTAAGGTCAAACAATACTATAAGCCATGATCAGTTAGACATACACTTCCTGCTCATATAAAAAAATGAGTCGGCCAAAAAAAATCAAATGAACTCACAGTTAATTCTTTTGATCTTGATCTTATGATCGCTCTCACAATCAAAAGTGTTGTACTTTGCCTAATCTCACAAATATTTTTTGTACAAAACTTTTCTCTTTTTTACTTATTTTATTGTTTCTTTTGACAATACAAAAATTCTCTGATCTCCTTTTGAGACATTACCTTACCTAAGATGACATGTCATGTTAGAAGATATAGATATTATTCACTCTAATAGAATTTGAGAACTAGGCATGCAATCTACAAAATGATCCATTATTAATAGTATGTAAGTATCATTGTGAAAACAAGTCTAGACTGAAATATAAATAGCCTTAAAGAATTAATTGTGCCAAGGAGATTCACTCAGATATTCAATGTGAACAACACTTTCTCTCTGATAGTCAAGAGACCTCTATACAAATATTTATTTTTCTAATAGTATCTCACAGCTAAGAGATAGACCTAATAGATATAAAGAATATATTTCTTTATGATAATATTGAGGGTGATGCATATATAAAGTAATCATATGAGTTTAGAACAACACAATTTGCATTTAACGAAAGACAATATATTCTGATCATTGAGAATATAATTTATAAGATTTTCACAAATAATAAACTTGTTTGGGTTATACAGATGCATTAAGAACTTACTGTATTTTCAAAGAAACTCTAATTGCAAGAGATTTTGCTTATTATATGAGTATATGAGATTTTGATCACAAAAAGTGATGAGTTGAAAATCATAACTCAAGAAATATTTTTAATTATAATTTTAGATAAAAAATTTAATGACTAAAATATTTTCTCAAAATATAAAAAATAATTTCAAAAGAGATATTATTATGTTAATACTATAATAGGAGTTAAAATTTTGGATTGTACATCAACAAATAATATTGTTGAATCATATACTAATTTTACTCATAGTTATTAAATCGAGAATCGAATCGAGAATCGGAATGCTTGATTAGTAAATCAAGAATTGATAATCAAATCAAATTGTGAATTAATTTTTTTGTAACTTTTTTCCACGTTAATTAATTCTTATACACTGTAGTTGGCAAATTTTTTTAGGGTATTTTAATTTTAATATTTGACTTTTTTGGTATTTTATTATTTTTCCACGTTGAATTGGTAATACCAATGATTAAAGTTACTTTTTTCTGTGTTAATTAATTCCTACAGTTGACAATTTTTTTTTAATATTTTTATTTTTATTTTTGTACCTTTTGTAGGATCTTGACCCCTTGAGAATCAGTATTAATTGATTCATGTGAATTAATTCATGATTCAGCAATTCAATCTTTGATTCATGCATATTTTCAATTCTTTTAGAGATTCAGATCGTTTACCCCATGAATCATGGATCGAATCATTAACCAATTATTAATCGTACAATTTTGATAACAGTAATTTTACTTCTAATACAACTTATACAATTGAATCTTTTAGAAAAATCATAAAAAATATTAAGAATCTAATTATTACCCAACTAGATATAACATACAAATTAATATAATTAATTATTTCTAAGATTCTCCTCGACATGTTCATCTGGATGCAACTCTCCGCATACAGAGATAGGTGAAAAAATCTCAAGGAATAAAGATCAAATATAACAATCACGAACATTTATAATTAGTCAAATATTTATATTTGAGCTGCTTACCTTTTACTAACTTACACCAAAAAAAGATCTATGACCAAATTTTATAATTTTATTGGAGACTATCTTATCTCCTATAAAAGTTATTGGCATAAAGTTTTTCAAAATAAAATACAAAGATATAGTTTAAGATAATTGCTTGTGATAGGCAATGTTAACCCAAAATTATTCTCCCATAATATCACATCAACTCTTCTAAATATATAATCATTTGAGTGATTGAGGTGGAACTAGAAGAAAAGAACTAAATTTATGCAAATAGAAAACAAGCAACCAATCACACAACATCACTAATTAACATCACCACAAAACAACAACATGCAACATTTGAACACTAAACATCCAAGCGCAAAGGGTTAAATAGACTAGCAATATTAATTACCATAATGCTCAATCTTACATACCATAGGATGCCCATATGCCATCATCATTCCCCCATAAAATGGATCTTGATATGCATTTGTCGCACATGCCTGCAAAATAGAATTTTTTAAACACCATTTTTTGTAGAATTCAAACTAATTAAAATCAAGTTCGAAAACACAATGAATCTCAAAAGAACTCCAAAAATAAATATATTTGGATGAGAATAGTGACCAGACGCCTAATCTCTTAAAAAGACCTAGTATTACATGTATATATTAGAGAGTATACATTGATCCAAAAAAAATACCCATTTGTCAAGGGGCAGTGACTATAGGGTTGTAAACTAATCAGACACAATCTTTCTGACTTTCAGACACAAGACTGCCAAGATATTAGCCTCTTCCAGGCTCCACACTAAATCAGGAGCCTTATACATTGAGGACGACTGTCTCCAAACTAACTAAATTGAGTAAGCATCCATAAATATGTGCATTGATCTTTTTTCATTAGCACAAATCAAACTCTTTGACAGAAACCCTTTTTAGAGGTTTCAACTACAAGCCCATCGGCAAAGGCATGTGGGTTGAAAATTATAGATTCATCAGAAGCAGTCTCTCTGACTTTCAAATATAAGATTGCCAAGAAATTAACCTCCTAGACCTCACACTAAGTCAGGAGCCTTGTGGATTGAGGACGACCGTCTCCAAACTAACTTTAATTGAGTACGCATCAATAAATATGTGCATTTATCTATTTTCATTAACACAGTTCAACCTCTTGGGAAAAAACACTCTGCAGAGGTTTCAACTACATGCCCTTCATCAAAGGACAGTGGGCCTCGGGTTATAGACTCATCAGATATAGTTCCTCCGACTTTAGAATATAAGACTGTCAAAATATTAACCTCTTCTAAATCATAGGCTAAATCATGAGCCTTGTGTGTTAAGGATGACTATACCTCCAAATTAGCTTAAATTGAGTACACATTCATAAATACATGCATTTGCATTGACCTTTTCTCATTAGCATGGATCGAACTCTTCCGCAGAAACTCTCTACAGAGATTTCAACTACATACCCTTCATTAAAAGGGCAGAGGGACTTGAGTTAAGATTATCAAGATATTAGGTTCTCTCAGTCTCTCCACTAAATCATGAGCCTTGTGCATCAAGGACAATAACCTTCAAACTAACTTAACTTGAATACACATCTATAAATATGTGCATTGATCTTTTTTAATTAGCACGGATCAAACTCTTAAGCAGAAACCCTCTGCAGAGGTTTCAACTACATGGAACTTACTAATAAGAGTTGAAGTGCTTACAATAGAATGACCAACAACTTCAAGTTGTGGTGGCTGCGATAAGCCCTCCTCATGTATGGCTGTCATGCTTGAAGATACCCGCTGCATGGTTTGTTGTTCATGACCAATATTTGGAACTGAAATTAGGAGAAAAAATCAATTCAATGAGCAGTACATTAGTTTCTTTCTAACTTCAAACTGAACTCAAAAAAAAAAAAAAAATACAGAAAACCTCGTCTAATCCAAAAGTAACCAACAAAACTAGCCATATGTTAAACTTTTTACAAGCCCACGGACCCTAGTAACCAACACAACTAGCCATCTAACAGTTTTGACTCATCCGATCTTGTCCTAAACACTCTTATCATCTACCCCAAACACAAACTCAAAATCAATCCTTTTCCCAAATTAATGCTTCATAAAAAGCATTGAAAAATGAATGTGTTAGGCAATGGACCACCCACTATGTAACAATTGAAAAAAAAGTTAAGTATCCCTTGACAAGATAGTGTCATCAATTTCAAAAGTAAATACCACACTTAGATTTTTTTTTTACTTATATCGAGATACATAATAATATATTCATATAAAAAAATTTATAAGAATCTATAAAATAATTAATTATATTAATGATATATGTTATATATGGTTCAATGAGTTTTAGATAGTTACATTTTTCTATAATTATTGTAATATAAAATTTATTTTTTTATCTGTTTCCTTAACCCTCTGTTTTATTTCTCTATTTTATTTACCAGTGTAGTTACTAATATGTTGACAAATTAAATACGTGATATTAGAATAATAACGGAGATCTCGTTGTCCGATCAGTGGGCCGGTGAAATTTTTGGAGCTTGACTCAGCCTACTATGAAGATCTGACTCGTATCTATTTTATGTAGAACCCTAATTATTATATGTGTATGTGTGTGTGTGCATGTGCGTGTGCGTGTTATATCCGTAATCAGAAAGTAAGCTGCACTAGTGGAATAGTTACGTCATATTAAACGACTAGTGAAAAACATTAAACTCAATATTTATTATAGTGATGTTATCTTCTTGTTCCTTGTAATATTGTGTTATCTTTTGCATAATCCATTTATGTTACGTTTAACATAATCACTATATATACATAGATAAAAAATTCTAACAATTATCTAATATGTCAACTAATCAATCATATAAGACTATAACAAAAATAAAATCAAAATCACTTGTCAAAAAAAAAAAAAATTCAAATCTATGTGTAGTTGAGAATCAACAAAATGGTCAAAATGAGTATCATTAGGTTAATTCTCAATAGATCATCTCAGAAAAAAAAAAGATATTATCAATGTAAACTAACAATAAAAAAAACCCTCTTAACTTCTATGAAAAAAAATAAAAATAATCAAAAACATATCTATGAATGGCAAAACATATAATTGCTTGAGAGATTCTACGAATCCAGACTCTTAGTGATTATTTCAGCACATATAAGATTTTCAAAGAATAGAAAACACAAAAATCTACTTCACTTTTACCTATTCTTCAAGATCATCATGAATGGAGGTGTTCCACACATCTAATTATTGTCTCTCTTGTAAGAGTCGTGTTGTATTTCTTTCCTTCACAAGTAATCGCTCATTTATTATTATGTTTTATTCTTATTTTCTGAATATTGTTATAGTCAATATTCAGCACCTGCCACCTGATGACTTGAACATAATGGCCACATGTCACATGACAACCTGAACACAATGGCCACATGCCACAGCCCACATAAGTCCAAGGGCCATGGCATTAGCACTTGGGATGTGGACCAGCCACTAGCCAAAAGCTTAGATACTTTGGTTAGGGTCTCACAAAGGGCATAACTATTTGAGATGCAAAACATACTAAAATACAAAAGCTTTTTTGAGCCTTAAATACAAGACACTAGTAAGACATTTTTTTTGCATACTCTACCTAACATATATAAAATATATATATTCTATAAAATATTATTTATAATTTTTATATATTAATACAATATTATTAATTAAAATAGATTAAATATACAAATAAAATATAATTAATATTTCTCATTAATACAAATATTTAAAATTTCAAATAAAATAATTAAATTTTAATAATTTAAATTTCAAATAAAATACAATATAATTAGGGATGAGAGAAATGGAAGAGAGAGAAAAAAGAAAAAATTTAAAAACTATCTTTTCACCAATTAAAAACCCAAAACACAATCGCATATATATAATTTGGAATAAGTCACATATCTGGTTCTTCCAAAAAATGTAACAAATAAAAAAAAATAAACAAACAAAAAATAAGGATATACACGAGCCTAAGTCTCAACAAGACTGATATTGAGTATTTAATTTTATAAAAAATAATAAAAATACAAAAAAAAATAAATTAATTCTTTAAATAAAAAAGTACAACTATGATGTGTAAAATAACAATTAAGTTTGCTAGATATATCATTCCTTCATAAATAATTATTTTACATAATCTTTAAATATTTGTATACATCAAATAAAATGTATCCCGATTAATACATCAAATGAAATTATAGGTGTCTAACAAGTTGGGCTCGTGCCGCGGGCCAGGCTTGACCAACCCTTGGCATGATAGATGTGTCAAACGAGCCGGCCCAATTTTTTTCAGGTCCAACCAGGCTAGCATGTCGTGCGTGGCACAGCAAGCTTTTTTGGAGGACAGGCGCAGCACGAGCCCGTGGCCCAAAATTTGCCCGATTTAGGCAAGGTCGGGTTGGCTTATATGGGTCGAGTCAATTAAATTTTTAAAAAATTAGTATTTCGGCAAAAATACCACCGTCGCCCGACGAGCATTCCGAACATTGCAGATCAAGGGAAAAATGTATTAATAAATAATAATTATTTTTTTTGAATTTTTTTTTATTTTAAAAAGTTTATCTATATTTTTTTGATGAAAAATAATTTATATAAATTATATCTAACTAACTCATAATTTATTTTGTAATTAATATTTATATAAAAATAAACAAATAAATAATTAAAATGAATATTTTAAATTATAATGAAAATAATAATATTGAGATTTATTATTTATTATTTAGGGTATACTGGTTTAATTTAAATTAGATTTGTCTCACTGATAATTTAATTTGTAATTAATATTTCTATAAAAATAAAATGATAAATAATTAAAATAAAAATTAAAAATTAGATTGAATACAAATTTAAATGATATTTATGATTTATGATTAATGTATACTAGTTTAAATATTTAAGTATTTTGAGGTTTTGTCGTTTAGGAGTTTAGTGATTTATGTTTTTAGGAACTTAGTGATTTATAGGTATTATTTTAACAATAAAATAACAAAAAAAAATTGTAATTTTTTCTCATTTTAATAGGTTATAACCTTTGAAAATATAATAATATTTAAAATTTTTGAAATGTAAATACAATCTTTAGTTATATTAATATTAATAATTATATATCATATAAATTCAATATAAACAATTTTATTGATAGATATATTAATAATGATCAAAAATTAAATAAATAAACTATTAATAATAAGATACAGATTAATTAATAAACTATTGATAGATATTATAATTATCCTTTATTATATAGGTTATATAGGTTTAATGCTTTAAGTATTTAGGGGATTTTGGGGTTTAGTAGTCTATAGATTTAAATGTTTAGATATTTAGTGATTTTTTAATTTTATTTAAATAATAAAATTATAAAAAAATTATTTTTTCTGATTTTTTATCATTTTTGAAGGTTATAACTTTTGAAAATATAATAATTTTTAAATTTTTTTTCAAAATAAAAATTAATATTTAGTTATAATAATCTTAATAATTATTAAACATTAAAATTCAATATAAATAATTTTATTGATAGATATTATAATTATGATCAAAAAATCAATTAATAAACTATTATTAATAAGATTGATAGTAATTAAAATATAATTTAAAAACCTATTTACAATGATTCAAAATCAAAGTAACATATATTACTAAATAATAATTTTTTGTTATTTAATTTTTACTTCTTTTTATAAGCTTATATTTTTTTTGAATAAAAAATAAATTATTAAAATTATATATGTCTCACTCATTATTTATTTTGTAATTAACATTTATATAAAAAATAATTTAATAAATAATTAAAATGAATATTTAAAATTATAATGAATAGAAATTTAAATGAGATTTGTAATTTATTATATAAGGTATACCTATTTATTGGTTTGATTATTTAGGAGTTTTATTGTTTAGGAGTTTAGCAATTTATGTTTTTAGGCATATTGTGGTTTATAGTTTTTATTTACGCAATAAAAATTAAAAAAAATTTTTAGATTTTTTCTGATTTTGAAAGATTATAACCTTTGAAAATAAGATAATTTTTAAAATTTTTTGAAATGTGAATACCATCTATAATTATATTAATCATACTGAGTATATATCATATAAATTCAATATAAACAATTTTGATGATAGAAATTATAAATATTAATTAAAAATTAAATTAATAAGCTATTTATAAAATTATAAATTTTAATCAAAATATATTTACATGATGCAAAATAATTCAAAATCAAATCAAAATATAATACTAAATAATAATATTTTTTAATTTTTAATTTATATCAAATCAAAAAATATTACTAATTAATAATTTTTAATTTTTAAATTATTCCTTCTTTTTTATAAGCTTATATTTTTTTTATTAAAAATCAATTATTTAAATAATGTTTGTCTCGCTCGAAATTTATTTTGTAATTAATTTTTGTAAAAAATTAAACTATAAATAATTAAATTAAATATTTAAAATTATTATAAATAGTCATTAAAATGAGATTTATTATTCATTAAGTAGTATATAGATATTAAAAGATTTATGTATTTAGGGGTTTCGTAGTTTATGAGCTTACTGATTTAAGTAAGCAAACATTTAATGGTCTATAGGCTTTATTTAAAAAATTTCAAGGGTTATAACATTGAAAAAAATTATTTTAAAAAATAATAAAAATTTATTT
This sequence comes from Sapria himalayana, assembly GCA_029783825.1. Lineage (NCBI taxonomy): Eukaryota > Viridiplantae > Streptophyta > Magnoliopsida > Malpighiales > Rafflesiaceae > Sapria > Sapria himalayana. The sequence goes on from JAREIK010002830.1 coordinate 755,542, forward strand.
TTGTTATTTTTTCTCATTTTTTCAATGTTATAACCCTTGAAAATATAATAATTTTTAAATTTTTTTCAAGAGTGAATACAATATTTATTTATAATAATCATAATACTTATATATAATATAAATTTGATATAAACAATTTAAATAATTTTTAAATTATTACTAATTAATAATTTTTAATATAAGCTTATATATAATATAATTTTTATAAGCTTATATATAAAAATATAAGCTTATATATAAAAATTAAAATAATTTTTAAATTATTATTAATTAGTAATATAAATTAAAAATATTTATTTAAAAATATAAGCTTATATATAATATAAATGTAGTGTCGTGCCCACATGCGAGGCAGCTGTGCCGTGCCTTGCACGGCACGCAGGCTGAAAACCTTCAGCCTGGCACAGCACAACACATGCCGAGAGTGCACCCGGCACTAGCCGAGGCACAATATTGTAGTGGGCTGGGGTGGCCTGACCCATTTGACACATATATGGAATGATTCGTGTAATTCCATGCCAGCATGATCCATGCCTCGTGCCGAGCCAGGCACGGTCCATGTGTCTGGCTCGACGACATAGTAAACCGATTGAAGATCAAGCTTAGAGATATCAAACAAGCCAGTAGAGACGTCGAACAAGCCAAGCCGGGCAGGCGAGCCCAGTTTTAAGTGGCCCAACCAGGCCACTGGGCCGTGCTTGGCACGGTATAGCAACCATTCCATGCTTAGCTCGACATAATTTCTTAAAGTCAGGCCTGCCAGGTTAAGAAACCATGCTGGGTTGAGCCCGTGCAAGCCAGTTTTGGCTCGCACGGGCTAATTTTTTATTTTTAATAAATTTATTTTTTTTAGATTAGTATTTAATTTATGTTTATATGTTTTTTAGACTCTAAATTTTTTTTTATTATTTTTAGTAATTAGTTATTGTTAACTATAAATAAATAATTAAATTTTAAATTTTTATTTTATTAAATTTAATAAAACATTAAGTTTATTTATTATAATAAATATAAACAACAAAAATAATAAAATATATATCAGTATAAGTGTATGAATTAATAAAATATTAAACTTAAATATTAATAAAAATTTAAAATCAATACAAAATAAAAATTCATAAAAAAATTAATATTCAAGTTTTAAGCATGAAATGCATCAATCTACAAAAGCACAAACTCAAGAATCAAAGTAATATCATAAATAAAAATTAAACAAACACAAATATAATAGAAATAAGTAAATGAAAATCAAATAATAGACATAAGTATCGCAATCCGACAATAGTAAACCATCAACATTATTAATCGTCATATTATTCTCAATATCAATATCATATTGATAATCATCAACAATAACTCTTCGACTTTTGTTACAGTCTCAGTACGATCCTGGATGTCCAAACTCGAATCCTCTCAATCCTTCACGCATGTTAAAGTCTCAACAATATTTGAACATAATTTTAATTTTTAATCCGAAATCATATTTACTGCAACAGAAAAAGTATGTTATGCTTGATACCAGAGAAGTTAGTAGATCATGTATCATTAGATAGAATGGAAAATATAGACTCAAATAATTTTCACCACTATAATATATAAAGATTCTTAATATCAAAATATCAGAAAAATAAACAATAATCAATATCTAAGTATCGAAATAACTTGCACCTATTTAACGGTCCACCCCGACATTTTTCCATCGCTAACTGAATAGAAAAGTCATCATCTCCGAATATGATATACATGTATGTACTCAGAGTCTCACTACTATTATCACCATACCTAGTATCATAGTATGTAAAGAGCTCAGCCAACTTCTCGTGAATAAATCCTTCATGTGGGCCTTCCAGGTTCATATACAATAAAATATAAGTCAAAATATTCTTTATCCATTCCACCTTAACCTTAGGGTTCATGCAGTCAACCAGATAATAGAGAGATAAAATAGTGAATTAGCACTTTAAGTACTTGATTTACATCTCTACAACCATATCACTAAATATCAGGTCATCTCGATATTTGCTAAACATACTACTAATGTTACATATGCAATTGAGTACAATACAAGTCATAAGAATATAAACTGACTAACACATGTTTGTTGTGTTATAAAAATTCTTCAAGAATTTTATAAATAAAATTATTGTAGCCCAGTCTTTATCGTCAATAATAAGTTCGTTACGCTTACTATTAACATAGAAGGATATCACATGTACGTATCCAACACATGACTCCAACATTAGGTAAATATAATTTTAATTGTGTCTCACATCCGATTGAAATTTTTTCATAAGATTCATAGACAAACAGAGACTATCAAACTCATGTTACATGCAATACATGCAAATATGTTTTAGTAAGTTATATATGTTTTCTAAAATAGTGGTACACACCTTCATCCCAGCTTGTACAATCATATTAATCAGGTGACATATGCACCTAACCTAAAAAATCTTTCCTAATTGTTCATCTCTAATAATCCCAACTACTTTATTATTAGATGAATTATCGAATATGATACTATAAATTTTATTTTAAATTTTATTTTCTCTAAAAATTTTTATTATGCACTCAAAAATGATCAGGTCATCATGATGATTGTGAAAATCAGAGAATCTAAAATTTTTTTTATTTAGTGTCCATCTGGAATCTACCTAGTGGGTGATGAGACATGCATAAAATATATCATCGTGACTAATCCAAATAACGGACGTCACAGACACTACTCAACTATATTCACTAAATTTATTAATTATTATTTATTTTTCATTCCTATATGTGGACCTAGGAATCCTACGATATATAGGCTAAAAATATCCATGCATGATACTAACTATCCTTGAATCCTCAGAAAATCTAATTGAAAGACTCATCGTGATGATCAGTTTGGTTATGTCTTCCTAGAGGTGTCAACCGTGCCGGGCCGGCCCGGCCCGGCACGAGGCACGGGTTTATCCCGTGCCGGGAGCCCCGTGAGTCCGACCGCATGCTTCCCCTCCCGCAAAAAAAGACCGCGGGTCGGGTCTAATTCGACCCGACCCGCGGTCCCCGTTTCCCGAACCGCTCGGGCAGGTTTGCCCGAGCGGGCCAGGTGAGGCACGACACGGCCCGTCGTGCCTGCGGGCCGTGCAAGCCAGTTTTTTTAAACGTAGCACGATCGTGCTCGTGAAAAACGGGCCGTGCCGTGCCGGGCCGGCTCGTTTGACACCTCTATGTCTTCTCTCCCCAACTCGTAGTATATAAAAAAGATAAATTTTGAGACTAAACTGGATTCATTCTCAAAAAAACTCACCGCTGAGTGGAGTTTACCTAGAATCTAATACACAATATTTTTTGATGCATAGTTCGGTATATCTCTTAAGGTGCCTAGTCTCACACGAACTCTTACAGTTTAAAATTTTCTTATAATATTTGTATTGCATCAATTATTCTTCAACACCTCTAAAATTTTTTTATTTTATTATATTAAAATAAGTCTAAACTACAGAAATCATTCTAGTTTTTTATTTTTTAAAGAATTGGGTCGAGACGAACAGAGAAAGCAAAATTTCGGCAACCTCGAATATTTTCGTAAGATTTTCATTTTCTAAATTATAATTCATTTTATTTTCCTTATTTAAATAAAAATTTATCATTTTTTTAATTTTTAGACTAGAGAGGAGAGAGAGAGACTAGACTAGAGAAAAAATTTTTAAATTTAAAACTTTAAAACTTAAAAAACTAATTAATAAAAAATTACTTAAACTAAATTACGTAAACTTTAGCTTTTTTATATACATACCACACGCACACCACAATCCACACCAAAAGCCAAAGCCGAGTCCCGAAGGCAAAAATACAAAATGCCAAAATCCCAAGAGAGATAAAATTAAAGAGAAAAAAATAAGAGCCAAAAGATTTATATTTTTAAAAAACATAAATCTTAGAATGAATGAAGGAAAAGATTTTAAAGATTAATAAAATAATTTTTAAAAAAGAATTTTATTTTTGATTTTTTTTAATTTTTAATAATTAAAAAATGAACATAATCCTTATGACCATCAAATTTTACCCCATAGCAGTTGGAGGCAAAATCCAACGGCTTTAATTGAATTTTATTTTTACTGTTGGGTAGGTTCGACTGTCAAACCGACCCAAACAGTTCCCATTCCAGAAACTTCGACTTTTGGAATATTTTGGAATCGGGCCTCAAACTCAAGTCGAAAAAGACTGAGGGTCGGGTTCAGGCCCGATGAATTTTTCAGATCAATCGGGCTCAGGCCTCGAGTAGTCGGGTTTGGGTCGAGGCATCGGGCTGGCTGGGTCGGGCTTGGGGCAAATCTCAACTTGTGCCGAGATAACATGCCCACAGGCCTTAGTACCAAGTCGTGCCTTGCCTAGCATGTGGCATGATTAGCCTTGGCATGGCCAAGCAGAGGCCATTCTCGTGCCATGCATGGTCAAATCAGGTCGAGCTGAGCCGGCCCAACCCATTTGACATCTCTAATCCAAATAGATTTTTTTTAATCTAGCTAAAAAAATTGGGTACTAACAAGCCTGACCCTACAAGTTCAGGCACGACCCAGCACAACCTGAGTATGTAGCGGGCCGGCAGCCAGGTAAAGTGACGAATACGACACGGTGGCCGACTGGGCCACAAAAAAATGGGTCAGGCCGGCCCAAGCCGGCCCATCCCTTTGACACCTCTATACCTTAATGCCATGCTTGATAGAAAGAAAGAAAATATTATAAGATTTCATAGCTTGCACATCTCAAAATAAATAAGTCAACTCTTTGATTTCTACCTCCATTATTTTAAACATAGTCAAAGAAAGATAACTTGATGACAAACCAATAATAGACCAACAATGGATAAATATCTAGCATGCCTTCATAGGGTGTAAATAAACACAAATCGCACAACATATCTATAATCCTCAAAAAAGTAATTATCATATAAATCTTTCATAAAAATAATAAAAAGAAAAAAATAATATAACAATTAAGTTGCTTTGAAGGACAACTCAAAGATAAAATCTATATTGAAAATCAAGAATAAAAAGAACATGAATCAATATATTCACATTGACATTAATATTGTCATGTCCCTCAACCCATACAATGGTGCCATTGGCTATCAAAACATTAACAATGCTATATTTCAAAAATAAAGTAAACAACATATGACGGATCACATGGAGCATATGAAACTAACTTAATTGAGAGAAAGTCATGATACCTAGAACTTTGAGCATGTGTATAATGTTCAGAAAAAATAGACCATAATACACCACTTTGGAGATAGAAACTAACATCATGGAGCCTATTAGTATCATACATCCTTCAAACTCAAAAAAAAATCTCTACTACTCTAGGTGTAAGTCCCACTACCATTCCATACTACACTCTATCCTTCCACGGTGCGAACACACCACCCTACTCCCATATCATGAACTACCACACTCAACTCTCTAACTATCAACTATTTCAGAGTGAATTAGGGCTTATCCCCACCATGTTACACAATTATGAACTAATAATATATCAATCAATCATTACCAATGATTAAAATATCGATTTCAACAAATATATCAATATATATATTTACATAAGTATCAATCAAGAATAAAAATATCACCTATTTCAGAGAAAATTAGTGCTCAACCTCACTCTATCCCACAGTTATGTACTACTGACGTGTTGATCAATTAATACAAAAGATTAAAATATTAATTTTAACAAATATATCAATGTATATATATACATGAGTATCAATCAAAAATAGAAATTATAAGATTTGACAGATATCAATACTTAGAATTTATAAATATTTTAAAAATATATTAGTAGATATATTAGAATTTTTCACCACTAGTCGATACAAGGAAAAACTCCAAAACTATGTTAGCTCACTAAGAAAATACCACATAGTGAGCATACTCATCCTAGTTAACAAATTTATATCAATGAAATCAAGTAATATGATTGCAATATGAAATATATTGAATGAAGAAAGTCTAACTACCAAATCTCATATCTTCTTGCGCATAATAAAAAATTCAAATACTTTTTAACTACCTTGTGATGAAATTTTCTAATATATTCACTAATTTATTTATGAAAATTTATTCATAAATTTCAAGTATCGATATATTTCTTAATCTGATATTTCAATCTATGATTGATACTCGTGTGAAAATACATACTGATATATCTCCTATATATTGATATATCCATAAAATCCAAATATCGATATATTTATTAAAATTAATATATTATCCTTGAAATTACCATTCTCCATCATCTATCATAGATAAAAAATAATTGTATGACCATTGCAAATCATTCCTTAAAAGAATCATCCTCCAGTTTGTATTTTAACAAATGACCAAAAATATCTGTCTCATAGATAACACATTCACCAAAGTGTACCATAAATCATACATCTTCATATCAGACTAATCAATTGAATAATCACATAATTCACTAACAAAATGCAAAAAAAATTACAAACATTTGGAAGCAAACACTCTTCCCACATGCTACACCATAAAACCCAACACAACCTATATTAGAGAGTAAGGACTGCTCACATTCTTCACCACACGTGCTGCACCATAAAACCCAGCACAATCTATATTAGAGAGTAAACATTGCCCACATTTTTCACCCCAAGTGTCACAGTCACACCATAAAACCCAACACAACCTATATTAGAAAGCAAACACTCTGCCTGCATTCTTCACCCCACATGCTCCACCACAAAAAGAAAAAAAAAACAAACCATAGACAGTAACTCCAGCAAAGTGCAGTTTTCCATAATAGAGACATTTTATGAACCATAACAGCTAGATTCAACATATTTCTCAACAATAAAAAAATACTTACATATTAAAAATAATTGTACCCTAAAAAAACATCATAAATGGACCAGGCACGGTCCAGAACCGTGCCTGGCCTGGTGCAACGGTCCACTGGGCTAGGGACCTAGGACCAGCTATGGGTAAAGGGTCAAGTCTCATCAGGCGACCGCCCGAGGGGACGAGTTATTTTTTTTTTTTTAATCCAGTCACATAAGCCAGATCTGGCTTACATGGCCGATTACAATTAGTCTGTCACATAAGCCAGCCACCCTTCACATTTTCACGCGGCGGGTTCTGCTTCCAACATGGAAGGTCAGACACAGCCCTGCACTTGCCTGTGCAGGAGAATTGTGAAATCAATTCCAACATGTGAAAGAAGAACGAAAGCAAAACATGGGCTCCCGCCGAATCTCAAAGGCATAAATTGTATCAATATACCTGGGCACGAAGTAAAATCTTGTGATTCTTTCAAAGCTTCTTCATCTTCATCATTCAGTCTGTTGCTTAGGGGTGAATCACTATTTGAAGCAGAACAATTTAAGCCTTCTGAAGAAGATAAATTTGATGCATTTGCTTCAGCCCCAGCTGGAGATGCAGAATTACAGCCGACATTACGCCACCATGGTTCAGAATGAACCATATATGGCTGAGCCACGTGTGGAATGGGTTCGAAATGACTCGCATTTCCAGTGCTTGACTGCATGTCACCTAGTTTCCTTCCAACTAAAATTAGTCTTCCTATCCCAAAAAAAAAAATTGAAAATGAGATTTTTTTCACAAGTAAAATAAATCTCAAAATTAAATTCCAAATATGATATGAGTGTTGAGAATTGCGAGTCATGCAATAAAGAAATATTTGTGGCAAAATTAAATTGAAAAATACAAATGCGCCTGATAGCAAATCATGAATATTGAAATCAAAATGCAATCTTAAACAACATAAATAATCCAAGAAAATCAATCATATTGTGAAATTGAAATGAAATAAAATGAAAAGATTTATTCATGTTTAACTAAAATATAATAATGAAAATAAATATAAAAGAAAATCAAGTGGAGCTTCCAAATAACTTAGCATCGCTCCCCGCATGATAATAAAATGATGAGAAAAATCAAAAATTTTTTCATTAATACTTCAACACTTGCTCTCAAATTGATATATTACTATTTTGTACATCAAATTTAAGAATAAACAAATTAGTTGTAATTTTTTAACAACTGGGTCAAAAAGATATTTGGGGTGCTCATATATAGGAACATATGCTATGATAATTTAATCTTTCAAAAATTATTCTAACATAATGATAATGTATGTTCAATAAGTGGAATAAAAAAAACAAATTTTATAACAATGTATAACAATGACTAAAATATAATAAAATATAAAAAAAATAATAAAATAAAATTATCTCAACATCACCTCTCAAATTTACACACACACACACACACACACATATATATATATATATATCTCATCATCAAACTTAGATAACAACATAATAACTTGTAATCCTTTAAACATCTTCAATAATTGTTTGATTAGTTGATCCCCATTAATAATATAAATAGTAATATTATAATAAAAAGTAAAAATTAATTATATATATATATATATATATATATATATAACATCTTCATTAATTTATATATTAAGATAAACTATTACTTAATAAATAATATTATTTATTAAGTAATAGTTTACCTTGATATATAAATCATCAACTTAAGAAATATAAAATTAAAAAAAATATATCGTGGTGTCAGACTTTCACATAAAAATCTAATAGATTTCTAGATAAGATAACTAATCTCTTTTTGTAGGTGTTAGATTCATAAAATTACAAAATTATTGATATTATAATCTTATATTTTATTTTTGTGCTTGATTTGATTATTATGATTTATATTATACTTTTTCAAGAAATAATATTTTCACAAAAAATATAGAATTTTGAAGAGGCCTATACTTGATGACAATGAATGCCAAATTAAAATGTATATTTGCAACTACTCAAGTGTGTCCATGTTCTTTCAAGAAAATTCTCATATATATATATATATATATATATATATATATATAAAGAATACAAAAACATTCAAATATGAATGTCATGGAGGATCTAAAAAATAAAAATTATGTAGATAGTATAAAAATAATATCATATCTCATAAACTATCAAAAAATTTAATCTTCTTATAATTTTCTTATGGAGACTGAGGTCATATCAAGTACACAAAGTTCTTCTTAATACATACAATATCATTGTATGTATTAAGTTGTAATTTTTCAAAATATTCAAAAAGTTTATCTTTTAAAACTTGGAGTCATGTGCATCTATTATCTTAAACTTTCAAACATGCTAGAGTTTATAGTACGTATTCAATATAAAAGTTATCACCTTATCTACAATTAATTTTATAACAATAGAAAAAAAAATTACAATACTACAATAGAAATCAATGAGATCATTACATTATGTTATATTATATAATATAAAAAAATAAATTAATAAAATTTTCTAGAATATGTAATAGCAAAAAGATATTTTTTATAAAAAAAAATTAGCAAAATTCAATATCTAAATATTTAAAAATTACACATACTAGACAATCACGTTAGTCACTTTCCTTTAGCTAGCTGTATAAAAAATATATCATTTTCAAATATAGATAAAGTTACATTTCTTGAGAATACTCTAACGTATTTACTCTATTAATATTTACGCGTGTGTTTTTAACCAAATCATCATAATAAGGCACAAACTCTTTTAATTTAGATCTAACAAAAGCAAAAAGTATAGCAGGTTAATATTGATTTGACAATTTTAGCAAAGTGACATTAGATTTATCTCATACCATTTATATAAATTATCTAATTATTTGTATATAATATCATCTAATTCAAATGATAAGTTCATATAAACTATGAATTTTAAAATATTTTATAAACATTCAAACTTAATTTTTGTACTCATACAAACAATTAAACAATAAAATAATGAAATAATAATTCAACATTCTAATTCTATTTTTCATTTATATACATATTTAACTAAAAAGTTAAATTTTCTTGTATTGTTAAAACATATCAATCATATAACAATAATAATGAAATATTAATTAAGATGTATAAGTATATACTAAAAAATAAGTTTAGTATCGTGAAAAATTATATACATTTTTTTTTAATAATCTATTTGATAATTATTTGAAGTTACTATAATTTCATTATTTTTACTATTAAGAAATTTGATATTATTTTTTATAAGTTTATCTTCTAAACTTGAAGAAATATATATCAATTTTCTTAATTTTTCAAACATATCAAAATTTATAGCATATTCATTATTAGAGTTATCCTATTATATACAATTATATTTATAACAACAAAAATAATCTTGATAATATATTACTATAGTAGAAATTAATGAAATTAATAAATCACATATTATTTTAGATAGCACACAAAAATAAATTCACAAATTTTTTTCTAAGTCATAATATCAAAATTTTATAATTTATCAAAAAATAAAGATGAGCAATATTTAATTTTTAATATATTTTAAAAATTATTCTAACTAGATAGATCATTCCTTTAGCAAATTATTCAAAGAATATATCATTTTCAAAAGTAGAATAAGATATATTACTTGAGAATACTATCATATTTACTTTCATAAAATTTTTGTGTGTGTCCTTACATAGTGTACAAGGCTTCCTCCTCACATGGAGAGTGGGAGAGGTATACATCTCAAAAAGTCTTATCTCGGACAAATTAGAAGGGCCACCTCTGATTTTTTCAAACACAAAATCTACCACATTAAAGCAAATATGCTTATCATCACAATAAGGCATTCCCTCTTTTAATTTCAAATCAATGAAAGCATAGTCAATTAATGTCAATGGATTTCTAGCAAAGTAATAATAGATTTAACTCATAATATTTATATAAATTTTTTAATTATTCGTATATCTTATCATCTAATTCAAATGACAAGTTCATACAAATAATAATGAATTTTAAATATTTTTTATACATTCAAACTTAATTCTCAGATTCATATAAGTAACTAAATAATAAAATTATAAAAAAATGATCTAATATTCTAATTTGTGTTCCTATTTATACATATATTTTATTAAAAAACGAATATTTCTTATATTATTGAAATATTTCACTCATATAAAAAATATATTTAAGTATTAAATAAGATGTATGATTATATAATATATAAAATAAGTTTCTAGTATCATATAAAATTGTATCTAAGTTTTAAAAAAAAATTATATCCGATCATTTATAGTTATTATAATTACATTAATCTTACTATATAAAATTATAATGACATGTTTTGATATCTTACATAAATTTTTATTATTAGGTTGGCAAATTTTCAATGATGTTGGATATTGTAATATAATTTTTTCTTTTTCAAACCAATTAACTTATATAAAATATAAAATTTCTATAATTTATTTGATGAAATAAAAAATATTATAAAAAATCATATAATTTTTAATGAATGATTTTAATTTTATACTAATTTATACTATAAAATAAATTATATGACAAATATAAAATATTTTATTTATATCTTATTTAATTATTCCTATGAATAAATTCATAATATTTTTATTATTTGAACATTATTAATGATAACACTAGAAATTTTATTTTACATTTTATATTGTCTTAAAATACTTATCATAAAATTAAATATGAAAGACTCATCATGATACTAATATATTTGATAGAAATCTAATATTTTATTTTTTTAATATTCAACTGAATTAATTCATATATTTTATTTCATGGATATAATATCATTATACTTATTAAATTCTTCAATTATTACTAGATATGATAAAATGATTTAGCTCGTGATAAGTTGGGATCTAGCACTACCCGACCCACCCTTATTCACAAATAGAGCTATATAGATCATGCCAACCTGACCCACCCATGTTGACACATCTAGCTATATAAGAATTATATGTTAAATTGATATGATATATTTTCTATAAAATGTACACATATAGGAATTTCTCCAAATTTTATTAGAAATTTCTTATTAGCTAAAATTCTAAAAAAAAAATATTATCTTACTAATTATTAATTTTATAAAAATAGTCAATGAAGATAAAATAAAATAAATTTAATTAAATATAGTTGATATTATCGATGATCTAATGAATCATATTTTTAGTACAGAATATGATATATCTAGAGATGGAAATGGGCTGTGTAGATTTGGTATGGTCCAAGGCACAATATGGTTGAAATCATGTCTGGAATAGGCATGAGACAGACCACAACACGATTTGAGCCGTGTCAGGCCAGGGTGTATGGCTCACTGGCAATAAAACATGCAGCATGGTATGGCCCACTGGCAATAAAACATGCAGCATGGTATGGCACGACACACTAATCCTTGCAAGACGATTTCAACTCAAGTGACTAAATTAAGCTAATCTAGACCTGACTTAGGCTAGGTCAAGCTCGTGTCGTACCAAACAAGCACAACCTAAAACAGCCTAGGCACGCTATGGGCCAACAAGTCATGTTAGGCTACCCCTTTTAATGGCATGACGACATAATATGACCTAGTTTCAAAAAAGCGACATGGTATGACCCGACACACCTCTAATTTTGTTATTGTATACTTTCTATAATATTTACACTATACTATATTTTCAACACATCTAGTATTTTTAGTTTTTTATTATATTGAAATGATTCTATAAGGTGTGTGTGTGTGTGTGTGTGTGTGTGTTAGACAAGAGTTTTTTATAGAGGTAAGATAAATACAAAAGAAGATGAGACTAGCTATCTTTAAAAATATTAATACATTATACGCATCAAATTTTAGATTTTTTATATCTAAGTGAGTAGAATCCATTTTTATTTTTAGAATGAAAAAAAAAATTAGACTAAAAGAATCGAAGTAAAAAAAGCAAACAAATAAATTAAATAAAAATTTTGAAATTCTCACTCACTAGATATCTTAGGCACTTGTAGAAAATAAAAGAAAAATAAGATAAGCAACATAATCACAATATTATATATATATATATATATATTTATTTATTTATATATATATCAAGAACAATAACTTGAAAATGTAACCTTGGAGAGAGTCTAATATTTAAACTTAAAAATTTTCCATATTTTTTTATCTAAAACTAATATATAAAATAAATTTTAATAAAATAAATCTCATCTATTATTATTTCAAGTAAAATAATCACGAAATAAAACAAAAACATATAAAATTTATATAAGTCATAACTCATAAATAATTATTACACAACAATAACAAATTAATATAAAAAGCAAAAGATAAATAATAAATACATGTGTAACACAATAAGATAAATAAATAATAAAAAACAATATTATCATATAATTCTATAAAAATATCATCTCTAATATTGACAACACTCTCGTGTGTTATCATATTCTTCTCTAAATAATAAACTAATTAGCACAATCATTTATCATGGAAAGAAAAGACACAATCATGAAATTAGATGTTCAATCATTTGTTGGCCCTAGTATACAACAAGTATTTTCCACTCAAGTAATTATTACATCACCCAAAATAAGTATATTATTGAAAATAAATTAAAACATCTTTACCCCTGAAAATAAAATTGGATGTCCATTATTTATTCTTCTAACTAGTCATTCATCAATACCATTATTTTTGCATTAATATTATAGCTTGTTACAATTATTACCATAAATTTATAAAAAAATTTCAATTATAAGTTACAATATATTATGTAAGTATAATCATAAAGTATTAGTCATGATTGTGTGAATAATTTTTTCTAACATTCTCAAATATATTTCATTTTCTTTTACCATGATGTATTAGATGATAGATTCAACATTCTCATCATGAAGCTTTACATATATAGAACTAATACATCAAATACAGCTCACAATATTATTGCATCATAAATATAAAAAAATTAATTATAAATTATATAAAATAAACATTAAATTATAATCCTAGTGTTTTATCCTCATGATATTAATTGTTAGTTTATTCCCAAAAAATTTTTTAACAATTAAAGTATAAAACACAATATCATCTTCATTAACATTTTTTTTGATTTGTCAAGCATTTCATGAGTTTGTTGGCCCTAGTATGCAACAAAATATTCTTCACTCAAAATAAGCATATGATTATTAAAAATCAAATAATCTTTTACACCTTCGAATAAACTTGGATGTACATTTTTTTTATTTCAATTAGTCATTCACATATATAATATCATACAAAAAAATAAGATCAAAAATATATTAATATTAATCAAGAAAATAAGATAAAAAATATATTAATATAAATCAAGAAAATAAGATCTATAAGATAGTAATATAAATTAAGAAAATAAGATCAATAGAGTCACACTGACATATCACTTCAATGTTCAATTATATTTAACATATATTAGATTATTAAGAAATTAATATTATAGTTTATTATAAATATTACAATACATTTGTAAAAAATAAATTATAAGTAATAATATATTTCAAAAGTTTAATCATAAAGTATTAATCATGATATTAAAAATAATTTTTAATAACATTTTCCAACATGTTATTCTATAAATTTAAAATATTAATCATGTTATTGCATAAGTATAATTATAAAGTAATAATCAAAATAATACTTGATTTTATGTCACCTTGATGTATATGATGTAACATTCAACATGCTCATCACAAATTTTTACATATTTAGATCTAAGACTTTGAATGCAACTCATTACTCACCATATTGTGGGCGGTGGCATCATAAATATTTAGAAAAAAAAAATAATTAAATTTTATTAAAAAAAATAAAATTAAATAAATTAAATAAAAAATAAATAAATTATCAACCTGGCATTTAGTTTTCATGATCTTGACTACTAATTTATTCCCAAAGAATTTTTTTGCATTCATATACAATATCAATAATCAATTTCATTAAAAAAATTGATTTGTCAAGCATTTCATAAGTTTCATTATGAATATAGGTGTCAAACAATTCAGGCGGCCCATGGCTCATCCCAGAAAGCCAGCCCAATTCAGCAGTGACTGGCCTAGGACGGTATGAAACTATGCCTCAAGTCGGGTCGAGCTGCCCTTTGGCACGGTTAGTGTCGTGCTAGGCTAGTAGGAACCGTGTCTTTGTGTCGGGCCAGGCACAGCCCATGTTAATTTAAAACATGAATCAACACAAAAAAACCAGTGCTAGTGACCACCTAACGGGATCCCGTCGGGGATCATTCGAGCCGTTTTACTTTTTTTTTAATTCAACCGTCCCATCAAAAGGCAGCCCATTTTAAAAAAAAAAAAAACAGCCGCATGGCCAATTGTAATTGGTCATCCACGTGACTTTTTTTTTAACACGGCACAAACAGCACTACCGGGCACAATGCCATGCTGGGCCTGTGGACCGTGCACCATGTCGTGCTAAGCCGATGGACATCACACTGAAAATTCACAGAATGATGGTCTGACTAAACCAAGAAAAAATAGATTGTACCGGCACAACATAGCCTGTTTGATACCTCAAATTATGAATCAATACAAATCACCTATTAATTATATAATATGTTCTATTTTTTATCTTTCACAAAATAATTTTGAGTTCAGAATGTACTCAATCAAAAGTAATATCCTATGAAATGAACCGCTAAACAAAATGATGATATTGATCATGTCACTACATTTATCTAGAATCCCAATAAAAATTATTATAATTATCTTAGCTTTATTCTTGAATTTGTAAATACATCTATTCTATATTTTTTTACAATCAACGGAATAACATAAACAAATAAAGTACACTAGACACCTAGTTGAATATTATGATATTCTAACATATAATAATAAAATGATACACTCTCTCCACCTATTTTGCCCAAAAAAAATTGACTTTCACTCAATAATAACGAGAAAATTTCTTCATATATTATTTTTTTTAATTTATAAAACTGGTGTATTATGAGCAAGACAATCATATATTATGTTTTGCATCCAAAGCAATTCACGTTGTCCTACAAAATATCTCATCATACTAAGTTGCCTTAATCAATTAAACATGTAATCAAGTATCATTATTTTCTTCACTAATTTATTAATATTATAAATATTTTTCACTCTCTAATATCAAGTCAATAAAACATAGATTGCAAGGGTCCATAAAAAGATGTTTGTTTTCTCACAATCACTATGTATAAAATATTTATATTACACAACAACAAAAATATTATAGATTTTAAACTTTAATTAATTATTTTTAACAAAAAAATAAAAATTAAAATCCCATAATTATCATCACATAGCCTAGATGATTATCTGTTATCATTTGAATTATGTTTATTTTACAAAATTGCACCACTCAATCATCAAGAAAACATCAATAGAATTCATATATAATATTTATTTGAAATAATTTATCAAAAAAAATTATCATGATTCAATCTCTCCAATCAATTCATACATCATATATAATATGACATTAATATTTTCTCCAATCAATTCATGCATATGATATAATACAACATTAATATTTTCTCCAATTAGTCAAATATTCTTTTATCAATTTTTTAGTTATTAGTAACTATTTTCAAAATTCATCACTCTAACTAGTACACAATAGGACTCTTCTGCCTAGCCATACATAGTTCACTGACCATTATCATAAGCTAAAAACCAGGATATGTAATTATGTTAAAAGAAATCATAGCTTCATATATTCAATTGAATATTATTTTGAACAAATGTTCAAAACTATTATTGTATCCAACATATAAAAAATAATATATTTTTTTATTCAAAGATAATGACAAAACATTACTCTCTCTACAATTTCTCAAAAAATAATTGTAGCTTCTTATCATTTGTTTGTATTTGTTGACCCAATTTGAGTTCCAAAAATCAACAAAGGTGTGTAAGGAAGATTGCTCTTTGAAGATAAACTCCAAGCTTTGGATTTTTTCCACATAACAAAACATGTAATAAAAAAAACATATATATGAATTTGTTACAACAAATCCAAAAAATAATTAATTAAACAATCAAAATAAGTAACATCCAGTCTTGTAATGATGACATTTACATATAAAAAGATAAAAATAAGAATAATGTAAACATATTTATGAAATCATATATAAATGATTACAAAAGAAAAAATTAACAAATCATAAACTCTAGCTCAATGATTACTTTTAACTCTTAGAAGACTTAACACAATCTACATATTGTGTTTATCATCTCTTATACATATATAAACTTTCTAATAAATATATTATTTATTTGTAAGAAATTACAAGAAGTAATATATCCTAAATAAAAGTATTTTAAGCATAAAAGAAAAATATTCAAGTTAATATCATATATCTCAATAAATCTCCAAGTTATCAAATAGACTAAGCAATTTTTTTTTCTTCTAAAATAAAAATGATAAAAAATATTGATATGTGAATTCATTCATCGTAAGTGAATTATAGAAAATAATATCATAGCAATTATAATAAATATTAGGAATAAATAAAATATTATGAAATTATTTACATTTATAGTAACTTTTCATGAAACTCGAATGAAATATTACATGAACAAGCTTATCCAAAATATACTCTAAAATCATAATTATTTATATTTATAGCAATTAGAATATTAAAAATCAATAAGAGTGAATGATTTCTAATAAGAATTATTAGTGTCCTTGTTATAAACCTTTGATACTTGAGAAATTATTGACATGGACAAGGCATATTCAGCATGATAGTGATCTCCAACAAGCAAGCAGAGCCGTCCGTTCCAAAGTTCTAAAGGGCATGGCCTAGCTAGAGGTTAGCCAATGAGTTCATTGACTAATCAAAAAGCTAGGTCAAGCCCATATAAACTTTTAAGCCTGTGACCTAGTCCCAGGACCCACAAGCTGGGGGCAATGCTAGCTCTAGAGAAACTGAAAAAAAAAATGAATTTTGGAGAAAAGGTGATTCTAACGTCTCCCATTCAGCACTAACTTTTTTATAGAAGAGTTTGCTCATCTCTTTTATCATTTTTTTGCATTAACATTATACACATTAGAAAAATTATATTATTTTAAAATAATAAACTCATCAATTGATATATAACCATTGAATAATGGTCATCTTGGTAAAAAAAAAAACAAAATTTTATATCCCAAGTCTAATGGTCATGACAAATCTTTTAATAAATACTCTTCATAAATTTCAAATAGTGTATTCTTTTCTCAAATTATACAATATTATTAGTGACAAAAAATAAAAATCAAACAAAAAATTTTATATCCCAAGTCTAATTGCTTGCCAATTCAGTAACATACTTCACTTTTTTTTTTAATTATTTACTATATTTTTATTTTACTTATACTACTTTATTATTTTTAGTAGAATATTTTATTAATATTTATAATATGTCAAGTGCTTATTGTTCTTCATCTAGTCCACATAATGAAATAAAATCAAACAAAAAATTAACTTCAAATATATCATTTTTTTTGGATAAAATAAAAATAAATTTAAAAAATAAAATATAAAATTTTTAACAAACATCTTACTAGTAACTGAAGTACATGCACATATCATGTAAAAAGAAATCATGAAAATTATAAAACCAATATAATATAGATATTATAAATTATGTGATTAGGTGAACAAGAAAAAAAAATTATTCATATTTTCTTATGATTAATCTTATAAAATAAAAGTAGCAAAACCTTTTAATATGATGAGAACTCATGACTATGTAGAAATAATACAACAAACTCTTGATCCTCGGTGTGGTGTTAACCTTTGTTTAACATTATATATTTAGACATCTTTAGCTCAATAATTTAGAGTATATAATTCCTCACTACACTAATAATGAATAAAAAATAAATAAAAATTTGTTTTAAATAATTAATGCCCCACACAATGGTAAAAATATAACAATTTTAATAAATAATAAAAATATAAATTT
This sequence comes from Sapria himalayana, assembly GCA_029783825.1. Taxonomy (NCBI): domain Eukaryota; kingdom Viridiplantae; phylum Streptophyta; class Magnoliopsida; order Malpighiales; family Rafflesiaceae; genus Sapria; species Sapria himalayana. The sequence continues at coordinate 774,382 of JAREIK010002830.1, forward strand.
TATCATTCATGATAAAATATTCACAATAATATTAGATAATACATCTAACAATGATGCTATAGTACAGAAACTAAAATAATATTGACAAGTAAAAAAAATCCTGATAAAATATTTTGTGTTGTTGCACACATATTTTAAATTTAATTATAAAATATATATAAAAACAAATTGATAGTGCATTGGCAAAAATCAGGGGCATTGCATATATGTTAAAACAAATTAATAATTCTCAAGCAAAATGTTTATAATTCCTTGAGTGTTACTTTATATTGAATATGAATATGTATATTAAATGGAATTCCAATTATAAAATTCTATAAATATTACAAAACCTAAAAATAAAAAATTATATAAAATATAATTAGTTAATAATAATTATGAAATAAATACTTATGTATTAAATAATTATGCTCTTTGAATAGATTTTTTTAAAATATTTGATATTTCAACAAAAAAAAAATTATAGTGTATATTATTCAATTTCAAACCAAGTTATCAAGTAAATAACTATTATACTTCAAAAATATTTAAGTTTAAAATATTTAATAATAGTATATCTATGATATACAAATTTAAAAAATAAAAGAGTGAAATGTTAATTATACAACCTAAATTTAAATTTTTTGTATATTGTTTTAATTATACAATATAAATTAAAGAAATTAAAACTGAAATAAATTTATTATCATTTCTGAATATGTTGAGATGGGACATTTGATATTTTATTTTTTAGGTTAAATAGTATGGATTAAAAATACTCTAGATATATTTAATAATTATATCATTTCTAAATATTTAAATATCATGATTAATTTGAATTGTTATCATTTAAAAACAAATAAATTTAAATAAATCATAAATTATAATCAAAAGGATAATAAAATATATACAATCATCATAAAAACAAATTTTATGCGATCCTTAAAAATCAATATAAATTAAAGTGAACCTTTCTAAATAAAATAAAAGTAATATATTTTTCAAATTGACACAAATCACAATCAAAAAAAAAAAAAGAATTTAATTTACATTCGATTCTATAAACATTAACTTGGAAGCAAAAAAATGATCAAATTTTGAATGTATTAATAACAATTTAAAAATATTTAAAATATTTTTTATGGATACAGAAAAAATACATATGAACCATAACACATAATCTCTTAGATAATCTTTCTAAGATGCAGAAAATCCTATAAAATAAAATAGAACTAGATTATTTGACAATATAATTTATAAAATTAAAATGATCAAAAAACTTGTGGAATTATAAAAAAAAATATTTTCAAAAATCATACATATATTTTGTAAATTATGATAAATAATTATATTCATGAGATTAAATTATTTTATTTATTAACTTTCTACTCATCCAAAAAAAAATCTCTCTTAATTTTCTAACTATTTTTTACTATATATTGACAAAATATTGCAATTTTCTTTTTAATTTTATTTTGAATTGTATTTAGTCTTACAATATTAAGTTAATATTTTCAAAACAAATAGATCTTGAAGTTTTATGATTATCAATGTTTATGTCATTTATATTTGTATAGAATAGTTTATTGCTGACAATATTGGTATACACCCTTAAACTGATCACATAGAATACTAGAATAAGATAAGTGATATAAAAAAATATATAGATAAATTTTGTCATGCAATAAATCTTGTATTGCGTTACGCCATAAATTTTGTTAAGAGTAAAAAATTCAATTATTATACTAAAAATATCTCACTTTCTACCAATAAATGCATAGAATTAGGGTGATTTCTCTCGCCTATGTCTCCCCCTACCTCAACCACTTAAGCAATTACACTCTTTTTTGGAAGGACATTCTATAACTAGTCTTACTAGCATGTTTTATTAGTATCATTGTCCTTCAATATATAAGCTAATGGAGGCAAAACAAGTTCACAAATCACAATAAAACATAATGAAAAAAAATTAATTAATAAGAGATAAAATAATGACAACTAACTAATTTTATTTTTTGGCCAAATATATGGCTTCATTATATACTAGTTATGCTAGTGATATATAATAACACAAGTAGTACACACTTCATTAAATGAAATGGCAGTAATGGAGATTTGATACTCGTCTGATTTCATCAATATTAAATATAATTGAGGCATTAGCAGAACAATATTATATGCAAGCTAAGTCAATTACACTGCATGTAACATATATTTCAGCAGTTGGAGTCTTGGAGAGTCTTTAGTGACATAATTTAGATTTTTCTTAACCATAGAATCAAATTTTTATTAATAGTTGTCATCTAATATAATAAATTTTAATCAATAACACAAATAACTTAAAGTTTCATACTAATTGATTTGTGCTCCACATATAAATCATCAAGGATGAGCTAAATTGGATATACAATGATATGCAAAATTAGGATAGTTCTTAGACAACAACTAACAAAAGATTCCCAATTGAGTGACTCAAATCAAATCAAACTAACTCAAATAGATTTTAAAGAATATTTATGTCTTAGTAGCACAACAATACTTCCCAAATAGTTAAATATGCAACAAATTTTAATAAATTTTTATGGTATAGTTTGTGTACTTGTTTGAAAAAAAAACTAAAATTTCCTTAAAAAAACTTTATATTAATTTATTTCTTTTAAAAAATCATCATAAGAAACTTGTTATAAGACACCAAGTGATAGAAGAACTAGGTTGTGGGAGAGAGCAAATGCTATCTGAAATCGTAACAAAGTTTACAATGGCATATTAATATGAGAAGAAACTTGTTAAAACACTAACATAAAAATTCAATACATTTACACAAAATATTATTAATTATATAACATTAATTTTATTATACAAAATTGAAATATAATAATGACAACAAATATGAAATAAATAATTCTTTTTAGCAATAGTTTTTAAAAATTTTAATTACATAATAACTAAACAATACAAAATCATTGTAGTATCTATCTCAATCAAGATTCCAACAATGCCCAACTCACAATATTACCATAAACACTAATTCTCTCATGAAATTGTAAAACATGTTTTTTAATACACATGAGAGGGAAACTTTCGATTGTAGGTTACATTATTAAGTAATGATGCAAAATTGATTAAACAAAATATAACATTATCAAATAAATACCAAACTATATATTGCTTAATTTGAAATCTTTATGCACAGATTGCAACTTCAATAAAGAGAGAAATAGGACTTAAAAAAAACAGTACAGACAACTTCCCAATGTAGATAACTCCCATGTAAATGCCTCGTAGACTAAAAAGATAAGTTCCTAAGAGCGGTGCCTCATTGAAAGAAAATTACCTGATCCTGTTTAGCTCATCTAAATCTAAATTGTATCAATTGAAAGCCTATCCAAATTAAATAAACATCATAATCCAAATGTTGGCCTCATATAAAGAGGCAATTATTTAAGATATGTTTTACTAAATACAGGTAGTGTTCTTTATTGATTCCAATACTTTTTCCTTGTATCTACTCTCTACGTGAAGATTCACTCTTCAAACTTATGAGAAAAGAACACTACTTGTATTATAAAGTGGTAAACAATATTTGTTACCATTGTATAAAGAGGCCCCATCACATATTTATTAATATAATGTATAGGTGTTAGCTATTAACTTTAAATTTTTTATCAATAGTTATACTTTTATTAAAAAGATGGAAAGAATATATATTTTAGAAATGAATATTTTAAAGTACAGATGAGAGGTAAACAAAAAATTTAGATACAAATGACTTGAATGAAAGCTCTTGTATGCTACAAAGAAGATCCACATAAAAAACAAATTCAACAATTATTAGGCAAAGAGCCATTGGAGAAATGAAGTGTCATAAATCAAATAAAAGAGTAAATGGGCCAAAGGGCCGATTGGAGAATAAAGTATCTTGGATAAAATAAAAAGGCCAGATACTTGAATCATTAATCTGACAAAAATACTAAGATCCGCATTTTTAATTAGCATACGGTGAATCAATCTAACATCAATATCTATTTTGATTTTTTCATACATTTAATAGTGAAATATATAGACTACAATTCTGGCATTCATTATAACCTTTTGATTCATTTTCTTATTTTGTACCAGTTGTCTTCTTCTTTATGCTACCTACAACTCTTCCTCTTCTTTGCACCTGAAATTTTTCATATATATGCATCTTAAATCCTTGGAAAATTAAGAATTATTTACTAAATATCTTAATATCTAGTATCATAAAAGGTTTTTGGTATGTGATTAAAGTTTTTTTTCAAAAAAATTGTATCTTCTCCATACCTTAATCATCTTTGGGTTCCTGCTTAGATTTAAACTAAAAATACATGAATATGTTAGGTCTAATATAGATCTGCTTAGATTCAGAGTCAATTTATGCATAGCAACACTAATTAAACAATATCTATAAATTTATGTTTAAAAAATTATCAACTATTTTAAACAAAAACATAACTTACCAAATATCACTTCCTCGTGCTCACGATCCATACCAATATCTTTGCTAGATTGATAAAATTACAATTATATGTGTATCACAATGAAAACTCTCTTTATATTGCAAGATATTTGAGAGTTTATCACTGAGAGATATTCAGAGCTTAAAAATCTCTTTTCTATGGATGAAAAAAAGATACAAAAGGCACAAAAACTAAAAAAAGTAAATAGAATCTACCAAGGCAAAGAAAGCATGTAATCTACTTCAAAAAGAATTCCAAAGGAATGAGAAAACCCAAGGAACTCAGCTTCATTCTTTGAGAAATAATTTTAAGAATATGAAGATGAAAAATGTTGATTCTCGTTATGATTTCTCCAACGTATTCATAAATATAGTTAGCCAATTCAAAATATATGGTGAAGATATTTTTGAAACAATATTACTTGAAAAATAACTTATATGCATGTCTAACAAGTTTGATCTAATAATTACATCAATTAAAGAAACTATAGACATGTGTGAAATCACAGTCCATCAAGTACTCAACTTTTTAAAATCTTATGAATAAAAATTACTTCAAAGATCTAAAATTTTTGCTGAGTAAGTCATGCAAAACAAGTGAATAAATCATACAAAGAAATGAGAACACCTTGAGTAAAAAACAACAAACGACTCAAAAGTCGGCATTGTATGTAATTAGAAATAGATTGAGATAAAAAAAATACATTTCCTATTTAGTTAAAACCAACATCATTATGTAAGAGCCCCTTCTTACACATATAATGTGTACAAGAAAAACAACTATACATAGAAAAATTGTTGGTACATGTCCAAGAATCAATGATTGGATTATAAAAGGTTCTAGCACCTCTCTAAAGACTATAGATTAAAATTTAAACATACTCAAATGCTAGTAATGCTGAAAAAAAATCCTTTGAATAACAAGTATTCTATGTAACAAATACTAATAATACCTCATTTTCTAACTTTTGATTTCTAAACAATAATTACTCAAATCATATGTCTGAAACTATGAGATATTTGTGAGCTTATAATCATTAATAAGTTCACAAATAAAAATAAAAATAAGTATCTTGTCAAAATAAAAGAAAGAGGAAAAGTTAAAATTTTTTACTCACATATAATAAAAAATTATTAACAATGTGTTGTTGGGTCCTGAACTAAAAACCAACATCTCTAAAGTATGGGACAACTTTAGGAGAATGTCTATAAATTAGTATTTGATATCAAACTATGCACTACATATAATCAAGAATTGAGAAATACACTTGGGACAGTGAAAATGTCAAGAGGCAAAAATTTTTTTATAACATTTAATCAACATATAGATGTTGCATTAAACATATATAATGAACAAAAGACAAATTAAAGACAGAAGGATGAACTACTTAAATTATAGAAGTTTAAAACTTTTTATTCAAAAGAGATTAATAAGCAGTCTGCCTTCTAGTCATGGTATACACACTTTTATTTAAATGAAATGTATCATAGAGAACTAGTCAATACAATTCTTTCTAAAATAAGTTGCCTAAAAATTATTCATCCCCATTAAACTAATTTATTCAAACATTTGTAGACCAATATGTATAATCATTGACAAACAATAATTATTTTATGTTATTTGTTGATGATTATACATTAATAATATTAGTATATTTAATAGACAATCTGAAATTAATGTCAAAACTCTCAAAACTGACAGAGATATTGAGTTTTTTTCCCATAAGTCCAATGACTTCTATGATAAAAAAAATAATCTATAAACAACTCATCAAATCCTACTCTCCACAACAAAATGATGTTGTGAAGAAAAAATATTATATAGTAGAAATAACAAGAATATTAATAGCAAAAAAACTTAGGTCTAGACACTTTTGGATAAAAGCTATAAATATAATAGTTTATCTATTAAATAAATATTTCAACTCTATACTATACATTCTTACTCCAATATGAGCATGGGATGAGACTTGAGAGAAAATCAAGTGCATACCACTTGAAAGTATTTGAGAATATTTATTATTATTTATCCCAAAACAAAAAAAAATGATTAAATTAGACTATAAAGTCTAAGATGTATTATGGTTAGATACAATCTACAATCCAAAGGATATAGACTGCATTCACTGTAAATAAACACATTTCTAATAAATAAAAATGTATTGCTTAATGAGGAAGCCAAGTAGGAAGGCCACACACAATATAAAATAAATAATATTCTTTTATGAAAGAAGCTCAACAAGAAATGTCAGTAAAAAATATTAACCCTGTTAATCAAATAAGGTATATATCTACTTCTTCTTAGTCTAAATTAGATTATGATATCATCATGGATACTTCAACTAATGTATTAGATACTCCAGTAAAATATAGATCACTGGATGATATTTATCAATGATATAACTACTTTTTAGTTGAGCATCTTATTTTTGAGAAGACAACACAATATTGACTGAGTCCAATCCATGAGGAAATAAATTGATATTATAGACCAAAATATTATTTGACCTTACTTGACCTACCACATAATAAATACAGCATAGATATTATGTTGTAATTTAAAATCAAAAGCTTTCCCAATAGTAAAACACCTATATACAAAGCAAAATTGGTAGCCATAGACTATTCCCAAAAGGCTAAATCTAACTATTTTAAGATATTTACTCCAATAGCTAGATTAGAGACTAGATTGTAAGATTTATTATAGCCCTATTAAGACAAAAATATGCCATTTGTTCTAGCTAGGCATTTCGTCTGTATTCTTAAATGATATATAAAAGAAAGAAATGTATGTTACTTAACTCCTAGCTTTATTAAAAAGATAATTGAATATTGTATATAAATTAAACAAACCTTTCTATGAATAAAAGCAAGTACCCCCTACTTGATACAAAAAGATCAATTCATACCTATTAAATCAAGGATTCAACATATACATGAATGAGCTCATATTATATATTATGAAAAAATAAAATTATGGAATAATGAGTCTCAATTTATGTTAATATCATATTCACTGATAATAAGATTGAACAATTAAATTCTTTTAGAATACATATGAGGTATCCAACATGAGTTCTCTTCAACATTTCTTAGGATTAAAAATATTACAAATTCCCACTAGTGTAACTATACATCAATCCAAATACATTCTTTCTTTATTAAAGTAAATGTAAGGACTAAAAGATTGTAAACCAATATTCACACCTCTGATAACTAATCAAAAACTCATCACTACTCCAAGGAGACTAATTGATGAGAACCCTTATAGAAATCTCGTAGGAAGCCAAATATATACCTCAACTACTCAACAAACAGTGTCTTTGCAGTAAATATATTGACTATATTTATACTAGAGCAGGCTCGACCAGGGTGGCACCTGGCATGACATTTTTAGAGGGCAAGCCCGGCACGAGCCCATGACCCAAAATCTATCCGGGTTCGGGTTAGTTAGGGCAGAATCAGGTCGGCCAGTTCGGGTTGGGTCGATTAATTTTTAAAAAACTAAGGTTTCGACGCCATGCCACTGTCGCCACCAACGCCCATCGGGCATTAGCGCGTCACCCCCCATCCGGCATCGCTTGGTGCGTGGGCTAGCATGTGATGCCCACATGTTAGGCATTCGTGTCGGACCTGACACGGCACATGGGCCAAAAAACTTCAGCCCAGTACAACACGACTCATGCCAAGGATGCACCTGGCACATGCCTGAGCATGATACTATGGAGCATCGTGCCGGACTAGGCACAGCTGAACCTAGCTAGGCTTCGGGCTGAGTCGGGCCAGCTCGACCTATTTTTCACCTATAATTTATACACAACCCATATCATATATATTTTGGTACTACAAAGAGGGTACTAAGATACTTTAGAGGAACTCTCCACCTTAGAATGAAATATTCCAAAACTAGAAAAACAAATATACAAGACTACTATAACAGTGACTAGAGAGATTGTCTAGAAGATTAAGATTGTACCTTTAGATATAAATTCTCTTTAGTAACAGCTTTACTCTCTTAGTTACCCCATAAGCAATCCACTATTATATTGTACACTGTTGAAACTAAATATGTTTCATCTTCAATAACAACAGCACATGTATGACTACGAAAATTATTGATTGACTTAAAATGTAACAATAAATAAATCAAATATCATTTTGTATGACAATTAGTTAACTATTGTCACAGCAAAGAAAGTGTTACATGGTAGAACCATGCACATTTACTTTAAAAATCATTTTATTATGGATGCTATAAAAAGTAATGAAGCGAAATTGACATTTTACATATCTAAAGAACAAGTAACTGATATATTCACAAAGCCGCTACTATCAAATGACAAGCATATATATTTCCAAGAGAAGCTAGGACTGACATTCATTTTGACAAATTAGGGAAATTGTGGGACCAAAGGCCATTTGGAAAATAAAGTGTCTTGGATAAAATAAATGGGCCTGATACTTCAGTCATTAATCAGGCAGAAATATTAAGACCCACATTTTTAATAAGCATACTGTGAACCATTCTAAGATCAAAGTCTGTTTTTATTTTTTCGTACATTTAATAGTGGCATATATAAACCATGAATCTGACATTCACTGTAACTTTTTGATTCATTTTATTATTTTGTATGGGCTGTCTTCTTCTTCTTAATATCTCAACTCATCTTCTCTCCACCTGAAGTTCTTCAACTCTGTGCATCATTAATCCTTGGAAATTAAAGATTATTTACTAAATACCCTAACAACCATCATAATAACCTTGTAAAACAGAAGCTATAATCATGGTTAGATGAAATAGATAGTGATTAGCTATTTTATTTTCTACATGTTATTCAGTTCCATTTCAAAACCATATTAAACCAGTAGATAATGTGAGAGGCCAAAATATTTACCAATTTCTTTCAATATTCCATCTCGCCGAAAATTACTAATTATGAATTTGACGTACCCTCTGTGAGCACCTAAATTACTACCCTTTAAGCACGGAATACATCACATCTTCTTTAAAATATTTAAAAATTGATAAACTTGTCAATCAAATTAGATATAACCTCAACCCAACACAACAAAAACCCAAGAAACCCAAACAGAAGAAAAATCATCAGAACACATTAACAAGATGAAATTATTTTATCTGTGATACGCAAGGGAAAATAACTTTGATGGTTATTGCAATGCTTACTGAGCCTTGATAGTAGACTATGGGAAACCCTAGATTACAGGGACTTCATGCGATTCTTCAGGAACTAGACGCCAGCGTATCAAAACACTAACATGAAGAAGTTAAAGAAAGCTAGGCAACAGCGAGCGCACAAGAGGAGCTAGCTCCCGGTTGATTACTTGGGGAAGATCATGGTAAAATGACTTGCCAATGTTATCCTGTAACAGTCCGCCTACAAAGTTCACCTATGGACCTATTGCCGTTGCCTTGTGCGCGTTTTCTACAACTGGGTTCCACGTACGCCTCTGTTGGACACGTGGATAAATGATGAATCTTCTATATATAAATTTACTTTTTAATGTTTATCAGAATAATATTAATAAAAATTAGTATAGAGTAGGTTTTACGACCCAAATTAGAAAATATTTTCAAAAATGGGACTTCAATTTTATTATTAAAAAAAATGTATACCAAAACTAAAATACTTTAGAAAATATGTGTGTGTGTTTTAAATTTTTAAAAAGAGGTAGGTTCAGAATTACAAAAATGTGGTGACTTTAATTCAAAATGATTTTCAAAAATAAACTGAAAAACTACTATTTTTGAAACATTTGTGTGTGTGTGTGTGTGTGTTTATATATACATACAAATTTTTAAAAATATTTATATATAGATATAGGTGTCATATGGACCAGGCCGGGCCGGCCGAACGCGGTTCGGCGCTGCCTGTGCCTGGGCCATTGTCGGGCACACTCTCGGCACGAGTCATGCCATGTCGGGCGGAAGGTTTCGGCCCAAGTGTCGGGCCTAGCACGTAGGCATGGCACACCAGCCCATGCGCCGAACAACGGCAATTGGGGGGATGATGCTCTAATGCCCAACGGACGAGGCTCGGCATACTCGACAGGCAATGGGGGCGTAGCGGTGCAGTGCCGAAACCCTAGGTTTTTTAAAAACTGACCGACCCAAACCGACCGACCTAAACCAAGCAGTAATGGGCTGAACCCGGGTTGATTTCAAGTTTGCAGACTCGTGCTAGGCCTACCCTCCAAGGAAGCGTGTCGTGTTTGGCACAGTACTATAGCATGTCGTGCCATGCACGGCACGCCAGCCCGGTTGAACCTGAAAAAATTGAATCGGGCTGGCTCGACCCAGCCCGTTTGACACCTTTATATATAGTAATATATAAGTTTCATATATAGTATTATATATATGTGTATATATGCATGTTTGTGTGTGTGTGTGTGTGTGTCTTTTCGAATTATATATTAAAATTTTACTTTGAATTTGAAACTAAAGATTTTTAAATTCCAAACTATTTTCATTTTTTTTTTGCATACATTGCATTGTTGAAATAATTTTGGGTTGTTATTTGACAAATTCGCTTTCATGTTTGTGATTTTGCATATTCAAAAGAAGAGAACAATAAAAAATAGTAAATGATATATATATCCACAACCCAACAAAATCACGGCATAATCAAAAGTAGAACAAAAAATACGAAATAACATAATTCACTAGTCGTTCAACACGACTAGCTACATCTACCAAAAAAATACTTATGTGTTTACAGATTATAACTAAATCAGAAAGTTCTTACAGTTTGTGAGCAGAAACAGTCACGAAGGAAAATCGTGTAGAGAGGAGAAAACAGAGATAAATATTTCCACACGCAAAATTACAGCGGCCAAAAGACAAAAATAAAAAAATAATTTATATTAATAATAGTCTCTCGGTTTAATTAACAGGAGCGGGTCAGATCACTTGGACGAATCGGATTATGCTCCAAAAATTCTTCAACCCGCTGACCAGACAGTTGAACCTCCGTTATTGTGCGATTGCTGCATTCCCGGCCTCTTAATATTTTATTTCCTACACTTACATAAAAATATTAAAATAGAACTATATTTTGTTATACAAAACAGATAATCAAAATAAATTATATACAACAGTTTTCAATTTATATTATACTAAAATATAAATACTTTTTTTATTTTATTTTATCTTAACAAACATTATTTTATCTTTTTTATGAATATTTTTTTATTAGGGTAGTAAAACACGATTTACCCAATAATTATGTTTGATCTCAAAACCATGAATATTTGTAATTTGGGATCCAAAACAAATCTATCATTTGGTTTATAAATTAAAAATTATTTATATTTTGATAAACTAAGATATATTAACCCAAAATTATTCATCTCTCAACCACTCTAGTAAAAAAAAACTCACATCCACAATAAAAAATGACACATGACCAAACCATGTATGAAATAAAAACAAAAACAAGATAAAGCAAAACTTTAATTTTTTTGAATATATATAAGTATATAGGGGGGGGGGGGGGGGTGTGTGTGTGTTTTAGAGTATTTATATATTTGGGTGTAGTATATATTTGCATTTATATGTATAAAATATATATTATATATATTACATGTATATACCATATATATGAATAAACATATTGTGTGTGTTTGTTTGTCTGTGTGTGTGTGTGTGTGTGTGATGTGAAACACACACACACACATATTAATATTATCTTCCACCATCAATGGTAAATAATACTCATATTATTCATTAGTTCAGGTATAGGCCTCGCGATCTCAAAGTCGAATCAGATAATTAAACCCCACACTTTCAATCACATAATAGGTGATCTAGCAAGTACAATATACAAACATATTTAGCATCCATGGTAATTGAACTTGTGTTTTAAGATTAAAGCATTCATCCAATTTTTATAAATCGAACAATTATATGTAGTTGGTCATGTATACATACATATATATATATGTGTGTGTGTGTGTGTGTGTGTGTGTGTGTGTGTATGTTGTATATAGATATATATGTTGCATAAATGAAGTATATATAATGGATATATACAATATGTTTACTATATATATATATATATATATATAATTCTTTTTTATCACACGTGTCATGTTAATATATCCTTTTTTAAAATATTGTCTGGGGTTTTTAATGTTAACATGAATGTAAAGATGTGTAATCTTGGGTTAATGTATTTTAATATACTAAAATATAAATATTTTTATGTTTGGTGGACTAGTCATAAATAATTTTTTTCTGGATACTAAATCACAAGTTTTTTTTGTTTTGGGTATCCAAACATAATGTTCTCAATATTATATATAGAATTATGTATATGTATAAACACAATATATATAACATTATTTATACTAAAAACATTTCAAAAAACATATCAGATTTGTATCTACAAAGTTTTTGAATGCATGTATATATATACTAAATATATGATGGTTATATATAAAGTTATGGTGCCATATATTAAAATATAAAGGTCATATACTAAATTTTATAAAAGGTTGCATATATTTAGTATTATATAAATATATGAACTATTTTATAAATATATATTTATATTAAAAAAAATTGCAAGAACATTATATATATTTGGTAGTATATACATATAAATTAAATTTTTTAACTATTATAATTTATAGTACCTTAGATTATATTATTAAATTATAGTACATTGGATTTAGTTTTTATTTAATGGTTTAACTAAACTAATTATATAAATTATTAAATTATAGATAATGTATAATATTATATATTTATAATATGAAAATTGTTAAAATTTATTAAAATTACAAAGTTAAAATTTTTATTAAAATGTAATATAAAATTAGTTTAAAATTTATTAGAATTATAAATTTTAAATGAAAAATTAAAACAAAAAAAAATAAATAAATCAATAAATTATGTTTAAAAAAATTTTAAAGTTAAAAAAACATAAGCAAACCAAATGAAAAATGACCAATCAACCATTAGATACTGAAGGTCCGAACCAAATAAATTAAAGTTACAACGTAACGTATAAATAAAGTGCACAATCAATAAAAAACAAAACATCAAAGTCAAAAAATAATAGATCATCATCAATCGTCAATCGGCATATCATGAGCATCATCAGCCGAAACATCAAGATCAGTATCATATGGATCATGATCATCAGCTATCAACTCATCCGCTATCATAGTGGATGCGGCTGTAGTCCCTGTCCCAGTCCAAGCTCCAGCACGATCATAGATGCTAAACCTCGAATCCTCCCAATGCTTCAAACAAGCAAAGGCCACAACAATACATGGACGTAATCTCGATCTTTTATCCGAAATCACATTTACTGCAAAACAAAAAGTAGTCTCCGATGCTACGCTCGACACCGAAGGAGTCAGTAGAACCCGTGTCATCCTAGATGGCACGGGAACGGTGGACTCATATGATTTTTTCCACGGTAATATATCAATATTCTTAGTATCAGAATGTGATAGAATTGAGCAGTAATCGGTATCTAAGAACCTAGAAAGCTCGCTCCTATGTGATGGTCCACCCCTACGTTTCCCCCTCGCTAGTTGAATGGAAAAATCGTCATCTCCGTACAAGGTATCCATGTCCGTAATCACGGTCTCACTACTACCACCACCATACCTAGTATCATAGTATATGAACAGGTCAGTCAACTTCTCGTGAATGAACTATTCAAGTGGCTCTTCCAGATTCATGCACGAGGAAATGTAAGTCATGGTATTTTCTACCCATTCCACCTTAACCATAGGGTCCATGCATGAGCGAGACAATAAAGAGATAGAATGGTTGACCAGTACTTTAAGTACTTTGTTTCCATCTATGCAACCATATCGCTAAGTGTCAGGTCAGCTCGATACTTCCTAAACATGCTACTAATATTACATATGTACAGGAGTGCAATGCAAGTCGTGGGCGTATAAACATATGAACACATGTTCGTCGTGTCATAAAAAATCTTCAGGAATTTCATAAATGAAATTCATGAAGCCCAGTCAGTGTCATCAATATTAAGTTAGTCACTCTTATTATTGACGTAGTCAGATATCACGTGTTCGTATCCAACACGTGATTCTGACATCAAGTACGTGTAATTCCAATGATGTCTCACATCCGATTGGAAGTTCTTCTTCTTAAGATTCGCAGACACACATAGACTACCAAACTCTTGTTGTCTGCGAGGAGTGCGAATATATTTTAGTGCATTATGTATATTATCCAATGTGGGGGAACACACCTTCATACCCGCTTGAACAATCAGGTTAATCATGTGACACATGCATCTGATATGAAAAAACTCTCCTAATTGTGCGTCTCTAATATTTCTAACAAACATGTTGATCGCTACTCCATTATTAGATGCGTTATCAAATGTGACACTAATAATTTTATTTTGAATTTTATATTTCCTAAAGATTTTCATCATACACTCAAAAATGGTCGGGCCATCATGAGGATCAAGAATCTCATAGAATCCTAAAATTTTTTTATTAATTGTCCAGTTTGAATCTACATAGTGGCTGGTGAGACATGCATAAGATGATTCATCGTGACTTGTCGAGATATCGGACGTCACGGACACCACTCCACTATATGCCATAAATTCATTAATTATTTTTTGTTTTTCTAACTTATATATTTTTAGTATGTCATTCCTAGATGTGGACATAGGAATCCAAACTACACTTGCACTATGTCATTTCTTCTTCCTCACTCCTAAAATTTTTTTGTGTTATTATATTAAAATGAGTCCAAACTACATAATAGAGGTGTCAACCGGGCCGGCCCGGCCCGGCATGAGGCACAACACGGAAAAATGTCATGCCCTGGTCGGGCATGAGCCGTGCCATGCCTGACCCGGCATGGTACGGCCTGTGGCACGACACATAGGGACGGGTCTGATTGGACCCGACCCGCGGTCTCACGAGGCCCGAACCGACCCAAATCCCCCCCCCCCCCCCAACAGGAAAAAAAAATTAATAAAAAATTTAATTTTCAGCCGTTGGATCTCGCCTCCAATATCTAGGGGGCAGAATCCAACGGCCCTCGTGATTCAGCCCCCTAAAAAATTAAAAAAATTAAAAAAAATTAAAAAAAATTAAAAAAAATTAAAAAAAATTTACTTTTTTGAAAAAAAACTTATCTTTAATCTATAAATTCCACCCTCATATCTTTAACATTTATGTTTTTTCATAAACATAAATTCTCTCAAATCATTCAATTTCACTCTCAAAAATCTTGCTTCTCTCTCTCGGGACTCGGGATTTCGTCATTCGGCTTGGATTTTCGGGAATCTCAACTTGAGTTTTGAACTTAGAGCTTGACTGTGGTGCACCGTGCACGTGACCGACCTCACTGCTTTTAACGGGAAATTTATTTTAAGTTTTTTTAACATTTCTCTCTCTAGTTTCTTTCTCTAGACCAAAAATAGAAAAAATTAAAATCAGTCTTCTAGTCTCTAAAAAACTATTCTAAATAACAAAAATTCTAAAAATGACAAATACAACCGAAACATATTTAAATTTAGAAAATGAAAATATTACACACAGGTCATAGGCTGCTAAAATTTTGGTTTCTCCCGTCATCTCAACTCAAATTTCTAAAAAACAAAAAACTAGGAGGACTTCAGTCGTTTGGACTCATTTTAATATAATAAACCAAAAAAATATTAGGGGTAAGGAACAAGAAATGACACAATGCAAATATTGTATGAGACTTTTAATATGTAAGAGTTCATTTGGGACTGGGCACCTTAAGAGGCATGCCGAATTATGCACCAAAAAACATGATCCATTAGATCCTAAGCAAACCCAACTTAGCACTGCATTTTTTGAGACTGGATCGAGTCCAGTCTCAAAATTTACTTTCTTCATATACTCTAGCGAGTTGGGTAGGGACGACATACTTATCACATTAATGGGTCCTCTGATCAGATTTTTGGAAGATCCAAGAGTAGTGAGCATCATGCAGACATATTTCCAGCCAGCTTATCCGAGGATTCCTATGTCCACATCTAGGAATGACATACTAAAGATATATAAGTTAGAAAAATAAAAAATAATTAATGAATTTATGGCATATAGTTGAGTGGTGTCTGTGATGTCCGATATATGGACAAGTCATGATGAATCATCTTATGCATGTCTCACCAGCCACTATGAAAATTCTAACTGGACAATCGATAAAAAAATTTTAGGATTCTATGAGATTCTTCATCCTCATGATGGCCCGGCTATTTTTGAGTGTATAATGAAAATCTTTATGGAATATAAAATACAAAATAATTTTTTAGTCTCACATTCAATAACGCATCTAATAATGAATAGCGATCAACATGTTTATTAGGAATATTAGAGACACACCATTAGGAGATATCTTTCATGTCAGATGCATGTGTCACGTGATTAACCTGATTGTTCAAATGGGTATGAAGGTGTGTTCCCCCGCATTGGATAATATATGTAATGCACTAAAATATATTCGCACTCCTCGCAGACAATAATAGTTTGGTAGTCTCTGTTTGTCTGCGAATCTTAAGAAGAATAAATTCCAATCGGAAGTGAGACAAAGTTGGAATTACACGAACCTGATGTCGGAATCATGTGTTGGATACGAACACGTGATATCCAACTACATCAATAGTAAGAGTGACGAACTTAATATTAATGACATTGACTGGGCTTCAGAAATTTCATTTATGAAATAATTGAAGATTTTTTATGACACGATGAACATGTGTTCGTCGGTTTATACGCTCACGACTTGCATTGCACTCAAGTGCATATGTAACATTAGTAGCATGTTTAGGAAGTATCGAACTGACCTGCCACTTAGCCATATGGTTGCATAGATGGAAACCAAGTACTTGATGTACTGGTCCACCGTTCCATCTCTTTATTGCCTCACTGCATGCACGGACCCTCGGGTTAAGGTGGAATGAGTAGAAAACACCCTGACCTACATTTCCTCGTGCATGAACCTGGAAGAGCCACCTGAATGGTTCATTCACGAGAAGTAGACTAACATCTTCACATACTACGATACTAGGTATGGTGGTGGTGGTGGTGAGACTATGATTACGGATATTGATACCTTGTTCGGAGATGACGATTTTTCCATTCAGCTAGCGAGGGGGAAACGTAGGAGTAGACCATCACATACAAGTGAGCTTGCTCGGTACTTAGATACTGATTATTGCTCAATCCTATCACATTCTGATACTAAGAATTTTGATATATTACAGAGGTGAAAATCTTATGAGTCCACCTTTTCCGTGCCATCTAGGATGGCACGATATCTACTGACTCCTCTGGTGTCGAGCATAGCAATATAGTCTACTTTTTCAGTTGTAGTGAACCTGATTTCGGATAGGAGATCGAGATTACGTCTAGATATTGTTGAAGCCTTAGCTTGTTTGAAGGATTGGGAGGATTCGAGGTTTAGCATCAATGATCGTGCTGGAGCTGGGACTGGAACAGGGACTGCAGCTGCATCCACTGTGATAGCGGAGGAGTTGATTACTGATGATGATGATCCATATGATACTGATCTTGATGTTGCGTCTGACGATGCTCATGATATGCCTATTGATGATTGATGATGATCTACAATTTTTTGATTTCGATGTTTTGTTTTTTATTGATTGTACGCTTTATTGATATGTTTTTTGAAACTGTAATTTGTTTGATTTGGACATTCGGTATCAAATCGCTGATTGGTCATTTTTCATTTGAGTTGATTATGTTTTTTTTTAATTTTTATTTTTTTTAACATAATTTATTGATTTATTTTTTTTTTAATTTTTCATTTAAAAATTTATAACTATATTATATAATTCTAATAAATTTTAAACTAATTTTATATTACATTATATAAAAAATTTTAAATTTTGTTATTTTAATAAAATTTAACATTTTTCATATTATAAATATATAAAATTAAACATTATCTAAAATTTTATATATTTTAATAATTTATATAAATAAAAAAAATTTTAAAATATTTTTTACTAGCCTGTACGGCCACTCCTAACCCTTAAGGCTAGGCCAGGCCAGGCCTGGCTTTTTTAAACCATGACGGGCCAGGCACGGCACGGTACAGTAACCGTGACGTGCCTGGCCCGGCATGAAGGCACACTCGTGCACAAAAAAATGGCCCGGGCTAGGCCGGCCCGGCCCGTTTGACACCTCTACTATAGAAGTCCTAGTTTTTTGTTTTTTAGAAGTTTGGCTTGTGACGACTGGAGAAACTAAAGTTCATCAGCCGCAGACCTCTGTGTAATATTTTCATTTTCTAAATTTAAATATATTTTATTAGTATTTGTTATTTTTTAGGATTTTTGTTAATCAGAATAGTTATTTAAAGACTAGATGACTGATTTTAAAATTTTATATTTTTGGTCTAGAGAGATAAACTAGAGAGAGAGTAAAAAAACTTAAAATAAATTACCCGGTAAAAGCAGTAAGGTCGATCACGTGCACGGTGCACCACAGTCAAGCTCAAAATTTAAAACTCAAGTTGAGATTCCCGAAAATCCAAGCCGAATACCGAAATCTCGAGTCTCGAGAGAGAGTATCAAAATTTTTGAGAGAGAAAATATGAGATTTGAGAGAAAAAATGTCTATGAAAAACATAAATGTTATAGAGAGGGGGTGGAATTTACAGATTAAATAAAATATTTTTTTTAAAGTCATTTTTTTGATTTTTTTTAATTTTTTAAGTTGTAGAATCAAGAGGGCCGTCGGATTCTGCCCTTCAGCCGTTGGAGGCAAGATCCAACGGCTGAAATTTAAATTTTTTTTTCATTTTTTTTTGCCCATTGAGGGGTGGGGAGGGGGGGGGGGGGGGAGGGAATCGGGTCGGCTCGGGGGACCGCGTGTCGGATCCAACCAGACCCAACCCCCAGTCTTTTTTGTAGGAGGGGCAGAGCGAGGGGGACACGGGACAAACCCATGCCGTGCCACGGGCACCAAATCGTGCTGGGTCAAGCACGGCACGACACTGCTCCTTCCTTACCTGTGTCGACCCAGCCTAGTTGACACCTCTATTATGAAACAAGGGTTTATGGTAGTTCAGAGTTTCAAAAATGTAGATTTTGCATAACCAACAAACAACACATAAATTTGATTAATCGTTTACGTATTTGTGTAATGAAAAATTACATTGATTTTCTAGAAAATAATAGCTTGTGCTTTCGCGTATAGCTGACTACTAACACCCTCTTTAAGAAATTTATATGAATAGGCATATTCACCAATACTTTGAGAACCAAGTGAAAACGTGCTCACACTCTATTTTTCTAAAACAACATCTTTTTTTAAATAAAATAATTTTATACTTTCACACTTCCAATTATAAAAATATCTAGTTTTATTCAATAATATAACTTCTAAAATGTATCTCTTATATTCTTTATCTTTCATACATATTACATATATATTTTGATCTCACATATATTATTAGTTGATAGATGATCTTGATGATCTTATCTTATCTTATCTTATCTAATTTGAATTAAATTTTATTTTTTTTCTCTATAAATGAGGCTTGTATGTGTAGTGGGTTGTTTCTTATATATATATATATATATATATATATATAACTCAACACACATATGTGATTTGTTAAGACATTACCTATTTAATTGTTAGTAAAACATGCTCGGTGTTTTCTTACAATCATGTTGTCGCAATTAAAAAAAAATATTTTTTTAATTAATCTTTGCATTTTCTTAAAATACACATTTTCTGAGTTTCCTGCATCATTTTGCACATTTTTATAAATCACATATTTTGTAAATCATTTTATAGTTTTAAAAACGAACCTTATTTGATAAAATTATATTTTATGAAAACAAATCATTTAACAAAATTTTTAAAAATTAATATCATTTAATAAAATCACATTTTATTAAAATAAACTATCTTTTGATTTTATTAAAAATGAATTATATTAAATTTAGTATTAAAATCATGCTTTAATATTATATGTTATTATAATCTAATTGTCTAACGCATTACTTACTTTTTTATTTGTTCTAAGTAAGTTATCTTGTACATTCACATCACATTACCAATGAACATAAAACTCCATTTAGGCTCACAAATACTAAGTAACTTCTAAAAAAACATTATACCTATCTAACTTATGTAAATATCAAATATAACTTAATAAAATAGTCAGTATTATGTTTTTATTTTGTCACATAGTATCGTAATGGAACATAAAATATGAATTAAGTTATCTTCCTATTACATTTCAATGGTATTTCTCGATCTAAAGTAGACTGACAATTCAAAGGATAATAATAACTCATATTAATTCATTTGAGTATGATGATGCATTTTTTAGTCTTAGTTTATGGATGCTTAAAGACATATCTCTTCATAATAAGAAAAAAAAAATCATTTTTATTCATGCATATTTTTTTTATATTTAATCATATTCCAAATTATAACCTTTGTTATAGATGATGTTAGGCTTTATCAAAATACTATGAGTCTAGGTCTCAAGACTAAAAAATATTGTCATATTGGAAATATTTATATTATTGAATCATTTTAGTATTTTCTTATTAGGTCGATTCAATTTATTATTCTAGAACAAGTACACATGAGTAAATATTATATATTTATGATTAGTAACATATAATTATCAATTAGACCCCAACACGATTCTAAATTCATTTTTATTCCATTAATAATAAGTGACTATAAACTTTCAACATAGCACACTTTATTTAATAAAGCATACATAATGACTATAATTAAAATTAACTATTTAAAAATGCTATTAGGTCACATATTTGATTACCATAAATAAAATCAACTATTTATTGAATTAGTGCCAATAAAATAATAATAAAATATATAAAATAAAATAAATTGCGAAATAACAATAATCACATCATTAGCAAATGACATAGCAGCAATGAGTCAACTATCTCCCCAATTTGAAGAAGATTAAGAAAAACTAACGAGATGTTCAAAGAACACAAGATGTAAATTTGTGAACACATAAATTGATAATAATTTCTAGTATGATTGATGAATATGAAGGGAGACACTAAATTAATAAGAAAGAAAATATTTGAAAGATACCAGAATATGAGAGTGCCTAGTCTACAAAAATTAGGACATTTAAAAGATTAGTTTTGATCTTCTAGAATATATAATTGTGACATTGTTGGCGATGCCAACAAGATGAAGGTTCTTGGAAATGGTATCAAAAACAAGTTAGGTATATTATATGTGCTCTAACTATATTCTACAAGTATACTAGTCATATAAATAATAGAATAGATGTAAATCTAAATATCAATCCTATTGAGATTGTTATGGCCTTTTCATCGAATCTTAGTGATTTGACTAAAATGCTTTAGTTGATAAAAAGTAATTGGGAATTGGAAATATACTTATACTTTATGATTGATTTATTTTATTACGTATGATGATATTTTCTTCATTGGTGTTGTGATAATGCAATACATGTTTATTGAGTGAAGGATAACAAGATGTGATATCTCCAATTATCCTATTAGTTATCAATAGTTAATCAATCACTAGCAGTCACTATTGTGGATGATCTCTTTGTGAATATTCCTTCAGTATATTAGTAACTATCCACCGAATCAACATATTTACCTAATAACTAACAACCTCACACCTCCTATTTTTTTAGGCAATTCATCAACTTCTATAAATGGTTGGTTTGACTAGGTGTATCTCTATTATCTGGCCAATACTTAAAGAGAACACATAATGACATAGTGATAATAATATTTATGTTTTTAGATTTATTAGTATAATACTCATATTAATTAAACTTGTGACCTAGCAAAGTCAACCATAGAAGCTATCTCAAGGGGAAGATGGTTGTTGGGCTATCACTTTCTATCGACACGTAGCTATGTGTGTCATATCACTTATTTATCACCGTCTATCACAACAAACACATCCCTTCCATCAGTTGGTGAAACCTCTGGATAGATGTTCTAAGATACTCTCATATCCATTAATATTCAATATATCATCAACCATGAATTATCCACCACAAACCTTATTCATTATACATAATTACACAAACCAACCTTATATTTATGAACTATCCTATTGTGAAAGAGGGATTCAAGTGAGATAATTTGGGAATTATCTCATTAAATTGAGTATCCCCGAATATAGCAAGCATTTATGATTTGTATCAATTATGGTTCTCAATCTAATCTGTTTTGTATAGCTTCTATTCTTATTTCCCTACTTGAGTCAGCTCATTGCATTTTCTATTATTTTTGCTTTCCCCAATCTTTTGATTATTTCCGTGCTATTTGATAATTCAATTAGTCAATCTTTCATACTATGTCAGGTTGCATTTGTTGCAAGTCTTTAATCAATACTATAGCAGTTTTAATTACTTATATGTTGTAATTTTAGATTGATGCTGTGGCAAAAGATTGAATTAAATTACCCTATATTTATAGTAAATATGGTAATTACTCAAAATTGTTATTGTGATCATAAACAAGGTGTTGTAACAAAGAAAATTATTGTGACCATATGCTAGAGTCACGATGTATAATAAATATCACGAATAATATGTAGAGTTGTGATTAGGAAAGACTTGTTATAATTACTTCAAAAATATATACCATTATTAATAATTTCACGACATTAACAATATTATGACTTAATCATATCTCTTATGTGCCAAGTTAGTATGTTGTATATAATTTCATGACTTTTCATTAAAATTCATCAAAAATTAGTTTTCATGAAATTTATATTTTATGTTCCTTCCTAATGTAAATACAATACAAAATAAGCCAATAATATACCCCAAAATATGTTATCCTTGGTGCCAAACAAGTATCTAGATATTGGTATTGAAATGAAAAAGATACGCCTATATGGTTTATGGATGAGAAAAACTATTCCAACTCTCCTTTTAAGTGGCATCATAACTTATTTGGCATCATCATCGTGACACCCCCTTTCCTAGGGGGGGATACATTCATTTCATCACATAATATATTGTGCAATAAAATAAAATTTGTTCAAATGTAAAATACATTTTTTTTTCATTTTTCATTTTATTTACTTAGTTGAATAAATAAAACACAACATATTATTTAAGCCACAACCGGCTTCCATTCACATGTGCGATTTCGTATGTGCACCTATCATATGTCCTAGACCTGTACCTGAAAAGGAGTCCCACAAGCAGAGTCAGCAAAGCTCAGTAGAGGTAAACTCATTCAGAGTTACTCTCTACCTAAGTGAACTTAAAACGTCATGAATATATATCAATACCCATTCAAATACAATGTTTATATGAATGCAATCATGGATGAAATGTTTATATGCCCATATTCATGAATCTCATCAACTCCCTCACACATGTCGAAGCCAAGTGTGATATATATATATATATATATATATCTATAAAAATATATAATTTTTTAGAATTATTCCAAAAAATATGGACCTCCTCCGAAAAATATATCGGATATTTATCCGAATAAAATATGATTTTCTCGGATTTACATCGAGAAATATGCACCGCCATAACTCTGCTTGGACATTGTCCCAATTCAAGTTCGCTAAATACCATCCATATACCTTTATATATATATCATGCACCCACACATGTATATGGAATTTTCTCATGCATATGAAATGTAATTATGTTATTTCTAATTTAACTGATATTTTATACATAATTATAACAATCCAAATGATCATTTCTAGCCATTAAATAAAAAGAATTCTGATAAGAGAAAACCACGATCTTTTAGAAAATTTAATGCAAACTTTATAAATTTGATATCAATGTGAAATTCTCGTCGTGTAGAATAACTTTAGTTCTTAAACTATTTCATTCCGATTCCAGAATAATCCGTTACAATTAAAAGAAAATTAATGGATATATTTTTTTCTATACTATATCTGTATCTCTCCCGGTGCTGAATGTTTTTTTAAGCCTTTCCCCCGTTTTCTGGATTTCTGACATTTTTTTTTCTATAATAATTATTATTAATTAATAATTTTAATATTTTTTTTCTTTGGGTTGACACTTGGACAGCCGACGGACAGCCTGCGAATACACATCCATGTGTGAATGATGTGGCACAATATTTTGGTCACGTGAATTTTTTTTTCTCTAAATATTCTAATAATTATTTAATTAAATAAAAACATAACAAATTTTGATTTTATCAAAATTTAATGAAATTTGATACGATAGGTATATTTTCTAAGATGAAATCAATAACGACATCTATTTTATCATAATGACTCTAAATTTTCCAGGTTATTTTCTATTATTGCAAAATTATCATTTTGCCCATTTTTTCTAAAAAATCAAATTATGTTAATTATTTATTCATTTTGTTGGGATTTCACAATCATATTATAATAAGATATTATTTTGTGGGTAGAGAATATAAAATCATCTAATCACTGCCGAAGATATTTTGAAGGGAAAAGACACTAATTAAAATGTGTTAATTATAAGGATGAAGAAATCACTATACATCTATTCAAATAATATAAAAGACACATTAAATCCCAAATTGTATATTAATAATTTGGAATATATTTTATCTAGAATGTAATGTGTAGAATAAAACTCTAGATAACGTAACTATCACCCACTAATATAAAAAACACATTGAATCCCAAACCAGAGAAAAACTCAAAAAAAAATGAAAATAATTTAAAACCCAATATTTATTTTAAATTTGGTCACATCGCATTGCACGTCTTCACTCAGAAAAAAAAAGATAAAAAAATAAAACAAAATTAAGATATGAAATCTCATGGTGTATACTAATAGGAGATGAGTGTACATGCTCTTATCCCAAAGCTATGAGATATAAAATCAAAGATATGAAGAGTATGGATTGAGGGTGAAAGGGAGGGGACACAAAAATAAATAAATAAAAAATTAAATCATTTAATTCATATATCGATCAAATAATAATAATTATTTTTTTATTATCAAATAACTATTATTAGTTGTTAATTATTATTATTATAAAAAATAAAAAAAAAATGAGTAACTTTAATCTAGATAAAATAAACTAAGAATTATATTTTGGATACTCCCCCAGAAATATTTAAAAATATGAAACAAATCTTTTAATATCTGAAAAAAAATACACCAAGCTATAAATAAATTAAAAATTATGGCAGTCGAATTCATAAGTCTTAAACTACACTCGTCTCTCTCCACGACGCCTACCTCTTGTCCTCGCATGTATTCCCTTGCTCATCTCCTTGATTGAGGTTGACAAAGCTCAAATATTTATGTAATACAAAAATTAGTCGGTGAATTAATTTTTAATTTATTTATAATTTGGTATATATTTTTTAAATATTAAATATCAGTTTTATATTTTTAAATATTTATGTAATACTTAAAACATAATTCTCCCAAATAAAATTTCCCAATTTTATATTATTGAAATAGATTATTAATTTTTTTATTAACATAATAACCCAATCCAACCAAATATGACCCAAACAGAACCCTAAGTGAGTGAAATCTAATTTACAAGCTAATCCGTGAGATTATTCTCACAACCCTAATTTCTATGTTCTGCCGCTGCTGTGAAAATCTATTTATTTGCACCCAGCATCATGCCGCTGGATGGAATCGGTGGTTCTCTGTCAAACAATCATCAGCTAGGCTTCCCATGGAGAGATTGGCACAATGTTGTCTTCCGCCTCTAGCAGATCTTAATTTCGGTAGTGCGATGACGATCGATCTTCCAGACTAGAGACTCTGATACGGTCATGTGCCAGAATTTGAGCGCACTTGTTATTCATTTATACTTTTGCTTTCTTAGCTGTTCCAACTGTCTCTGTTCTTATGTTATATTTGTCTGTTAACTTCACCTTGATTAATGCAGGTTAATCTCCTACAGTTCTTGTTAATGATGATTTCTTAACTCTTAGCAGATTTCAGTGAGGATCTATCCAAGGATCTGAATGTTACACGCGCTGAAACACTCTTTTCCCTGTTTCTACCCTTCCTATAATTCTTTTGTTGCAATGTGTTTTGATTATCGGATCCAATTATCGTGCAGGTTGATCATCTTTTTTTCGTTTGTCTTCGTTCTTATTTTTGTTTATTGTTGTTGAATGTATTTGGTTTGGTTTGTCTTCGTTTTGCGGCCATGATGACTTCTCCTATGGTTCAATTATGGCCAGTGGACGTGTTCTTGCTATGAGCTCGCCGTGAGTCCTCATGCTAACGACTTATCCTTCCACTGAGCTTTCAAGTCTCTTTTCAGATTTTTGAATTATATTCATTTGTCAGCGTCTTTTACCAATTTGGAAGGGTAAGTTTCATTCCTTTCTGTGTATGCCTAAGGCGCTATATAATGTTGATGTGTATCCTGGTTACCAACAATCTGTGTTGCGTATCCTCGGAAATGCATCAGATATTTCCCCTTTCTTCAAGGTAGTCATAAAAAGACATTTTAAACTCCTTTGTTTCCTTTGCATTTCACCTCAGAACCTTCATTTGCATCTCAACAGATTCCTTTTATTGGAATTGATGTTGCAGATCACCTTTCCATTTGAATATGGGTTTATTCTATTAGAGCCCCTTCATTAATGTTCAGCTCCATGGTTTCAACAGTCTAGACATTTTGAACTTTGCTAGAGACATACGGATTTATAGTTTCTTCTGCAATTATGGATCAATTTAGACCAACCTTTACATTGGGTTCATACCTTTAGAGCAACTCCAATCGGAGTTAGCCAAAAATAGGGTGTCAAATATCATTTTAGCACCTTAAATAGTATTTTGGCACTTAAAAAACAATTTTTACTCTAATGGTAGGTGTCATGATGATATGACATTTTAATAATTTAATATTTTTTTTAAAATTAATCTTTTAAATTTCAATTCAAAACATAATAAATAACAACTAAAAAATAAAACTCTGTTTTTTTCATAATTTTTATCTTCAGAGTTATTCTAATATGTTAAAGAAATTTGGTCTATGCTAGTAGTATTTGTTTTCATAATTTTGTATTTGAATTTCTTGCACTTATTTTTCTTCAATTTCTAATTGTCTGTGATGTTGCTTCAGTGCTATCTCCTTTTGCGCATAAATTTTTTCTATGTTGCTCAATTTTTTATCGTTCTATTTTTATTTTTTTATTCTAGTGATATAATCTAGTTATATTTCATCATCAATTTATTTATCTTTGCTTTTAAGTTTTTTTTTCGAAGTTTTTTGGCCCAATTGTCTTTTGAGTTTGAGAGAGAGTGATGGTTTAGTAGTGTTCCCTAAATATGGAGTTGAATAACTGGATTTAACATCAACTAATTCAGCATGACTACTAGTTGAATGAGTTTTTATTCTTTTATTGATGGTCAAATTATCATTTTATTTTCGTTTCATTTTTAATATATTTCAACAATGCTTGTATTTGAAATGATTTTTCAATTATCTTAGCAAATATTTCATTCGCTTTATTAACCTGAAATCATTTTAAATAATTTAATAAATTATTCAGGAATTAAATCTTACTAGTATTTGAATTTAAAATATAAATCTTATATTATTTTGCTTGGTATGTTCACTTTGTTGTAGTTTTTTTATTTGACAATAAAAATCGACAAATTTATTGTATTTTGCATTTATATCACTCCAACGACTTTTAATAGAAGATTAGGAATGTTTTTTGTTATTATCTCTATTAAGTTCTAAGTATTGTGATATTTTTTGCTAGAATGTATCACTTCGTTGTTGATTTTCGGTAATTGAATCTTTGCTCGTGTTAAGCCACGCTGACATAATTAATCTATTTTCTTCAACATAGAAATTCTGTCCTTTATGACTTTCTCATATTTGGGATGTCTTCATTTTATATTGGTGTCAAATCTACTGGATTATTCTGAATAATATCATCATATAAGTTGGTATCGTTCATTAGCAAATCAGTTAATGAATCATGATATTGCAAATGCATCTACAAAAAAATATTCTAATCAATTTATATAATAAGTAATTTATAAAATATTCAATTGAATCTATTAAAAATTAAAATTATAAATCATTTAAAAAATTAAAAAATAACATATATTAATTATAAAAATTAAAATATAAAATAAAAGAGAATAAAATATCTTTTTTTTCGGATATATTTATTTTCTGCAAGGTTGGAATGTGCAAATATAGAAGATAATAAATTTTTTTTAAATTTTTTTGATTGCTGGAAGAAAGATGGTGTAGAAGAGTTCAAAAAAAAAAAATAAATCTGGATTGAATTGATTTGTGCAGTAGGCCATTCAAATTTATAAATAAAATTAAAATTTAGGGTGAATTATGTCTTGGGGTCTTGGGAACCCAAATAATTAACCTTAAGGCCTCATAACACTTATATTTGACTTTAAAGATATAAATATTTTGAGGACAAAAATGCCCTTAATGATATGTCATCCTCATGGGGTTGTGACAAAGAATCATCAAATTGAATATGAAATTAGAGCTTGCCTAGTCTCCTATGCAAGACTAGGTCTTTCATTGGCCTCATACTATTCTACATGTAATTATTGAACAATTGACTAGTCTTATCTTGATGATGATTACTCAAGTAATCAATGTTACTCCATATGTCATCCTCCAATACTTTTCATAATAAGAAAATCTTAAGTTAGCATTCATCATTTCACTTATAGAGATCAAATTTATACTCAAACTAGGAATTAATATCAACTTCATAAAAAATTTGTTTGTGGCATCATGCATTATCATCCTTATTTTTTCATGACTAATTATCATCACTAATAAATTAATTTTTATATTCACACCTCTTCCAGTGATTGGCTCAAACGGGCTGAACTACTTTTTATGATCAATCATATGATGTAACAAATGCTTATTAATATACCAATTATCATCATCAAAATAAGCAATATAGGCATTAGAAAAATAAACATATCCCCTAAATTAAGAGTATCTACAAAGTTAGCTCTTATATTGGTTTGTTCTGATAGGCCTTGAAATGTCAAATTCTATGAGGCTGAAATTAGTGCCTCATAGGATAACTCTCTTGCATTACTATTAATGTTGATAATCAAGTTATTTCATATATCTAATAGTCAACATAAGAGAGTAGTGGTCTCGTTATAATCACTAATTTATTAGCCAATTAAAGAAATTTGTTTAATTAATAAATGTAACTCATGTAAATGGGAAGAAAGTGCATCATCTTTCTCGATGCATAATCGAAACATCTTCATTAAGAAAGATTTATTGACAAATGACTTGCTCTAATATAGAATCTTTTGGTTCTTCCACAACTTATTCATATATATCTTACCAAAAAATTTTAGTGATACCTGATATGACAAACACAATTATATCAAGTCTCATGCTTTTCAATCAACCTTATCCTAATTGACAACCTCAATAGATATTATCTCTATTTTCTACCCTTTTTCAAATGGTTTTGGATCTTCTATATTTGACAAATAATCTTCATTAACCAATAGATCATCCTTTTTCAACTTCTAGAGTTTAAAACTCTTTCCTGAGATACAAAATGTATTATATTGAAATCATCCAATAGTTGACAAATAATCTTCATTGGCCAATAGATCATCCATTTTCAACTTCTCGATTTCTATCCTAGACATAGGCACATAGCAATTGCCATTATTGAAATAATGCAAAATAGCAAACCTCTAATAATATGAGCTCTCTTGCTCCGATACCAAATGTATGACCTCCAACAACACATTGGCTCTGATACCAAATGTACTGACCTCTAGCAATACATTGGCTCTCTTGCTCTGATACCAAATGTTTGACCTCCAACAACGTATTGGCTCTCTTCCTTTGATATCAAATGTAATATCACACAACAAGACACTGGTACAAAATGTAACATGATTCAATGCAATGCTAAATCTAGTTTTAATACTTAACACCAAATGTAAGGTAATCCCAAATGCAACATGAAAAAAACTCTAATAATTCTTCAATAATAGATATAATGTCTCAATGTTTATATAAAATCAAATGTAAGAATATTCCCAAGATATGCAGATTTTCAATATCTTTCATTAGCTTCATGCTATCCCAAATCAAGAGCTACACAATTAGCCATGGATTTGATAACTCTTATAAAGAAGCTCAATATGTACATAAGATGCAAATATACATACATACATATATATATATATATATACTCATAAGCACACGAGAAAATAAGAAATTGAAAACTATTTATTCATTTCTATTCAATTTTGTTCTAAATTCACTGGATTTTCACACACAATTATATTCAATTTACAATGCTTAAATAGAAAATAATAAACCTTCCTAAAATTTCAAACCTAAGTTGTGATATTATATTTTCATATTTCAACTTTATTCATATAACGAAACCATAAGATAATATAACAAATAGAATCATTAAGTTAGCTAGTTACAACAACATAAAATATATTGTAATAATAATGATTTCATAATATAGGTCATAATTCTATAGATAGTTATAATTTAAGTTGAATCATAACTTCATAATTTCATATCATAACTACAAAATATATGTTACAATATAAGTTAAGTAATGACTTCACAATTTTATGTCATAACTCCAATGCACAAGTTATAGTTAAAGATGAGTTATGACTTCATAATATAGGTCATGACTCTATAGAATAGTCTTCTAATCATAAACACATAGAATAAGTTGCAACTTCATTCAAATCGCAATTCCAAAATCTAGGGCACGACTCTAAATACCAATTACACCTTGCAAATGCTAGTTCATAGTTTGAGACTACTGCTCATACATAAAAATTAACCATTATCTCATCCAAAATTGATATGGAAACACCTAAATAATTTTTATTTTATGAACTAGGCTTTGATATAGATAAAATTTTACTTGCCTTTTTTTATTTGGTTTTAGACCAATTTGGTGACACCTTAGATAAACATATTAGGTGGTGTTAAACATAATTTTTAAGACAATAGATATTTAGTGATCTTAAAACTTAGGATCTTTGATATGTCAAATTTTAGACCTTTTGGTATTTTGGATCTCAAGACTTCACACTTCAAATTAATCATATTCTAACCTTCTTGATATTATATTCACCAAGAAGCACTGAGGTTCTCTACAAAAGAGGAGACCAAGGTGGAATAGTTGGACACTCTCTTAAATGCATAATTTAATTTTATAGTGACAATGATGGAAGTAAAAATTAAATTAGAAAGATGAAGATGGTTGGAAATAAAAAGAACCTTATGTTCCTCTCTTCATGAGCCTTCTATATCATTCTTTGTGATGATTAATTTGTCAAACTTCTTGTCATGAGCTTGGCCACTAGCATTTGATAGTTGATCTTGTTAAAAGGAAGAATATCCATCCTATTGAATGCTTTCACAAGCAATGTATTAGATCACTTAAGTTCTTAATGGAATAATTATTTTTCATCTACATGGGAGTATCAAACTAGAGATATTTAGTAGAATTTTTTGTGCTAGCAAGATCATAAGAGGACTTACTCAAGTAGATACTATTTTCATAGTGGAAATCCCTTGTGAGGGATCACATACATATGATAGGAGCTAAACGTCTTTAGTCTGGGATTATGTGCCCGTAGATAATTAGATACTTTTAATTGCGGCTAAATATCATTATTTTGAGAAAGATTCTTTTAGTTAATGTTGGATGCTCTTAGTAGAAGTTAGCTGCCTTTAATTGAGATTGAATGCCCTTAGTTGGGGCTTGATACCTTTAGCAGAGCTAGATGCCCTTAAATGAGATTAAATATCTTTTGTCAGGATATATTCTCTTAGTTGAAGTTTTCTATTATGCATTGACATTTGTTACTCACAATGCTCATTTTTTATATGGCCATGTATAATATGATGATTTAACTTGCCAAAGAAAAGGAAAATATTTTCTTTGAAATAGTATGTGTGGCGGTGATAGTGGTTAGGATAGTGCTCTTCTGTAGTTGAAGCTAGGTCAAACATCTGCTATATATAACCTAGTTTGATCACATGGTCGAAAATTTAAGAAAGGAAATCATTCCTTTAGTATTTTGCATAGTTTTTAGAAGTCTGATTGTATTTTGTGCGTCTTCAAACTCCCACCTCTTCTTTGAATTTTTGAATCCTAACAAGGATTATTTTTATCATTGCCCTTATTATGATGGCTTCTATGTTATTCATGGATGGGAATGGTTTGCATCAATGATCCTTTCCCTAGCAACCTTCATCATTCTTATGTTGGTGAATGGTTGAATGATATTTCCCTCTAAATGGATATTAAATAGAAAAACCATAGGTTGGATAATATATTCCCAACAATTTGTTTAGGTATGTTGGTCTTGATATGGCGAGAAGAAACAATGAGACTTATAATAGTCAATTGATACTCAATAGGTGACTTATGAAATCTAAACCATTGATTAGCCATCAAATAGTACTAATGGGCAAGGCAAATTTTGATTGTTCTGCTAAATCTTCAATGTTAACAAGGTGATGTTTTATGACAACCAAGCTGAGTCCATATTGGATCTTATGAGTCAAAGGCATTTATTTTTTAAGGAGTTGTTCATGTTCATGGTGGGGTTGTAGTTTTTTTGTTTCAACCATATTGAAGTAGTTTCTATTTTATTAAGGATGTCATTGATTCTAATCTATATGAATATTATTCAAGTGTTTATGTAATGTTAACAAGGTGATTTAATGTTTCAAATATTGTTTATCAATTAAATATTTAACTATTACAAAATATTTTTTTTGTCTAAAAGGAATCACCCTTCTTTGCAACTCCATGCTTTCTAGTGGCTTGGGATAAACCAATACGTTCACCATTCTTTATTTTTCTTTGCAACTCCATGCTTTCTCTAGAAACATGGTAATTTTTTCAGCCATTTTAAGCCTATCACTTTCAATATTTTCTTTATTAATATCTTTCCATGCATGAGGGTACACAAGAGTTGACAAGGATGCCTAGTGACATGGATGGAGATATTAACCCTAAATAGACTAAATATGTTTTACTAAATTAGCAAGGAGCAATGAAGGATCAATCTTCTTCTTTAAAAAAGGAATCTTGATGTAGTGTTTAATGTACAAGATATGATTTAATTATAGAGAAGAAAGGAAAGTTCTCTTTATAAGATATGATTTAATATGTTTTACTAAGGAAGCCACCTCTTGATAAAATTTTATTGAGTAATCTCTTTTCCTTTATAAGATATGATTAATCATGATTTGGCTGAATTACTATAGAGAAAATTCCATATGGACTAGCATGGTTTTGCTGAGCTTTTTTCCCACAAAGGAGAAGAAAGGAAAGCTCGTGTGATAGAGAAGAAGCAATATCATCCCATGTATCTACTAGATTTTATATGTTGTTGTGGAAGAGAATAGATATCACTAATGATAAAAACATATTTCTCATGGTAACTTATAAAGATATGTGGTCTCAATGAGTTTCTACGAGTAGAATGATAAGTGATCAACACCTAGTAAGATTAGGTACTGTAGGCACTTACTAGTTGGATTATATGGCAATAGTTCAAGCTATGGATCAATTAATATTGATATCTATTTGATATATAAAATATAAATAAGAATTACTATTTGGCATGATTTTTAGTTTGCATTTTCTTGAAAAAGAACTTTATTTGTAACAATTTTATAAAAATTAAAGTATTGTCGTATTGAGAATTTTGATGAATAGTTATGAAATCACGAATTTATAGAGTAAAATGTACAGCTTGGTGGAGTTTGTGGCTAGAAGGGGAGCAAAAGGTTATGCAAGTCATAGCATATATGACATGTTGTGATTTAATTATACATTTGAGTACTTATATATTTGGTATTTTGAGTATCAAACATGTACATGGGTTACCATGATATAAAAAATGAAGTCATGATCATCATTATATTTTAAAAATAGTATGGTTGCGACACCAAGAAAATATCACGGACATAAATATAGTATTTCGTAGTAAAAATATTATGACAACTTAGTAGTAGAGTCACGACATATAAATATTATCATGACTTATTTAATAAAGTCATGACCAAGAAAGTTTGTCACAACTTCTTAATAGGATTGCGAACATCATAATTAAGTCATGACTTGAGAAATATTAAGACTTTTCATTACGAATCATGACCAACAAAGTTATCTTTCCACCAAAATCACTAATTTCACACAAAATACATTTAATTTCACTAATATCCATCTAATTTCATCAAAATTATGATTCGTAAAATCTTTTAATTTAAAGCCAAAGTCAATACAAATAAATTAAGAAATTCATATCAAACAACCTTAAAAAGTTAGTATGTAAAGTATCAAACAAACTCACATACTAAAAGTGTTTCTCATCCACGAGCAAAAAAAAATATCTTCACTTTTTTTGAAAATCTTTTGGGACATCAAATTGTAAATGAAGAAATATAATACAACACAAAAGAAAAAGAATTGACATGATTAGATTTTAGTGTCATTATAGTTTGGTTTCCTTTAAGCATGAAATCTTGAATCAATAGATTTATTATCTTATGTATGAATTAGTGGATGCAATAAGTTTATTTTGCATCATCAAATATGAAACAAACTACTTGAGTTGCCTCTCAAAAAGTAATTTGTTTAATGTCTTTAGCTAGAATTATATTTTAGCTTTCGATCCACCCTTGTTGAATCTTTTTGACTATCTTAACAATAGGTTGTCACAACTATGATTTTCTTACTATTCTAGACTCATGTTTTGCTTTCCCTTATAATACTTTGGTATTTGCCCATTCACTTTAAATTCTATCCTATTTTTTGATTTTAGTGTAATTGCACCATATGGTATTATTGTGATTGTAAATGGTTCATACCATAAGACTAACTTTCAAATAAATAACTAGAGATGTGGGTTGGAAACCATTATATTTTCTTATATTTTGAATTTATTACTTTGCATATTCTTGTCAAATCATTTTTTTTATTTTATCTTTGTAGATTCGAGCAATAACATAAGCTTCATATCTCAAAATTTTTTATTTCACTCATATGAAGAACTCTTTTTTTTTTACATCACTTACTTTATATTTCATTTGTTTTATTTCGTATCATTCTCAATGCTTGAGTTCAATTGGAAAACGACAAGTTTTCCAAAAATAAGTCTATAAGGATATATACTCAAGGTAGAGGTGTCAACTAGGCTTGACAGCCCAGGCACGACTCAGTTTAGCCGTGCTTGGCCCGACACGGCACGATCCAAGATCGTGCCCATGCTCGTGCCGAGCAGACCCTCGGCACGACATGAGTCGTGCCGTGTCGAGGAAATTCTACCCACATGCCATTCTAGGCACGACTTGGGTGCATGGCACGTGGGCACGACATGGGTGACGTGTAATGCACAATGAGTGATGTGGTGACGATGGGATTTGTGCCGAACGACAATCAATGCAGCGACACTTGATGGGTGACAATGCAACGACACCCAATGAGTAACGGCTTTGCGCTATCCATTTTCTCAATTATAGGTTAAGAATTATCTTAACCTAGAACCGGTATGAACTAGCTTGAAACTAGGCTGAATTTGGGTGGTGGGTCGTGTAGGACTTGATCTCCAGTGAACCGTGTCGTGCTAGGCACGACATGATAACTATAGCATGTCGTGCTTGGCACGGTACGCAAGACTAGAGGTGTCAAACGGGCCGGGCCGCCCCGGCCCGGCACGATAAAAAAACGTGCCCGGGCCCGTGCCGGGCCCGGCCGAACAAACCACGTGCCGTGCCGTGCCCGGCACGAGCCTAGCCATGCCTGGCCCGGCACGGCTCGTGCCTTGGCACGGCACGTCGGCCCGCGTGCCTGAGTCGTGACTCGTGAGTCGCGACTCATGAGTCACGACTCACGAGTCACGACTCACGAGTCACGACTCACGAGTCACGACTCACGAGTCACGACTCACGAGTCACGACTCACGAGTCACGACTCACGAGTCACGACTCACGAGTCACGACTCACGAGTCACGACTCACGAGTCACGACTCACGAGTCACGACTCACGAGTCACGACTCACGAGTCACGACTCACGAGTCACGACTCACGAGTCACGACTCACGAGTCACGACTCACGAGTCACGACTCACGAGTCACGACTCACGAGTCACGACTCACGAGTCACGACTCACGAGTCACGACTCACGAGTCACGACTCACGAGTCACGACTCACGAGTCACGACTCACGAGTCACGAGTCACGAGTCACGACTCACGAGTCACGACTCACGAGTCACGAGTCACGACTCACGAGTCACGACTCACGAGTCACGACTCACGAGTCACGACTCACGAGTCACGACTCACGAGTCACGACTCACGAGTCACGACTCACGAGTCACGACTCACGAGTCACGACTCACGAGTCACGACTCACGGTCACGACTCACTGAGTCGTGACTCGTGACCCAACCGGGCCCCGCCCCCGGTAAAAAGACCGTGGGTCGGGTCCAAACAGACCCGCCCCGCCCTGCCTGCCCTGCCTTGCCGTGCGCCCGTGCCCGAGCGCGCCGGCACGGCACGGCACGGCCGTGCCGTGCCCACGGGCCGTGCCGTGCCCACGGGCCGTGCCGTGCCCACGGGCCGTGCCGTGCCCACGGGCCGTGCCGTGCCCACGGGCCGTGCCGTGCCCACGGGCCGTGCCGTGCCCACGGGCCGTGCCGTGCCCACGGGCCGTGCCGTGCCCACGGGCCGTGCCGTGCCCACGGGCCGTGCCGTGCCCACGGGCCGTGCCGTGCCCACGGGCCGTGCCGTGCCCACGGGCCGTGCCGTGCCCACGGGCCGTGCCGTGCCCACGGGCCGTGCCGTGCCCACGGGCCGTGCCGTGCCCACGGGCCGTGCCGTGCCCACGGGCCGTGCCGTGCCCACGGGCCGTGCCGTGCCCACGGGCCGTGCCGTGCCCACGGGCCGTGCCGTGCCCACGGGCCGTGCCGTGCCCACGGGCCGTGCCGTGCCCACGGGCCGTGCCGTGCCCACGGGCCGTGCCGTGCCCACGGGCCGTGCCGTGCCCACGGGCCGTGCCGTGCCCACGGGCCGTGCCGTGCCCACGGGCCGTGCCGTGCCCACGGGCCGTGCCGTGCCCACGGGCCGTGCCGTGCCCACGGGCCGTGCCGTGCCCACGGGCCGTGCCGTGCCCACGGGCCGTGCCGTGCCCACGGGCCGTGCCGTGCCCACGGGCCGTGCCGTGCCCACGGGCCGTGCCGTGCCCACGGGCCGTGCCGTGCCCGAATTTAAAAAACCGTGCCGTGCCGTGCCCGGCACGGCACGGCAGCACGGCTGGGCACGTGAAAAACGGGCCGTGCCGTGCTGGGCCGGCCCGTTTGACACCTCTACGCAAGACCATACAGGCATGAAAAAAATCAGCCATGCTAGCCCAGCATGGCGTGTTTGATATTTGTAACTCAAGGGTGTCTTGAATATTATTCTATATACCTATAATGCGTCATCCAACCTTTAAGACAAATTTTTTCTTGATGAATTTACTATCTTTTTCAAGATATATTTAATCTCCATATTTGATAGTTTTGTTTGCCCATTTGTTTATGGATATTATGGAAGTCTCCTCTTATACCCTTTAAGACAAATTTAGCTAAGTAAGCTTTGAGTAATTTGTTACAAAAAATGATTTTACTATCATTCATCACTTATAATACATCATTTTGTGCCAAACTGCATCAAAAAAATTGTCGTGTAGAAAACCCATAACTATCTTTGAATCATTCTTTTGTATAGATATTTCTCCAAACCATTTAGATATGTAATTTAATGCTAATAGTATGTACTCTTTTCCAAAGGATAAAAGAAATGACTCCATAAAATCTATCCCTCATACACCAAAAAATTCCAGATTGAGAACATTGTTGAGTGGCATTTCATTCTGCTTAGATCTATTATGCAATATTTGGCATTATCACACTATCGCACAAAGTTCTAGTTATCCCTTAATAATGATGGCCAAAAAATCCAAATTGTAATATTTGTTGGGCCATTTTATTATCTCTAAAATGTCTTTCTTAAGTGAAATAGTGGTATTTGAGGATAATTTCCAATTGTTCATCTTATAGTACTCATCTCTTTATGACATGATATGAACATCTTCTAAACATAAGTGGATCATCCCATAGGTAATTTTTCATGTCAAGCAGAAACTTTCTTTTCTCATGGAACATAGGAAGTGGAAGAAGGGCTTCACATATTAGAAGTTATCCAAAATTTCAACTCCTCCATGATTCACATTGGATTTTAAGTAAGACAAATGGTCGACTATAATATTGTCACTCTCTTTCTTGTCTCTTATCTATATATCAAATTCTTAGAGTAAAAGATTCTATCATATTAATATTGATTTAGTTTCGTTCCTTTCTAATAAGTACCATACAACTGCATAATCTATATAAATTATTACTTTTGCTCTGAGAATGTAATGAAAATTTATCACAAGAAAATATCACATCAAATATCTTTTTTTCTATTGTTATGTAATTTACTTGGGCGTCATTTAAGGTCCAAATAGCATATGAAATGACCCAAAAAAACTCACATTTTTGTCCCAGTATAGCTCCACACTGAGCATGCAAGCCCATGAATTACACATAATCACAAATGACTATTCCATTGTAATATGGTTAAAATCTGATTTTTTATTAACTTTTTCTTTAGGTCTTCAAATACTTCAATATATTTTTTACTAAAGTTGAAAAATACTTCTTTCTCTAATTGTAGAGGTGTCAACCGGGTTGGGTCGGCCCAACACGGCACGAGGCACGACACGGTTCGGTCGTGCTTGGGCCGGCCCGGCATGGGAAAATCCCATGCCCGGGCCTGTGCCGTGCCGTGCCTGACCCGGCATGGTTCGGTGCCTGTGGCACGACCCCCTTGCTTTGCCCCCCCGCAAAAAAGACAGTGGGTCGGGTCTGATTAGACCCGACCCACGGTCCCACAAGGCCCGAACCGACCCAATCCCCCCCCCCCCCCCCCCACCCTCCAACGGGGAAAAAAAATTAATAAAAAAATTAAATTTCAGCAGTTGGATCTCGCCTCCAACGGCTAGGCGGCATAATCCAACGGCCCTCATGATTCTGTCCCATAAAAAATTCAAAAAAATTACTTTTTTTTTAAAAAAATATTTTATTTAATCTATAAATTCTACCACTCCTCTCTTCAACATTTATGTTTTTAATAAACATATTTTTTCTCAAATTGCTCATTTTATCTCTCAAAAATCTTGCTCCTCTCTCTCGGGACTCGGGATTTTGACATTCGGCTTGGATTTTCGGGAATCTTAACTTGAGTTTTGAACTTTGAGCTTGACTGTGGTGCACCGTGAACGTTACCGACCTCACTTCTTTTACCTGGTAATTTATTTTAAGTTTTTTAACTTTCTCTCTCTAGTTTTTATCTTTAGACCAAAATAGAAAATATTAAAATCAGTATTCTAGTCTCTAAATAACTATTTTGAATAACAAAAATCCTAAAAAATGACAAATACTAATGAAACATATTAAAATTTAGAAAATAAAAATATTACACAGAGGTCTGAGGCTGCCGAAACTTTATTTTCTCCAATCGTCTCAACCTAAACTTTTAAAAAACAAAAAACTATGAGGACTTCTGTAGTTTCGACTCATTTTAATATAATAAAACAAAAAAAATATTAGGGGTGAGGAACAAGAAATGACATAGTGTAAATATTGTATAAGATTTTTAACATGTAAGAGTTCGTTTAAGACTAGGTACCTTAAGAGGCATGCCGATTTATGCACCAAAAAACATAGTCCATTAGATCATAGGCAAACCCAACTTGGCACTGCATTTTTTGAGACTAGATCGAGTTCAGTCTCAAAGTTTACTCCTTTCATATACTCCAGCGAGTTGGGTAGGGAAGGCATAACCAGACTTATCACATTGATGGGTCTTCCCATCAGATTTTCAGAAGATCCAATGATAGTGTGCATCATGCAGACATATTTTCAGCATGCTTATCGTAGGATTCCTAGGTCCACATCTAGGAATGACATACTAAAGATATATAAGTTAGAAAAATAAAAAATAATTAATGAATTTATGGCATATAGTGGAGTGGTGTCCGTGATGTCCGATATCTGGACAAGTCACGATGAATCATTTTAAGCTTGTTTCGCCAGCCACTATGTAGATTATAACTGGACTATGAATAAAAAAATTTTAGGATTCTCAGAGATTCTTCATCCTCATGATGGCCCGATCATTTTTGAGTGTATGATTAAAATCTTTAGGGAATATAAAATTCAAAATAAAATTTTGTCACATTCGATAACGTATCTAATAATGGAGTAGCGATCAACATGTTTGTTAGGAATATTAGAGACACACCATTATGAGAGATTTTACATGTCAGATGCATGTGTCATGTGATTAACCTGATTGTTCAAGCGGGTATGAATGTGTATTCCCACGCGTTGGATAATATACGTAATTCACTAAAATATATTCGCACTCCTCATAGACAACATGAGTTTGGTAGTCTCTGTTTGTCTGCGGATCTTAAGAAGAAGAAATTCAAATCAGATGTGAGACATCATTGGAATTACACGTACATGATA
Organism: Sapria himalayana; assembly: GCA_029783825.1. NCBI lineage: Eukaryota > Viridiplantae > Streptophyta > Magnoliopsida > Malpighiales > Rafflesiaceae > Sapria > Sapria himalayana. Next base: position 815,492 of record JAREIK010002830.1, read on the forward strand.
TTAGAATCATGTGTTAGATACGAATATGTGATATCCAACTACGCCAATAGTAAGAGTGATGAACTTATTATTGATGACACTGACTGAGCTTCGGTGCATATGCAACATTAGTAGCATGTTTAGGAAGTATCGAGCTGACCCGACACTTAGTCATATGGTTGTAGAGATGGAAACCAAATACTTGAAATACTGGTCCATCGTTCCATCTCTTTATTGCCTCGATGCATGCATGGACCCTAGGGTTAAAGTGGAAGGGGTAGAAAACACCCTGACCTACATTTCCTCGTGCATGAACCTGGAAGAGCCATCTGAAGGGTTCATTCATGAGAAGTTGACTGACTTGTTCACATACTACGATACTAGGTATGGTGGTGGTGGTGAGACTGTGATTACAAATATTGATACCTTGTTCGGAGATGATGATTTTTCCATTCAGCTAGCGAGGGGGAAAAGTAGGGGTGAACCATCACAAAGGAGCGAGCTTTCTCGGTACTTAGATACTGATTACTACTTAATCCTATTACATTCTGATACTAAGAATCTTGATATATTACAGTGGTGTAAATCATATGAGTTCACCTTTCCCGTGCTATCTAGGATGGCACAGGATCTACTGACTCCTCCGTTGTCGAGCGTAGCATCGGAGTCTACTTTTTCTGTCGTAGTGAACGTGATTTCCGATAGGAGATCGAGATTACGTCCAAATTTTGTTGAGGCCTTGGCTTGTTTGAAGGATTGGGAGGATTCGAGGTTAAGCATCCATGATAGTGCTGGAGCTGAGATTGGGACATGGACTGCAGCCGCATCCATTGCGATAGCGGAGGAATTGATTGCTGATGATGATGATTCATATGATACTGATCTTGATGTTGCGGCTGATGATGCTCATGATATGCCGATTGATGATGATCTATTATTTTTTGATTTCGATGTTTTGTTTTTTATTGATTGTACGCTTTATTTATATGTTCTGTTGAAACTATAATTTGTTTGGTTCGGACTATCAGTATCAAATGGCTGATTGGTCTTTTTTCATTTGAGTTGCTTATGTTTTTTTTAATTTTTATTTTTTTTAACAAAATGTATTGATTTATTTTTTTTTGTTTTAATTTTTCATTTAAAAATTTATAACTATATTATATAATTCTAATAAAATTTAAACTAATTTTATATTACATTATAAAAAAAATTTTAAACTTTGTTATTTTAATAAATTTTAACATATTTCATATTATAAATATATAATATTATACATTATCTAAAATTTTATATATAATTTAATAATTTATATAAATAAAATAAATAAAAAAATTTTTAACTAGCCCGTACGGCCCGGATTGGCCCGTACGACCAGGCCGGGCTCGACTTTTTTAAACCGTGCTCGGCACGAAAGCATGCACGTGCTCAAAAAAAAAAGGGCCGGGCAGTGCTTGCCCGGCCCATTTGACACCTCTATCTAATAGTTTGTATCATAGTTTTTCCATTTATTGAGAAATTATTAATAAATCTATCTGCCCCCTTGATAGTTATAGGGTGAGGTAGAGTGTTAATTACTAAAACCTTTACATTGTTCACCGCCAATCCATTAGTAAGGATTGATAACTCAATACAATTCCTTCCTTCATCATGAAATGATATTTCTTTCAATTAATAAGAATTTTTTTCTTTTTACATTGTTTCAACACCACTTTTAAGTTTGAAAACATCCTTCAAAAGAATATCTATAAATTGAAATTTTATCCATTAATACCTCCATAATTTTCTCAATGAGATCAAAAAAGATCACATTCATGCACCTCTAAAAAGTAGTTAGAACATTACAATGGCCAAATGGTATCATTTGGAATGCACAAGTTTTATAAGGGCGAGTGAATGTGGTTTTCCTTTATTTAATGGGTTAATCAAAATCTAATTGTATCCAAAATATCCATCTAAAATAAGAATAAGAATGCCTCACAATTCTTTTTAGGATTTGGTCCATGAAAGAAATCAAGTATGATCATTCCTTATTTTTTTATTCAATTTCAAATAATTCATCCATATGCACCATCTAGTGATAAGCCATGTAGAGACTTCTTCATTATTTAAAATTTTCACCACCATCAAGACTCACTTCTTTGAAACTACATGAATTATACTAATCCATGGATTGTCTAATATGCATAGATAATTCTTACGTTGAGCTATTTTACAATATCCTTTCCTATCACATCCTTTAATTTTAGATTAAGCCTCCATTGGTATTCAATTATTTCTCTTTCATCGTCTTTCCTATGTAACTTATACATGTTGGGGTTTGTTGGGGTTTGTTGGGGTTTCAGGCAGAATATCCTATCTAATGAGAATATAAATTTGGCAGAATTTATAATTTTTATCATTTAACCTACAAAGGATTACATGTGTTTCATAAAAATACGAAGGAAGGATAAATGAAATTTACCTCTTGTAGATCGATTCGTCAAGCCTTCAAATGTGCGTCTTAGTTTATTTGGATCTTTAAAGGTGCCGCATTTCTGAAAAATGACCACCCTTTATAAGTATTCACACACGAATAAATAATGAATGATCTTTTTGAATACTAGTTCAGATTCATCTTCTCAAAACGAAAGAGTTTCTCTCTGTTTTATAAAAGACAACTGCTTGCATCAAATATGTCTCACATATATATATATACAAGTCAGCTAGGGTTTTAGTCATAAATAAATTTAGTTATATATTTAAAACTCTTTTAACTAATAACAACTTAAATTTAAATCCTTAAAAATCCTTTTATAAATGAATTTATTCATTAAAACTCAAGTTCAATGTAACAGATTAATTATTTATTTAAATCATGAATTTAAACATACTCAAAATTAAATTCGAATTTAAAAAATAATTTATTATTTTTTGTGATTAAAAATAATCTCTTCATTTTAAATTACTATAAAGAGTAAAAAATTATAATCATTATTATTCATTCTTAATGTACGACTATGTAGGTTCAATTAATATTGGTAGTAGTCCTAAATCACAATTGATACTACAAGTCATAAGAGGCATCTAGCAAGACATTATGACTACCCAAGTTTAATGAAAAGCTCATGATCTGAGACAACTTTAATATAGCTAATGATATATTTATTTTGTCTTATGATATTTTGATAGAATATAAAGCATGGATAAAGTCAATCTTATATTATTCTATCTTTGATTATTTGAAACCCAATTAGACTGAATAAATAAATGATATTGTTCTCCATCAATTCATTTGAGCATGACCATGTATTTCTCAGTCTTAATTTTTGAGGGGACCCAAAGATATCTTTCTTTTACCAAAAACGATAAATTCCATCTTAATTGCTCATATCTCACTGCATAATTTTTATTATGTTTAAGTATAACCTTTATAGTCATTTGATTAAAGATAACATTTGATTATATCAAAATATAATATTTCTTATGTTGAAAACTATAGTGATTTTAGGTCAAATGGTTTAATGACATAACTATTAGAGATTAACTTATGATTTTGATCCATGTATTAATCTCAAGATGAGTTTGTCCAATATTTTTTCTCAACAAATAAATATAAAATTGATTTGTATCTCGTACACATATTCATCTTAGGAATATCAATCAAAATTTATACTAATCTTACTTCTTTATTATTCCCATAACAATAACTGATTAGGGACATTTATAATAATTAATAATATTATTTAAGGATATTATATATAATATATGGATATGGTGATACCATATCCATACGGATAGACCTAGAGCACTATTACTAACAATACAAGCATATTGAGGGGTTGATTCCTTTGATATCTTCAAGTGACAAAGTTATACCCTCGGTATATTTATTTATCATTTCCACCATGTCACCAATATTTCTTCAGTCAAATTGCTAAAGTGATAGTTGATTGTCTTCTCTTCCCCCAAGAAAACATAATGAAGGTGACTGGGAAACTCCTTTATGGCAATTCCATCTAAATTTGTCCATATTTCAAGAGATTATTCTTTTATAGCCATGGATTTAACAAAAATCATGGTATCACCAAGCACATTTTCGTGTACAATAGTCATGGCTTTGAGATCCAGCATGACTTTTTCTTCTAATGTCGTGGCTGTCGATAATGTAATGGCCTTGTCTTTATTTTTTGGGTAGCTGAGTCATGGCCGTAGAATAAGTTGTGGCCTTTTTTCTTATGTTATGCTTCATCAAAGTCATGGTTTTTTTTTCTACCACATGTAAAGTCATGACTTTTGTGAAAATCATGGCTTCATTTTTTACATCATCTACTTTGGATTTCTCTTCAGTTCTTAATCCTAACTTTTTGATGCTTTTGAGTATTATTGATTTGTATCCCCCTAGATTTTCCTTAATATCACTTGGCACACCATTGATACTCTTTTCCCTCATCATTAGTGCTAGTTACCCAATTTTTTTATCACTTGTCTTGATAATGTCATCCATGTGGTCTAGCTTTACTTTCATATGACTTATTTAATCTTTTTCTTCATTATTACTCATCTCTATTTCCATAAATAATACAAAAATGCTATCTTCAAAAGATTGCTTGTTTGTCATACATGGGATACCATTGTGTGGTAATGTTTTTTGACTCCCACTTGATAGATCATCATGATTTCCTACATTTAGAGGGCAGTACGAAGGGACATTTCTATTAGATAAAAAAAAAAATACCTGTTGCACTATAATGAATTGGCTTTGCTTTATCCCATAGTTGCTACCATCATTCTCGATGTCTCCTTTTGTAGCTCTCTATATCCCATAACTATTCTTCTTGTTCTCTCAATTTTTAGATCAAAATGTATTAACTCAGTTCCATAGCTTCAGTTCATTTGATATGTAGAATATTAAAAAAACTAAAAGAAGCAAAACAAAAATATAAATATAAAATAAATGCTAAACAAAATCATTATCCAAATAACTAGAAATAGAGATATCCTTTTTGTAAGGATAGTTCTGCCAAATTGAATTGACTAATCAAACTAAATAATCTTTAGTAATGATGCTAACATGGTATTGCAACTTTATTATAGTAACAAAACTTAATATTTGTGATATAGTTCCAAAATCTCAATGGGCTATGGTTTTTATCCAATAGAGTTTTCCAAGTATATGGGTCTTACAAGTAAATAATGATATAATTCTAGATATTAATTCAGTTGGGATATTGTAGGCAGTTTATACAACTAATAGTTAGCTAACTTTATTCAAGTGAGTAGATAAACATGAGTTTCAGAAAGATACTTAGACTCTAAGATTAGTTCACTTATAAGTGTATGATGAGATTTTTTTTTTGTATTCAGCCAATATTATGCTTGATTGTCGGACTAAGGAAAGATTAATGTGGAATTGCTTTATTTCCTCATTGGCATACAAGGTGGTTATCATCCTTGAATTGTCACTATCTCTTTGGTATTTAACCACTGAAATTATATGTAATTTATTCATAGGTAATTCACATGTCTACTATTTTTAGGCTATATGTCTTCTACCTTTGATATGCTTTGAGTATGCATTTCTATTATCTAACCTTTAATACTATAAAGATGTGAAATGATATAGTAATAACTTTGTTTATGCTTTTATCTTCATAAGTGTCATTCTCTTATTAATTAACATATATCTTCTCATGAATCATACCTATAGAAATTATACAAAAAGAAATGACTCATAGGGTTATCACCATATGATGCACTTCCACTTATATGTGTCTCATAATTTTTCTATTATTATCCATTATAGCTAATACATGACTCTCACACTATAGTGAAATTTTTATGTTAAATATTTTTTAGAACTCACACATTATCTAAAGCTCAATTCTTATAGAATATACACAATGGATTTGTCATAAATACATTTATACTTTTGATTTCAAGAGCATTATACTTGAAACAATTAAAATTTTATTAATCTATACACATGTTTACCTCACATAATAAAATTATAAAGATTATCACTTCTTTCATATCATACCTAGTAAGTTCATTTCATGACTGACTTGTTACCAACCATCATGACTAATATGAATAAACTTATGATATAATGAAAATTTTAAATTATAGTGCTAAATAGCATCAACATCCATCAATATTCAAACCATAATATTACCATAATTAAATATTATATAATTATATCATCATAATACAAGTACAATAAATAAACTCTATATCTTAATTTATCCTGATATTGGGGAACAAATGAGTAAGATATTTAGTGTCATATCTCATAGAATTGAGGATTCTTAATGATAGCCTTAGTGAGGATCTAAATCTCAAAACCTAATCTCAACTGATCTTTACTGACATCATCTTGGAATTATCACTAATTAGGGGTCTGAAGTCATGATGCCTAAAGTATCACATACTATTGGGCTCACAAAATATCTTTGAATCTTTAAGCTAAAAGTTATGATGTTGGGTTAAAGTCACGACTTCATCATGTCTTTGGAATCTTCTCTAGAATACATAAATTAAGGTGGTAATGAATGTAGTGACTATAGTATTTCTTCTCTAGAACTAATGTCATGGTAGCAAGAATGCCACAACTGACATAATACTACTATAGAGCACAAAGTCAAAGTGGAAGAAAAGTCATGATTAAGATAAATACTCTATGAAATGCAAAGTTAAGGTAATAAGAATAATCATGACTAATGTATTTACTCTTTGGAACGTGTAGCCATGGTGGTAAGATGCCACAATTGAGATCATTATTCTATAGAGTACAAAATCACAATGAAAAAAAAATATCACAACTTAAAATTACTTAGTGTTATATAATTTTTTGCTCTGTATCAAATAAAGTAGTTATGTTGGAAAATACGGTGACTTCTGGTATCAATGGAGTACATAGTTGTCATGATATAAAAATAAAGTCATGACTATCATTATATTTTAGAAATAGTATTAATGGAATCAAAGAAAATATCATGGCCATTAAAATCATATTGCACAATAAAAAAATTATTACTTGGTGATAGAGTCATAGAATACAAAGCTTGGCACGACTTATTTTATAGAGTCATGACCAAGAAAGGTTGTAGTAACTTTTCAAAATATTTGTAAATAATATAACCAATTCATGACATGAGAAATATTTTGAATCTCCATTACTTTTATGTCATACAAACCATTGCTCCAACATGTTCACCAATTTCACACAAAATATATCTAATTTCACTACTATTCATTCAATTTCATCAAAAGTATGATTTAGTGAAATCTCTTCATTTAAAACTCAAATTATTACAAGAACTTCAAAAGATTCATGCCAATCAAATCAAATAAGATGATACATAGAGTGTTGTACAATAATTCATAATCTAATTATCATCAAAACTCAAGTTTGTCAATGGATTCTGGCCCTTAAGGTTTCTCATCTATTTCAATCTATTTTTTTATGAAATTCCTTGAAATTTATCTTTGATATCCCTTTCCATTATGACCATTTACATTGAGATTACTCTTCCTTGGGATCATGCTATACCATTATGCTAAGATAAGCATATTTCCCTAGATTGGTGTTTAGGTTGCAAATATTTTGGTCATAACATCATGTTCAATCAAATTGAACCATTTTTGGGGATTGAGACAAAGTGTACATGATCCTCTTTGTTCACATTCGACTTTGTGATTTCTCTATATAAACTTTTTACAAACTTTGAGAACTTGGTTTTGAAATATGAATCATTACTTTGATGTGAAACATTCAAGGGAAATTAGATACTTGTGACTTATTTATCCTAGAGATTCTTCCTAAAGCTCTATTGTAAAATATATAACACCAAGATGAGAGACCAACAATCCAGATGCCCTATATATCAATCCATGACATACCATATACATCTACATGGGATGAGCATACCCCCTTGCTTCATAATAATTTTTGAATACTTTACTATTCCATTATATTTTATTCCACATCTTTTAATATTCTTTGGTGTGGTAAATACATATTCTTGTACACATAATATATATAATTGGGATGAACTCTTAAAAACATGGTAAAAATGTAGTTAAACTCTTTAAGGACATGAAGCATACATAATTGGGAAGGTTTGCAAGATATATTTTTAAATAATATTTTTTGCATACCATACAATTAGCCAAGAAAGAATGATCGTGAATTTTGTTACCTTGGAATGTGAGAAATCTTTAGATGCAACCAACTTTTGTCCTCATCATATATTTGGCATTTAGATAATGATCAGTTTCCTAAGGGATATCATTTTTCATGAAGTACAAGAAACAATGTGTGATAAAAAATTCATGAATAGAAACACCAAGTTGACGTTAGCCATGAGATGAAACAAATATGCACTATTAAACAACCCAAACATAGACAAATATCAAATGTTGCATTTATGCTATGAAGGAAGATATGGATATACAACCAAGGATGACATCCTTAACTATAAGATTAGATGTAGTATGCGATATGATGGTTAAATGACTTAAAAATGAGAAAGAAATTATGAAGGCAAGTCAAACATGTAACAATTTCTTACTTCATTGGATACAATGTTCATGAGTATTCTACCCTTCCAAAAGTAAAAGAGATGTTTTCTAATCAATTTAATCTAGTTGTAAGTTTCATGTCACACAATAACAAAATTTACAGGAACACCTATAACCCAAATAGGAGTAATCGACAAAATTTCTCATGGGAGAATAATCAAACATAATATTTTGTCAAATCATGTAGATATTTTGCCAAATCATGTAGATATTTTGCCAAATCAACTAAATTGTGTTTATACTAAAAGTCATTTGATTATTGTGAATCTTTGTTTGAATGCATTTTGTTGTTTCAAATATAAGTGAATTTGCAATGTACTAAGTTTGCATTTAAGAATGATGTGAATGTATCCTTTATTCTACATAATAGATAATTTGATGATTGAGTTTTACTTATGCAAAGAAAATTGAATTATTAGTTCTTATAGGATATTAGCCTATTGTTTACAATATAAATGAAGTTGGAGATACTATTGATAAGATTATAGAAAAAGACCCTTGTAGGTTTCTCTTGACTACTGAGAATAGTATAATTCTAACTTTTAGTGCTAGTATACTTATGTGTATTGAATGAGATCACTATGATGTCAATATTTTATATTGGCATAGTGCTAGTAGTAGCCACATAATAGAGATGACGTCTCATCTTGTTATATAGCAATGACATTATGTTGAGGCCATGGCATTATGTTGAAGCCATGACATTGAAAAATAGTCTTTCTTGTGATTTATATGATTGTGGTACAGAGAAATAGTCGTTATGTTGAGAAGATCTTTCAAATGTTGGCTATGGTGTTGGAAACTCGTCGTGAAACAAAATAACTCTTTATATATTTTATGTTTATGTGGCACTATGATTGGCTATGTTACTAACTTTTTCTTCTCTTATGTAACATGTTTTCATGACCCTATTAGGATGTCACAACATCAACACTTAGCTTTCATGTATAAATCATGGCTATATCTTATTTTAATGAAAAGAGTCATAATCTTGTAAATACGCATACTCGAGTAATATCTTTTATAATATTTAATTTCAAAGATTATGGCTTTTATAATTATCATGACTTTGGCATGAATAGTTTGGCTCTATTATATTTTTTATAGATCAAAAAGCATGACTTTGTAAAAGGCTAGCGTGTCACAGACTTATATTGTGCATTTGTGACAATAGTAGAAGAATTTATTGAATATCAAGCAAGCTGATGGATTCGAGTAAAATTATGTGAGAGTGCTTCAGATTTCATTCATGTCGACCTTAATAGGCTTGAGGAGCTTATTTCTAGTTGAGGACTTGATAATGAAAAAGAGTATTGGCTTACCCTATACAAATTGGATGAGAGCTGGAGCCACTCTATTGTTGAGCCCGGGGCAGGGCAAAACCAATAAGCATATATACAAAAGTATAGTATTGTAGGTTGGGTCTCATTATTGTGTTTATTATGAGGCTACTACCTAGGCTGCATCGTTGCTTGAATGAGTAGGCCTATGACAAATGGTATCAAAGTGGAAACAAAAAATTATCAACATGGGGCATTGCCTTCTATCAATCTTAGTGGTCAAAAGTCTATCTCTCTTATAAGTATACAGTAGTTGATGAAGTCATGTGTGAAGCTACAACAAGAGGACTCATGTTACTCTATAATCAAAAAGATGCCAAATGTTGTCAAATAGTACTTAATGGTTGCTTGCCTATTATGGGATGAAGATTCACTATAAGTGTTGCTTTCTAGGTGGCAGTGAGTGACAACTCCTTTCATGGCTTTAAGAAGCCACGTCCCTGATGAGAGATGTGCTCTTTGGCCCAATGAATCAATATGAACCTTAATGGATTAAAGCTCATGTGAAGCAGTAGTCTTTGAAGGTGGATATTGATGAAAGGTGCAATGCACAAGGGTGTGCAAGGTATTGGGTGGGGGATAATGTCATGGACTTATCATGTGCATCTATGTCCACACCTAAAAACTTTATTGAATATCACGCATGCAGATGAGTTTTAGTAGAAATATGTAAGAGTGCTCCAATATGAGATTGCAAATATATTAAAGGTGATATTTTTTTGTACTTATGACATGCTGACCCAATTGCAAATATATGTAAGAGTGCAAGGTAAGCCAACAACTGTTGGCTTACCTTGTACAATTTGGTCTGGAATTGGAGTCACTCTCTCGATTAGAGGTGTCAAATGGGCCTGGCTAGGCCGGCCCTGCCTATTTTTTTTGGGCCCAGTCGGCTGGTGTACTATGCATGGCATGACACGGTTAGGTGGAGGTCAGGCTCGACATGGGCCCGTGGCATGAAATCTACCAGTTTTAGCCCTAGTCATCCTAGTTCGGGACAGGCCAAAACCCTAATTTAAAAAAATTAGGGTTTTGGCGGTGCGTCACCGCGTCGTCGCGCTACCATTGCCCTTTTGGGGCTCGACGTGCCTTACCCGTCGAGCCTTAGCCCGACTCTTTTGACACCTCTACTCCCGATGAGCCCGAAGCAATAAAAAACCAATCAGCATAGAGACATGAAGTGTAACATGATAGGCTGGGTCTTATGATAGTGTTGATTATGCGGGCGCAACATGGGTTGCATCACTATGTGAATGAGTAGGCCTATGACATAAGAATCAAACTTGAGACTACTTAGTCATATAAAATAAGGTCATGATGTTGTAAAATTAGGCATGACCTTAAGCATCAATTGGGTACTTGTTTGTTATATTGGAGATTTAATGTCATAGTCATCAGTTGACTTCAAGATAATATTGTAGTTATTGAAAATGTATTAGAAATATTATGCTAATGAGTTAGTAGAGTCGTGGCATACAAGAGAATCATTATTCTACTTCCTCTACCAAAATACTTTCATAAATTCATTGATTTCATAACTCTTTAATAGGACTAAAACCTCTAAAGCCTAAACTCCTATACCCTTGAAACAAAAAATTTCTAAACTCCTAAACTCATAAATCAATAAATCCATAAACCCCTAAATATTAAACTCATAAACCACTAAATTCTTAAAATTATACACTCCTAAACACCTTAACCCCAAAACTCCTAGACCCTTGAAACAAAAAATTCCTAAACTCCTAAACCCATAAACCAACAAATCCATAAACCCCTAGAGATTAAACTCATAAACCCTTAAATTCTTAAAATTATACACTCCTAAACCCCTTAACCCCAAAACCATTAAACCCCTTAACCCCAAAACCATTAAACCCCTAAATCTCTAAATATCTAAATCCCTGAATTCATAAATCATTAAATCTAAGTTTTTTGTCACCATTATAATATTAACAAAATACTTTTATCAATATTGTTATCAATAAAATATTTTATTTATAAATTGGTTTTAACTGAAATATTGATTATAAAATTCAATGAGTAAAACAAATAGAATTTGAAAAAATATATATAATATTCAGAAGTTATATAATCTTAATAAAATAAACAAATTGGCAATATATTTTATATAGATTTTAAATCATTTTAAATATTCAAATTATATTTTAATAATTATTTATCTCAATTCTAATATTTTATTAATTTACTTTTTAGTCATAATTATAGTATTAATCAAAAAATTATTTTATATTTAACTAACATGATATATTATTTTTAGGATTATTATAACTAAAATACTAATTATAAAAATTAAATTCAGATTAAAAAAAAAATAAAAATAATTGTATTTACATATGCTATAACCTTAAAAAACAAGATAAGTTTTATAAAATTAAATTTTTTTTCTTAGTATATTTTTTAAACTAAATCACTAAACTTTTAATCACAAAAGCCCATAAATTCCTAAACTCCAAACCACTAAACCCGTAAACTACTAAACCCTTAAACTATTAACTCCTAGACCACTAAACCCTTAAACTATTAACTCCTAGACCACTAAACCCTCAACCATTAACACCATAAACTCCTAAACCCCTAAACTCTTAAACTCCTAAAACCCAAAATATCTAAATCCCTAAATCAGTAAATCCCTAAACTATTAAATTCCAAAACCACTAAATCCTTAACACATAAACCTCATTTTTTATTTTCATTATTATATTAACAAATATTATTATCAATGTTGCTACTAACAAAATATATCATTAATAATTTTTTTAACTGAAATATTAATTATAAAATTTATTATTAGTAAGATAAATATAATTAAAAAAAATATGTTTTTTATTCAGAAGATATATAATTTTAAGGAAAAAAGGCAAAATTCAAAAGTTACAAATTATTATTTAATATTATATTTCACAATGAATTTGAATTATTATAAATATTCTAATTGTATTTTAATAATTATGTATCTCATTTCCTAATATTTTATTAATTTATTTTGTGGTCATAATTATAATATAAAACAAAAAACTAGCTTATATTAAACTAACATGATATAATATTCTTAACATTATTATTAGTAAAATACGGAGTACAAATATTTCATTTCGATTGTAAACAAAAATTAAAATATGTTGTATTTACAATGGCTATAATCTTGAAAAACAAAATAAAATTCTTAAAATGAAAATTTTTTAGTAGTACATTTTTTAAACTAAACTACTAAATCCATAATCCCATAAAACCCTAACTCCTAAACCCACAAATACTTAAACCCATAAACCTTTAGATCCTTAAACCATTAAACCCTTTAATCTCTAAATGCCTAAAACCGCTAAACTCGTAAATCTCTAAATGCCTAAACCGCTAAACCCGTAAATCTCTAAATGCCTAAACTGCAAAATCTGTAAATCCATAAACCCCTAAAATTCTAAACCCTTATGAACCTATAAATCCCAAAACTCATAAGCCTCATTTTTTTATTATCAGTATAATATAAACAAATACTTTTATCAATGTTGTTATTAACAAAATAAATTATTTATATATTATTTTTAAATAAAAATAATAATTATAAAATTTATTATAAGTGAGACAAATATAATTAGAAAAAATTTAGTTATCATTCAAAAAATTTTAAATCTTATGAAAAGAAGCAAAAATTCAAAAGTTAAAAATTTTTATTTTGTAATATGTTTCACATAAATTTTAAATCTTTAATATTATTATTATATTTTAATAATTATTTATCTCATTTCTAATATTTAAATAATTTATTTTTTGATCATAATTATGATATTAATTAGAAAACTACCATATATTGAACTAACATGATATATTATTTTTAAGATTACTATAACTAAAATATTGAATATAAATATTGAATTCTGTTTGGAAAAAAAATAAAAATTATTGTGTTTCCAAAAGATATAATCTTAAAAAATAAGATAAGATTCATAAAATAAAATTTTATAAATATTGATTCTCAATATTGAATTCTCATCAGGTGACTGCCTGAGGGGACAAGTTATTTTTTTTTTAAATTTAGTCACATAAGCCGAATCTTGCTTACGTGACCGATTACAATTGGTATGCCATGTAAGCCGGCCACCATTCATATTTTCACGCGGCGGGTTCTAACATGAAAGGTCCAGCATGGCCTACACATGCTCGTGCCAGAGATTTATGAAATCAATTTCAACATGTGAAAGGAGAACGAAAGCAAAAACATGGGCTCCCACCGAATCTCAAAGGTATAAATTATGTTAATATACCTAGGCACGAAGTAATATCTTGTGATTCTTTCAAAGCTTCTTTTTCATCTTCATTGTTTAGTTTGTTGCTTAAAGGTGAATCACTTTTTGAAGCAGAATAATTTGTGCCTTCTGAAGAAGATAAATTAGATTTTACAAGTTTTTGTATCGTAGCAAGGATGTCTTTTCATTCTCTTGAACCTTTTCTATTATTTAATATATGTTTTTATTTTTATAGAAAATGTAATGGTGCCATGCTATAATGTGATGTAGGAATTAAATTACATTATAAGCCATATCTTCAAAGATTTTGGTGGAATTTATAGCTTATAAATTGAGATGGTACATCTAAGAGGTATGCAGAGGAATTTATTATTGATAAGTTTTGGTGAGGCTAGTTTATGATACAATAAGGGAAAAATTGATTTATTGATAAATTAAGGTTAATGAGGTTTGGTTAAAAGAGATAACTAAAATAAAGTGAGGGATAATATTTGTCTTTCATTATCTTATAATAGGGATTGGTGATTAGTGTCCTAGTCCATCCAATTGGACTTTATTTGCCAGGCATGAATAGGGTAGAAACTGCCAACTTCAAGAATCTTACCATGTATATATGTAAGTACATATATATATATATATATACATAAAAACATTCATTTATATATTATTCTATACATATATACATATATGCACATTGTTGCCTAGTATATTATAATAATTTATTATGATGCATTAATTTTTATTGCAAAAGTAATTCTATTTATGAACCTTTTGTTTATCAACATGTTATAGAATTTTAGCTTTTGAATTAAAACCATAGGATTTACCTTCTAATTTTGGTACTACACAAATGTATTTAGGTGTTACATAGATACTAATTTTAAATAATGAAGATCAAGGTGTTTTGTATGAGGGGAAGAGAGACTTGCATTCAATAATAATTCGAAAAAAACTTGACGGTGCAAATGTGTATTACTTCAACATATATTAGTAAGATAAGAACATATATCTCCTCACAAACTTGGAATGTTTTTCTCTTGTAAAAAGCTTTTTTTTTTTGTGTTTGAGAAATAAACTTCGTTTGCTGAATGAATGCAAAACAAAACAAATGTAATTTGAGACAGTCAATTCATTTATAAATTTTTATAGATTTTACAATGTGATTCACATAATTTTTTTAAATATATTAATGCTTAAATCCTTATAGTAATCAAATTGGTTATGTTATAGAAAATGTCATGATTAGTGGGGTTCCACTTTTA
Organism: Sapria himalayana; assembly: GCA_029783825.1. Lineage (NCBI taxonomy): Eukaryota > Viridiplantae > Streptophyta > Magnoliopsida > Malpighiales > Rafflesiaceae > Sapria > Sapria himalayana. The sequence continues at coordinate 830,894 of JAREIK010002830.1, forward strand.
GTTTTAATTCTTAATTGAGCAGGAGTTTATCTCCTCGTTTTAAATTTGATATTATAAGTTTTTATATGATAACAAGGTCATATATTTTTTATATTGTACTTTCTTCGATTTTTTAATATATGTTTTGATTTTTGATAGCAAATATGTGTGTGTCAAGCTATGATGGGATGTAGGAGTTAGCTTACCTTAGAAGCTAAATCTTTTAAAATTTTGGTGGAAGCTATAGCTCTAAAATTGAGAGGATGCATTTAAAAAATATGTAGAGGGGACAATTATTGATAAGTTTTGGTGAGGCTGGTTTATTATGCCATAGAGAAAGAAGGATTTATTTAAAAATTAAGGTTAATAGGGTTTGGTTAATAGAGAGAATTTAAATAAAGTGAGGGTTAACATATACCTTTCAAAATCTAACCAGAAGAATTGATGATTAGTGTTCTAGTTTAAAGGGGCTGGATTATTAAATCTTGGATGGGGTAGAAATTGTCAACTTCAAGAATCTTATCATGTAAATATGTAATTACATATATACATATAAATAAATAGTATTATACATGTAAATAAATAAATTATATATATATATATATATATATTCATACACAATAGTTTATATGTATATATACATGCATAATTTTAGTTCATACATACATTCATTTATAGGCTATTGTATTATATACATATATGCACATTGTTGTCAAATATCTTATAATATTTTTTTGAGATTAATTAATTTTTATTGCAAAAGTAGATATATTTAAGGAACTTTTATTTATCTACATGTTACATAACATTAGCTTTTTAAATGAAACTATGAAATTACCTTCTGATTTTGTCACTACATAAGTGTATCCGAGTGTTACACAAATACTAATTTCAAATATCAAAAATTGAAGTATTTTGTATGTTGGGGAGGGAATCTCGCATTAAATAATTATTAAGCAAAAGCTTGATGATGTAAACTTGTATTCCTTGAAAATGTGTGATGAAGACAAGAACATATATCTCCTCAAAAGCATGGAATGTTTTGCTCTTATAGAAATACATTTGTTTGTGTATGAGAAATGCACTTAGAGGTGTCAAACTAGACGTGTCGGGTCGGGCCAGACACGGTTCTATGGAGGTCAGCCCAGCAATGGCCCACGGTACGAATCCACCAAGTTCGGTTCGGTCGGGCCGAACCCTAATTTAAAAAATAATTAGGGTTTGGCGGCGCGCCACCGCGCCGTCGCATCACCCTTCCACCACGATGTTTTTTCACTATCAAGGGTCGGCGAGTTTCGCCCGTTGGACTCTGCTTCTATCGTTGGGGATGTTTCTTGGCTCATGTCGAGATACCGTGCCAAAGAGCCACGGCACGACAAGGCACAGGCACGAGCATGAGAAATTCCCCTGCAGTGCAGGCCCAGGAACGGGCGAATAATGCCGTGCCTCGTGCCAGAACGGGCCGGCCCGGCCCGGTTGACATCTCTAAATGTACTTCACTTTTTTTATGGATGCAAAACAAAAAAAATATTATCTGAGATGGTCAATTTACTCTCAATTTTAACATATTTTATGATGAGATTTGCATTTTTTTAAAATATTTTAATACTTAAATCCTTATAGTAGTCGACTTTGTTATGTTATAGTAGTAAATATGATTGTTAGTAAAGTTCCTCTTTCAGTTTTAGTTTTTAATTGAATAATGGTTTGTATCTCCTAGTTTTAGATTTGACCCTACAAGTTTTTTTATGGTAGGAAGGACGTCTATTCCTTCTCTTGCACTTTCTTCTATTGTTTAAGATTTGTTTTGAACATTGATAGCAAATTGATGATGCCAAACTATGATGAGATGTAAAAGATATATTGCCTTATATGATAAATCTTTTAAGATTTTAGTGGAAGCTTTAGCTCAAGAATTGAGAATGTGCATCTAGGAGGTATGCATAGGGGTCTATTCTTGTTAAATGTTGGTGAGGCTAGTTTATAATACCATAAGGGAAAAAATTATTTATTGAAAAATTAAAGTCAATGAGGTTTGTTTAATAAAGAGAACTAAAATAAAGTGAGGGATAACATTACCTTTCAAAATATTACTATGGGGATTGTTGATTAGTGTCCTAGTCCAAATCAACTAAATTTTCAAGCATAGATGGGTTAGAAGCTGCTATCTTTAAGAATCTTACTATGTATATATTTAATTACACACACACACACACACACACACACATAAATGAATAGTAATATACTTGTAATTACATATATATATAGTAGTTTATATACATATACACATGCATATATTTTAGTTCATACCTATATTTATTTATAGACTTTGTACACACACACACACACACATATGCATATTATTGTCTAGTATCTTATAATAATTTTTTTATGATTTATTAATTTTTATTATAAGAGTAAATTATAAACATTTTATTTGTCCACATGTTATATATCTCAAGCTTTCGAAATAAAAATAGGAGATTTACCTTCTAATTTTGTTATCACACAAGTGTATTAGGATATTATGCAAATATTAATTTCAAATAGCAAAGATCGAGATATTTTGTTTAAGGGAAAGAGAGGTTCGTATTTAATAATAATTTGGCAAAAACTTGATGATAAAGATTTGTATTCCTTCAACATATGTGAGGAAGACAATAATTTGAGCAGTAGTTTTTTTCTCTATGTTTTGGATTTGATTTTATAAATTTTTGTATGGGAGCAAGGACATCTCTTTCTTCTTTTATACTTTCTTCTATTGTCTAATATATGTTTTGATTTCTAATAACAAATATGATGGTGCCAAGCTATGATGGGAAGTAGAAGATAGATTATCATAGAAGTTAAATATTTTAAGTTTTGGTAGTAACTATAGCTCAAAAATTGAAAGGGTTCATCTAGGAGAAATGAAGAGATGCCTATCCTTGAGAAGTTTTGGCGAGGATAGTTTATGATATCCTAGGATAAATATAATTTATTGAAAAATTAAGGGTAATGAGGTTTAGATAATAGAGAGAACTAAAATAAAGTGAGAGGTGACTTGTGTCCCTCGGGGTCTTGTCGTGAGGATTGATGATTTGTATCCTAGTCCAATAGGATTGGATTTTTCAAGCTTGGATGATGTTGAAGTTGCCAACTTCAAGAAAATTATCATGTATATATGTAATTACATATACATATAAATATATAGTAATATACATGTAATTAAATACACACACACACACACACACACACACACAAAATAGTTTATATGCATATACACATGCATATATTTTAGTTCATACATAGATTCATTTATATAGTATTGTGTGTGTGTGTGTGTGTGTGTGCGTGTGTGTGCACATTGTAATCAAGTATCTTATTATATTTTTTGTGATTCATTAATTTTTATTGTAAAAATAGATCTATTTAAGAACCTTTTGTTTATCTATATGTTACGAAACTTTAGCTTTTGAAATGAAACCATTGGATTCACCTTCTGATTTTCACTACACAAGTATATTTGGTCACGGTATTCCTTTGCAATAGACTTTCTCATGATGCATTGTTCAGCATATTTTAAAGAGATATCAGAATATCATATCAAGATGTGAGTTATATCATATAGTAAAGATTAACAGAATATCATATCCTATATAATAGTATGGTTTGAGGAAGGACTATTTGATTTTATCTACTCAGACATATGAAAACAACGTATAAATGCTATTAGAGAATGATTTATATATCTGATAATATTTATTGATTATTAAGAATTAAGAAATGATAAAATGATAAAAATGTGATCATATTTATTGATCACATTTAAAATGATAAAAATATTAAAATATTAAAAATTAAGTATGCATTAAAATATTTATTAAGAATTAAGCTTGATTTAGTATATGTTGTATGTAACATGAAATTCTACATCAGACTCCCTAAGAAAATGAGTAGTTAAAAAAATAGAATAAATATTTTATTTAGATAGCTTAAATATTCTTATTTAAAATAGAGTGTTTTGAAATTTTTTTGGGGAATACTTTTTTAACTATAATTTATTTTATTAATCAAATGTATTTTTCTATTATTTCTCATCATGTATTCTTTTATATTCTATATATTTGGAGGGAAATAATTTATCTCCTAGAGTTTTTTGATGTACTTGTTTTATTCTTGATTTATCTCTAGAATGTGAATTGTTGATATCTATTGTCTGGAAATATATTTTTATTGGATACTTTACTATCTAAAAAGGTTATAAATATTTCTCACCAAAAATTGATAGAATCTTAGTGAATATGAATATTATCTTTTTTGATTATGACTTACTTTTTAAAAAGCCTAGGAAAAATATAAATTCAATGTTATTCTTGGATTTAGAGGTGTCAAATGGGCCGGCCCGGCCCGGCCCGGCCCATTTTTTCGAGGCCCAACCGGGCTATCGTGCCGGGCCAGGCACGACACGGAACAGTAACCGTGCCGGTCCTGGCATGGTTTTTTGGGGTTCATCCCGGCATGGGCTCGCGGCACGATTCGCCGGGTTCGGCCCGGTCGGGCCGAACCCTAAATTAAAAAAAATCAGGGTTACGGCGTGTGCCATCGTGCTAAACCCTAATTTAAAAAAAAAAATAGGATTTCGGCGCCCGAAACCCTAATTTTAAAAAAAATTAGGAATTGGGCGCGCCAGAAACCCTAATTTTAAAAAAAAATTAGGGCTTCAGCGCCCAGTAACCCTAATTTTTTTTTAAGAAAAATTCAGCATGGTACCGTGCCAGGCCAAGCACGGGATGAGGCTCGGTTGGCCTCGGCACGGCATGAGCCCGGGCACGGAAAATTTCCGTGCCGGGCCGGGCCAGCCCGGCCCGGTTGACATCTCTACTTGGATTCATACCCTTCATTCCTTATCCGTAGCTCTGCCTAGATTACCATTTAGTAGAGATAATCTTTCATCAGCTATATATAAGTATGTTGATACTCAGTATGATGTTACTCTCATGGGTCATCATATCTTTTAACAAATCTAGATCATGTTTCTAAAGAGAGTGAAATAAAATTAAGTAGAAAGATCTCAGTCATACCCAAATGACATGATAATCTATGACTTTATAATAGTAAAAATTCATATTGAGTTAGTAACTGTGATGCTTGACCATTTATGACTTATAATTAATACTAAAAGAGAGAAACATGCCTATCATTTTCATACTAGAGATAAATCTACTAGGAAGCTAGTTGATCTTGCATCCAGTCCCATTGATATTGATCTTTCGATTGCTATTTTGAAGAGATATATGAATTGAATTTGTCATTCATTTTTACATGTTTAGTACTCTCTTTTGATACTAAAATATTTTACTAAGCTTTGCTACGTGTAGGATATGATATTATGATAAGCTTTGCTATATAAATCACTTTTCAACATCTTAATGTTACATTCAACCTGATTTTTATTCATTCATAAATTTTGACAAATATAGAAAAAAATCATTGAGATTTTTTCTTAAACACTGATAACATGATAGCTCAAATTATCAAACATGATCATCCTATAGGGTCCCCAAATATTTGAGTGGATCAGATGGAATAGATCCCTCCTAGCACCCTCTAACATATCGAATAAAAAACTTAAGTATGATTTTTTAATTAACATGTCTCATAATCAATAGATCTCACCCTCTAATGTTTGACTCAAGAATTTTCATCTTCTCCAATAAAAGAAATCCCAATAAAGAGTGAATCACTAATAGATCAAAAATAAACATACATCTAGAAGACTCTCATGAGTCAAAAATATATTGCTCAATTCTCATAAGTCATCTATCTCGTCAAACGATCATGTATAAAATTACTAGAAGAGATGAAAATATATCACAATATTATTGTTTTGTAAAATAATTGATAGAACATAAATTATAATAAAATTCTGATATATATAATACATATGTCAAAAGAAAAAGACTAACATTAATATTGTCATATCTCCCATAATTTATACAACAATATTATTGGTCATGATATTTTCAACAGCTCTAGACTCTATAAAAAAATAAAAATAATATAATTAAATATAGCATGAATATTAGCCTCTGAATCTACTACTCAATAGTCTAGAGTAAGATGGTGAGCATAAAGTATAATAAATATAGATGTGTTTGTTCTAGTGGCACCCAAAAAAACAAATCTGAAGAACTCCCGAGAGAGAGTCACTGTCTCATCTCCAGTGAATACGATCATAGAATAACATATTTAAGCAAGTCCAGTGATTTGTTGTAGAGTTTATAAATATTGAAAAATTCAGCATAACTCATGATGCACTGTTCAGCATATTTCTTTGATATATCCTACCCTTCCATAAAAAAAAAACTATTCACTATTGCCTTCTTGCCTCTAGGTAGAGGTGTCAAATGGGCCGGGCCGGCCCGGCCCGGCACGATAAAAAAACGTGCCCGGGCCCGTGCCGGGCCCGTCCGCACGAACCACGTGCCGGGCCGTGCCTTGGCACGGCACGACTCGTGCCTTGGCACGGCACGACTCGTGCCTTGGCACGGCACGTTGGCCCGCGTGCCTGAGTCGTGACTCGTGACCCAACCGGGCCCCGCCCCCGGTAAAAAGACCGCGGGTCGGGTCCAAACAGACCCGACCCGCCCCGACCCGCCTGCCCTGCCTTGCCGTGCGCCCGTGCCCGAGCGGGCCGGCACGGCACGGCACGGCCTTGCCGTGCCCACGGGCCGTGCCGTGCCCGAATTTTAAAAACCGTGCCGTGCCCGGCACGGCACGGCAGCACGGCTGGGCACGTGAAAAACGGGCCGTGCCGTGCTGGGCCGGCCCGTTTGACACCTCTACCTCTAGGTGTATCCCAATTCTCCGATCACTATTATGCGAAGAACATGTCATAGCACAATGACAAATCATACCAACTTCATTCAATCAAAAAATAATTATAATCAATTGAGTCACACTCAGATAAATCTCTAGGAAATATGAAAATATTTTCTCTCGTATAACATGTCTTCAAACTAGTATATCATCCTTTCATTGAATAAATGTAAAAAATGTTTAAAACCTCCTTGCAAAGCCTCAACAATATCATTTGATATTTCAATATCAGTATCATATCAACAATTCTCTCACATAGTTGTATCAAAGTCGCAAAGCGAATCACCTCATCCTAATGAATCAATCAAAACATGCACAACCAAGTAATAATATCATATAACTAAAATATTCCTAAAGAATATATCAAAGTGATCGTGTCTCAAACTCTCTTGTAAGTATCACAAAATTCAAACATACTCGATATACTAGGATCAATTGACTATCACATGTGCACAAATAGTGTGCATCGATATGGATCTATTTATCAATCTTAGTCTAAGGGGCTGTTTAATAAAACACTTAAAATATTCAAACCTTTGAAAATTTTAATTTTCAATGGTTTTAAATTTTAAATGTGTTTGATAAAAAAATATTGGGAGTTGAAAATATAATATTTTAAGTGAAAAAGCATTCAACATATTAAGTAGATAGAGACCGACTTAATGTTAAAGGCTGAAAATTTTCAATAAAATTTTTTTAACAAATTATCATTTTGTCTTTTTTTTTTCCTATCTTTTTCGTTTTCTCATTCACACTACAGTTCAGTTTGTGAATCTATCTTCTCATCCTCCTTTCTTCGCCACCACAAACCCAATTCCTAACTTTCTTTCATGATTAATCTAATAGAAAAAATAACAAATCAACTAATTATTCATTAATTTTTATTTTTATATTAAAAATTTGGATAGTTTTATTGAATTTAGATTTTATTGGTTATTTTTTAAACATTTTTATTTCTTTTTTGGATTTATGATTTATTTATGGATATGTTTTTAAAAATTTTATTATTTTTAATAATTAATAATTATAGTGAAAAAAAAATTATTAGAAATTCTATTTTTATTAGATAATATGTAATACAATGATAATAAGGATAAATATATAAAATAAATCATTTTTAGTATTCAATATTTACAGTTATCAAATAATATATTTATATTCAACATTCAATTGATAGTAATTTATCAAATAGTTTTTAAATAGAAATTCAACACTTATAAAATTCGGCTTTAATTTTTCAGCACTTAATTTTTTCAGTTTTATCAAACAAGCCATAAGGCATAGTCTTGGTCTCAGTTTGAGATGAGTCTTCCAATAAGCAATCCATGAATCCTTGGGCCACAAATCATATCTACACTAATATAGCCCAAAAGTGAAAAAGTATCGAACTACAATTTCCACCAAATGGTCTCACATAGATTCTAGCATCTTTGTATCTCAACACAATGTACACTTATACATAAAAAAAATATAAATCAAATTAAAACACATATAAAACCCATAAAAAATTATAAAAATAAGACAAAAAAAGCAAAAAATTTCGTGAACTTAAAAAAAAATCAAATACTTGGGTTCTATACCATCACACACACACATCAACCAGCATGTCAACCATAAGTTTAAAAAAATAAAGATTCTATAAATTCATGTCGGACATAGTTATGCACAGTTAGAAAAATCATGTAGGTCAGGCAACCTATGCATGACACTAGGCACAACCCAAAATAATCATGCTAAACCATCACAACATGGTCTAAAATCGTGCCTAGAGCATGATCGTGCTGACCAATGGCACGGCACATGTCGTGCTACATCGACACTTATTGTGCCTCATGCCATGTCAGGCATGGCACGTGTGCTAGGCACAACACATGGCATAGACTCAGTAATTCTTTAAAAAATCAGTCATGCAACCTAAATAACAGCATGCTTCATCAACCTAAATAACAACATGCTTCATCAGCCTAGATAAATGCATGTTGCACGGACTCACAAGTGTTAGGCATGGCACAGTGTGCTAGGCACGATATGTGGCATGTGGCAGGCCATAGACAAGCACTTATTATATTAACTTCAAATTCATTGATCTCATTCATTTACCACAATATATTTGAAAGTCGGTGCATAACTAAATTGATTATGATCATGGACCTTCCAATTATAATATTGGAAAATCTTAAAATAGTCAATATTATGAAATTTTATTTCCAACCTTCTTATCGTATAATTCCTAAGTTCACATTTTATAATTACATAATAGTATATTTTAAATTATAAAAATAATTAATAATTACTAAACTTACAAAATGTAGTAGAGTGATAACTATGACATCAAACATCTTGACTAGTCATGATGCATCATTCATGTATTTCAGCACTTATATATAATAAGTGGAAACTAAATAAAAAAAATTTTAAGATTTCTTGAGATATTGTCTTCTCATGATAGTCCTTTGCTCCATATATGAGTGTTTGACGAAGATCTTTAAGTAATATAATATTCAAAATAAGAATTTTAGTAGTGCATTTAATAATACTTCAAATAATGGTGTCACCATCAATATATTTATCAGAATCATTAGTGATGGTCACTTAATTGATATTTTTCAAATTAGGTATACATATTATATAACTAATCAAATAGTACAAGCAAGAATAAAAATTATTTCCCTCAAATTAAAAAAAAATAAAAAAATCACAACAATATATTAAGATACCCTAGCAGACAACATTAGTTCTACACTATGTTTTTCAATAGGCATAAAAAAAACAATTTTAAATGAATGAGACAAAATTAAAATTATATCTATCTAATTTTAAAGTCATGTATCTATCTTGAGATCTTCTCTTCTCATGATAGTCATTTGCTCCATGTATGAGTGTCTGACGAAGATCTTTAAGTAATATAATATTCAAAATAAGAATTATAGTTGTGCATTTAATAATACTTCAAATAATGGTGTCACCATCAATATATTTATCAGAATCATTAGCGATGAGCACTTAATTGATGTTTTTCACATTAGGTATACATATTATATAACTAACCAAATAGTACAAGCAAGAATAAAAATTATTTCCCTCAAATTAAAAAAAATAAAAAAATCACAACAATATATTAAGATACCCTAGCAGACAACATTATTTATACACTATGTTTTTCAATAAGCATAAAAAGAAAAAATTTTAAATGAATGAGATAAAATTAAAATTATATCTATCCAATTTTAAAGTCATGTATCTATCTTGAGATCTTCTCTTCTCATGATAGTCATTTGCTCCATATATGAGTGTCTGACGAATATCTTTAAGTAATTTAATATTCAAAATATGAATTTTAGCAGTGCATTTAATAATACTTCAAATAATGGTTTCACCATCAATATATTTATCAAAATCATTAGCGATGGGCACTTAATTTATATTGTTCACATTAGGTATACATATTATATAACTAACCAAATAGTACAAGCAAGAATAAAAATTATTTTTCTCAAATTAAATAAAATAAAAAAATCACAACAATATATTAAGATACTCTAGCAGACAACATTAGTTCTACACTATGTTTTTCAATAAGCATAAATAGAAAAAAATTTAAATGAATGAGACAAAATTAAAATTATATCTATCTAATTTTAAAGTCTTGTATTGGCTACCAATACGTGAATATTAATAGCAAGAGTGCAGACTTATTATTGACAATTCAAAATTTGATATATATTTTTTTAAATTTCTAAAAATTTTTTATAATATAATAAATATATATCCATATGTGTATATTGTCACCATTTGTATTGGACTTTGGTACATGAGCAATGTTAGTAGTATGTTTAACATATATATAAAACATCCTAATTTTAGTACCATGATTATTGAGATGAAAATTAAATATTTAAAATATGAGTCATTTGTTTCATCTCTTTATTACTTGAATGCTTATATAAATCCTAAAATATATTAAGATACATGTCCACTTATATTAACCAAACATACAAACATAAAAATTTGAATCACAAAAAATAAACTAACATATTTGTATTTTATGATAATATGTATAATAGTTGTAGTGAGACTCTGAGTCGAGATATTAACACCATATTTGAAGATGATATCTTTTCTATATAATTAGCATGTGACAAACGATGAGATGATCCATTGAATAAGAGTAAGTTAACTTTTTACTTAGATATTAATTATTATTCTATCATATAATATTATGAAATTAAGAATTTTGATATATTATGTTTACAAAAATTATATGAATTCATTTTTCTCATATTATCTAAGATTACACGTAATCTATTAAATCCTTTGATATATAGCATAGCATCAGATTTTGTTTTTTTGATAGTTGCAAATATTATTTTTTATAAAAGTTCCAGATTACAACCAAATATCATAAAAATATTTACATGCTTGAAGAACTATAAAAATTCAAAAATTGATATTTAATCTAAAGTAAAAGAATTATTGATGAATAATGACTCATACGACAACATAAAAAATATTAAGACTTTTATTAGCATCAAAATCAAACATGATGATTCAAACCAGACTACTAACACAAACTAAATAATAATTACCTTATTTGTCATATCTCACATTTATGCATGTTTATTTTGATGATTTACACTTTTTAAAATTTTTAACTTTTTAAATTTTTATTTTGTTATTATTTTTCTTACCTCATACAATGGTTATGCCATGATAATTGAAAACAAAACACAATACATTTTCTTATTCAATAATGGACTTTTGGTGTTTTGTCATATCTCATATTTATGTATGTCTATTTTGATGTTGTACACTTTTTTTAATTTTAAACTTTTAAAATTTATATTTTGTTATTTTTTGTCATACCTCATACAATGTCTATGCCATGATGTTTGAAAACAAAACACATAAATTTTTTTATTCAGTTATGAACTTTTTCGTTTTTATATCTTATTAATTATATTCATTATAATTTACATTGAAGTAGAGTATAGCTTACACTGTCTCTACAATCAAATTATAGCTTATTAGGCACTACTAACTAGTGACTTCCCATAGACCACGAAACAAGGCCCACACCCCACAAGCCATAACCCACATGCCACAAGCCCAATGGGACCTTGGCCCAAAAGGTCCCAATATGGCACTTGAAGACTTAGAGTCTTGGACCAAAAGGTCCCAACCCAAATTTTAAAAATAAATGACAATCCAACAGACTATAGTGCCTATTACATTTTCACGTAAATGAAGCCGACATGAAAAACAACAAGTATGGCCTATTGCTTTTCGTGTTGCCTAAAAACTTAAAAAAAATATTTTGTTTATTTGAAAATTCTATAGTCATTGGATTTGTTTCAAACTAGACAAATCAACCGAATCAGACAACCCAAACATGATACGGTTCAGCTGTGCCTGGCACGACATGACATTGTTCATAACCATGCATGAAAGTTCTATAAGTAGGTCAATGGCACGGCTCAAGCGAAGCTGGAGCAATCTTTTTGGTATGAGAGTCTCAACATTGCACGACTAGGCACAATGGCCCTTACAGACTAATTTCGGCTGGGATGATCAAACCAACTAGCCTAAACCTGACCTATTGCTTTTCGTGTTGCCTAAAAACTTAAAAAAAATATTTTGTTTATTTGAAAATTCTATAGTCATTGGGTTTGTTTCAAACTAGACATATCAACCGAATCTGACAACCCAAACATGACACAGTTCAGCTGTGCATGGCACGACATGGCATTGTTCATAAGCATGCCTGGAGGCCCTATAAGCAAGTCAATGGCACGGCTCAAGCAAAATTGGAGCAATCTTTTTGGTATGAGAGGCTCAACATTGCACGACCAAGCACAATGGCCTTTACAGACTAATTTCAGCCAGGATGGCCAAACTAACTAGCCTAAACTTGACCCAAGCTAGCCTAACATGATCCAGGTTAACTTGGTCAGCCTAACCCAGCTTTGCATGACCTGCCACAAATAGACCAAGAGTTGTGCCAATAAGCTATGCCGATCTACCCCTTTTTTTGAACCCTACAGACACGTCAAAAGAAATGACCTTGACCATATCATGGCGGACACAGCACGATGGACTGAACATTCCACAAAAAAAGGGTTGTGACAGCATAGCATGAATCATTTTACACCTCTATTTCCAACTGCTATAGCCCAAAATCCTATTACTATCAGATTTTTGTCCATTTAAACTAAAAATAATAAAAAAATTTAAAATACATATATTATTGTAATATATACAAATTATATAAATAAATAATATAAATTTCTTAATATTCATTCTCTCTTTTCCTATAATATTTTTGTCCTCTCTCTCATCTCATATTCTGAGTTAAGTGTCTAATTAAAATTTTAATTTTTTATTATTAATTATTTTTACTGATGGTTGGCCTAACAACAAATTCAAAAAAAGAAAAAATATGATTGAATTTGAAAAGTTGAATACAACTACAGGAGACAGATTGCTATTTAAATAATTTTACAATGTTACAATTATGGTACACAATATTTTTTTTTCTTTTTATATTTTGTTATTAAATATTTTAAAATTTTAAATATTAATAAAAAAATAACAAATAGTAAGTTTAATAATAGTGAATTTAACAGAGATATAGATAATAACAACAACTGACAAAAATGTCCGAGGCTGAAATTAGGTTCTTTCGACTCAAACTCATTTGCCTAAAAACCTAAAACTAGGTGAACTTCAATAAAATTAACTCACTTTAAAATACTAAAAAATAAAAATTATAGGTATGTCAAAGAATAATCAACAGAATATATATATTATAAAAAAATATATACATATAAAAGTATAAGTGACACTTACCACGTGAAAAGACATGTCTGTTAATACACCAAAAAAATATAATTTATTAGTTCCTAGATAAACACACTTGAGTGGCAAAATGTTTGAAGTTAGATCAAGTTTAACTTTTTAACTCTCTTCATACACTATAAGAAAATATCAATTTAGATAGGAAATTTTAACTTAGGATCAATCCCTAGCTAAATTGCGAGGGATTAGCTAGGGAATAGTAAGTAATTTATTATTCTTCTTTGAAAAAAAAATAGCAACGAATTAGCGAATGAAAATTTTTCGTAAATTCTACTAAAGAAAAGCGGGAGATTTAACTAAGGATTTAGCGATGGATTAATGATGGAAAATTTTCATAAATTCTGCTCAAGAAAAGTGAGCCTTTTAGCAACGGATTTAGTGATAGAAAATTTTCGTAAATTCTGCTCAAGAAATGCAGAGAATTTAGCGACGAAATATCCATAACTAATAAAAGCCTGAAATTAGTGTTAGATTTAACGACATATTTTTCCAAGTTAATAAAATCCATGATTTAGCTATTAATTTAGCGACGGAATTTTCCTAGCAAATAAAATTTTTAACTTAGCGACAAAAATTTTCTAGCAAATATAATCATTAATTTAGCGACGGATTTAGCGATTGATTTTTCCTAGCTAATAAAATCCGTAATTTAGCTACAGATTTAGCAACATAATTTTCTTAGCTAATAAAATTTATAATTTAACGACGAATTTATTGATAGATTTTTTATAGCTAATAAAATTCGTAATATTGCGACAGATTTTCTCTAGCTAATAAAATTCATAATTTAGCTACGAATTTAGTGATTGAATTTCCCTAAATAATATTTAATTATTTAATTTTTTTAATTTATTATTAGTTATTAATATTTTTTTAATTTTGTTTATTAAATGTATGTTGATGGTCTATAGATATCAATCCTTGAGAGATACATTCTCCTCATAAAATCATAAAAAAATTATATTATAAATAAATAATTTAAAAAATATAAAAATAAAAAAAATTCTATTAATAAAAACTAAAATAACTAATTTTATGATGTATTAAAATTTTAATACATCATAAAAAATAGATACACAGATAGATAGATAAATAAATAAATAGAAACATAGATATATAGACAGATAGACAAATAGATAAAAAGATAGATACATAGACGGATAGATAGACAGAATTAGAGAGAGAAAAATAGATAAATATATATATAGATATATAAATAGATAGACAAATAGTTAGACATATAGATACATAGACAAATAGACAGACAGACAGATAGACAGATAGACAGACAAATAGACATATAGATAGAAAGATAGATATACAAATAGATAGACAGACAGAAAGATAAATAGATAGATAGAAAAATATATAGATAGATAGATGGACAGATAGACAGACAAATAGACTCACATATAGAGAAACAGATAGAAAGACAGATAGATAGGCAGATAGACAGATAGAAAGACAGATAGATTGACAGACATATATACAGATAGATAGATTGACAAACAAATATACAGACAGATAAATAGACAGACAAATAGATAGATAGATAGACAAATAGATAAGCAGACATATAGATAGATAGACAGATAGATAGATATATATATATAAAGATAGATAGATAGACAAATAAACAGACAGTCGACAAATACATAGATTGACATATAGATTGATAGATAGACAGATAAACAAATAGATAAATAGACTAACAGACAGACATATATATTGACTAATAGATAGATTGATAGTAGATAGAAGGATAGATAGTTAGATAGATAGATAAATAGACAAACAAATATGTGAGACAAATAGATAGATATATAGACATACAGACAAATAGATAGACAGATATTAAGATAGACAGACAGTCAGAAATATAGACAAATAGATAGACAGACAGATAGACAGACAGATAGACAAATAAATAGACATATGTATAGATAGACAGACAAATAGATAGATAAATAGATTGATAGATAAACAGATTATATAGGTAGATAACTAGATAGATAAAAAATAAGACTGCCTGATAGATAGACTAATAGATAGACAGATAGACATACAGATTGATATACATATAGACTGATAGATAGACATAGAGATAGATAGATAGATAGGTGAGATAAATAGTTAGACAGTTAGATAGACAGATAGATAGATAGATAGACATATAGATACATAGATAGATAGACAGATAAACAAATAGATAGATAGACAGATAAACAAATAGATAGATAGACAGACATATAGACTAATTCTAGGTGAGACAAATAGATAGATAGATAAATAGATAGATAGATAGATAAATAGATAGACAAACATATAGACAGACATATAGACATACATATAGATAGATAGAAAGACAAACTAATAGATATACATATAGATAGATAAATAGACAAATAGATAGATAGATAAATAAACAAATAGATAGATAGATATATAGATAGATAGACAACCAAATAAATAGACAGATAGATAGAAGATAGATAAATAAATAAATAGACATGCGGATAGATAGATAAATAAATAGATATATAGATAGACAAATAAACATATAGATCAATAGATAGATACACATATAGATAGAAAGAGAGACAGACATACAAATAGAGATATAAATAGATAGATAGATATATATATATATATATATATATATAGACAGACAGAAAGAAAGAAAGACAGATAGATCGATAGAAAGATAGATAGACAAAAAGACAGATATAGAGACAAAAAGACAGATATAGAGAAAGATAGATAGACAGATAGATAGACAAATAGTTATTAGATAGATAGACAAATAGTTATTAGATAGATAGATAGAAAGACAGTCAGATAGACATATAGATAGATACAAAAATAAGTGAGACAAATATACAAATAGATATGTGGACAGATAGATAGACAAACATATAGATTGATAGATAGACAGGTAGATAGACAGATGGATAGATAGACAAATAGATAGACAAATATACAGACAGATATAAAGATAGACAGATAGACAGACTGATAGACATAAAGATAAATAGACAAATAAATATATAGACAGACAAATAGATAGATAGATTAATAGATAGACAGACAAATAGATAGATAGATAAATAGATAGATAGACAAATATAAAAATTAAATTAACATTAAATAATAAATTCAATAAGTATAATAATTTTTTTCGATATTTTAAAAATTAAATTAACATTTATTAAAATTTTTACTAATATAAATGTAAATTAATTCATTATATGATAAAATAGAAAATATTTTTAAAAATATCTGAATTGACAAATAAACTAGTAAAAATTAATATTATTATAAGTAAAAAAAAATTTATGATTATAGAAAACTTTTAACAAAATAAATAAAACAAATTTTGAAAATCTTGAAATATGATAAAAAGTATAATTTTTTTAATAATGTTAAAAGAAAATAAATTAATATTTATAAATAAATACCTTGATATTTGCTCCTATTAAAATTTATATGAATTAAACAATTGAGTAATATTTTTACTATTAGCTTTTAATATTAATTTTTTATTAAAATAATAAATATAATTTTTTTAAGTATCTTCTCACTTTAAGTAATTTTTTGAATTTTAAAAATTATTAATGATATCAAATAATATAAAATTTATGCATTTAAAATTATTTCATATTATCTTCGTAAAAATTATTATGTATTCTTAAAAATTTATAATCATAAAATATAAATTTTTATATATTTTTTAACATTAATAGTATTTTATAACTCTTAGGCTAGTAGCTAGAAGATAAATCATCTTTTCATTTCTGTCTTATTATCTGAAGTTTATTTTATTTGTACCTATTTGATATTTTTTTAAAACTAAACATATATTTTTTAATTGTTTATATATTTATTCTTTAATTAATATTATAATAAAAAATTATAAGGTATTTGTTTTTTATTTGTACCTTGCTACATGCACATTAATTTTTTTGAAAAAATTGTAATAGTAAATAAAATTAATGAGTATTTTTGTATTATATATATATATATGTATATATATATATTGTTTATTTAATGTTTTAATAATTAAAAATATAAATATTTTCCTAAAATATATATTCTGTCTCTCGACGCCGACACATCTCTAACAAGTGAACCGAATTTCTCCGTATTCTGCCATCTATCTCTCGATACCAAAGCAACAATATTTATTCGAGGTTAAAGTATTAATTTGTTATTTGATTTGAGGTATGTTTTATACATTTATTCTTCATCGATTATCTTAAATTGCTTAATCGAAAATTAAGCTTTTGTATATTGATTTTGTTATTTATTGTTTCCGAAATTCTTCTCCTTTATTCACCGTGGTTTGCTTGGATTGCATTTATATACTTATTCATATACATACTTCATGTATTTGTGATATAATATGTTGTCATTGTGTGGATTTTGATGGTGCACAGTAGGTATGCCGAATGCTTCAATATACATAGCTATATACTGTATATAAAAATAGTATACATAAATATAAGTGTATTATACATAAGTGTGTTTAAACATAACTATATATATATATATAACTATAAAAATAGTATACATAAACTATTTAAATATAACTATATCTATATAACTATAGAAACAATATACATAAACTTTTATTATACTTTATAAATAATTTATAAAAATTGTAAAAACTTATGATTAAAAATGCAAAAACATATAATATTGGAAATTAAAGTATTTTAAATCCTATGAAATTTAACTAATCAAACTAAGCACATCAGAGCCCCTGAATGAGAGTGCCCTAGGATCATGATAATAAATCCTTGTGCAATGTCATCCTTAAATTATTCTGAGTCATTATAAACTCATTATGTACTCATATCAAACAATTACTTCTCAATGTTGTCCGAGCCACTTGTATTTATTGTATGATCAATAATTGAGAAGTTAATTCGTTCATCCATTTATATTGCACCATAAAAGAAAGATTTATTATGATTCCTACAGCTAGTATGATTTATATTCATTTCATGATAGCTTAATAGCCACCGGAGGGATGACATTTCATAAGTCATATGAGGGTTGATTATATTCATATTAGCACCATAATTTGATTACGTTTCTAATTTGAACCAAAGAAAAGTGATTATAAATTTAATTTGAAAAATAGATTTAGTCACTTACATGATTTGTATGCCATATGATCATTTTTTTATATATTATATCTTAAATTTTTAATATTTCTAAATTGTTTGTAAGAATGTAAGTCGATAGGTTATGAGCCAACCTAAACCCAAGCTAAATCCAACACATCAACCTGCATTATGTTCAAATCCCTTGTAAAGGACAAAGTATAGAACTATTTATCATGTATAATGAAAATGATAAATCAAGGTTTTATTATAGTTTTGGATGGCATAACAAAGAAGCCTGAACAAAAAGACCTTGTTTATGATGTCATATAAAGGTATTTTGTAAGTTTTCGAGTTGATCACACAGTAATTAACGAAATATCATAAATAAATTATGATCAATAATAATTATTAGTCTTGCAAAGGAGCCAAAAAAATCCAAATATTTGAGAGAAAAAAGAACATGAAAATAGAGTAGACTTATAGCTCTTAAGTAGAAATTACATGCATAACAAGAAATCCAAATCATTTTAATTTTCAAATAGAAAAAAAGATTAGGCTTGCATCTCTTAAATTATAAAACAAAATAACAAAAAAAAATCAATATTATCCATTGATACCACTAAAAGGTAGGAATATTGCTCTAAGAAGTATTTTCTTAAATTAGTTCAATTTCAAAATTTTATTAAATAGATTTTCTTGACAATGAAAGTACTATTCATTTTATTTTGTTGCTTCCAAAAACAGCACTAACTTTAATCTAACTTTGCAAAAAAAAAACTAGAATTCCTCTACAACACTAATAATAATAATACTTAATATTTTCATCCTTAATACACACGCGCGCGCACACACGCACACACACACACACATAATGGATAATTATGTTATGGAATCCAAAATAAAAAATATCTATGATTTGGGTTATATTTTAGTACCTAAATTCGGATACTCATAATTATCCCAATATAATTAAAAAAACCATTATGCATAAACTCATTTCTGCTTACACAATATGCAAAAATGAGTTTATGCATATGTTTATGCATATAGAGTATGTATAAACTCTATATGCATATATTTTTGTTTATGAAAAAAATGAGTTTCTGCATAAACTCATATGCATATTTGAGCATACGCATACCGTATGAATAAAAGAAGGTAATTATCAGTAGAGGAATTGGAAGACCCAAATCATAAATATTTTGGATTTGGGTCCCCAAATGTTATATAAAAATTAAAAATTATAATAAAACATAATTATTTTCATTTTGGGTCCCCTTAACATTTTTTCCTATAACATTATAACTTTTATCCACTTTTGATGCACGGAAATGCATCAACTTTGTTTATCTCACATAAGTTTTTAAAAAATTTAAATCTAAAATAATACTTTCATAATTCAAAAATCAAATTTTGATTCTCATAGGGTTTACCAAAATATACTTCTTTAAAGAACAATGATAGGTTCAAACCCAGGGCTTACACTCATTTAATGATGCCACCAACCATCCATCTAGTAACTTTTTAGAAATCTTTGATTCAAAAATCTTTATCATGATAACGCACGTAGGATTTGATTATTTTAAGTGTTTAGAATTATGATTATATGTGTAACTATATGTATACCCACATGTAACTATATTTATAATTACATGTATAATAACATACAATATTATATTTAACTATATGTGTATAACTATGTATAAATATTTGTATAACTATATATAATTATTTGTATAACTATATAACACTCTATAACATTAAATATAACTATATTTATAACTATGTATACATATATATAAATCTATATATTTATTTATAACTTTATATATTTATGTATAACTATTTGTATGAATATATTTATATATAACTATATGTATAATAACATTTAACTATAAATAATTGTATCTTATTATATATATAACTATAAAAGCTTTTTTCCATGACTTCTTTTTCTTCTTCTGTTGGCAAGGAATAATCTTTTCTGACTTTCCAATTCCATTTTATTTATTTGTTGATGCATATGTGTATACTTTTCATAATTTATCTCATGTTGTCTAGTTTAAGAGTGCTTCTAGGATCGAAAGGGTGCTTAGTATTTGTGATTCTTTATATATTACATGTCTAACCATGTTGATTTAATGATAAATAAAATGTTCCTTTTTGTTTTACTTCAAATTCAACTTGTATCATAGTTTTATCTGAATCTGACCATACTATTTCAATCACACTAGCTGCCACCACTATTGTTGCTTATCATTACTACCTCCATTGAAATAGAATTTTAAATCCACTTAATTTTCCATTTCACCCAAACATTTATATGAATGTTTGTACTGTCATCACTAAAGACTGATTTCATTTAAATTAGATATTTTTATGATTGATTTCTCCAATTTTCTACATCTCTAGTGTGATTTTCATTAATTATTGTTGTGAAATAGTTATTTTTGGTAGATATTAGTCTTTTGGTGTGTTCTCTTGAATGATAAATCAGCTAAATTTTTTCAAGGTCCTTTTTTCTATTACCCACAAATGATAATATGAAAAAATTATTTTAGTGAGCAATTCTTGATAGAAAGCTGATATACATCTCCTTTCTTATCTTTACCATTTGATTGACCTGAGCTTGCTAGTATGTTTTCTCTTGTCACAATCAGCGATCAGTTGTGAGATCCCATGGATTCTTGCCATACAGTTAGTATGATGATGATGTATAATCAATGTCTTATTCTCTCTACTTATGAACTTGAGACTAACATGTCAGAGTGAAACCAAAGAAATGAAATTTTAAGCCATTTTGCTTCTTGATTTTCAACTATTATGTCGACTATGATGGTTAGGTTAACAATCAAGGGATTACAATGTCAGGTTCTTTGGGGTTTCTTTTCATTTTTGGTAGAGCCATCCTTTTTTTCATTGGGAAGGAAAATTAGGTATAATAATTGTGATGTAAGCCTTGACAATGTTTAAAATTGGGATAAAATTTTTATTTATTAACTTGATTATGGATGTAAGTTTTTATTAGTTAAAAAATGTGGCTCTTTATAATTAATATTTGGGCTTTGACATCAATGAAGAATAGTCATATGTGACATATAATATTGGGTCTCTTTTAAAATCATATTGCATTATCAAATAAAAAAGAAACACATTATAGGGAAAGCAACATATAATTTCATATGTCATAATCTTATTGAATAAAGTTATAAGAAAATATAAATTAATGTGTTATCTCAAATATTTTTATATTTTTTAAATGTTTATTTTCTTTGAACATTTATAACTGTTCCTATAAAATTTTTGATCAAACCATAATTTTAAAAGGCATTTCTAATGAGAATTGAGATAGGTGTAGGCACAAGTGAAGGCATTCCTTGCTTATAATGATTTATTTCAAATCTAGATGATCTGATAACTTTCTTGAAAAGAGTTTATTATATAAAAAATTTTCCTCCTCCCAACATAGAATCAGTTGAGAATGAGAAGAGTTGATTATATAGGAATAAAAAGTTTATACTAGGATAAAAATAATATAAACAACCTATTTAAAGTAGAGAGAGTCTCTTGAGAAGCTAGATAATTTTATAGTTGAATTTTTTGATCTTGATCTTTTGATTATTTTTTGGAAGAAATTGAAATGTTGTTCTCCATAATACTCTAATTCATAAGTATTATTATTCTTATGTTTTTTTATTTCTTTAATCTCTTTCATTATTCCTTCTATTATTACAATGATACTCAAATTTTTTTATGAAGTATTATATTATCTTATATATTATTAAACTATGCTAGAAGAGAAAAAATATCAACATCAATTAGATCTATGAATTAGTACATTGACACACATGATTGGTTGTTTTTGATTTTTTTTTATTCATATAAGAATGTAGATTATTTTAAGGTGACTCTTATTGTGAGAGTTCATTTTAATATTTATTGAGAATTTTCAAGATATTTCTTTTCAATTGTCAAATTGATATTAGTATAGAGCTGGCATCATCTAATAGATGATTGATACATGAGCTATACATGATTATATTTATGCATGGTAATAATAAAGAGGATATATATGTATATATATCGAGTAACTATCTAAATTTTGAATATTACTTGTATATTATCGAAGATATTGTATAACTTAAATAGTCATGGAGTGCTTGTTATGTGAATTTTTAGTTGGTTGATTTTATTAACTGTATATGTGCTAATATTTTTGTTGTTAAAGAAGATGTTATGTGAATCACTCTGCTCAATGAGTATTTTTAGTTGCAGTGTTATATGAAGGACCTTGAATAAATTAGATATTTTCATGACATAAAATATATATACTTTTGAGAGATTATATTGTCATAGATAAGATATGTAGTTGATATATGTACTTTGAGTTTATCCTTTGACTTATATTGCAATGGATATTTTGATTGACTAAAATATTAGATTTATGTTTGATCTGATTTATTTAGCTAATTCTCACAAATTCGAAAATCATATTTAAGATTAATTATCTGATTATTATAATATCAGATACAATTATTCTAATAAGCATAATTAATAATTATTTAGATTTTTTATTATATATTCAGATAGATGCAGCTTATCATATACTGAAGGTTGAGATGAAATTTTTAGGCCCTAGATTTCTTTTAGGGATCAATGCTTTTACATTATTCGAGCATTCATATTTAAGTTGGGATTTTATATATTTGAAAAATAATAAATAAATAATTATTTTGAGATTTGATATAGATACATAATTAAATTTGATGATAATGATCATAAGTGAGATATTTTAGATTAATTATTTATTCGAAGAGATTGAATATTATTTTGTTCCTTTTTTTATTTTTTATTATAATAATTATATAATGATATATAATATTAATTTTTATGTTTCAAGAGCAAATAAAGTGTATAAAATGAATTATTTTTTTAAAAAAAAGATATAAGATTATATTATGTGTATAATTTATGTTTATATAATAACTTAACTAGTGAATATTTTCATAGAGGTATTGAATAAATCTCAACAATTTTTTTAAAATCGATATCAATAATTATTTGTTCATTAATTTGTAGTGGATATTATATTTTGTTATTTATTTTGATAAATAATTTTATTAAGAATTTCTCAGGTGATTAATCTCAGGTGTATAATGATAAATAATATTATTAAGAAAATTTCATGATAATGATATATAATATTTATTTTGATATTTCACTAGTAAATAAAATATATAGAAAATGAATTATTTTTTTTCCAAAAAAAAAGATCTAAAATGATATTATGTGTATATAATAAATTAACAAGTGAATATCTTCACCAAAGTCTTCAATAAATTTCAATTTATTTTTTTTAAAAATTGATATCATAAATATTTGTTCATCAAATTGAAGATGTTCCATTTTATTCGTGTTTATGTTTTTTTATACTTTATATATGTACTGTCAACATGTGAGTAGACACAATCCAAGTTGAGATTTTATATACTCATTGTACATATTTTATTATTCTTTGAGTTATTTTTTTGCTAATTCATATAATTTTGAGTATAACATATTATCCTCAAAGAGGTTGTCTCGTAAGTATTGATAATGAAACCGTTTAAATACTAATATTGGTTTTCATAATAACTTTGAAGTTAAATTTGTTTATGAAAGAATAATATATTAAGATGATTGATCACTTGAAAATTTTGTGTATTACATAGTCTCTTCAAATACAGTCTCTACAAAGGTATTGGGTAAATTTGTTGATATATTTCTATCTTTTTATATATCTTGTTAAAGCAAGAGTCTTATGTACTTGGGTGTGAATGTGATCTCCATATCTATCTTATCATATCCTAATATTTGGAAGCATTTAAAATATGAAGGCTAGATAAGAAAATAAATTGTACTATTATATTATCTTGATAATCTTACCTCAAAAGATTGAAGAGATCGTGCATGATAAATCTTGAATTTGAGACTTACTATTCTTAGAGTTTGGACAAATTTTTGTCATCGCATAAATATATGATATCTTATTAGATAGAATTGTATATCTAATTTAACATTTGAATAAGTCATGAAGTTGAAGACCAAATGGAAGAACATAATCATTCATTATTTGAATTCCACAAGAATTTGAACATTGGATTTTAAAATATATCAATTATAATTGGTAGTTACTTATAAATTACTATAAACTCTTAAGAAATCTCTCATTTATAGAGATTTTCTGATAAATGTGTAAAATAAGTATTTTAAATCTTTATGTCTAAGTATATTCCATGCTAATTCATAAGATTTTTAAATCTGAAATAAGATTATTAATCATACTTTGTTTTAATATCATCAAATAATATCCCCCTTTAATTATTAATCCCTTCATTCAACATCATCTTTCAAATGATATCAATTCTCATCTGCTTTATACACTACAAACTCTTCACAAGGAAGCATCTTTGGACAATTTGAATGCTAGAGTGGATCAATTGAGACAGGTGAAACTATTTTTTTGATTTTTTATTGTGTCCCTTCCCAGTATTTTGCTGCAAAACGAACTCCTGCTATGCAGGAACTTGTTGCTAAATTAAAATCGATACTAAAAATGTAGGAGGACAAGAATGCCTTTGGCAATATTTTGTGCAAAATTTCACGAATTCAGAAGACCAACGGATCAAACTATGTTGTTCTTGGGACCAAGTAATGTGCACCAACAAGTATGAACTATGAATCCTATTTAAAAAAAAAATTTACTTGTTTCTAAATTGCTACATTTTTATCATTAAAAAAAAACCTAATCAATTGCCTATGTAATACTTGTGTATTGTCAAGTTAATAAGAATCTTAATGCTTTTTAAGTTCATAATCAGTTTGTGTATCATTTGTTGTGTCTATTCAACTATTGGCATCATCTCATTTTGCTAGGTTTGAGTTTTTGGATTCTTCTGGTTACAGGGCACATTGATCAGATATTCTGAGTCACTCAAAGGCTAATATGCAGTTTAAGAAATCATCTCTTAAATCCGACATAGATTTTAGTTAGAATTTGTTCAGTGGCATTTTTCTATTCTATGGTTGTTGCTTTATTTGCAAATCAGCACTGTCTCGGCAAGAAAGACATTAACTCTCATGGTTTGGCAATTGCAAATCCACTCTCTATAACTCATTACAAGTACTGATCATAAGCGATGGAAGGTTATATTTTCAAATCTCTTGTGCATTTGTGAATCCACTCTTTATTATTATTAAAATGTTTGAATTGCTTTACACTTACATTAAACATGTGGCAGGTTGATATTTTAACATGGTTATACATGTCCATACGTGCATATAAGCTTGGTTAAGGATCATAGAAAGTAGAGAAAAATGCACAAGGAATTGATGTGGGCTGATGTGATTTTATGATTGATTGTATTATATGACTGTATTTTTGCTTGATTATATTAGAAATGTGTTTTAATGAGAGTGATGTGATATAATTATAACATAACAGGCTCGATGAGATTTCTTTACTCAATGTGATATATAGTGATTTTCATCTCTCTAGCCCGATCATGCTGTTCATTCTTACTGGAGGCCCAAGCTATTGGTTGTAGGATACCCCTTCAAAATGTAACATTAGCGATTATTTGACATGTGATTATTTGATTGTAATTTGTGTAAGTGTAATTATCCTAGTTAATTTTGATCATAACATACTTAAATTATCTTTTTGTTATTAAAATATTTTTAAATATTTAATGTTATGTATTTTGTTAAACTCTCCATTTATTTTTTTTTCTTTTTTTCAGCTTTTGGATAAGTTAGCTAGTGAAAATTCAAAAGTGGATTTGAGGAACTCATTTTACTTGAATTTGAATACTTATACTTCGTTCACCATTACTGTTGCAATATGCTGACTTGTTTTTTTATTTCCTCATTACTCATATTGCCTGTATGTGTTCCTTCCAGATTTTGTTGTCGAATTTGTATGCATGATAGGTGGTGGAGAAAGAATGTGAATCAGCCAATATGGTGGAAAGATGGCGAAATTAATTCTTACGAGATTGTAGGAGGAGAAACAATCGGCAAGGTGCTTCAAAATCTGACCAAGTTTTAATTATCATGTGTAAGCAATCTTGCTCTCCCACATAGAGCATTTGTGCCGTAATATTCGTCTCCCACAAAAAACAATTATTATTATGTTTTTTTTTCATTCCATTTCTTGTTCAACCAACAATGTAGTGCTTGAGAATGCCTGCAACGAACAAGGAGCTAGGATGGTAGCCATGGATAGTTCTAGCAAAAATGCCAGTGAATTACTCGGCCACCTCGCTCTCATTTATACAGGTCTCTCTCTCTCTCTCTCTCACTTGCTCTCTCTGTTCATTTCTTCTGAACCAGTATCGACCAAATAGGTTTTTGGTCACAGGACTCATCAAGCTTCAATCATGACAGAACTGACTGAGATTATCTCCGTAGCTTCTACACTAAATGATTAAATGCTTCTTCACAAACAAATGATTTTTTACAGTGTTTCCTTTATCAAAATTATATCAAAATGATATCAAAAAAATAATTGACTTTAAGAGCACTGCATTGCGAGACCGAAGTGGGAATCGAGAATCAAGCAGGTGAGTTCATGCAAGCTTCTTGCATGCTTCATCTTTGTTAATGAATTATATTCTCTACAAAATTGAATGTAAATAGCACATGCATTACATTTACATTTGATATATAGCATGCACAAAAACTCACACAATAGAAGTTGGCTTGCCAGAATAGTAGCAGCAAAACCTCCAACAAGTTGCTGCCATGGAGAAGCTCAATCAGGCGATACTACTGCAACTCAACTTGGAGGGACTGAAGTATAGAACCATTAGCCTTTACAAAGCAATCAGTCGCATTCTAGAAGACTTCGATGCTTACTCCCGGACAAAAACAATTTTTTCTCAACCTAATAGTCCCTCTTTAATGCATATTCAGATAACCAAAATTTTTTCTCAACCTAATACTGGAGGATTGGAGTGGGTGTTGTATGTTTAAAGATGCAATTGAACTACATACTGCAAACATGATTAAACATAATTTTGAAGAAAAAATGTTTTATAATTAACTATTACTAATTGTAGTAAATGTTCTAGGATTAAAGATAATAGATATAACTCTAAGATGAGTCCATTTTAGTTGTTTGCTCTATTTGTGTACAAAGCTGGCTCAACGCAGATGTCTGGTTCCATATGGAAATGGCTTTTGCACAAATAGGGTTATCCAAATCAAAAACTATCCTAAGGCCATAGAGGATAGCTGGAGGTTTTGTTCTTCCACACATTAAATAACTTGAGAAGTGTATGTATATGTTCATTGATTCAATCTTAAGCTTCAATGTTACTTTTTTTTTCTTTTAGGAAAAAACTATTGAGAGTAATTGATGTGCACCTTGCTGATGTGAAACAAGATCGGTTGTTTGATTGTGAAAATACATCATCTGCTAGTTTCAACTTGAAAACTAAATCAGAGCTACAGCTATTCTCTGATCAAGTTGGTGCTCCTCGATTGCAATAAGCTCCCTTGGCAATGAACTAAAATGTGCATGTCAGTCCTTCCTTTTTCTTATGAATAACGAGGGAAAATGGTATTATTATGTCATTTTATATTGCATGTAACTTTCTTTAATCAAAATTTGGTTAATCATCCATTTATCACACGACAACTAGACAATTATTATGTCATTTAATATAATTTTTGTTATTTTTTTGTTTTAGTTATTTAAAATATTGTATTAGAATAAATTATTAAATGAATTTTTTTGTTTAATTATAAATTTTCATTTATAGTTTCTATTTTTATTAAATTTAATATAAAAAATACTAAATTATTTAATTAAATTTTAGTTTACGTTATATGTCAATCAACTTTAATTTGTGTTTGTTCATGTCTATAATAACTGTTTTTATATATCTATGAAAATGTTTGTATGTCTCTAAATTTTTTGGGTAGAGTTTTAGCTTATTATAGATATGTAAAAACCTATTATTAGCAGCAGTCATAGCGACAGGGGTGGCAGCGACGACAGCGGCGGCAGCAGCGGTAGTGGTGGCGGTGGCAGTGGTGGAGGCTGTAGTGATGGCGTCAGGGGTAGTAGTAGCTACTACACCGAAAGCAGTGGCAACACCAGAAGCAGCGGCAATAGTGGCAGCGACGGTGGCGGCAGCGGCATCGATGGCAATGGAGGTAGCAGAGGTAGCGGCGGCAGCATCGACAGAGTAGTGGTATTGGCAGTGACAACGACAACGACAGCAACAATAGGAGCGGTATCGAGAGCAGCAACAACAGCACCAAATGGGGTATATACGCATGAATAAAGTTAGTATATACATACATATAATACTACAGTATTTTATGTACATATATACTGAGTATATTTGTACTCAATTTATATGTACACATAATACTACTATTTTTATGTACATATATTGCAGTAATATATGTACGAGTGAAATTCTAGTATATATTTATATATATAATGTAGAATTATATATGTATCAAAACATATCTTTTTTTAATTTGACCGAGTGGTTTAAATTTCTTACAGATATGATACTACATTTTTCCTCATACAAAGCTTTTATAAGTGATGAGATTTTTCACTAGACATTACGTGTCATGGCTCGGACAACTTTGTCGCAATAAAAAAATGATGATCGGAGGAGCAAAGGAAAAGAAAGCAACGTCAATGAATGAATATATTATACTTTATGTACTATTAGTAGATACATTGAGGAATAAGATATAATAAAATTTTGTTTTTTTTGTTTCAATTATGTAAAATATTGAATTAGAATTATATATTAAATGATTTTATTTTTTGTTTTTTATAAATTATTTAAAGTTTCAATTTTTATTCAATTTGATATAAAAATATTAAATTATTTAGTTAACATATTTTAAAATAAATTAAATTCTGAAATTATTTTTGAAATAAAAATAACTAGGGGAAAATCCCTTGCTAAATTAGCAATGGAAAAATCCCTTGCTAATTTAGCTAGGGAATTTTCCCTTGCTAATTTAGCTCGAGAAATCTTAAAATTAGCGACGGATTCTCCGTCGCAAAATTTATTTAGCTATGGACTATTTCCGTTGCTAAAATTTATCAACCAGCACTTTAACTTGGGACTCTTCCGTCATTATTTTCGTTTAACGACGAAAAATCTCATTTAGCTTGCTAATTTAGCTAGGGAACTTGTCTTTTTTAGCA
Source organism: Sapria himalayana (assembly GCA_029783825.1). Lineage (NCBI taxonomy): Eukaryota > Viridiplantae > Streptophyta > Magnoliopsida > Malpighiales > Rafflesiaceae > Sapria > Sapria himalayana. Next base: position 860,927 of record JAREIK010002830.1, read on the forward strand.
ATGGATTTTTCCGTCGCTAACTTTTTAGCTAGGGTCACTATCCGCCACTAAATTTTAGAAAGAAGTACTTTAGATAAGGAACCTATCCATCGGTAATCTGTCGTTATATCCCATTTAGTGACGGAAAACGCCCATTTAGCTAGGGAATTGTCCCTAGCTAAATGTGATTTTTCTTGTAGTGTATATTACATGTTCACATATATAAAGTTTATATAAAACATTATATATATGTAGTATTATATACATATAAGATATATATGTAGTATCATGTATGTATATATTATACATATAATGTCTTACATATGTTGTAATTTATATACACATACATATATATTGTGTGTGAGTGTGTTTATAGACAACTTTCTATATAACATTTTGTGTTTTTTTGTGGTGTGACATATTGACATGGGAAAGTTAATATTATTGAGATGACATATTTCAATGCAATAAACTAAATACTTTAAAGTTTGGTGTGCAAACAAGTATTGTGGATTTAGGGTTTAATTCCTAGATATTCTTGAGTATTGTCACTAGGAATCTGAAATTTTGTGAGGTATATATCGTTAATTAACTCAATCAAATTCATTCATAATATTAGGCTAAAATTGAGTATAAAGTCATTTTATTTAATTATGGGTGATAGATACTTATTGATACATTTCATGTTTGAATTTTATTTTGGTTTGAATATTGATGAATATGATATTTATGTAGAACTAAAATTAGTATTTTATTATTGGTCGTTTTGTGTATACTTTTGTGGTGGACGATAAGTAATTCATAAAGCACACTCATGAATAATAGTAAAAATGAAGTGATGGGCCTTTCGATCATGCTGCAAAAAACTAACCTATAAGTCAAAACCCAATGTTATGGTATATTAATCATATGAGTATAAAATTTATGAAGTTGAAAAATTAAATACTTCTATTAGTCAATCTATCATGCATGTCTTAGAAAAATATTACTTTAATTGATGTGAATATTTTGTACTATTTTTTTCTTAAGAATTTTATATTTAGTGTAAGAGTGATATATCATTATGATAGATTATTATTATAAGTGCCCAATGGGCCATGCTATCTTGGCATTACCCATATTCGATGACCAAGTTAGGTCACCATGGGTCATAGCTCGACGTGGCATGACCTATTGTCTACCTAATTTGGCACACGATGATCAACATGATTATGAGCATACTCATTCATAATGTGCTAGGTCATCTTGGGTCATGCAAGATCATGTTAGGTATGTATTTTATTATAAAAACTTATCATGTGGATGTGAAAGATACGTATAAATAAAAAGTTAAAAAATATTTTTTTTTAAATAGGTCCATGCACGGATAAGTCATATAATATGGTGACCTAATTTTCTATGATACATGACTCATTCTCGGTTTGAGGTCATGGTCAACATGTTGGTGGAGCATGCCAGGCATGCATGACCTATGTGCTTGGCCAAACACTAGGCATGATAGCCTCTAGCCCAGCATGACATGATTCGTGTCTCAAACTAGCACGAACCAAGTCTAGGCATGATTATGGATTATGTCTTGTCAGGCTTGGCATTACTCATTTGGACCATGCATTTGCATCATGTCATGCCTGAGCCACTCAGTCCACTAGATACCTTTAATGATGATAAGTAAGCCTTGGGGCGCATATAATTGAAGGTGACTCATAAAGTGATTATTGGTTTATGAGTTCATTTTTGTCATATAACTACAACTAGTGAGATTTAAATAAATATATGTTCATTGTAGAGTATGGTATATATGAAACTAAAAGTATGAATACTTTTATAACCATATTAGTTTATGTCTTTATGACACGTGAGATCTAAGAATATAAATGCACATGTGAAATACATATAATAGATAATTGACTAGTTTCCTAAATGTATAAATTTGTGAATCTCTCAAAAATGGATGATTTATCATTTTTGTGGCTAAGTCCCAAGGGAATAATTATAATGGGATCATCATTGGGAAGAGCCAAATGGTTGATAACCATGTTGTATACTGATATGGCATTATGGATTTTACATAAAAATGCAATATTCATTCTATAATTAGGTACAATAATATCCAAAATATTTAAATAAGTAATTATACATAATTGAATATAGTAACCCTATAATTTATGAATAGTACCTCAAACCTTGACCTATTATTTCAATTAGAGTAGAAGTAAAACTGATAGTTGATTGATTGAACTACCTACAAAATTATTGTGAGTCGATATTAGATAAAAGATCCACTTTACTACTTATATGACCCTTGTATTTGTGAGATTGTTTGGATGAAAAATATTCAGCAAATGAGGAATTTAAACTTTACTCAATCCTAAAAATTAGACATCATAATAAAGTCATAACATCTACCCAATACGAATAGAGGCATTATTCCTCTATAAAATTGCTCTTTTTTATCTCTATCAATAATTCCAAAATATGAACTTCAAATGATGGTTATAATGTCCAATACAAAACTCGTCTATTGTGGTGTTTGTTTTGGATTCAAATAAAATATATCTTTTTGATTTTGAAAGCAAGATGAATAATACAGATCAAATTCATTGTAAGGTTTATAATAATACTCATTGCATTAAATTGATTTCAGCTATATAATTTTAAAATTTCTAGGCTAAAATATTTTAAATTGATTATTGAGCTCTACTCGACTAATTATTTTGCTAACTATAAAACAAAAAAAAACAAAGATGATACACTCATTATACAAATGCAGTATAAATAATATATAAAATTGCATCCAAACAACTTAAAATAGTATTATTCTTTCACAAGGATAATTATATCAACTAAAGTTATTAAATCAAACTATTATAATAAAAGTTATGGAAGTAGTGCCAAAAACTTATCATGACTTTACAAGAGTGCCAAAACTCAGTTATTTGACATGATCATAAAATTCAGTTGATAAAGCATATATTAGCCAATATAACTCTACAAGTATATGGGTTGTACATGTAATAATGATAATTTAAGTTTAGATATTAATCTCTTAGAAATTATATGATAGTTCAGTCAATCAATAATAAATTAATGATTATATAAGTTGAATAGATGTACTTAGTATTAGAGATTATACTCATACACTATAGCTAATACAAGGACTTTTGCATGATGATGTTTATCTGTGTTTGGTTCATATTATATTTGATTATTAGATGATTGATATATTAGTATTAAAATACTTCTGTTCTCTCATGTCATACAAGGTAATCATTCTCTTTTTGACTATTAGTACAATTGATGATTCCTTTGTAGTTATCACCTCAATATTTTAACACCAAAGCAATATGTTAATCCATGCAATGATCATTATCATGTCTACTCTTTTTAGGTAATACTTCAGTATAATCTAGTTGTCACCTCAATTGTCGTTGATAGTTACTTCAAATATGTACTTTAATTTCTCAACCTCTAGTTGTCTCAACGACTTAAGATAATATGGTACTAAATTTATTTGTACTTTTGACTTTGTAAATACTATACTCACAATAATTAAACATACATATTCTCAAATTTTTATCCATTTAAGTATTCATTGTGCCAAATACCAAATATTATTAGTTATTTTGGCATATATTATCAATGTGTTTGCATAAAAACGACTTTAAATAGAACAATTTTATGAAATTATAGTTTTGATATATTATGATAAAAAATAGTTAAGATAGATAGTTTTTGCATGAAATATAATACTAGATGATATTTTTGAGTATGAGAGGAAAAGAAAATTATGTTACATCATAGTATTTCTCATATTACAATTTAGTTGAACCTTTAAGAGTATGTTAGATACTTTTGATGCCCATTCTTAACTTAAACTGTGAAATCCCAAAAAAAAAATGAATAAATAAATAATATAATTTTGTTTTAGGAAAAAAAATGGCTGAAATAGTAATTTTACAATAAGAAAAATAAGTTGAAAATTTTAGAACCATGATGATAAAATAGATTATATTATTGAACTCGTCTTAAAAAATATAGTTATGATGATAAATTTCGTCAAATTCTGAGAAAGTCAGAATTTAGTTATTTTTTTAATTTATTTATATAATTATTAGAATAAAAAAATAATAATAATAACATATAGCAGAAGTAGAAGGCCACGCCATGATGTCAGCACGTGGTAGCACCACGTGTAGGCAAGTGTCAAAAAAAAACTAAAAAAAATTATAATAATAATAAGTTTTTAATATATTATTTAAAAAATAAAAAATAAAAGATTTGTTGATTTTTTTTGATCGTACTAGATTATTCTAGAGTCGAAATAGAATAGTCCAAGAACTAAAGTTGCTATACGTGATTGATTTTTAGTTTGATATTAAATTTATAAAGTTTCCATGAAATATTTCAGAAGATAGTAGTTTTCTCCAATTGGAATTTTTCTTTATTTAGAGGCCATAAATGATCATGTTTTATATTTCAATTTGAATTATTATAAATTTCATTGAAAATGGTTAATTGGTGAAAAATTTGTGTTTCATTTAGTAAAATTTAGTGCATGATGAATTAGATTTGGATCAATATAACTCTGTTTGTAACATCGTTTACTTGAAAATGACATAATTATATTTCATGCACATGGGAATATTCCATATAAGTGAGTAGGTGCATGATACACACATACACACACACACAAAGGTATATGAAATGTATTTGCGAACTCGAATTGGGACAACGTCCAGACTGAGTTATGTGGTAGATTTTGGAAAATATCTAAGGAAAAAATATTTTATTAGGGAATGTCAAATATATTTTTCAGAGGAGGTCCATATTTCTCAGAGTATCTCTAAGAAAATCATATTTTGTTCGGAGAAATATCCAAAATATTTTTCGGATGAGGTCCATATTTTTCAGAATAATTACATAAAAAAAATATTTTTATGGATACACACACATCCACACACACACACACACACATCTATATATAATATGTCACACTTAGCTTCAGCATGTGTGAGGGAGTCGATAAGACTCATGAATATGGGCATATAAATATTTTATCCATAATTACATTCATATAAACATTGTACTTGAATAAGTGTTGATATATATGCATGATGTTTTATGTGTTCTTAGGTAGAAAGAAAATCTATAGAAGTTTATCTCTACTGAGCTTTGCTCACTCCGTTGCAGGACCCCTTTTAGGTACAGGTCCATGACAGATGACAGACCCAAATGCAGCCATGCATGATTGCACTTGTGAAGAGAAGCCGGTTGTGACTTGAATAAAATATTATGTGTTTTTATTCCGCTAAGCAAATAAACTTAGGAAAAAAATGTGTATGCTACATTTGAGAATATCTTATTTTATTGCACATTTTGTTGTATGATGTAATGGAATGGGATCCCATGGGGGATGGGGTGTCACAAAAACTCTATATAATTAGTCATGGTAATCTTTGTATATCATGATTCCATCACCTTATTAATATAATCATTTTATTGTGTTACATATTCATTTGTACTATGAAACTTTTTTGGAGTCACAATCATACTAAATTAGTAATAATTCAACAACTATGATATTAATTTTACCACGCAATAGGTAAGTATCTCACATGTTCTAAAATCCATGATACTATCTACTATCATAGCTTTTTTTTCCAGAGCCACAAATAGTAAGGAAAAAACCATCATAATTCTTCACCACAATAACTTTTGGTTATAGAGTTAAATAAAGAATTTACTCAAACCATGACCAATTTTATGAGCTATACTTTTTTCTATAAATAAAAGGGAAAGTCATTGCCAATACTAGTGTCACAACTTTGTATTATAGAGGCAAGATATATGATCTATGACTATTTATAGCATTGTGATTTTATATTATAGAGGCAAAATGCATTTATCATAGTCATTCTTAACACTATGATTTTGCATTTTAGAGATGAAGTCCATGAAACATGATCATTCCCACTATTGCAATACTTTAATAAAAGAAAGAGACCAAAGTCATGATAGTCGACTATGCCACTACTTAGTATTGCATAGAGGCAATGCTAAAGTCATGACCATCTCCCAGCATCATGACCTCCCCCACTTGAAATTGAACCTAGATATGCAAGAATAAAAACAAAATCTATACCTAAAATGAAAAATTCTAAAATATAAAGAAAATAGAGAAAATTATTGTGAAATCAAGGAAATTGAAAACCCACATGAATGATCCATGAGCAAGGAGTGATGTGGGGTACAAACTTAAATCCTATTCGGGGCATGAATTTTGACCCCAATTAAAGGGTAGGTTTGGGGTGCACTACACAAGAATTATGAGTTTAAGGTTTTATATCTCAGAATCTTCCAATTATTATCATTGGGAACCCAAAACTGATCAAGATATATTTTGAAATATCATGGGTAAATTTCTCCCCAATATCAAGTTAAATTTAGATCTATGATTGATATATTTTATAATATATGATATATATATATATATATATATATATAATTAATAAACTTTATATTTGGGTTTTATTATAACTTGATTATTGATAGATATGATATTTATTTAGAACTAAAATTAGAATTTTACTATAGATATGTCTGTGTTTGTTATCATAGTGAATAGTGATCAGGAAGCCATGAGACATACCCATGCATAATACTATGAAGGAAGTAACAACCCTTCCAATCATGATATATTAGATAAACTTATATATAAATACTCAAAATTGATGTAAGTTTAATCATTGTGAGAAAAATACTTATAAAGTCAAAAGTATGAATGCTTTATAAGTCAATACTTTGTCCATATCTTAGATGAACTTACTCTCGATTGATGTGTGAGTTTTATAAAATATTATTTTAAGGGTTTCAAATCTAGTATAAGAGTCGCATATCATTGTGATAGATTATGATAAGTAAGCCATGAGACTAGCACAGAAAAAGTGACTCATAAAATGGTGACAACCCAGCAAGCTACTTTATGTCATATGAATATTATAAGTATAATATGATAAAAGATATATATAATTACTATGAGTATGATGTTTATGAAACAAAAAGTACAAATGATTTTAATATCATATTAGTTCACATCATTAAGATACATGAGGTCAGAGAATAAGAATGAATATATGAAGCAATCATTAAAGATAATTAATGAGTTTCTTAAATGACATAAACTTATGAATAACCATTGAGTAGAGATAATTTATTATTTTGATGATAAAGTATAAATAGTTACCTATGAAGAGATTATCATTGGGAAGTGCTCAATAGGTAATAACTACTATATATGTTAGTATAATACTAAAACATTCATAAAATAATCTATCATTCATTCTACAACCAATCACAATAACAATGAAGTAACAATGTCATGATGTATATTGAAATGGACTAATCCTATATTCTAAGAGTCATACAAAAAACACAATTTTATTTTTTTTTTGACTAGAGCAATAGTTGAAGAATTATTAGTTGATCAAATTACCTATATAATGCCTAAGAAATTGATATTTTAGAAAGTCTACAACACAAATTATATGACCTATATACTTATAGAATTGTGTTTGATGAGATTCCATTACTAGTGTGACTTTATTATTAATTATATCTACTTTTATTCATTAGTCGATGCCCCAAAAGTTTATTAACAAGAATATCTTCTCAACATAGATCAACAAGTATATAGTTCATACAAGTAGTAAAAAAGATTTTTATCTTGATATCAATTACATATGATTATTTTAGCAAATCAATTATTTGACAGTGAAATAATTGATTTATAGTAAAATGAATATTTGAATTGTGAATAATTTTATATTCATGAGTTTATTTATTTAAACTAGATATCAATCATGTAGGACACATAACTTATATGTACAAGTCATGGTTATGTCTTCCTTTGAGAATAAAAGACATGACCTTGGAAATAGTCATACTTAAATAATATCTTATGTAATATTTAGGATCCCAAAAGTCATGAATTTCAATACATATTTATTAGAATTAATTATTATTATGATTTACATATTTATTATATATAATATCATTGAATAATATTATTAATTATTCTAAAATCTCTAATTATTTATTGTTATGGAAATAATAATGAAGTAAGATTAGTATAAAGTGTGTTTGATATTTATGGGATGAATATGTGCATGAGATACAAATCAAATTTATATTTATTTATTAAGAACAAATATTGGATAGACCCATCTTGAGATTAATACATAGATCAAAATCATAAGTTAATCACTAATAGTTATATCATTAAATCCTTTGACCTGAGATCTCTATAGTTCTCAACATAAGAAATATTATATTTTGATATAATCAAATATTGTCTTTAATCAGATGACTATAAAGGATTTACTTGAATAAAATAAGAATTATGTAGTGAGATATGAGTGATTAAGATGGAATTTGTCCCTCTTATTATAAGAGAGATATCTCTAGGTCTCCTTGAGAAAAAAACAACATTTGATTTAGCTATATCAAGATATCATAAGACAAAAAAATTATGTCATTAGCTATATCAAGATTATCTCAGATCATGAGCTTTTCATTTAACTTGAGTAGTCATAATGTCTTGCTAGAGGCCACTTATGACTTGTAGGTTCAAAATATGATTTAGGCCTACTGTCAATATTAATTGAACAGATAGGGTCACACATTAAGAACAATTAATAATGGTTATGGTTTTTCACTCTTTGTAGTAATTTAAAATAATGAGATTACTTTAAATCACAAATAATAATTAGTTATTATCTAAATTTGAATTTTTTTGAGAAAGTTTAAATTCATGAATTAAATAAATAATTAATGTCACATTGAACTTGAATTTTAATGAATAAATTCATTTAAAATAAATTTTTAAGGATTTAAATTTAAGTTATTATTTAAAAGAGTTATAAATATATAATTAAATTCATTTATAACTAAAACTCTAGCAGACTTGTATAAATATATATGTGAGATATATTTGATGTAAGTCATCGTCATATATTAAACAGAGAAAAACCCTTTCATCTTGAGAAGATGAATCTGAACTAGCATTCAAAAAGATTGTTCATGATTTATTCGTGTGTGGATACTTGTAGAGGGTGGTCATTTTTCGGTAAGGATGCACCTTTGAAGATCCAAATAAACCAAGACACATATTTTGAAGGCTTGACGAATCAATCTAGAAAAAGTAAGTTTTGTTTAGCCTTCCTTCATGTTTTTATGAAATAGATGTGATTCTTGGTGGGTTAAGGAATAAAAATTATAAACTCCCCTGCATTTATGTTCCAATTTGATTGGAAATTCTACCCAAAACCTCAATAAATATCACAACTATTGAGAACGTGTTGTATAATATAAAGAACATGTTATCAAATTAATAGGATTATGACATATAAGAATTATCTCTAACCATTTAGGTAGAGTTTTGGTCAATATTATTTTTCAAAACTATGCGAGACTTACTGATCTATCTCCTCTACTAAATATCTTTAAAAACTCATTGATTTCATGATTATTCATTAAAGCTCTCCAAAATTTCAAAAATCATGAAATTAATAGATATTTTTCAACTTTCACATCTAGACTTCATTATCAACCACCATAATACATATTAATGTTGAGTAATTTTAACATTGAACAACTATCCATCATGACAATCTCGCACAAACCTACAAATAATTAAAATTATAGTTCAAGTTCTATTTAATTACATATTTATCAAAATCTATAATACAATATAAATAATAATATATTTCATATCACACATATCAATTTATAGAAACCCTATATCACACTTTATTTTCATAAAAATTTATGAATCTACACTAGAGATGGGAGGTTTGAGAGCTTTGCCCCCCAACTCTAGGAATTGCATTAAGTTTCATATTTATTGCTTGCCTGTGAAACTCTTAGAAAGTTTAAAATTTGCCTCTAGGATTTGGTAGTTCTTATGAAGTTGCTTATTGCATGGAGAGAGAGGAAAAAGAAATTAACATTTTTTTGAATTTATTTATCTTTCACATATATGCTCAAGCAATTCTGCATTACTCCAAATAAGAGGTCAAAGCTTTCATAAGAAATCATAACTTTGGCCATCAACCCCTAAGCCTGAGATCACAATTCTAAAAAATATTTGTGACTTAGGAATGCATATTTATCTTGTTATAACATGAAGTCACAATACTGTGTAATATCCGAGACTTGATCCTAATATTTCTATAACACAAAGGTACAACATTATGAAGTAGTTGTGGCTTTGTAAGTTTATTATTTTGTTCTTCATAAGGAGTCATGGTGTAGGAAATATCACAAAATGGTGCATGGCCTCTCATATTATTATATGGTTGTGGCTTTTGTGAAAGAGCAATTACATTGACATTCATTTTCTTCATTATTATATGGCCAAGTTACTAGGAAATAACCATGGCTCTAAAAATGTGTGCCTAAATGATAAATAAAGTGTGTGTTTTCTCGAAAAAAAACTCTGGCTCTAAAAATGTTTCACTTATGTGTCATTGGCTATGACACAAAATATTCTCTCCATATATCTCAAGTGTCTGCAATGCTATGAGTGGCTACTATACTAGCTTTTACTTTTCTAATATATCATGTCATCACAGTATTTCAAGAATGTCATATCATTGCAATTAGCCCATACCTAAAATTCATGGTCATCTTTTTGAAGACAATAGACGAACCCTTAAAGAATAGTTATACTTGAGTAATATCCTTTATAATATTTAGTATCCCCAAAGTCATGTCATTGAATAAGTATCATGGCTTTGGACTAAGTATATTTGACTCTATAATTTTCTATAGTTTAAAAGTCATAAATTTTTAAAAAGATAATGGCACTGACTTAAGACTATCAAGCCATATTAGAGATAAAGTTACGATACTTTGACTTAACCATGACCTTGAATATTTATAGGATGCTTGGTTGTTAAGATATAAAATTAATATCTTAGTATTTTAAATTTTATGAGATAAGTATGGTTATGACTCTATAATAATATCACATCCACAACTAATGTATAACACTATAAAATGATTATGCTGATGAGTTGATAGAATCATGACATTCGGAAAATGTCATGACTAATTAGGTAAAATTTTAGTTAAGAATTGATATCAAAACTACACAAGATTCTATATCTACCTTCTTAGCAAATACCTTCAAAAACTTATCGATATTATGACTGTTTATCAAAACTTGCAAAAACTTCAAAGTCATGAAATTAATCCATAATTTTTTTTTCATGCCTACACATCATCATAAAATACCAAAAGACATAAAAATATTCAATAATTTGAAGATTGAACACTCACCCAATGATCTCTTGGGATATTTACTAATCCTAATAAATTGATATCATAACAAAGTTATGACATAAAGTCATACAAGTGTAGAAGTGTTAAATGGGAAGTGTCGGGCCTGCCCGACCGTGCTTTCGTGCTGGGTCATGCATGACACGGTTACTGTACCTTGTCGTGCATGACCCAGCACAGTTATGTGGAGGTCAGCCCGGTACAGGCCCGCGACACGAATTCGCCAGGTTCGGCTTTATCGGGCCGAACCCCTGATTTAAAAAAAATTGGGGTTTCTCAGCTAGTGCCAAGGTACCGTGCCAACAAGCCACTGTACCGTGCTGGGCCTGGCACGGCACGAGGTCCAGTTGGCCACGGTACAGCACGGCACGGTTAGTGTTGTGGATCGGCACAACATGGGCATGGACACAGAAAATTCTCATGCCGTGCCAGCCCAGGCACGGCCAAATCATGTCGTGCTGGCCCAAGCACGACCGAATCATACCGTGCCTCATGCCGGCCATGCTGGCTTGGCCCGGGTGACACCTCTATACAAGTGGGAATAAATTACAAGATATTCATACTATATGAGTCTCTCCCACTTGCAAGTGATCCATGTCAAACTTGTCATCATTTGTTTTGGTCAATACATGACTCTCATAATATGATAAAACTCTTAAATAAGATGTTCTACTCAATCTCCATATTACTCTAAGATTAGTTTATTTACGTAGTATATAATGGATTATAATTTAATACTTCCATCTTTTAATCTCACATATTAAGATTAAAAGAGGTATCATTTCTTTCTATTTGAATCATGTGAGTATGTCCTATGACATACTTATCATTATTTACTAGGTCAAATACTTATAAATTTACAAATTGGTAAAAATCATAATTTGAGGCTCTCAAGTGTCATCCACATCCATTAACATTTAAAAACTATATAAACGAAATATAAACATATTAATTCTTTTATTAATGACAACATAATAACATAGCTAAACCTATGATTCAATTTAGGTGGACATTTGGGATAAAATCATATGGGATGTGTGAAAAGGCATCACATAGATTCACGGGTTCCCAATGAATAACTAAACTAATTTATAAGAAAAAAAATCTTGATTCCAATCTATTTTTTTCTTTTTGTTCACCTTGAATTTGCCTCTGATTGAGGTTATGGTTGTGGTACCTTGGCTTGGAATATATCATGATCTTCTTTTGCTTCTCACCTTCCTCTCTCTCTCTCTCTTTTCTTTCTCTAAGTGTATAATTTATATTTTAGGAATCTATGTGTGACATTTTAAGTTGAATACCACAACACAAATTTGAGGTCGCAACTTTGTTATCTCTTCAAAGAATGTCTAGAGCACAATTATCATGATATTATGAATAGCCATGACTGATGCTTAACTATTTGTAACACATAGATATAGTATAATGCTAGGGGTATTGCCGAATTGGTTAAATCACCTTGAAGCAAAACTATACTACTTTACCAATATAACTCCATAGAAATAGTATAATTTTTTTATGAGACACAACCCAAGTGTGTCTTGTATACTAAATATTGTGCCATGTATATTGTGCCAAGTATTGTGCCATGTATTGTGTCATTATAATTTTAACCACTACAAATGTAACACCATAATATGGTCCTCAATCACTAGTACAAAGAGATCCAAAACAACTATTGTGCCATGTAAGCTAAAAGCAACATAATATGTAAGAATTACACACCAAATAATTTTCATTAGCAATATAAACTTGAAAATTTCGAGCACATTGAATAGGGAGGCCCAAGCAATCAACTAGTGATGGTCAAATAAAATTGTGGGTGTTTTCACTACCAATAAGCTCTTCAAACTTATTAGAAATAATTTCATCGATTAGATGAAGATATCAAGGATTGGATTGACATACAAAGCCATAAAGCTGGAAATGACTTTTTCAACCTCTTTACCCATATGATTTTTTTTCTAATGGTGGTGCAAAAGGGTCAATATCCTTCTCATGAGATCCCAAAATGAGTAGGAACTCACTGCGACATTGATATTTATAATTGTACTTTTGGTCACAATTGTGATATATGTTCCTTCCTAAAAGAAACAACTATAGAGTGATAAAAAGAAAAAAAAAGATATTAGTTACAATAATAAATGAGAAGCAAAAAAGTTTTGGGTGCAATGAGGTTCACATCTTTCATATGATCTCCAAAGTAGTCCTCCCATCTATTTTCCCCAAACAAGTGATTTCTTTGCGTGCTGTGATCTTTTAAAAATTTGGCTTATTAGCTGCTCTAGTGGGTTTTGTTCCCATTATTAATTGAATTGTGATGTTCCTCAAGTAGTAGTATCGAATGGGCCGTGTCATACTGACACAATGAGTTTTTGGGTGGCCTAGTCGGGGTACTATGTCATGCCGGACACAACATGGTAATTAAGTCAAGCTATGCCTGATACAACATGACTTGTAGTCTGCTCAGCTCAGCATTGCATAACTGGCATGAATCTTTGCATAATCGTGTCTATCATTCTAGGTCATTTCGGATCATAGCGAAGCGTGTTAGTTTTGTAGGGAACGACACCACACAATTGGCATTATCCACCACTAGCCATTGTGATTGTCGCCATGATAGCCACCCTATGGCATTCTTATTGCTTGTGTGTGTTGGGTTTAGTCGTTGGGAGCCCAAAGGCTACGCGTATGCAAGTGCAACATAGCATGTTATGTAAGGCTCCTGAATGATTTGCCATGTCCATGTGACGGGGTTCATAAAAAAACCACCAAACACACATGGCAAATTAATTTTTTTTAAATAATTATAATTTTAAAAAATAGGTCTTGACGGGGCAAGCATGGGCCAAGTGGACATGGGCCAGGCACTACCCGAATTCCTGGCCTGACACGAGGCATGGTAGCCTCTGGCCCAGCACTACCCGAATACTTGCCACAGGCTGGCATGACCCAAGTCTAGGCATGATTCAGGACTGTGCCTTATGTCATACTTGGGCAACTCACCCCACTTTACACTTCTATCCTTTGACTAGTTTAATTGTGTTTTAGATTTCACCAACACAATTGGTTTGGTCATATCAAGCACCTTCAATATTATCTACAAATAAGATAGATTTATAAAACATCCTAGAAAAAAATGATGGCTTGTCTTCTATAGATGATCAAAGTGCAAAAATAATGAATGGTAAAAACAACCATTTCTAAGAAGGAGTTTAAATATTAATTTTGTTTAGGGTTAAGTTATGACAATAATAATGTAGAACATTAAAAGTATATTAAATATAATTGCATATGAAGAATAGAGTATTTATTTAAGATACACAAAATTAGCAAACTAGTAGTTCTTGAACTATTTCTCAATGAAAATTGAATAGGAGAAATACGTATAGAATTGAACTTTGAGCAATAATTGGAGTAATTCAAATAATCAAATTTAGATTTTTTGGTGGAACAACATTAAAATCATGATTTTGAAAGATAATTGCCAAGTTGTTCATTTATAAGCTATTAGGGACTCTTTGGAAATCTCAAATGGTTCTAAAAATAGAATAAACAAAATCTAATATAAAAGAAAAGAAAGTTTTGTGGAGGGATTTGAACAACTTTTTCCAAAAATATCAATAGTTCATGGATGATTATATGTGATTTTAACTTAGTTTTTAAAAAAGATAATAAAAATTGGAAGCAAATTTTACAATCACATAAGCATATATTAATTTCACAATTTTATGTTAGACTATGGTCTCAAGGTTGAGAGATTTGAAGGATCAAAATTTTCATAATAAGCTAAAAATGCAAGGTTAAAATTTGATCGGATAATTATCAACCACCTATTGGGTGATTGTCTATTTTCTACGAATAATATGCATATAAATATGAATAGTTCAAATCATTATCTTTTATTAGTTGAATGAAGAGACAATATGAATAGGAATACAACACCATTAAAATTTCAACATATGTGTACTAAGCATAAGGACTTATATGAATTTATCAAAACTAAATGAAACTACTTGATTGAGGTGGAAGGCTTTCAAAAAATTAATCCAAAAACTATGTGGACTTAAGAAATGTCTTTTAGCATGGAACATTAAAAATGTAGAATATATTGTATTGAAAAAAAGAAACTTGTAGAAACAAGTAATTATGAAAGACATATTAAAAATAAATTAAAGTAGGATGAATTTTAACGACGCAAAACTCAATGAAGAGATTTTTTGGACAGAAAAATCAATTATAAAACAACTAAAGGAGATGAAAATTCAATATATTTTCATGCAAATATTAAAAATTGAAGAAGAAATAAAATCTTGCATGGATAATATGTGGTTGGAAGATAAAAAAAATTGAAAAATCAAGGGTTAATTATTTCAAAACCTTTCAGAAAAAAAAATTACTCAAGAGTATCTACTTAATCTATTTCAAAATACACCAAAAACAAGGCAGTCAAGCTTGCAATGATGATTTATGCTTTTACCATGAGATCACAAGTTTGATCCACAAGGGATGTCGAACATGCTCTTAATGGTATATGTTAGTTCGTTGTATCATGTTGTTGAGTTCATAGCCTTATTTACTTAGACTATAACATCCCAACGCTATCTATGAGCCGAATAATACTATGAGTTGAGTTTGGGGGAGGAGAATAAAAAAATCTCATTTAACATTCAATTCTTAAGGAGGAATACTCAAATATTGGTAGGTAACCAATACTAGGGGTGATCAAGTGGACATCTTAGTCTGTTGATTTGGATAGTGCCATAGGCCCATATGTATTTTCATCATTTTTATAAAAATTATTGGGATACTATTTTAAAGATCTACTTATAGTATTTTTAAAATTCTTTAAGGGTTGGTACCTCCTAAATCTATCGTGTGTATTAATTATCTTGATTCGAAAGAAGAATAATTCTATCAATTGTGTAATGTATCACATAAAATAATCAAGCTATATTTGTTCAAAATAAAAATATTTTCACTAAATTCAACCTAGCTCCGGAATTCACCCATTTGATTAATAAAGATACCCATGGATGGAATATGATGATAAATATTAACATGAAAAAAATATCTATGATTGAGTAGACTAAGATTTCTTTTTTGGAGTCCTGAATAAATTTAGATTTCCCAAGGAATACATTAACATGATTGAGAAATATTTCTCTAATAACTAGTTGTCAATTTCTATCAACGGGGATATCGTAGGTTTCTTCTAAGTTTCAAGTTAGCCATGTATTAAGACAAAATAAAATTTTATCACCATAAGTTTTTTTCATGAAGGTTAAATGTTTAGTAAAAAATCTTAATGGCATTTTCAATAAAATATAGTGTTAGATATTTTACGAGGAATAAAATGATGATTATCCATTTACCATTTGTAGTTGATACACATATATGTGCAAATGGAGGAGTTGATTTTCTTATAAAGATTAGGGAAGCCCTCAAAAAATATAAAGAAGTCTTGAGTCAATTGATCAATTTGAATAAAAGTAAATTTTATTATTATGAGAAAGTCATTGTTGAGACGATAAAAGACATGGAAGAAATCCTTGGAATAAAAATAAAAGATTTTCTAGTTTCTTATCTTAGATGTTCCCTCTTAATAATTCGCACAAAACATTGCTATTTTGATGATATATTTGATAAAGTCATAAATTTGATCTAAAACAAATCATATAAATTGTTTTCTAGAGGTTGTAAAAAAATATTAAGTGAACATGTTCTCTATCATCCCGCTATACCTAGTGCATGCCATTAGCCCAACTAAGCAATTAATAGATATAATAATAATAATAATAATAATAATAATAAATCTATTAAAAAACAAATTTTGAAGTTTTTATGGTAAAAATGACAAAAAACTTAAATCCATTAGTTGGATCAATTGGAAAATATTATGTCTGCCTAGAGATGAAATGGGTGTTGAGTTTCATCATTTCCATGATGTCATTATTGCAACCAATATAAAAGTTTGGTGAATTTTTTGAGAAGATAAATTACTCCTAACAAAATTCCTCTAAAGCAAATCTGGAGAGATATCATATTTAGATTTCAAAAGAATATGTTGTCTAGGTTAAGTGAATTTAAAAATATATTCTGTAACAAATTTGGCCCTCACAAATACTAGCTATTTATCATTATGAAACAAGGTTTGGTAGTTTAGAGTTTCAAAGATGCATATTTTGTATACCCAACAAATAACCCAAATATCTGATTAATTGGTTTCGTACTTGTGTAATAAAAAATTAATTTAATTTTCTAAAAAATAATAGCTTGTGCTTTCAAGTATAGTTGATCACTAACACCCTCTTAAAGAAATTCACATGAATATATTTATATTCACCAATACTCTGGGAACCAAATGTATATGTGCTAACACTTTGGTTTTCTAAAATAAAATATTTTTTTAATTGTATCTTACTATATGTATAACTATAAAAGCTTTATACACAACTATATATATATATATATAATTTAATATTATTTACAACTTATATTTAATATATATTAGTATATAAATAAGTATTTTACTATATCTATATATAACTATATGTATAATTATATAAAATTAAATGAACAAATATATATACCTCCATGTATAAATATAAGGTTAACTATATGTGTAACTATATGTATAACCACATGTAACTCTATTTATAATTACATATATAACATTATGTAAAACTAAATGTGTATAACTATATAAAAATATTTGTATAACTATATAAAAGTCTTTATAATTAAATATAACTATATTTATAACAATGTATACATATAAGTATACTTATATGTATACATATATATAAATCTATATATTTGTTTATAACATTATGTGTAGTAGTTTGTTTGTAATAATAATAATCATAATAAAATATATATATATATATATATTATAAACCCAACACATGGATGTGCTTTTGTTAAAACATGTCCTATCTATTTGTTTGTAAAACATGTTAGGTTCTTAGAAACATGGTGTAGCAATTTTAAAAAAAATCTTTTTTTTTATTTATTTTACATTTTCTTAAAATACACATTTTATGAGTTTCCTACATAATTTTGTGCATTTTTATAAAACACATATTTTGCAAATCATCTTATAGTTTAAAAAAACAAACTTTAATAAAATTATATTTAATGAAAACATATCATTTAACAAAATTTCTAAAAATAAATATCATTTAATAAAATTAGATTTTATTAAAAGAAATTGCCTGTTGATTTTATTAAAAAATAATTATATGTAAATTTAGTTTTAAAATCATGTATAATATTATATGTTATTTTACTTTAATTGTCTAACTCAATGATTACTTTTTAATTTGTTCTAAGTAAGTGATCCTCTATATTCACATAACATTGGTAATAAGCATAAAACTCCATTTAGGCTCATGAATAATAAGTAATCTCTAAAAAAATATTATGCCCTATCTAATTTATATAAGTATCTAATATAACCTAATACATAGTCAATATTATGTTCCTTTTGTCACATAGTATCTTAATGGAATATAAAATATGAATTAAGTTATCATCCTTATACATTTCAATTGCATTTCTTGATCTAAAGTAGACTGATAACTCAAATGATAATAATAACTTTTATTAATTCATTTGAGTATGATGATGCATTTTTTAGTCTTAGTTATTTTGATGCTTAAATAAATATATATTCAGAATAAGGACAGATTCCTTTTTATTCATGCATATTTTTATTTATATTTAATCATATTCCATATTATTATCATTTTATAGATAATGTTAGGCTCTATCAAAATATAAAATTTTGTATGTAGGGAGCTATTGTGAGTTTAGGTGTAAAGACTACAACTATTGTCATATGGGAAGTATTTATATTATTGAGTCTATTTAGTATTCTCATACCAGGTCGATTCAATTTATTTTTCTAAAACTAGTACTATTGAGTAAATATTATATATTTATGATTATTAACATATAATTATCAATTAGACCTAATATGATTCTAAATTCATTTTTATTCTACTAATAATGAGTGTACTACTAAAAATTATGAGAATATCGACCAAATTACCGACCTAAAAATTTAATCAATAATTACTATCCAAATCACGACCATTTAGCGACCAATAAAGGGTATCGAAAAAAAAATTTCCGACCAAATTTATGACCAAATACCGACCATAATCACCAGCCAAATATGTTTGGTCGGAAATCGGTTTGTAGAGTGGTTATCCAATATATTACTGACCATTTAACGATCAAAAATATATTACTATTAAAATTGGTCAGTACAGTTGTTTTTCAAATTATTTATAATTTCATACTTACTGACAATTTTACCGACCATATATATACGTGGGTAATTACTCACTAATTCATGACCAATTTAGAGATCCAAAGAGGGGCATCGGAAAAAAATACTTCCGACTAAATTTCCGACCAACTACCGTCCATATATTACCGACCAAATATATTTGATCAGAAATATGGTTTGTAAATTAATAGGAAATTGGTTAAAAATATTGCTGAAAGATTACCCACCATTTAATGACCAAAAAATATATAACAATTAAAAATGATCGGTAAAATGATTATTCAATATATTTATAACATCATAATTACCGACCAAACTTCTAACTGAATATCAAGGTCGGTAATTACCGACAATTCCACGACCAAATACTGACCATACCTATCGACCAAATGTTTTTGGTCGGAAATTGGTTTGTAAATTATGATGGAACTAGCTAATAGAAATTATCGATAAATTACCGACTAGTTAACGACCAAAAATATATTACCATTAAAATTGGTTGATAAAGTGGAATTCCAAATACTTATAACTTTGTTATTACCGACCTTTTACAGACCATAATGTTGGTTGGTAATTCATAGTTTTAATTTTTTGATTTAAAATTAATTGGCTAAGTCATTAACAGTTACATTCATTCGAAACTCTGCCATTTTTTGAAGTAGAGCCAATTGCAAGCATAAATTTGATAAAATTTGTTCTCTTATTCTTAATCCAGATAAGTTTTTTTTTGTTCTTCTCCTTCAAAATACTTATACATATCTCTGTCTCTCTAAATATTATATAGTCACTCAAATTTTCTTTTTTTCAATTTTTTTTATTTTTCCTTTAAATTTCTTCATTTTTGCTTTAATTTCATTTAACCTAACATGATTTTGACTCAATACAATTAATTAAACTATAAATTTTCAGTTTAATATTTGTTCTTCTACTGTTTAGATTTTTAGGGTTTTATTGATTTTGATTTCAATTACATTATATTTGCATCTGAATAATCTTAATATTAATGATTTATATTTATATAATCGGATGACATTATGTATAATTATCTATACATTAATATATATAGTGATTAATGTTAAATTAACTTTTATATAATTTTAATCTTAAATGTCTATACTTTATTATATATATATATAAATTAATTATATAATGATTGATTTATCCGCTTCTATAATTTAAAAAAAATTAATCTTACTGTTAATGGGTTATATTTTTGTTGTATCCGAATAAATTATAAACATATAACATTATATATAAACTATTATACATTTATATAATCGTATGACATTATGTATAAATGTCTATACTTTAATATATATAAACATATTACATTATAAATACACATTGATATGTTTATATAAACATATAATGTCATATATAAATATTTATACATATGTATTAATTTTTATAAATATCTATACAATATTTACATAAAACTATCCATATATATAATTTTTTATATAACAATTATGTAACATTAAATAATTATACAATTTTGTAAATATTTATATTACATATTATTTCTTATATAAATATAGAATATTTATAATGTTTATATAAATGTGACATATATACTATATATTATTTATAAAAGTGTTACATATAAATATAATAATATTTAAGTTACATTTATAAAAATAGTTTATTCACAAATATTATATAGATACACATGTTTAATTATATAATCATATGCCATTTTATATAAAATATTTATAACTATATTTATAATAAAGTAAACTATTTTTATAATTATATTTATAACATTACATAACTAATTTTCAACTATATAATAATGCATAACTATATGTATAATTCTATATAACTATATTTCTAAAAAAATATATAATATATGCATACTAATATATAAATATATATAATTATATTTTACTAAATGTATAACGATATAAATGTTATATATAATTATATCTTTAACTACATATATGTTTATAACTATATATGTATAACTATATATAAATATTTGTATAACTATGTAACACTTTATATAATTAAATATAACTATATTTGTAACTATATATATACATACATACATATATACATACATACATACATACATACATATATATATATATATATACATATATATTCATATAATTAAATCAAAATATTTGTTTATAACGTTATATATATATATATTTATGTATAACTACTTATAACTACTTGTATGAATATATCTATATATAACTATATGTTTAATTATATATAACAATTTATAATTTTATATATAATATGTAAAATAATATATAACTATAAATAATTTTATCTTACGTATTGTATAACTTTAATAGTTTTATGCATAATTATATTTAAATATTAAATTCACAGTTTATATTTAATATATATTTGAATATAGTAGTATATAAAAAAGTATATTACTATATATATACATGTACATTACTATATGTATAACTTTTATAGTTATACATATAGTAATGTGTAACCACATGTAACTATATTTATAATTACATGTATAATAACATATAACATTATTTTAAACTATATGTGTATAACTATAAATAAATATTTGTATATCTAAATAAATGTCTATATAATTATATATAACTATATTTGTGACTACATATACATATATGTATTAATATAATTAAATCAAAATATTTGTTTATAACTTTGTTTATTTTTATGTATCACTACTTATAACTACTTGTATTAATATATCTATATATAACTATTTGTTTAATTATATATAACTATTTATAACTATATATATTATATGTAAAATAATATATAATTATAAATAATTATATCTTAATATATGTATAGCGTTAAAAGTTTTGTGCATAATTATATTTAAATATTAAATTTACAGCATATATTTAATATATATTTGCATATAGTAGTATATAAAAAAGTATTTTACTATATATATACATATACATTACTATATGTATAAATATATAAAATTAAATGAACAAATATAAAACCTACATGTATAAATATATGTTTAACTATATGTGTACCTATATGGATAACCACTTGTAACTATATTTATAATTAAATGTATAACAATACACAATATTATTTTAAACTATATTTGTATAACTATATATAAATATTTGTATACCTAAATAAATGTCTATATAATTATATATAATTATAATTAGAGACAATCACGTTTGTTAAATAATTTAATGCCGAAGCAAAGAATTTCTATGACATGATTCAAGTCGGAGACAAACCTATATATGAGGGAAATTCTATGCATACTCAACTTTCTATAATCATGAGGATATTAAAAATAAAGTGTAGGAATAGGTATTCGTAGGCATGGTTTGATGATATGTTTAATTTCATTCAAGAATTATTGCCACAAGATAATCTGATACCATTAGATTTTTATAGTATGAAGAAGTTAGTTAGAGGCTTGGGATTACCCATACAAGTCATTCATTACTGTTTAAACAACAATATGATATAATGGGGTGATGATAGTGACCTTAACAGTTGAAAAATATGTTGGCATGCTTGGTATAAGCAAAAGGTTAGGAGTTCTAGAAATAGATTGTATATACGTAAGTTGAAGGTGCCGTATAAAAAATGTACAATTTTTCAGTAACACCTAGGTTACATAGATTGTATGCATTAACCGTAACAACTAATGAAATGATGTGGCATTCAGAGCCTCATATGGAGGACGGTAAGTTGTGTCACTCTTCTGATGCCCCTGCTTGGAAACATTTTGATGGGTGTTTTTTTGATTTTTCTTCTAAAGTTTGAAAAATTAGACTGGGTTTATTTGCTAATAGTTTTCAGCCATTTGGTCAAGCTGGACAACAATATTCTGTGTGGCCTATCATGGTGACACCATATAATTTGCCTCCAGACTTATATATGAAGATAAAATTTATGTTTTTGACTATGTTAGTGCCGCCGCTTACGAATCCAAAGTGGAAGATAGATGTTTTCTTGTAGCCATTGATAGCGGAGTTGAAAAGTCTTTAGAGAGTTGGGGTTCACACTAATCATATTTCTAAACGGAAAAATTTTCAGATGCGCTCGGCCCTCATGTGCACCATAAATGACTTTCCAGGATATTCTATGATTTCTGTGAATAGTACAACTTGTATGTTGGCCTATCCGCATTGTATGGAAGATTCTGATGCTTTTAGATTAATTAAGAGGAGAAAATAGTCTTGGTTCGACAACTATCAGAAGTTTTTGTCCATTAATCATCCGTATCGACCCAAAGACTTCATTAAGAATAGAAATATTACTAAACAATTTTCATGGGTTAGATTTGAAGATGATATTCTGCAGGAATTGAATAACAGAGGCTTGAGAAAGGTGATAGATGTTAATGCTGAGGTTGTAAATGCAGCTATATCTAAGACTTGTGGGTAGAATAAGATAAGTATTTTCTAGAATTTGCCCTACTAGTGTGAACACTTGCTCAGGCACAATCTTGATGTTATGCATATCGAGAAGAATGTGTTTGACAATATTTTTAATAGTGTTTAACATTCCAGGGAAAACTAAGGACATGTACAAGTCAAGAGATTTTTTTATTCTTAAAGAAACCGACTTCTTCTTCATTGATTGATGAGGAGTTGAGGAATCTGGATGAACAAATTTCTGTTATCTTATGCAATCTTGGGAAAATCTTTCCTCCTAATTTTTTTGACTCAATGGAACATCTTCCAGTGCACTTGGCTTACGAAGCTAGGATTGCTGATCCTTTCCAGCATCGTTGGATGTATCCACCAAAAAGGTAATATTATTTCACTCAACCAATTCTTTTCCTATATATATATATTTATATATACACAAAAATGACTTGTAATTTTTAATAATTTTTTTGTAGATACTTGAGTAAAATAAAACATATAATAATGAATAAGGCTCAGATTTAGGGTTCTATATCAAAAGGTTATATTATGGATGAGGCTGCAAAATTTGCATCATTCTATTTCAAAAAAGGAGATCCAACTTTTTCACTTAAGGAAAAGTAGAATGAGGTTTATCTTTATGATAATGTGGATAATGATATGTTTGAAATTTTTAAGCCTCCTGGTAAAGTAATTGGTGCTAAAGGGAAAAGGTATCTAGCAGACTATGAATTACTACAACTCATCTATATGTCCTAATGGATTTTCCAGAGGTTCAATCATTCATTGAGTAAGTATTTCCTAATAGTCAAATAAAATATATTTAGCATTATAATTTACTATTTCCTATCAATTTATCAATTATTTCTAATTTCTTTTTTTCGTGATTTTGTTACAGATAAATTTAAAAAGTTTCCAAACATGAATGACGAAGCTATCAATGCTATGACGTAGCAAGAATTTCTATTATTTTTTGATAAATACGTATGTTTACTTATAATAAAAATCACAAAACAATTGTATTGTTCTAATAAAAATTTATAATTGTAATCTAAACAATCCACTTAAATTTGATTACAGGTTCATAATCATGCAAATAAAATTTTTAATAATTATCTTAGAAGTATAGCACGAGGTCCCTTAAGAAAGGTTAGAATGTACAATGGTTACTGTGTGAATGATTTTAAATTTCACACTAATTATAAGGTATTTACCGGTCAACAGACAATACAAAGGTACACATTAAAGGATCCATATACGATGAAACTAAATATGACTATTATGGAACTCTGGTCGAAGTGATCGAGTTAGAATTTGAAGCCCTCCCAGTTAAAAAAACTATGTTATTCAAATGTGAATGGTTCGACCCAACACCACATTTTTGTATTGTTGTTCATCCTCGATATAAACTTGTCAATGTGCACGATAAAAAATGATTCAACAAGTATGAACCTTTTGTTTTAGTAGTACAAACATCACAAGTTTATTATATGAATATCTGAGTCAGACCAGTTCTTGAAAGGATTGGAAAGCTATGTGCAAGATCAATGTAAGGGCTTAAATTGACATCCCCCATCACCAAGTACTGATTTCATAGAACTAGCTTTTCAAAATGATAACAATGATGTTATAATTGAAACTGTGGTGGGGGACGAAGATATCCTTTTAGTCACATCTTCTGAGTTGGAGACAAGTGGGGATGTAAATATTGATGAAAATTTAATTGATTATGAGAAAGAAACGAGTGATGAAGAAGAGTTTGAAAATAATTTTACTACATCTGAAGAAGAAGACGAACTAGATTTGGATGATTCTGATGTGAATGAGTATACAGTGAGTTTTATATTATTTTAATTGTTAATCATCTTTATTTAATTTCATTTCCTTATGTATTTTTAACAGATATGACACATGGATGTGGTAGAGGCAGCATGTTGCAAGGTCGTACATGTTATGGTATGGGCAGCATGTTGCAAAGGCATACATGTTATGGTATAGGCAGCACGTCCTCAGGTATGCTCGAAACTGGTAGAGGGTCATGGGTGGATGAGACGCCATAGCAGACAGAGAAGGTTGTAAATGTACCACAACTGCATCATCAGCTGACTGATCCACATAATGGTCCTGAAATCTTGATGAATGATTAAGAGATGTGGGAGGGAGAAAAGGGAGAGGATGAAGATATTGGAGAGTCATCCTCAAAGCACCCTATAGACGAGACTCTCACTATTGCTCAGTTTGATCCGATAATTGATTATCCATAAGATATAAAACTTAACAAATGATTTATCAATTTATTATTTTATTTCTTACTTGTTAATAAATTTTGGGTTACAGCATGAAGTTAGAGTCGTCTAGTTCAATTTCTAGGGTTATGAGGATAATTTTCAGGAAATCCTTAAAGCCAAATGGACATAATTGGAAGTCACTCACAAATATAGACCAATTGATGATTTGGAAAGAATTTAAGGTAAATATTACTACCTAAAAATTTTTACATCTTTTATTTATTCTTTTGTTCACTGATTAAAAAATTTTTAATTATGATTGCAAAAAATTTATAGGTGGACATAACAAAAGGAGGGTATAAAGACATCGTGTATGAGATCAAAGATAAATGATTAAAGAAGAAAAAAAAAATTTCAGTGTCCCAGATCATGTTTTCAAGGAGTGGCGGAGTAGATGGGAAGATTCAAATTATAGAAAGAGGTGTGATAAACAGAGCTGCAATCTTTGCTCAGAGTGGGCTAAGGAGGGTAGTGGCATGTCTACACTCACTTGTGGATCTCGCTCTATGCGTGAGCACAAATGAGCATTGGTATTATTTCTAATTTATACTTTTTATGTTTATTGCTGAGTGAAATATGTTCAATTATGCCTAAATTTTTTTCTCATAAGGAATTTTTTTTTCAATAGAATTAACGTATGTATTGTGTGTAATTATAGACACGCAAGGAGGGTAAGAAGCCAGTGCTCCTCGCTTATTCAGATACACGCACATGAAGGTTCATGATGATCAGACTTTCATTGATCAGAGATCTTGTGCAGCAAATGAAAGTTTCATTAAAAAAAATAAACTTTTTTTTTGTTTGTTTCAATATAAATTGAAATACTTTTCGTATATTTTTTAGGCGAGATATGAGAAAATGTTAGCTACTATGAATCAAGCGTATTCCAAGCCTACTTCAAGTTCATGTGATGGTGCATTAGATAGTTCTCATTTATCAGCTTCATCAGTTGATGTGAATCAAATTTGGTATGCGACTATTGATGGAAAAAAGAAGATGCTTGTCTATGGCATCAGTTCGTCGACATCATCATTCTACTCGCATAAATGACTAGATTATTAAACTGTATTTTTAGGACCAGTTTTGAATTTATTCTCGATGATGGAAAAATTTCAGGGCATGATGCGAAATACGATACAATATTTGTTGGCCAATACTGAGCGATGCATGATTGATTATGAAGATGATAAGGATGAGTTGTGTATTCATTTTGACTAGAATACAAAGAAGTTTCAGGGAGGATTGTAGTTCAACCCTAATGATCTACCTCGGATTATTTGGCATAATGCTCCAGCTACAGCATCTACTCCATCACATACACAACACCTGCAGCAACTGCATCAAGACTAGTAGCAGCAGACAGCTTTACTCTATTACTCGACATCTCACCATGTGGATCAGATACGTCGTAGTATAATGATTATGAAACTAAGTTGGATGATTGAGTGTATTGCACACTTTTTTTAATGCCTTAAACTTTGATTTTGGATTTCATTTTTTTTATTTTCTCTTGGTGTATTTAATATATATATATATATATATATGGAGTATATATAGTTATTTGCCATAGTTTATTGGATTTTTTTGTTGTGTTATCTGTATGTGTTTCTGCAGCAACTTCATCAAAAATGGAAACAAAAATTTTGGTCTGTAATTACAGATAAAATTGTGACCAAAAACTGACCAAAAATTTTTAATATAAATGGTCTGTAAAAGGTTGCCAAATGGTCTGTAATACTTTTGGAGATCAATTACCGATCAAAGATTTTAAAAGATTTTGGTTAGTTTTTAGTCACATTTTTTTCGGTTATTACCGATCATTTTGTGACCATTTACCGAGCTAATGCTTTTGGTCGAAAAATAGTTGGAATATAGTCGGAAATTATTTGTTGGTAAATTATCTATAAATTATTGGTAATTACTTACCATTTGAAGACCATTTACTGATCTAATATTTTTGGTCAGAAAATGGTATGAATATAGTCGGATATTATTTGTCGGTAGATGTCTGTAGTCGTTCAGAAATTACCGACCATTTCGAGACCATTTAACGACCAACTACTTTTAGTTAGAAAATGATTGGAATTTCATCAATAGTTGTTTGTCGGTGAATGGTCTGTAAATGATCATTAATTATCAACCATTTGCAGATCAAAGTACCAACCTAAATATTTTGGTCAGAAAATTGTTAGAATATAGTTGTTAAATATTTGTCGGTAGAGGGTCGGTAGATGGTCGGTAATCTAGTGACCGACAGATTTTTTGTCGATAAAAAAATTACCGACGAGCAAATTGTGAAAAATATTTTGTTTGGTAATTGGTCGCTATTTTGTTTACCAACCAAAAAACACCGAATTAGCGACCAAATAATTGATAGGTAATTTGGTAAAGTTTAGTAGTGACTATAAACTTTTAACATATCACACTTTATTTTAATAAAGCATACAAAATGACTATTAGTAAAATTAACTATTAAAAAGTACTATTAGGTCACATACTTGATTATCTAGAGGTGTCAAACGGGTCGGCCCGGCACGATAAAAAAACGTGCCCGGGCCGCCCGGCACGGCTCGTGCCTTGGCACGGCACGTCGGCCCGCGTGCCTGAGTCGTGACTCGTGACCCAACCGGGCCCCGCCCCCGGTAAAAAGACCGCGGGTCGGGTCCAAACAGACCCGACCCGCCCCGCCCCGCCTACCCTGCCTTGCCGTGCGCCCGTGCCCGAGCGGGCCGGCACGGCACGGCACGGCCTTGCCGTGCCCGCGGGCCGTGCCGTGCCCGAATTTAAAAAACCGTGCCGTGCCCGGCACGGCACGGCAGCACGGTTGGGCACGTGAAAAACGGGCCGTGCCGTGCTGGGCCGGCCCGTTTGACACCTCTATGATTATCATAAATAAAATCAACTATTTATTGAATTAGTTGTCAATAAAATAATTATAAAATATCTATTTATTAAATATAGTTTGAAATAACAATAATCACATCATTAACAAATGACATATTAGCAATGAGTCAACTATCTCTCTAATTTGAAGAAGATTGAGAAAAACTAACCAGATGATCAGAGAACAAAAGATGTAAATTTGTGAACACATAAAATGACAATAATTTATAGTATGATTGATGAATATGAAGGGAAGCACTAAATTTATAAGAAAAAAAATATTTGAAAGATACCAGAATATGAGAGTGCCTAATCTAAAAAAATAAAGACACTTAAGACATTAGTTATGATCCTTCTAGAATATATAATAATGAAAGTATTATTGTGACATTGCTAACAATGCCGACAAGATGATGGTTCTTGGCATTGGTATCAAAAACTAGTTAGGTGTATTATATGATCTCTAACTATATTCTACAAGTAAACTAGTCATACAAATAATAGAATAGATGAAAGTCTAGATATCAATCCTATTGAGATTTATATTGGCTTTTGATCGAATATCGGTGATTTGACTAAAATGCTTTAGTTGAAAAAAAAATAACTGGGTTTTGGAAAGAGACTTATACTTTTTGATTGATTTATTTTATTAAGTATGATGATATAATCTTCATTGGTATTGTTTTAATGCAATACATGCTTATTGAGTGAATGATAGCAAGATGTGATATCTCCAATCATCCAATTAGTTATCAATAGTTAATCAATCACTAGATGTCACTATTGAGGATAATCTCTTTGTGGTTATTCCTTTAGTATATTAGTCACTATCTGCCGAATCAAAATATTTACCTAATAACTAGCGGTCTCACACTTCCTATTGTTTTTTTTGGCAATTAATCAACTCTTATCAATGGTTGGTTGACTTGGTGTATCTCTGTTCTCTGGCCAATACTTAAAGAGAACACATAGTGATAATAATATTTGTGTTTTTAGATTTATTAGCATAATACTCATATCAATTAAACTAATGACCTAGCAAAGTCAACCATAGAAGCCGTCTCAAGGGAAAGATGGTTGGAGGGCTATTACTTTCTATCAACACATAGTCCCTCATATGTGTCATATGACTTATTTATCACTATCTATCACAAACAGCACATACCCTCCATTAGTTGGTGAAATCTTAGGTTAGATATTCTAAGATACTCTCATATTCATTAATATTCAATATATCACCAACCATAAATTAATATACCACAAACCATATTCATTATATACAATCACACAAACCAACCTTATATTTATGAACTATACTGATATGTGAAAGGGATTCGAGTGAGATATTTGGGAATTATCTCATTAAATTGAGTATCCCTAAAGATAACATACATTTATGATCTATGTCTCAATTCTGGTTCTCAATACAATCTGTTTTGTATTAGCTTATGTTCTTATTTCCCTACTCGAGGCAGCTTGTTGCACCTTCTAATATTTTTGCTTTTCTCAATCTTTTGATTCTTCCCGTGCTATTTGATAAATCACTTATTCCAACTTTCATACTTTGTCTGGTTGCATTTGTTGCAAGTCTTTAATCAATACTTTATCAACTTTAATTACTTCTATGTTGTAATGTTGGATTGATGTCGCGACAAAAGATTGAATTAAATTACCCCTATAATATCATGTCATAAAAAAGTTTACGTCAATGTATGTATGTATGAGGATAACGTCGTGATGCGAAAAGATGACATCACTAAAGTTAGTCATTCTATTGAGTATGATGTCACAACATGAAATGAACATCATCACCAAAAATAGCTTCGCAACAATAGAAAAATTATGATTTTGGTTTTGTAATTAAATTATCATGACCTTAAAAAGGATGTCGCGACTTCATATTATCATTCAAGTATTGCCATAACTTCATGTTGATGTTGCGACCAATATTCCTTACTTTGATTATAATGATTGAAAATGATGTCGAGATAAAAAATAATTTTTAGAACAAATACGGTCATGACTCAAAAATGTTATTGTAGTAATAAAGAAGGTGTTGTAATGCAGAAAATTATTGTGACCATATGGTAGAGTCATGATGTATAATAAATATCATGACTAATATGTAGAGTTGAGATTAGGAAAAACATGTTATAATTACTTCAAAAATATGTACCATTATTAATAATTTCATGACATTAACAATATTATCACTTAATCTTATCTCTCATGTGCCAAGTTAGCATGTTGGATTTAATTTATAGCTAATTTCATGATTTGTCATAAAAATTTATCAAAAATCACTTTTAATGAAATTTATGTTTTTATGTTCCTTTTTCATGTAAATACAATATGAAATAAGCCAAAAATATACCCCAAATTATGTTATCCTTGGTGCTAAACAAGAAACTAGTGATTGGATATGAAAAGAAAAAGATACGTCTATGTGGTTTCTGAGAGAGAAAACCCATTCCAACTCTCCTTTTAAGCAGCATCATAGATTATTTGTCATCATCCTATTCTAATAAGATATTATTTTGTGGGTAGAGAATATAAAATCATCTAATCACAGCAGAAGATATTTTGAAGAGAAAATATTATCAGACACGAATTAAAATGTGTTAATTATGATGATGAATAAATCACTATACATCTTTTCAAATAATATAAAAGACACATTAAATCCCAAAATGTATAATGATAATTTGGAATATATTTTATTTAGAATGTAATGTGCATAAGAAAACTATGGATAACATATAAAAGACACATAATACCCCAAACAAGATATAAACTCAAAAAAAAAAATGAAAAAAATGTAAACCCAATATATTTTTTTAAAATTTGCCCACAATGCATGGCTTCACTTAGAGGTAAAAAAAAGGCTAACAAAATTTTAAAAAAAAGTTAAAATAAGTGATCTGGAAATAAAAAAAATATTAATGCAGATAAAATAAATAATAATATATAATAAACAAAATATTTAATCAAAAAAATTATGACAATTTAATTGATAAATAGGATACGTATAATTTGAAGTTCGATCCATATGAATGCTAAATATATATCTCATGGTGTATACTACTATTTAAATCTATGATATGAGAGAGGATGGATTGAGGGTGAAAGGGACAAAAAAATAAATAAATAAAAAATTCAATCATTTATTTTATATATTGATCAAATAATTATTATTTTTGTTACGGTTTTTTTTTAATTATAAAATAACTATTATTAGGTGTTAATTGTTAATATTATAAAAATTAAAAAAATCATTAACTTAATCTAGATAAAATATAGGGAAATTTATATTTTGGGGTAAATATTTAAAAATATGAATTTGATCTTTGAATATTTAAAAAAAATACCAAACTATAATTAAATTAAAAATTAGTACACTCAAATTCATAAGTCCCAAAACATAATTACCCCAAATAAAATTTTCTAATTTTATATTATTTAAATATATTAATTATTATAAGTTTTAATTTTTTTATTTTCATAATGACACAATCTATCCAAATACGACCTAAATAGAACCCTAACAGCACCTCCAACCACACTTAACAAAACAATTACTTAAAATATATTTACATATTAAATTCATTATCTTAGTTAGCAATTTTTTAAAATACACTCCTACTACACTCTATATTTTATATCACTTCCAATATTTTTTAAAGAGTCAAATATATATATATATATATGCTGAATATGTGTAATGTGTTTTGTATTTTCGTCTATGTTAAACCAAATTATTTTTGTTTAATATTTATTTAAGTACAGGAAGTCAAATATTGGGAACTTGCGGATCTAGCAAAGCCCAATAACGGGGGTCCAGCTGTCTGGTCAGCGGGCCAGAAATTTTTTCGGAGGAGCTGACTCGTTTGAGTGATCCGACCCGACCCGGCATTTACAATATATATATTGTTTATGTTCTGTTTAATTTTAATCGCTCGCTCGTATTTTTGTACTGTTCATCAGACTCTTTGGTTTCTCCTCATCTCTGCTTTTCTCTGCGTAATTTTTATCGCAATTGCTGCATAACTTGTAAGAACAATATTTTTTGTTATAATCTGGAATGCATTGGCGTTTGCTGGTGAATGTAGCTAGATGTGATGAATGACTAGTGAACCACGTATAATGTGTGTTTGGATGGTCAATGGATGTTCTATATATTAGTTCTATTTTTAAGTTTTATGTGCAGGGGACAATTCAGCTGTGAATTGAATAAACTGTATATATACAAACTATTGGAATGATATTATTTATTTTTTGTTGTCGTTTCATTTTGTTGTTTTACTGATTCCGAGGAACTGAAAACCTAATAATGATGGATCATCCTTAACAAAAAAAATATATATATATATATATATATATAAAGATAAAAAAGGAAATAGAAAATTTAGAGATCTCAATTGTCTCTTTTTAATTGTTAAGATATTTGAGTAAATTAGTAAATAGAGAGTAGAATAGATTGTGATGGAGATAATTTTTTTGTGTATGACTAACCAAAATAGCTAAAATTTAAAAATAGTGAGTCGGTTAGAGATGCTTTCATTTTCAAGCCAATCTGTGAGATTATTCTCCCAGCCCTAATTTCTATTGCCTGCCGCGGCTGTGAAAATCTATTTATTTGCATCCAGCAGCATATCGTTTGATGGAATCGGTGGTTCTCTGTCAAACAGTCATCCGTTTGGCTTTCCATGGAGAGTTCTGCATAATGTTGCCTTCCGCCTCTATCATACCTTAATTTTCGGATTGCGATGACGATCGATCTTGTAGACTAGAGTCTCTGATACGGTCATGTGCCAGAATTTGATGTCTTTCCCTTGGCTGTCTGAGCACACTTGTTATTCATTTATACTTTTGCATTCTCAGCTGTTCTTGCATCCTTTGTTGTTATGTTATATTTGTCTGTTAACTTTACCTTGAATAGTGCAGATTCATCTGCCACATTTCGTCGTTAATGACGATTTCTTCTCACTTAGCAGATTTCAGTGAGGATCTATCCAAGGATCTGAATGTTACCCACGCTGAAACACTCATACTTTCGATTTCTACCCCTCCAATAAAACTTTCGTTGCAATGAGTTTTGATTCTCGCCATCCAATCGTCGTTCAAATTAATCATCTTTTTCGTTTTTTTCTTTCTTATTTATGTTTGTTGTGTTGCATGTCTTTGACTGAGCTTGTGTTTGTTTTGCGGCCATGATGATTTCTAGTTCAATTGTGGACAGTGGCGTGTTCTCGATATGAGCCCGCCGTGAGTCCTCATACTAACGATTTCTCCTTCCACTGAGCTCTCAACATCCTTCGGTTTTTTGAATATCTTCATTTGTGTATGCCTCTTACCATTTTGCAATGCTAGAGTTTCATTCCTTTCTGTGCTTGCCCAATGCGCCATATGATGATGTATACTGGTCACCAACAATTTATGTTTACGTATTATCGGAAGCAAATCAGGCCTTTTTTTTCCATGGTAGTCTTATAAAAAGAAGCTAATCACATTTACATTATAATATAGGTTTCTTCTATTATCGCTCGTTCATTAATGTTCAGCTCCTTAGTTTGGACTGCTATATGCATTTTAAATTTTGCAAGAGACGCATACGGATTTTATGTTCCGCCCAATTCTGAATCAAATTAGACGAGACGAGTTTCAAGTAGAGTCCATCCAGCTTTTATACTTGGATGCATACATTGCGAGCATACTTGCAATTTATATTTCTTACACAGTACTTTTACCGTTGGTATATTTCTTAGAGGTTTAAATACCATTGGGAGTAGCCTAGACAAATGTGTGTGTGCATAAGTTGATCGGTGTTCTCAAGTTGATGTTTATATACATAAAAACACATACACGCAACAGTTCTGAATTTTTACTTGGTGTTTGGTTTCGATATCTATTTTAAGTTATTGATCGGTGAAATTCAAATTTAGTATTCTTGGTGTATTTAATGTTTTTCTTAACCAGTATATTGTGATATATAATAGTAATTAGTAACAAAATATTATAATAATTGATAATTAACAAATTATATTAATAATTTTTACATGGAATATATGCAAAAGATAATAAAATTTTAGTTTAATTGAATAATTTGGTTTATTAACATATTATTTTATAAATGAGTTTAAGTCTATATTTCATATTCTATTTTGTAGATGATTAGTGTTGGTGTTTGGCATATACTTTTTAATATATTATTTTTTTAATGGATTTTGATTTAAGTATATTATTTGTATATGCTTTTTAATATAATAAATTGTTGTATATTTATGAATTTTGATTTAATTTGTATTTAGAATAATATTCGTTCCGTAGTATTATTAAACTCATAACGATTTTTTAATTATTGTCCTTATAAGCAAAATTATTAATTTAATTTAAATTTTTTTTTTATTTTTTAAGTGTTTACCAAATTAAAGAAGTCACTGTGACAAGTCAGTAATTCTTACAGATTAAAAAATGAATTAATTTAAAGTGGATGTTATGTTTTGTTGCGCTACTGAATAATTTAAAGGACGTCTAGATTTTAATATTTATAAAAATTCCATCTAACTCAGTAAATAACAATTCGTTCAGCTAGAATTATAATTCCTGAAATATTTTTTATTATTTACTCGACTCTCCTCTCAATCCTCTCCTGTAAAATAATATTTGTGTTTAGCTACAAGTGGATACAATATGAAGCTTACAAAAACCACACGATTAAAAAAAACAATATTTTTGACCGCTTAAATAAGTAGTAGAAAACACTACATATTTGAATGGCGAGAAAACATGATGAATTACTCAGAGCTAACTAGGTATGAGCAATAAAAAATAAATAAACAAAACGTAGCGATAAACTCATTAATAATTAATGCAGACAAGTATTCATAATCAGTTTCAGAAATGACACCATAGATTTGATTGTCCACTAAATTATGAAAGAAGCTCTACTTGACGTTTAATTTAATAAGCTCTCCATTTATTTGGGCACTTTTACATAAAATGGGAGCGCCCTATTTAGAATAAATCGTTTTTAAAGAATATTACAATTCTGATTTAGTTTATCCAAATAATCTGATTTATTTAGAATATTAGACTAATTTTTTTAATTTAATATTAGAATTCAGATTTATTTAGAATTCTGATTTAGTTTAATTAGAGAAATTTGTGCAATAAAAAAATAATCTTTTATTACTTGCCATAAAAAAACTAAAAATATTGTTCTTGTAAAATAGTATATTAGTGTGCGTGTTTGTCTATGTACAAATTATAAAAGTTTTGTATGTTTTTATTATACATAAAGATTATTTCCAACTGTCTTAATTAGAGTTTTTATATTTTGTAGAGTATTTTTTAAAGAAATTGGATTTTATTGTGCTTTCTCACTCGTTTGTCTCCTTCTCGCTCAGCAAATATAGTGAGTGTTAATTGATTAATAAATTATTTTTTTTTATTAAAATATTCGCTATTCACTAGTTCCAGCTATACTGTAACTTAACTTTGTATCATACTTCAGTATTTTGATGATTTTGGTTAGATTAAAATTTTATGTGTTGCTAGCTAAAATATTAAATTGAATATTTAAATATTTTTTTATTTATTATTTAGAGTGTGATTGGAGACTGAAATATCCTTAGTTGGTGCTCATATAAATATATACTGATATATCTTTGATATATTTGATGTATCCATAAAATTTAAGTACTGATATATCCGTAAAAATTGATATTAATTCTTGGTTGGAGATGTTCTAATAAATTATTTCAAGTAAAGTTTAGATTACACAAGAATGAATCTTTAGTTCTTGTCAAATATAATATTTATTGTTTATAGTATAAATAGAATGTGTCATACCACTTATAAATAGATTTGTAGTATACTTTAAGTATATTCAACATGATGAACTCTTCTCTGTATTTATAATGAATTTTATTATTAGTTATTTTGATTTATTTAGTTATATTTATATATAAATCAATACTCATTATGTGTTGTATAATTATAATAATTATGTAATGAATATTAATTATCAAAGAAATTTATATCTTATTAAGTCAATTGATGATGACCTTTAGCAATATCTTTAAGTTTTGATCATGTCAAATATTATGGTCAATCTAAATTTTAATCTAACACATCAAAAAAAGTGAAATGTCATAATATAAAAATTATATTTTGATTAAATAAAATTTTTAGAGATTTATTTTGATCATTAAATATTTGTAATTTTAACATAAGGAGATTAATAAGTATCTAAGTAGATATAATTTTTATTCTAGATGCATTTAAACCAATACTATACACAGAATTATATAAAAAATTTAAAAATAAATTTACTTAAATTGTCATTACAATTAGATAATTGATCAGTTTGAAAATTTATCATATGAATCTTATCTAATGTTAGTAATAAGAGATTTGGTGGAGGGTAACAAAAAAATTATAATTTCACATTAAGGAGAATTATAATTATTAAGTAGAATGAATTATAATTAATGTTGATGAGTTCATACATTTACATTGGGACCTCATAATTTATTTTTACCTTTAGTTTCCTACCCTTGTTGACGTTAGCAACAATAAATATGAAAATTTTATCTTTCCTTAATGAAAAAGTAGTCAGTTTGTAAGTAGTAGATATTTGAGAGGAACTTTAAAGGGTGGAAGTACTAACTACAAATTAATTACAACCTAATCATCGTGGCTTCATCTTAATGGCAACCCTTATGATGCAATATATCTTCATTAAATATAACATCACATGTGTGTGTAAAGATATAACATCTCATGTATAAATAGCATTAAATGTATATAAGTGTGTATATACATATATGTGTGTGTGTGGGTGTGTACATGCACATACATGTGATATTATATATATATATATGTGATGCTATATATAAATGAATTTATCATGTACCATCACACACACACATGTAATGCTAAATGTATACAATATCAATGTTATTCTCATTATTATGATATGAATCATATGATTTGATATTGATAAAATCATATGAATCACATGTTATTTCATTTCAAAAGCCAAAAAAAATGGCTAAATAAATAAGTAAATATGTATATTTCTAATTCCACAATTTTTATAGGCTATTTATTACTTTCATTCCTATTCATTAAACAAATGGTATTGATATGCATACATGGTACTATTCATATGCATATCATGGGCCCAACAAGAGGCATATTTCCATGGCATTGCCTTGTATTTTCATTGGTTATGGAAATGAAGGGTTTAGCTTCAAAGTTTGGGACCTATTGACAAGTAAAATTATCATAAACACGAATGTTACCTTTGATGAAGATCAGACGATGATAAATTTTAACAAAGAAAGCAACAATCATAAAATATTACTATTAATATAACTATTTATTCTCTCAATCGATTCACAAGTGAAGAAGATGCTTATAATAAAGGTGATGCTCTAGAAATAATACCTATTTATAAATAGCTTCCTAGAAGTACAAAGTCATAAAGATGTGTGTTGTTGATTTAAAGATATGCAAGAAGAGATAAAATACTTTCAGAAGAATAATACATATGAGCATGTGAAATTATGCATGGAAGAAAATTGTCAAAAAAACCTAGTTAAACTAGATGTGTCAAATTGGTTGGGCTGACCTAGCCTAACCTATTTTTTCTAGGCTCACCCGGGCTCACGTGTCATGCAAGGCATGACCCAATAATTTGGTGTTCATGCCTGGCATGGGCTCAGAGCCTGAAATCACTAGTTTGTGCTGGGTCAGCTTGGTTCTAGAATTAAGTGAATATTAATTTTAAAAATTAGGGTTTTAGAACTTATGTCGCCGTCTCATTGGGCTTGCCAAGTCATTGCTTGTTAGGTTATGTCACGTCGTCCCCCATCAAGCGTTGTTTCATCTGTTGTTGGGCATCGTTTTGTCGGCTGTTGGGCGACATTTCATTGGATGTTGGGCATGTCACCCTTGTCGTGTCCATGTGGCAGACACCAAGCTTGTGCTAGGAATGACATGCGAGTTATGTTGTAAGCTAGCCCAGTATGGGCACAAGTTTGCCCCTTGCAATGCTGGGCCAGACACGATAAAATCATGTCATAATTGGGGATGCCTAGGATTGGCCTGGGTCAGCCTGACTCATTTAACACCTTTAAATAAAACATAATATTAAGATTAACTGCTAACTAAGACTTATATATAGAGTAGTTAGATATTAAAATTATATTTTTTCATGATAATCTGGAAGGAGATATCTTCATGCATCAATCATACGGGGTTTGAAGTCATGGTGAAAGGAGATTTGGTCTATAAATTAAAAAATCTGTACGAGTTGAAGCATGCTTCATGATAATGATTTAAGAAGTTTGACTCAATCATGTTAGGTCATAGATACAAAAAACTACAACAAACTATTATGTCTATTCAAATAATATTTTAGTGGAAAGTTTGTTATCCTACTATCATTTTCAGATGAAATACTGATAGTTAGTTAGAACAGAGTTTAAATCAACAAATTGAATGAAGCATTGACTTAATTATTTGATATAAAGTATCTTGGCCGTGCCAAGAAAATCTTGGGGATAGATATCACCAGCAATAGGAAAAATAAAAGACTGATCATCACAAGAAAAAATATGGTGAATAAATTCTTGAAAAGGTAAACATGAAATAAGCCAAGCCAATCACCATGCCTCTTGGTGGTGATTTTAAATTCTGCAAGAGGTCATGCTTTTCTACAGAAGAAAAAAAATGGCTGCTATTCTATATTTATTACTTGTAGGTAGCTTCATGTATGCTATGGTATATAGCTGTAAAAAATATTATTTCCCTCCATCTCTCCTCATTCCTAAATCCCTTCTAAAACCCTCTCCAAATTTTATAAATTACAGCTTGGTTCTATAGGGTTGCCAAGGAGTTGTGGAAGAATTGGCTTCGGGTGTTATAAGCTAATTGAATCTGCATGTAAAATGGAACCTAAGATCTTGCCCCGTCTATCCTCTCAAACCCTTGTGAAAATCCAAAAAAATACCGAAAGGATTCCCAAAATCTTGGTGTCTATCATGGTGGCTGATAAGCAGAATGAAGGATCTCTAAGGTTAAATCAAAAAAGGTGATTGGTTGTTGGCACAAAAAATGACTGACACGATGATTTTATCATCGAGAAAGGTGAAATCTAAATAATTATTTATGATAAAGTTTCTTGTGTTAAGGAAGTACTTTTTCCCGAATCTAAACACACGAATGGAAAAAATCAAGGTTGAGTATTTTAAAAATAGTTTAATGATCTCCGAAACTTATTTAACTAAAAATGGGATTGTTCTTGGAGAATCAGAAATGTATTTTCTTCAAAATAAAGAAAATTCTTTGTTTTCTAATGAAATCGAGAGGCAATAAAAAATTAATTCTAATTTTTGGTCTCTTAGAAACTTAGTTTTCAATCCCCTCGAAGATAAAATTATCTTGGATAAACTTTCTAGTGCCTCTAAACATTCAAAAGACCTTTAGGAAAAATATTACTTTTTGAAGTAGATTATTTTTTGGTAATATATCCTTTGCTAATACAACTAAGCTTCCATTCTACCCCTGTAAATAGGCTTATAATATCCTTTTGAAGATGAAGACCTAATTCAAGGCATAGAACACAGGATGAACTATTTAGTTGGGTATTTTGTTATAAAAAATCTTAGATATTCATTACTTAAGAAATTTAAGGAAGAGTAATGAAAATCCAAAGCTTAAGCCATATAATCTCCAAGTGGGTGGATAGTATTCAAGTTTAAAAATTTTAAGGAAATTGAGGAGGTATTGAAATTTGGACCCTATCTAGTATATGGCAAGCTCCTTTATATTAAACCACTCCCAATGGATTTATATTATGTACCAAAAAAGATGGCAAGAATTTTGATATGGGTGAAATTCCTAAAATTTTTAATCTATCCATGGAACTCAATCGGCCTTGGTAAAATATAACAAGCTATATTGACCACTCTAAGCACATGGATAAACTTACTTCCAATATATTTAGAATAGTCTTTGTAAGGGATTTGGTTGAAACTGATTTAAATGGAGCATTACTTAATGAGATAAGTCTAAATTTTTTTGATGGCTCTAGAATTATCTAATTAATTTTACTAATAGTCTTTGCCATCTTGTTCGGATGGGCCTTGTCTTTATAAAAGGAAGCCCGAGAATGATGTTTACTAATATGGAGCCTTTGGCAGGGGCGTGGGTTTCTCTAAGGGCAATGGGGCTAGTGTTATGCAAGGAAATCACTAATTTGTGGGTCTCACTATACATAATTGATGTACTCCATCAAAATAGTGGAGGCATGAGTTTCCAATATCACATGGATAGAATGTACAACAGCTTGTGGAGATGGACGTGAAGCCCCCTCTTTGAAATGTCTCACCAAATTAATGAATGCCTCTGAGTAGGCCATAGCCTACACTTGCTAGGGATCAAGCTAGAAGAGCCAATGCAGCTAGGATCGTATGTGGTACTATGCAAAATGCTAGAACAGACAAACGTATAGAGCAAGAACACTCTGAATGAAGGGGGGAATGCTATCAAATTCTAGCCTGTGGACACTGGAGCAATGGAGTGTGTTAATGTGGCTGTTGTGGGGATCTTATGTAAATCATAAAATTATATCTATTCTATGGAGGATGTGCCTGTATGAGGATCCCTTCTATATTGTTTTTTAAGAGTTTTTAGGAAGAAGTGGGGCACCTCTAAAGGACTGGATGATTTGTCCTTGGAATAAGATGCATGATACTATATGGATTTGAGAAATGAAATTAGACTCTAGGGTTTGGAAAGACCAACCCAGAAGATGCATAATGCTAGCTATTTGCTTTTTGAATGCCCATTTAGTTTTCTCATTTCGCTTGAAGTCTCCCATTGGGATTCAAGGCAATTTTCTGTATGAATGTATATGCGGGAATGAATTTATCTTGATGAGTGTGTAAATGGGAAATATGTGAGCCATGTATTTGTGGAATTTATGTCATATATAAGAGTAGAATATGAGTTATATGTAAAGGAGAAATGCCTGTTGAATGTAAGGGTGGTATATGTGACATATGTAAGGGTGAAATATGAGATGCATGTAAGGGTGAATTGCTGGATATATGTAAGGATGACATATGTGATGAGTGATGTATGCAAAGTTTGTGCACTATGACTGTATATCCCTTATGACCACCATCCAACAAACCTAAGAAAGCCTTGTGATTTTGAAGGATCTATGTCATATCTCGATGGGATGGTATATGCACTAATTTTCAAAGATACTAATGAAGACAAATAGTTGGAACATAATGGGATTAAATTGTCCCATCAAACAGAAAGAAGTGAGTAGGCTAATTAAAGCTTTCAATATTGATAATTTTACTTTAATCAAAGCCATTTTGAATTTGGATAAAGTTGCATGGTTAATAAAGTCAAAATTTAAGAACTTTGACTCTTTAAACAACTTCTACCATCATAAAAATGGTAGAATGTTACTAAAATAGAATAAACATACCATGGAGGTACATACGATCTATGTCCTCAGCATATCTATTTATTGATCATTGACAAAGTGAAGAAAGTAAATTTTCTTTGTTTATGGACTCTACTCGATCATAAGTAGAAGACCTTTATGAGAAAGCCCAATCTTAGGAGGATGATTATAGTCCTCCCCATGGGAAGTCTTAGGTGATTTCAACTCTCATTTTTCTAGGCTAGATAAAGTGGGTGGAAGAATAATAACAAATTAAGAATGTCAAGACTACATAAAGAGTTGCACTTAGCTTAGTTTGGAGGACATGCCCTCTTCCAATACATTCTTCACATGAACAAATGAGAGGGTGTCTTGCAAGCTAGACAAAATCATGATGAACCATGAATGGGCTAGTTTATACCTTGATAGCCATGCCCATTATATGCTCCCAATGATCACATCAGTGCTAGAGTGTCCTTTGCTAGGAATGCTCTATGCACCCTCCAAGAGCGGCTTCTCAAATTTCTTGATTTGGCTCTCAAAGATGAGGAAATGGACATGCGACTCAAGTTGAGAAAGTTAGAGGAAGCAGAAATATTATTTCTTAGGCAAAAGGGCTAACTCTTAAAGAGTTAGTATCTCTAGTAGAAAAAAGATAGCAATTTCATTTTTTCAAAGGAAGAAGTTGTGGAAATATTTTTCAAATACTACATTAATCGTATGGGTTCCCCATAACACAGCATTAGCATTACCAACGATATAATATCAAGTGGCAGAAAGTTAAAGTTTGAGGAACAAAAACTACTCTCCCTAGAGTAGTTATTGTATACATGGAGGAATGTGAAATCACCCGATTCAGCCGGTTACACGATGAAATCCATAAAGTATACATGGAGGTATATTAGAGAGGTTGTAGTCAAAGCTATAAACAACTTCTATTATGGAAGAATACTGAACTAGATTAAACATGGCTACATTGCTTTGATTCCAAAAACCT
Organism: Sapria himalayana; assembly: GCA_029783825.1. Taxonomy (NCBI): domain Eukaryota; kingdom Viridiplantae; phylum Streptophyta; class Magnoliopsida; order Malpighiales; family Rafflesiaceae; genus Sapria; species Sapria himalayana. The sequence continues at coordinate 904,548 of JAREIK010002830.1, forward strand.
CACATGAATCCTCCACTAAAGATTACAGACCAATTTCCTATTGCAACGTAATCTATAAATTGATCTCAAAGCTGAGAGCTTCAAAGTTGAAGTTGGTTCTAGGATAAATAATTAATCATACCCAAGCAGCCTATATAAAAGATAGTTAATTCTGGATAATTTTTTACTTGCACAAGGCTTACTCAGAAAATATACAAGAATGATATCCCCCATATGCTTTCTGAAAATTGACCTTTAGAAAACTTTTGATATTGTGGACTAGCCTTTCTTTCTTAGAAGAATGCCTTAAGGTGCTCAACTTTCGTAATAAATGAGCAACTCCATGGTTTATTTAGTAGAAGAAGAGGTTTTAGACAAGATGACCTTTTATGCCAATACTTATTTGCGATATGTACGGAATACTTTTCTACAAAATAAAATTGACCTTTTATTTCATTTACAAAAAAATAAAAAGATGCAAATACGTTGTTAAACAATAATTCACTACTTCTCAAAATGCCTCTTGTATGTTGGTATTTAAAATCCAATCAATACAATAAATTTTCATTGAAAATGAACATATAATTAATAAATAAAAAAAATTCATATTTGTTTTTTATTTCAATCATGTTGAGATTGATTGGATTACATACTCAAACTATATAATTTTATTGACAAACTTAAAAAAAAGTTTGGATGACAAAATTGGATATAAAAATAAAGAAGAAGAAGAATTGTTATGTAAGAGTTCTTAACACAAACTTTTCATTAATATGGATCTTCTATTTTAAGGAGTTAGAAAATATTAGAATTAAATTCTAGATGTAATCTACACAAAAAAATTAAATATAATATTTAATTCATGGGTAGTTGTTAGGTCATTTATATTATATGTATTATTTATAACACTCCTCCTTGAATAGTTTCATTCATAGAAACCATTACTCCTTAAAAAAATTGTTAGAACTAACTCATTAAAAAACTTTCTAGTAAAACTTAGTAGGATGCATCGACGAAAAAAAAATAGTAATTTATGCTAGTATTTTATGATAATGCTCCTCCTCGTCATGACATGATTATGTTGTCTTTAATGTCTCAAAGTTGATATTTTTAAGCCGACTCATTCCTTATTGATATATGAATTTGTTGAATGTTGTAGTTGGTAAAGCTTTTGTGAATTAGTTAGCAAGATCATCATTTGTTTGTATTTGATGAATATCAATTTCACTATTTTATTGAAGCCCATGTGTATAAACTATGGAGAAATATGGTTATTTTTATCATCCTTAATATATCTTTCTTTGATTTATGTAATATATACATTATTATCTTAGTGTTGTATTGTTAGAGTATTTTCATAAATAATATTTCATATGACTTTTGAATATGTTTTGTCATAGGTTTTAATTATACACATTCATGATTAGTTTCATGAATTGTCAATATTTATGAATGATTTTAGGAAGTGATGATCATTATTTTTTTAATTGATCTCCATGATATTATAAAAACATATCCTTTCTTTAATCAAGCTTTATACAGATCTAAAACATATTCTTCATTTAAATATCTATTCAATATATGTTTAATCAACATAGAATATTATATTTATTCTAGTATGATTTGCGAGATAAATTTATATACTAATTGCATTGAAATATAATACTTCTATCCCAAATAAAATTCTACTTTTATCTTTGGGATGAATTGTTTATTTCATATTATTACACAATCATTGGGAAATTAGTGGAGGTAATTTGTCCATTTAAAATCATTAATTTTTCTTTTCTATACATACTAATTAATTGTTTGACTAATATACCATTTGAATAATGCTTGACATAAATGCCTAGATAATATTTTATTTTTATCAAAATTTTCATTTCAAATCCCATTTTAAATAATTCATTGAATTTATAAGTTCTTCCGAAGTTCCTATGAGGTAAAAATTATTTACATATACTACAATTAATATAAGATCGATTTCTAATTTTTGTTCAGCACACGAGCAAAAAATTGAATTTTGATACATTGAAAATTTAAAACTCAAATTTACACCCAACTAACATGTTAACATTTAGCAATCAAAGAATAAATAATAAATTTAACTAAATATTTGACTCGCACTACAATGATCAATGACATTGATGATATTTGAACCCACAAGCTTAAAACACCCCTCAACCACCTAGCTACACGAAACAAATCAAATTTTATTTTTATTTTATATATATATATATATATATATATATATATATATATATATAAACATAAATATAAATAAATAAATAAAATACACACACACACACAAATACACACACACACACACACACACAGACACACATAAATATTAACATATTTATATATGTTTATGTTTATATATTTATATATGTTTATATGTGTGTGTGTGTGTGTGTGTATGTGTGTTTATGTTTTTATATTTATATTTATATATGTTTATATATATATATACACACACTCACAAACAAACACACACACACACACACATATAATTGCATATATATATATATATATAGGTTTATATATTTATATATGTTTATATTTAAAATATATACAAATACATATAATATATATATATATTTGATTGACTTCATGTAGCTAGATGGTAGAGGAATGTTTTACATTGTGAAACATGTGAGTTTGAATCCCATCTACATTGTTGATTTGATGCAGCACTAGTCAAATATTAAGTTATTTTTTCTTATTATTTTTCTAATCATTGATATGTTTTTTGAGGGTAAATTGGATTTCCAATTTTAAGTGTACCAAAACTCAATTGTTTTGCATTTTGGTATATATTTTTTAAATTTTTTTAAAATAAAATTTATTTTTTCAAATATTTTGTGTTTGTTGCATGGCTCCGATATTTATTTAAGCTATGGAATAATTATCATTTTTTTAGCAATAGATCCAAATATTTTTTTAAAAAATATTTTTATTGACTTTAATGATATATCACTTACCTTTTATCTCCCATTCCCTCCTACTCTCTCTTTTGCTCTTTCCTCTTTACCTCCTTATTCTTTCATCTTGCTCTCTCTCTCTCTCTCTCTCTCTCTCTCTCCTCTTATACCTCCAACTTCTTTAAGCTTACACTCACTCACTCACTCTCTCTACCCTCTCCCACCCTCTTTCTCCCTCTCTTTGTCTTTCCCTCTCTCCCTCTCACCTCTCTTTCTCTCTCTCTCCCCCTCCCTTTCCACCTCTTTCTCTCTTTATCTCCCTATCCATATCTCTCCACCTCTCTCTCTCTCTCATTCCTATCTCCATCTCTCTTTCTCTTTCTCTCTCTCCTTTCTATCTCCATCTCTCTCTCTCTCTTTCTCATACTTTCTTATTGAAATTGATTTATACTAAAAGTTATTTATGATTGATTATTTATTTTTTGATTTACATCTTTTGCTTGTTTTAATAAATAGATTCTACAATGAGCTGAATATGAAAAAAATGTATATGTCCTTTATTGTATACTATAGATGATTTGACATGTAAAGTTTTCATTACACACAAAAGGCAAAATTATCAAATCTTATGAAATATAATTTTATTGTTCAAAATCTAAATAGAGTTGGATAATATATCGGTAAGATTGTAGAGCCAAATTTCAATAGATCTATTTTGACTTGATTATTAGTAAAGTTTTAACTTATAGTGCTAGTACACTTGAGTATATTGAATGACATTACTATGTGTGATTATTTTGTACTAACTTATAAAATAAATTACACCATTGTTATTATAAATATTCTTGCTCTTTTTCTTGAAGTAATTAACTATACTTGTTAATAGTTATTTTGATTAAAAAAAGTGAAGTTTAGAAATAGATTTAGAAATTCTATGATTTGGATAACTTTTTCAAAAATCTGGTGAATATTAATTATTGATGGAATATGTCTTATTAGAATGATTGATGATGTTCTCTTGAGGAAGCTAATAAGTTTTGATATTGTCAAACCTTATAGATGAATAATGATATAGTATTTCAAATAACTTAAGTCAAAAATTTCAAGACAAAAATTACACAAATTATTTTAAATAAGTGAGTGTAATTATAATTTTGTAATAATATGAATTATATTTAATATAAATTATAGTACAAAATAATTTATATTAATGCCCTGAAATCTTATTTATGCCAGGGTTCCTTCTATAGCCTTATCTAGAATCATAAAAAATATCTTAAAATTTTTTATTTATTTAAAGTCTATATTTGCATATAATTAGAATAACTAATTAGAGTTGAATTATTTGATTTTATTAAATCACATTAATTAATTTGTATTAAATTAATTATACACACACACACAAATAATAATAATATGTAATAATAATTTTTTGTTTCAAATACTAAAATAATGAATTATGTAACATCACATTTTATTTGAAGTATTTCATTAATTCTTTTCTATTTAAATCAAAGGTTCAGACAATGCTATACATTGGTGTTGTCATCTTTCTCATGGCATTATGGGATGAAGGATATATGAGAGAAGACTTTGCTAGTGCCGGTGATCTCGAGGTGTCTTGTTGTTGTCACAAGCATGTGTGAATTCTACTCGAAATAAAGATGACACATCTTACAAGCATTATCAGTTCAATTTTTTTAATTGTTTGATTCTCCATCAATGGTATCAAAGAGAGATCTAGCAATAAATAGTGTGAGGATGAGTTATGTTTTTATGAATATATAGATGGCCAACTTAAATAGATACATTATAGCCTTTGTTGACTAAGTTAAACAACTTGACTTTGTTTATGGATTGTGATTATGATTTTTCATTTATGGGATATAATTTACACTTAGTTTTATGTATTGTTTTCATCTTGGGATTGTAATTTTTCAATTATCATTGATATTCTATAATGATAGTGGTTGACAAGGCTAATGAAAATGGTCAACATAGTTAACAATGGCACTAATGATGGTAGACATGACCAACAACAATACTGGTTATGGTATTTCTTTCTAGTGATAGTGACTGTTGGCACTGTCATGACCAATAGTAGTGATGCTGGTAGTATTTGTTGCTAGTTATAGTGGCTATGGAGACTGTCACGGCTAACAATGATGTCAATGGTAATGTTCATCACTAGCGATGATGACTTTGGAGGCTATTGTGACCAATGATAGTGTTGGAAGTACTATTTGTGGTCATCAATGTTATTTACAATGATTGATGTAGCTGATGATAGTAGATTTTGCGGTGGTCGCATCCAGTGATAATGCACATATTGGAGCTCATAGTGGCAAAGATAGACAACAATAGAGTATATGAACAATATTCCAAAACTAGGGCAAATTCCATTTATGTTATTTTGGGGCACTGCTCCGAACCATTATAATGTAATTTGGCTAGATGCGACATGGTTTAAGGCACTTATCTAAGTCTTAAATTTCATTTTGGAAAATCTAAGGTTATAGGTACCCTAAAAGTATAGTTGGGATGTTCACCATTCGAATATACATGATACTTAATCATCATTTATTTGTGACATGAAAAAAAATATATATTGTGACATGGAAATATATATATATATATATAATGGTATACAAATATATATATAATGGCATACAAATATATATATATTTTGGCATGCATATATGTATAACAACTAGTATAATAGTTATGTACCAAAGTTGTAAAGTTAATAAAACCTTCAAATATACATTTCACAAAGCTACATATTTTAAAATAAAATTCCTCAATTTTAAATATCTAAGTGGATGAGAAAATTCATTTAGAATGAATCACATGATTTTCATCACTGGTTTGAAGGTTATGAAAGTTGGTTGGCATGTTGGTATTTATACATTCCTTCTATCAGACTAATTGACTTGTAGGTATATATTGTGCAAACAACAATTATATAATTTTGTAGATTCTTTAAATGAACCATTTTTCTATTTGAATGTTTCATTTAAAGAATGATGTATTTAGAACTATGTGATGGTTTATAATTATCTATGAATAATAACATCCTATCGATATGAGTCACTTCTATTATTTGCAGGACCCAAGATAAATCATCAGTTTAATCTTATTTGTCACAGCCCACTACATAAATAATAAGATTAATAGGAATTAGTTTATCTGAACAAATAATAAACAATAGATGTCCTCTTATGTAGGCATACTATTCATGATGTATTAATTTTTGTAACAAATTCATTCAAGAATTGGTGGAGGGAATCAATTATTATGATAAAATCCAAGCCAAACTTTTCAAGTAAAATAATCTCGATGGGATCAATTATATAGATGGGGAAAAAACCTTGATATTGTCTTTAATTACTAAGAATTATAAATTTATACTCATAGATGTGTACTCATATAAACATAGTGAAAAGGTAGCTTATGAATAAGATAAGCCTTATGAGAAATAGATAAAAGCTGATGATGTATCTAAGCAATTATATTTTGGCTTCTATGTTAAATATACTTCAACATCAATACATGGATTTCTCTTTATAATATAATGTCTAATAACAAATAAATATTTGAGAATCATATTCATTCTTCTAGACAGAAAACTATTTAGGGATTTGATGAATCCTATGATGACTAAAAATACACAAGTGAGAAATCATGTCCTCGAGATGATTAGTCTTCTAAATGAACTATAAATCATTGGATCTAAAATTGATATAGATTCTCAGATTGATATTATTCTTTAATCACTACTAAATTCATATTGACAATTATGCTTAAACTATAACATAAAAGACCTAATAGGACATCAACACAAGTACTGAAGGAATTAGAATTGACTAAAAGTATTAACATGAAACTATTTGGAGTATTTGTGACTAAAAGGACTTATTATAAACCAAAAGGAAAGAAGAAGAATAAATTTCAGAAACATAATCATGTTTCATAGATAGCTCCTATGTCGTAAGTGAGAGTAAAAATTCCAAAAAAAAAAATGATTTCATCGCAACCAGTAAAAATATTATAAGAAACAATATCCAGTTTATCTTAGCAAAGTAATAATCAAGGTAAATCTTAATTATTGGTAGTTGAAATATGTTTAGGAATGATATCTATAGATACTTGGTGCGTAGATAAGTGCACCATTAATTATGTGTATAATTCTTTGTAGTAGTTCTAGGAAACTAGATAATTAAATGTTTGTGAAATTGATCTTCACATGAGAAACATTATGAAGGCAACACTTATTGTAGTGAGAGATTATATAGTTCGGTTTGAAAGTTACTATTTTAATTTTAAAAAATTATCTTTATGTAATTTTAATTAGAAAAAACTTAATTTCTATTTCTAGTTTGATTAAGGATTGATTTTCATTTTTATTCAAAGATTTTTTAATAATTTACTTTAATAAGAAAATTATCTATTCTAGTATAATAAAAAATAACCTTTATGTCATTAAAATAATATCTACTCTACTAAAACAATTTTAGAGTATAATACCAATACCATAATATAAATAAAAATATTCTTTTAATATATGAGGCTGACCTATCTTTGGCATTTGCACCAATGTCATATAATCTAACATGAATTTTGGGAATAGTTAGATTTTGAATATTTGGGTTCATTAAAAGTGAACATACTTTCACCATGTGAGTCTTTCTTAGAAGCAAAAATAACTAAATAACCTTTTGTGTCTAAAGGCTATAGGGCCAAAGTGCCACTAGAATTCATTCATTTTAATTTATTTGGGTATTAATGATTACTCAAGATATAAATATATTTAATTGATATGCCTTGAATCAAATGTCTTTTAGAAATTTAAATAGTACAAAACAAAAATAGGAAAATGTTAGAATATATGTGTCAAGACACTATGATTGGATTGTTATGATGAGTACCACTTGGGAGAGTTTAGGGATTACTTGTTGGATCAAAGATTATATCTTAGTTGCCTATACATAACATTCTATAGTATAATGGTGTGGCTGAAAGAAGAAATATGATTCTTATAGATATAGTACGATTAATGATAAGTTATTCAAATATGTCTGATTCCTTTTGAGAATATGCAATAGAAATTTATATTTTAAACTTAGTTTCATCTATGTTTGTACCCATTACTACTACTGAATTGTGGAATAGACATATGCATATTCTAAAATACATTCATTATAGATGTGTTAAATTGGTCATGTTATACCGGTACTACTCATTTTTGGGTGGCCCAATTGGGCCACAATACTATGCCAAGCATGACCCAACATGGGAGTCATGCCGTGCTCTACAAGGCACAATTGCCAATTTGCATGGGCATGCATGAATGATCACCACAATTCTAGGCAGACTCATGCCTACAATGTTGGGTCGTGCTAGATCATGCTGGTTTTGTGGGCACCACCACCATAAGCACTCTCAACCGGCCACCACATCGTCACCACACATTGATGACCAATCACCATATAAATATAAAGTAAATAAAACAAAGAGAAAACAGTAATTACCTATATAGTAGTCAACATACATCAAATATAACACTAATGAATCATAGTATAATTAAAAGAATCAAAATATATAAATAAACTATAATTGTTACACTGTAAGAGTAGTAAAAAAAGAAATACAATTTATTTTAAAGTTAAAATCAATGCCTAAGAGCCAGACATTAAATAAAAATGATAATAATAATTAATAATATTACCAAAAAAATAATTATAAATCATAATCGATGTATCGAAATCATATCATATCAAAATGATAATTATAAAATAAATGCAACATTAACAAAAATAATCAATCCCAATATCAATTGGTATCTGTATACAAATAATCATCATCATATAAGTATCTGATGGTATCACTAGTGGTAGCCTCGATATCCTCCAAGTCCCATGAGTCATCATCTACCATCAAATCTTATGTTCTTGGTTCTACTATATCTTGAATGCCTAATCTCAAATCTTCCTAGTCCTTCATGCATGTAATTATCTCAATAATATTTGAATATAGTCTTGATCTTTTATCTAACATAATATTAGCTACAATAGAAAAAGTAGACTTCGATGCTATGATAGACACCATAGGAGTCAATAAATCTAATGTCATCTTAGATAGCACGGATATGTGAATTCATATTTTTTTCACCATAGTAATATACCAAGGTTTTTATTTTTAGTATGTAATAGGATTAAGTAGTAATTAGTATCTAAGTACTAAAATTCTCGCTCTAATTCGATGGACCACCCCATTATTTCCCTATCACTAACTGAATGGAAAAAATATTTTCTGAATATGGTGTACATGTTCGTATTCTAAGCTTGGCTACAAATACTATCATACATATCATCGTAGAATATAAATAAGTTGATCAAATTTTCATGAATAAACCCTTTAAGTTGGTAGCCCTGGTTCATGCACACAAATATATATGTAAAATATTTTCTACCCCTTATACCTTAACCCTATGATCCATATAGGTAGCTAGGCAATAAAGAGAAATAATAGTAGACCAATGCTTTAAATACTTAGTTTCCATCTCAATGACTATATCACAAAATATAATGTGACTTCTAAACTTGCTAAACAAGCTACTAATATTATATATGTACCTGAGTGTAATGTAAATAGTGAAAGTATACAAAATTAAATACATGTTTATTGTGTCATAAAAAATCTTTAGAAATTTCATAAAAAAAATTCCTATATACCAGCCAGAGTCGTTAATAATATACTTGTCGCCACTATTAATATATTTAGATATCACATGTTCATATCTAATACATAACTCCAATATTAAGGGGCTATTTGCTAACGCACTTAAAATCTTCAAACTATTGAAAATTAAAATTTTCAATGATTTGAAATTTTAAGGGTGTTTGATAAAAAAATGTTGAGAGCTAAAATTTAAAATTTTAAGTGAAAATGTATTGAAAATTTTTAGGTAGAGACCTACTTAATGTTAAAAGCTGAAAATTTTCAATAAAATATTTTTAAAAAAATTACCATTTTGTCTTTTTTTTTCATTTTTTTTTCATTTTTTTATTCACGCAATAGCTTAGTTTGTGAATCTGTCATCTCCTCCTTGTTTCTCCGCCACCACAAACCCTAACCTTAACCCTCTTTCAAGATTAATTTAAGAGAGGAAATAGTAAATCAATTAGTTGTTCATTAATTTTTATTTTTATATTAAAAATTTGGATAGTTTAAAAGAGTTTAGATTTTATTGATTATTTTTTAACCATTTTTTTTTTGGATTTATAATTTATTTATGAATATGTTATAGGATTTTATTTTATTAATAATTAATAATTGTAGTGAACAAAAAACTTCATTAAAAATTCTATTTATGTTGGATAATATTTAATATAATGATAATAATGGTAAATATGTAAAATATATCATTTTCAGTATTCAATATTTACAGTTATCAAATAATATATTTAGATTCAGCATTCAATTGACCGTAATTTATAAAATAGTTTTTCAATAAAAATTCAACACTCATAAAATTCAACCTTAATTTTTTAGCACTTATTTTTCAACACTTAATTTTTTCAATTTTTTCAAACAGGCCTTAAGTACCTTCATCCCTACTTGTACTATTAGGTTAATAATGTGACACACACCTAAAGTGAAAAAATTCACCTAATAATCCATCTTTAATGGTCCTAACAAAATACTAATAGTGACTCTTTTTCTAGATATATTATCAAATATGATACTAAATATATTATCAAATATGATACTAAATATCTTATTGTGAATATCATATTCTCTAAAGATCCTTGTGATGTACTCATATATGATAGGGCTATCACGAGGATGAAAAATCTCATTAAATTATAATTTTTTTTATTAAGTTTCCATGTGGAATTTATATAGTGGGTAGTGAGGCATACAAATGATGCATCATCACGACTAGTCTAGATATCTGATGTCATAGACACCACTCTATTAAATTTCCTAAATTCATTAATTATTAATTATTTTTCTAACTTATAATATTTAATTATGTCATTCCTACATATGTACCTAGAAATTTTACGATAAGTAGGCTAGAAGTATGCTTGAATGATATTAACTACCATAGGATCCTCCTAAAATCTAATTAAAACACCCATAATCATAATTAAATTGGTCGTCTTCTAAATTATCATCCTAAATTAGTGTGGTATATCAATGGGTTAAAGAAGATAAACTAGATTCCACTTCAAATACCCCACCGGCCACCACTAATACTTAGTTAGATCTTTCTTGGTTCTAATGTAGCATATTTTTTGATGCAAAGATTGATATACCTCTTTAGTTGGGCCATGCTATCTATACTCCCACATGTATATATATTTTGATAATATATATATTATGTTGATTCTTCGTCGATAAAGTTAAAATTTTTATTTTTTATTATATTAAAGTTAATACAAATAACTAAAGATCATATTTTTTATTTTTTACACATTTGAATTTGGGTCGAAGCTATGAGAGAAAACAAAGTTTCATCCATTTCCATAGGGTTATATCATTATTATTTATATCTAAATCAGTATTAATTTCATTATCATTAAATTCACAATTAGACATTTTTTTTTATTTATGTTTAAAAATAATTATGTCTAATTTTTATAAACAACAAAAAAAAATCCTCATATTCTTCTACCATTAGGCATTAACATAACCACAACTAGAGAACAAATGCTATTCCATTATGGTTTCCAACTTTAACACTCAAAATAAGAGAGACTGAGAGAGAAATAGTAGAGTAGAGGTAGAAGCGAGTATAAAGTGGCAGAGAGGAGATAACTTTAAAATTGAGAATAAAAAAAATCTAAACACTTAATCTATATTTATAAATTTTTTTATTATAATTATATATTTTTTAAAATTCACTTTTTTTAAATAAATATGGAGGCATAAATCTGTTTGCCACCCGATAATAATAGTGACCGCTATCATTTCCAAGCATGTGTGCATGTGCATTGGATGATGTGAGATGCACTAGTTGTTGTGACACACTTGACGTAGTTCCTTAGCCATTGGGACTTCTATCCCAATAGTCCGATCCACCATATCAACATGGTGGATTAGGTTTGGGTGCTTAAAAAAATATCTAGTTTTTTTAAATGGGTCTGGGGTCTAGGCATGGTCCTAGGTCATGGTAATCAGTGACTTGGTCCTAGGTCATGGTTACTATGTTGGTGGACCATGTCATTGGGTCGTTCTTTGCCCGACATGAGGTATGGTAGCCTTTGGACTAGCACGGCACGAGCCATGCCTTGGGTTGACATGACCTATGTCTAGGCATGGTTGTAGACTATGTCGTGCTATGCCAAGCATGGCTCAGTTGGGCCATGCCTGGTGTGGACAGTGATGCCCATACTACCTGGCCTACTTGACACCTATATTCATTTATGTGGTTTCCCAACACTTGTGTTAAAAGAAAATTAGATAAGTTGAAACTGAGAATAGAAATTTGTTTTTTAATGGGTTATTCTAGTAGATCTAAAGGTAGTAGGTTTTATAGTCCAAATGATCAGAAGATCATTATTAGTACCAATATTTCATTCCTAAAGGATGACTATATTACAAACCACAAGCCTATAGGTAGGATTATTCTTGATGTGTTTAAATAAGATAAAATAGTCAAAATTTTTTCTATACCAATAATACAAGAAGGAACACCATACAATAATATCTAAAATACCTGGTTGTCTCATCATATGATTGTAATGAAAGAATTATTAATGACTATAATAATATTGAATCTTATGAGTTTATCATTAATATGCCGATTGAACAGCCAGAGTCTAATGGTCATAATGGTTAATAGGAATTAGTGTATATGTTGTACGTCATTGAAAGTATATAACTAAGAGGAGTATCTCATTATAGTGGGAGAGTTATTCGTCAACCAATCGTGTATACACTCTTGGAAGAGTCTTATGATAGAATCCTTGATGAGAAAGATACCGATCCCATAAGCTATAATAAAGCACTTAAAGATAAGGATACAAAATGTTAGTAAAAAGGTTGTTATTGTCAATACACTCCAATCATATCTAGAATCTTATGGAACCATCTATAAAGGTAAAAACTATTAAGTATAGGTAGATCTATAAGAAAAAGAGACAGATATATAATAATGTTGAGACTTATAAGGCTATGTTTATTCCAAAATGTTTTACTCAGAAAAGAAGAATTGATTGTGAAGAGTCATTTTTGCTATTAGCCATGCTGAATTATCTGAATTCTCTTAATAATTTATTGCAACTAATTATGACTATGATACTTAGTAGATAGATGTAATGATTATATTTTTGAATGAACATCTAGAAGAATGTATCTATATGATGCAACCAGATGGGTTCATGAAAAAAGTATAGAGCACATATTGTATACTTTAAAAAGGTCTATTTATGGTACTATGTATAAATAAAGAAAAGTGATAGCATAGAGTTGTTCATGATATTGTACATTAATGATATATTATTCATTAGTAATGATATAGGTTTCTTTTCTTCAATTAAGATTTGATTTTCTGGTCAATTTGATATAACATACTTAGGATAAGCTACTCACATTCTTGGGATTAAGCTCTTGCAAGATTGCAAGAGAAGAATATTGGATTTTTCTCAAGTTACTAATATCGATCAAATATTAAAACATTTATTATGCAATATTCCAAAAAAAAAATTTCCTTTCGGACATGGAATCACTCTATCAAAAGATTGGTGCCCCAAACTACCTAATAAAATTGAGAAAATAAAGTCAATTTTATGCATTAGTAGTGGGAAGCCTGATTTATGCAATACTATGTATCAAACTTGATATCTTCTTTACTATAGGTATGGTATGAAAATATCAATCTAAGATAGGATCATAATATTGGATAGTAGTAAAACACACATAATCAAGTGCTTAAAAAAGACTAAAGATTTTATGTTAGTGTATTGATCAAAAAAACTTGTACAAATTTGGTATACATACTCATATTTTTAATTAGAAGAAGATTTGATAAAACAAACCTCTAGTTATGTGTTTACCTTGGGAATTGAAGTCATAAGTTAGAGGAGTTTCAAGTAATATTGTATCATTGATTCCATAATGAAAGCCAATTATGTGACCGCTTCAGAGATAGGCAAGGAGGATCTATGACTCAAGAACTTCTTAAAGGATATTGGAGTCATTTCTTCTATGCAATTACTTATTATATTTTATTATGATAAGTTATAGTATTTGTTCTATGCAATTACCCATACGAAGGCAAAACACATTGAGAATAAGTATCATCAAATAAGAGATATTATAAAATAAAGAAATGTGGTGATGATAAAAATAACATTGAAAAACAACTTGGTGGATCTTTTTATGAAGAGTCTTCTAGCTAAAGTTTTTGATATACATCTAGAAGGAATAAGAGTCAGACATGTGTCAACATGGCTTTGAGTCTAAATGGAAGATTATTGGAATTAATTTATACTAAAATATATTTGATTGTTTTTTCATTTTATTGATTTACATTTTTTTTTTGTTTTAATAAAAGGTTTTACAATGAGCTTAATTTGTGAAAATGCATGTCTTTAATTTATTCTACATTATAGATGATTTGGTGTATAAATTTTGGTTTATGCACATAAGATCGAATCATCATTTCTTATGAAATGTAAGTTTATTGTTAGCAATTTAAATAGAGCTAGATAATCTATCAGTAAGATTGTAGTGTTAGATTTCAGTCAGTCTATTTTAAGTATGGTTATTAATGAAGTTCTAACTTCTAGTACAAGTAGACTGGAATGTATTGAATTGGACCGCCATGATATGATTATCATGTACTAACTTATAAAATAAAATACATTATTATTACTTTGATTGCTTATATTCTTTTTCTTGAAATAATTAATATTTATGTATACTTTTTGATAATTGTTTTGTTTCATAAATAGTTGAATCTAGAAATATATTTAGTAACTCTATAAGTTTGATAGATTTTTCAAGTATATGATGAATATTGATTATTGATGAAATTTATTTCATGTTAAAAGAATTAATGATGCTCACTTGATAAAACTTATAAGTTTTAAAATTATCAAAACATATAGGTGAATTATGATTTGACATTTCAAATAAGGTAAGTGGAAAATATCAAGAAAATAATTTAAGATTAATTGAATTAGATTTTCAATAATTTAATTATGGCAATATGTATCTTTGATCTTTAAAATGAGAGTTTAATAAGTGATAAGAGATACAAATTATTTTAAATAAGTGGGAGAGTTTAATTATATTTTTATAATAGTTTAAATTATAATTAATTTAAATCATAATACAAAATAATTTATATTGAGATCTCAATATGTTATTTATGCGAGAATCTCTTGCATAGCCTTATACATAACGATAATAAATATCTTAAGAATTTTTTTTATTTAATATATATGTGTATGTAATCTGAATAATTAAATAGAGTCGTATTATTTAATTTTATTAACTCAAATTAACTATTTATATTAAATTAATTTTGTTTATATTTATATATATATATACACACACAAATAATATATAATAATTTTGTTTTAAATATTAAAATAATGATTTATGAAACAACACGTTTAATGTGACATTTCATATATATTTTTTTTATTTAAATCAAAGGTTCGGATAATTGTGTACACAATAACATAATCAACGTTCTCATGATATTCTAAAACAAAAGACATACGTTATACTACTTTGCTAGTAGTGGTGACTTAAGTTATTTTGTTATTACAAATATGTGTGAATTCTACTCGAAATAAAATTAACCAATCTTACAATCATTATTAGTTTGATTTTTTTTAATTCACTCTCTATCACCAATTTTCATCTCTGGCCCTATATCCTTTTTATCTCAATCTCTCTCTCTCTCTCTACTTCCTAGTTCCATAATCCATGTCACTCCTTCCCATTTCCATTTCTCTCTTCTTCTCATCTCTATCTCTCTCTTCTTCTCATCTCTATCTCTCTCTTCTTCTCATCTCTATCTCTCTCTTCTTCTCATCTCTATCTCTCTCTTCTTCTCATCTCTATCTCTCTCTTCTTCTCATCTCTATCTCTCTCTTCTTCTCATCTCTATCTCTCTCTTCTTCTCATCTCTATCTCTCTCTTCTTCTCATCTCTATCTCTCTCTTCTTCTCATCTCTATCTCTCTCTTCTTCTCATCTCTATCTCTCTCTTCTTCTCATCTCTATCTCTCTCTTCTTCTCATCTCTATCTCTCTCTTCTTCTCATCTCTATCTCTCTCTTCTTCTCATCTCTATCTCTCTCTTCTTCTCATCTCTATCTCTCTCTTCTTCTCATCTCTATCTCTCTCTTCTTCTCATCTCTATCTCTCTCTTCTTCTCATCTCTATCTCTCTCTTCTTCTCATCTCTATCTCTCTCTTCTTCTCATCTCTATCTCTCTCTTCTTCTCATCTCTATCTCTCTCTTCTTCTCATCTCTATCTCTCTCTTCTACTCATCTCTATCTCTCTCTTTAACTTTCTATCTCCATCTCTCCCTTCTTATTTCCATCTATCTCTTTAACTTTCCCTCTCCATTCTTTCTTTTTATACCCATCTCCACCTCTCTCCCCTTTCCATCTCATCTCTCATTCCCTTCTCTACCTCTCTCTCCTTTCCATATCCACCAATCTCTCCTCATGTCCACCTCTCTCCTCGTCATCTCCACCCCTGTGTAGTTAAGATGCAAGTTAAGTCAATCTTAAAGTGTTATTATCATGAAACACAAACAGAAACATGAAATGAAACTCTTGATTGATGGAATCAAAATTTATTGGGTTCAATTCCGCGATGCTTTTACAACGCATTTTCCTCCATAAATAATATAATTCTGATTCCATTAACCTGAAATGCTTATAGCAAGAAAGTTATTTTATTGTTAATTATCATCATGAAATAGTAGAGCATTAGGCATCTTAATGATTAATGGAATCAGAATATTATAGACTTTTTGAATGGTGCTATTAAAATGTGATTAATACTTCAAAAATTTTAGGGATATTTGTATTTTAGTGCACCAAACACAAAAGATTTATTTATGATATATCAAACTTTTGATAATAAAAAAAATTTACTAAATTCTAAATTAATTAAATTTTGGTGCGCTAAAATTCATCAACCTGTCATCCAAAATTAAAAAAATAAAATAAAATTCGATTTCATTAATATATGATTGAAATTGAGAAAATAATTATGATGCTGAATTATCATCGGTTGGATTCAAACAGTTGATAAATAGCATCCCCTTGAAAAAACACGAATAATTTTGTTTCATATTAATATATATATATATAAGTATACTTAAATATAAACACAAAATAAATATTACACATATATAAGTATACATAAATATATGTAGATATATAAATATATATATATAAATTGACAAACACACACACACACACACATATATATATATATGTTTATATATTTACATAAATTTATGTATACTTATATATGTGTAGATTTTATTTTGTGTTTATATTTTTATTTTTCAATTTGCATTTATTTTTTTCAATTTATTGGGCATTTAGTTGTGTACTTTTGGTCTAGTGGGAATGTGGGATGGGTTTTAATTGTTGCGGGTTGTCTGTTAGTTCTAATCCCAATGATGATTATACCTATTCGGCAGCATAATTCAGTTTCTATGTTACCATCATTAGGTTTCATATTAATTAAATATAATTTTGTTTTTTTTTTATATTTCTGCAATACATATTTATCAAATTTTTTTTTAATTATCAAAGTTAGATGCACTAATAATCAAATATTTTATGTTTGGTGTCCAAATCACAAATATCCTACAATTTTATTGCATAACTTTTGAATTGGAATTGATCAACATTAAAGAACAATTGTGCATAATACTTATAAAAATTTATTGCAGAAGCTTTAAATTTTAAAATAAAGATAGCTAAAAGAAACTTATAATTATTAAATTAGTTCAAAAAAAATGATTTAACTATTAAAAAAGAAGAAACAAATAAAATGTTTTCATGCATGGAAGAGAAAACAATTGTATAGAGCTACTAATTAAAAACATAAATAACAACGAGATAAATAAAGAAAACGTATCCATAAACTCATAATTAATTTAAACAAATGATAATTTAAAATAATCATCAGAAATTGCAATCTCAAATTTAAAAACAGATGGCAAAAAATAATGAAAGACGCTGATTTCGACGTCTAATTTAATAAGCTATTCATTTATTTGTGCAACACTATAAAAAATGGGAGCATAGGAAATAAAATAAATTTAAGTAAAAATTATATTAATGATTCGATTACCCAAAAAAATATAAATTTATAATTTGTGTACTAATTTTTTTTTCAGGATATATATATATATATATATATATATATGTGTGTGTGTGTGTGTGTGTGTGTGTGTGTGTGTGTATGTATATATGTATGTATGTATGTATGTATCTGTGTGTGTAATGCATATATTATTTTCCTAATGTATATATATATACAATTTTCAAAAGTAATATATACGGATTAAGCATATATATATATACACTTGTTTATGACAATTATTTCCTCATTTTTATATTAAATATAATATTTTCTAACAAATTTATTTTTTGCAAGATAAAATCACATTGTGTCCACATCTTGGAAACTCTAATTTTAATAGTTACATCTATTATATGAACATCTTATTTTTGTTCAATCCATAAATTCAGGGTGCTTTTCAGCAAAATTAGCAAACTACTCAATCTCATCTACAAACACATTAGTCAAACACTAATCTCTTAGTCTGACATTCATCCATTGGCGATCAATTTATATAATATTTTTCATTTATGTAACACATAATACAAAAGTATTTTGAGTAATAATTTAGATAATGATTTCTTTGTAATATTATTGTAGTAACATAATTATTATATTACATAATATCATAAAAATATTATAGTCACATCATTCATAGCTGAGTTTGCATTAAAATGAGATAATGAGGTCTACATTAATCTCTTAGATATTTACTAATATCCATCAGTTATATTTTACTTATGCAAAACACTAAATATTTCATATGTAGTTATGAATGATGAAATCACAAAAATTAATCAAATTATAAAAAGCAAAACAATATAATAATTTTAAAAGGAATAAAACAAATTGTTTTTGGCAAAAAACTATAAAATAATTATAAGATACATTTAGTCATAGACATACATATTCATTTGTATTTACTAAAAACATATTTGTTCAAACTAATATGAATAGACATGTATATCAAATTTTATTTACATGAATATATGTTAAACTTGATAATTTTCAAAGTAGAGGTGTCAAAAGAGTTAGGTGGCCCGTGCATGGCCCGTGCATGGCCCGATTCAACCATGCTAGGGGGCCATGACATCAATGGCATGGTTCGAGTTGTGCCTCATGTCGGGCTAGACACGACCAATGTGTTTGGCACCTTGACCTGGTGCCACTATAAACTAGCTCCCATCAGGCAATCACCTAGGCCATCTAATTTTTATTTTTTTTTAAACAATCAACCATATGGCCAATTATAATTAGCTGGCCATACAAGCTAGCCAAAATTAGACAGCACCATTCAGCATGGTTCGACATGGTCTAGCATGACTGTGCATCAGGCCATGCCATCGTGCCGTGTTGGGCCGGTTGACCGTGCCACTGCATCATGCCTAGCATGGCACAAAAATGTTACCATGCCATGACTGACATGATATTGGCATGACTCATTTGATACATTTATTTCAAAGTATGCTTGGATTATGAGAAAAAATATCTTTCTTTGAGTTATATTTGAAAATGAAGAAAATAGGACAATGTATCTATACACTCATTTCAAATTATTTCTTTTTTGATTTTTTGTAAAAATCCAATACAACTTAATTAGATGTAGATGTTATTAATATAAGTCAGATAATAAAGATGATGTCAATAAGAGAATTTATCTTATAACATCGTAGGGGATTTGCAGCAAAATATTAGTTATAATCAAAAAAACTTTGGAAGAATTTGACTAGTTACTTAATGTAATGATGTTCAAATTATAATTATAACGAGTCTAAGGAAGTAAAAACCCATTATTTGAAGATAATCTCTTACATATATTCATATTGATCTATAAGTTAAGTTATACTCATGTTTTTGTGTGTGTGTTCGTGTCATGTGCTTCTCTCTTTATCCATCCCTCTATATGTGTGTGTGTGTGTGTATATATATATATATATAATAGACTCAACACTACATCACCTAAGGTATTTTAGCATTTGTTATGTTCATAATCTTTTCATAGAAATAATAAACTAATCAACCAAAACAAACAAATCTATCTTGCTTGAATACCTATTACTCAAATTTAATAATAAAATACCTAAGCACTCAAACAAATCAATCAGTTTCTAAACTAATTGAAATGGATTTCCATCATTATTTTTTGAGAAGTTTTCATTTCGAATAAAAATTATATGTAGAAATGGATTTTTCAATCTCTAAATACCATGCAAGGTAATTCGCTCATGACCCAGCATCATGTTAGCGATGGAAAGTATTACCATTTCAATTTCATTTTCTACTTCTATTTCTAATTCCATTTACATAAAATATGAAATAATTCATACCTTTTAATAGTGATGAATTATTTTTTCATCTCTAATTTTTATAAAAAAATATCATTTTTGTTTTTTATTTATTTCAATCCGTTTTTAATTTTAGAAATGGAATTGGGTATCTCTATTTTAAAAATGTGTATTTATACTATTCTCAAAAAATTCATATAGGTTCAATTTTTGAAATGTATATATATAATGTTTTTGAAATGTATAAATATTGTTTTCCAAATATATATATACAAAAACAAAATACATATATAATATATATATGTGCATAATATATATATATATATATACATATATAATATATATATGTGCATAATATATATATATATATATATACAATTTCGAAATACTACACACACAAACATACATATATATACACTTTGAAAATCACACCCACACACAAATAATGTATATACAAAGTGTATATAAATGTATATTATTTTTAAAAATGCTATATTGACATCTTGAAAATAATACACACACACACAAATATATATATATATATATATATATATATATATATATATATATATATATATATATATATATATATATATATATATATATATATATAATTTCAAAGATAGGATATATATGTTATGTATATATATCTTATTTTCGAAAATAGTGTAGATTAAAAATAGTGTTTATTATTTAAAAAAACAATATTGTAAACCAATAATGTTTTATTTTATTTTATTTTTGGTATGACATGATAATGTAGCAAGGTCGAAGATCGGTTAGGTATTATGTTTTAGAGTACTTCAAAAATTAAATACTTTTAGTTTTAGTGCAACAAAAGTTAAAATTAAAAATTGCAAACATAAATATATTCATTGTAGTACCATAATACTCTTATATATGACATGTGAATGAACACTACATAAATAGTGATTACATGAATAGTTCACCGTGTAAAATAGTGTGTTGTGCGTGAGTAGTGACCATATGAATTGTGATCGTATACATAGTGATTGCGTGAATAGTGACAGTGTGAACAGTGTGCTGTATTGAACAATGCATCTACATGTGTGAACAGTGTGAATAGTAACTTTCAAAAAATCTATGAGAGTTTCAATTCCATATGAAAGGCATATTTTGAAAATCAAGAGAAAACTTTTCCTTGAATTCTCTCTATCCTCTCTTTCTCTAAATTTTATTGGTAAGATTTTAGTTATAGTTGTGTAGTTATTTTATAATATATTATCATCACAAAGCTTTGATAAACTAACTACATCAAATTGTGATTAAAAATCAATAAATCTTTATATGTTCTTGATTAATTAATTAATATAAACACTTTTTAGTTAGTGATCAATTATGTATTATTTATTTATTTTTACTTTGAATTAAATAGATATGATATATTTTTAATAATAACATCATGAATACTTGATGCTGAAATTCATTTGGAAGCTAATGCCCTTCGTGATATCATTAAATATGGTAATATGGCATCTACTCATGACAAATCATAAGTAATGATTTTTATTTGGCATCACCTTTATGAGGGACTGAAAGTTGAATATTTAACGGTAAAAGATCCTTTTAAACTTTGGAATAACCTAAAAGAAAGATATAACCATCACAAGATGATCATTCTCCCCAAAGCTCATTATGAATGAATGTAATTATACCTACAAGATTATAAGACTATAAGTGAATATAATTCAACTATGTTTCAAATTTTCTCCCAATTAAATTATGTGGGAAGAAAGTCATTGATTAAGATATGGTGGAAAATATTTTTTCCACTTTTCATGCCTCAAATTTGCTTATGTAGTATCAATATCATGAAAGAGGCTTTAAATAAAATTCTTAATTAATTTCTATCTCTTTATGGCTAAAAAAAATAATAAGCTTCTAATGAGAAATCATGAAGCATACCACACTAGTTCTAATCCATTTCTTGAAGTGATTGTGACTATATATCAACATCATTTTTATACCCAAGGTCGTGATCGTGGCCATGGTCATGGTCGTGGCCATGGTCATGGTTGAGACCATTTAGGTTAATTTGGTAATTAAGGTGATTATTTCAAAAATTCATTTCACCACTTAAAGTGTGAGAGAAATGAGAAGAAATTGATAAAAATAAAGAGGACCCCAATAAAAATTTAGAGTAAAACTAATGTTATCATTCTTTTTTTGACAAGTAATAAATATACTATCAAAAGTCTTTACAACCTGAGTTTTAATCTATAATATTATTTTTTGAATATAATATAAATTTCTATTTTAATTTCCTAGAATATGATATCTGAATCTTATGACTTTCCTTCATGTCACCTGTTATTTCTTTTGCTCTAGATATAGTAAATTGCTGTTGCAAAAGTTGCTTTTTGAACAATATTGTTGTGCATGTTTACTGTATACTATACTTTCATGCATCTGAAAACATAGGGAATAGATTTCATTTGTTTTGCTAGGTTTTCCTGGATTTCCAGCAATTCTAGTTCTGAATTTTGCACTAGCACAGAATTCTAGCCTTCCTAGATCTTTTTGGAAAATTCATAGTGAAAGGATATGTGCTTGAAAGATTTTGCACTAGCACAAATTTCACAATCCATGTGCTTCAAAGTTGCAAATAGTTGATCCTTAGTTGTGAATTTCCCGCATCTAGCAATCCATAAGTATGTGGCATGCTTAGGTTTGTGGTTTGGAAACCATATATTTATAGTCCTAGATTTGATTTAATTTTGCATTATTTCTAATAAGAAAATTATAGGTATCTAATATGATTCTCCCATATTCTACCAGGATGGAAGAAGTTATTTATGACTTTTATTGTATGGCTTTTATAATGTCATTCCCATTGTGATTCCATTAATTTTTAAAAAATTTTGCAATTTATCAATCTGGGCCAAGTGATTCTGAATCATCCAAGCTGAATAGAGCTTTTTTAATCTCTTCCAGCATAAAGCTCAAAGATAATAGATTATGATCTTTCTCTTAGAGTGTCCTCCCATCCATTATGAACTTTTCAAAAATACTTTGTCTTTTGATGCACCCAAAAGATCATTATAGTATTTAACAAATATTTATGAGATCTCTTCTTGTGATGTGGTAAAGTTCCCATCTTATTTAACAACTCTTACAATCTTACTTATTTATAGCTTGACATTTGTCAATGCATGAAGATAATTCAGCTTTCTCTAGTTTTCTCACTTTTATTCTTAGAGTAGCCTCTTCTTTTATAAGAGTAAGAGTAGAAGATTGTAATATCCTATTTTGAAGAGAGTGAAGAGCAATTATGACAAGACACACCCTTGCATTAATATGTCTGAAGTACTTCTCATTTAACTTTTTTAGTGGCTCTTTCAGTAATTTCAGCTTCTTAACCAGCTGAAGCATATTGTAACCACGAATGTTCTTTCTTCATATTGGAGTGAACTCATTATGTAAGAGCCATATGTTATAGAATTTAAAAGAGACATTCCTTTCAAGTGCTCTAATGTATCATAAGTATCATGTAGTAATTCGAAAAAATTATTGGAGGCAGGAACTGGGCATGACTATCAAGACATATATTGGGGCATTCATGGTTTATCACTGCTCTATCTAGTTTACTTAACAATATCTCATTTGTCCAAGTAAAGAAATTACCCGAAGAGGACAGATCTTGTAGACTTCGGGATGAATAATATTTTATAAAATCTTGATATTCATAGTCGGTGACCACTCTTACCCCAACCTTGTCTAATCTAGAAAGGAGGAAATAAAATCTCATATGATAGCCCTTGAAGAGATTTCAGAAGTTCATTCGAAGATTAAACTCTCCCAAAATGGTCTTCTACTGAAAACAAAGTGAAGATCATAGACGGCTGATAGTCTAAAGCTTACATTTTTCACCCTATCCAGAATTTGTAGATAAACATGTTTTTTATTTGTTTTTTTTATTGTAGATAAACATATTGTGATGTAGAAGATAACATGTTGATTTTTGTGGTTTTATTTTTCCATAGCACTATAATTCTAACATTCCAATGACCTAAAAAATTGCCAGGGGAATTAAATCTTTTAAACTTCGATTTCATTAACCATGCTAACTTCTTTGAGTTAACCTTTGACTCAATGATGACAAATTAAATATGTCAACCCGTGTGCATTGTATGTCCTAAGTACCTCCTTGTGCTTAATGGGGGTTAATTAAATCCACTCATATTTCAACTAGCGATTATCATAGTAATTGTTTAGTTCCTTCCGCCCTTTAGATAATATGTATGTTGCCTCATCTATGTCTTGATAGTAAACATATGTTGTCCCAGGTAGAAAGTAGCATAGTATAATCAAATTTGTCCACTTAAGCCTTTTCAGAATGCAACATCCAATATGTGGGCACTTTGTCTCACATCCTAATTTCGAAATATCCTAACGCCTATGGGTTTCATACATATCATAGCATACATCATATCATACATCAATCATAGAATCTCAACATATACCCCAATGAATATAATTCTAAAAACATCTCTCCATATCTCTCAACATAGAATCCTAGCTCGACATCTACATAACTCAGCACATACATACATGGAGATGTTACACACAACCTAGTCATATATGAAGATCCCAACAACATACACATGAAGAGCCCAAACAACCATACATACATTATAGTTACATCTACATGGGATCCCGCCACATACCTAGACATGAAAGTCCAACTTCTAATTTGCTAAGAATAATCTAAATAATAAAATTTAACTATTCTAGAATAATGAAATTGAGATTAAGATCGAAAAGAATATAATATAAGCATTACAATTAGACATGGGCAATGAGCTATGGAAACATAAATTCAATCTCACCATAGTCTATGCTAAGTATAACATAATAGAGAGAAGAGAGTTTTGGGATCAGCTCCTAAGAATCTCACAAGGAGCTACACACCCTTGGTTGGTAGCATGTTACTTCAATACAATGTCAAAAGGAGAAAAGAAAATAGATGGAAGACCTCCAAAATCTCGATCGATAAAGAATTTCAATAACTAATTTGTTGGACATTGGTCTATTGGACATGTTTCGAAGAGTCAGAATATATCTTGCCTACTAAATAGATCTGGGCTAAACTGAATAGAGTACTAATCAATCATTCATAGAATCTCAATTTCAATCATTTGAAAGTTATACATTTAAATAGAACTATATTAGACCATTCCCAACTAGTAGTAGAATGAAGTAATGAGGTACAAAGATAGAGGGTTTTCAACAAATTTCAACATATGTGGGCGAATCGTAAATATTTTCATAAGTTTGTAAAATTACATTGGAATCACCCCACAAAAGAGATAGGCATAAAGAAATGGGCCCATAAATTATTCCATCAGAAAAAAAGGTTTTTTCTCTTGGAATAAAAATATTTTTGGAATTCAAAAAATTAGCAAGACTGAACACTTAGTAACTAAGGCATAAAGTGAATAGGATGAAATGAAGGATGAGACGAGCAAAGAAAATTAAACGAGCCTAAGAATGAACTCAAAGATTTGCTCATAAAGGAGAAGATCTCTTGGAAACAAAAATCCACAATTAAGTGGCTCAGCAAAAGAGACAAAATACAAGTTCTTTCATTCCTTAGTCAAAAATAGAGTGCCTAAGTTCAATATACATTTGTTATGGATAGACGAAGAAACTCTATTAGGAAGTGGTGAGAAGATTAGGAGTTTTGAAGTAGATTATTATAAGCTACTCAATAAAATAAACATAATCAATGATGATCTAGTATGCATCTCAAATACTATTATTAATAAGAAAATGGATGATCTTATTTCCATCTTTGTTCTATAAGACTTTGTTGGGAGATAGTAAAATAAAATGCATGGAAAGCATACATTAGTTTCTTTAACAGAGAAGAATTTTTCAGAGCCTTCATCATCACAATAATCTCTTTCTCTCTCTATCTAAAAAAGAAAAACCCAACAAAATGGATAAATATAGACCAATCAACCTTTGTAATATCTCGTATAAGATAACTTACAAAATCCTAACACAAAGAGTCAAACTGTTTTTTTATAAGTATATTTATGGCAACCAATCAAGTTATTTACCAAAAATAAATATTTTCAATAATATTCCTTTGGCTCAAGATTTAAAATATTGCATCTCTAAATATATTAGAGGTGGAAATATGATTATTAAACTCGATATATAGAAGGCCTACGAAAGAGTATATTTCTATTAGTTAGTAAAGATGTTAATCAAATTGGGCTTCCCCGACATATGGAATAGCATGATATAATGATGTGTCTATCAAAATTGATTCTTCATGATAATAAATGGGAAAACTTTGGGTTTATTAGTGTCAACTTGAGAACTAAGATAAGGGGATCTATTATCTTCGACATTATTCATCCTTATGATTGAATTCTTATCTAGATCCATCTATAAATTGTTTGCGGAGAATTCTAGTATATAATATCTTTCAAGTAGCCAAATGATAGTGTGTCATTTGGCCTATGCAGATATGCTAATTTTCATGAATAGACTAAGTAGTTTCATTTAGAAAATTAAAGAAGTTTAAAGAAAGTACAAACAAGTATCTAGTCTGGCTATCAACTTCCAAAGAAGTGAGTTCTAATGCAAAGAGAAAACAAATTAAAGAAGAGTAGAGGAATTTAAAATTTTTTTAGGAATGGAGAAAGAAAACTTTCCAATCGCATACTTGGGTTGTCCTTTATACAAAGGAAATAGCAATAATATTAATATCAAAAATATTCTTTCAAAATTCTAAAACCATATTGAAGGATGGTCTAATAAATTATTCTTGATTGGCGGAAAAATTATATTAATTAAAAGTGTACTTTTGGCAATATCATTATATCAATTCTAGGCAGTGAAGCCATCCTTAATGGTTATCGAATCAATAAAAAAATTAATGTCTCATTTTCTTTGGGGACATGAAAAAGAACTAAAACATATAAGATGAACAAAATAGATGAATCTTTATAAACTAGCGGGAAAAGGTGGTCAAGGATTCTGAAATCTCTAAGACATTTCCACTACGATGGAGGTTAAATTAGGGTGGGAATTTTGCTTCAAACAGTCACTCCTTCACAAAATTTTAAGAGATGGATATTGTGATCTAGGATACCCTATGATCAAAAAGAGATATTCTGGCATTCCTATTTGGAGAAGAATTAATAAAGAAAGTAGTAGAATGGAAGAATTAATTGCCTCAAGATTGGGGAATGGTGATATCTCCTTTTGGCATGATAAGTGGCTAGTGCTAGATGAAATCAGTTCTACTAGGTTGGTAGTGCCCGCAACGACTCTCATTAAAGAATTTCTAAAAGGTGAATCGGATATAAGAACCTTAATAAGATAGTGCCTCCTGACCTAGTAGATCAGATTAGCAAAATATGACCTAACAAAAGACCATTCACATTTAAGTTAGCCTAGAAGATGTGTTGACTTAAAGATAGAGTCCCAAAGAAGACTTCAAGAATATGACAAATATATTCAACAATAGATTTCATTATTTGGAAGGAGAGTGTTGAATAGCTTTATTGCAACATAGAAAATTGTAAAAAAGTAAAGATTCAACATAGTGTCAAAATGTATTAATTTCTCAAATGAAGAAACTAGTATTCATTTGATGTTGCACTATGATAAATCCTTACAAGTCTGGAAGGAATATTACCCCAATATCATAATTAAAGATTATAATATAGAACAAGCACTAGAACTGGAAAGGCCCACGAACACAAAAATTTTCATAGAATAATAATGGATCAAAAGTATTTGTTAATTATTATTTGGCAATTAACAAATACTTTTGATCTTAGGAAATGTGTTTATCATTTTAAATACGTTAATATTTTAATATAAAAATTTTTAAACTAAATTACTAAACTACTAAACCTCTAAACAACTAAACCACTAAATTCCTAATTCCCTAAATCTCTAAACCTCATTTTTCTATCATCATAATTATATTAATAAATACTTTTATCAATGTTATCACTAACAAAATATATTATTTATATAATATTTTTAAGTGGAATATTAATTATAAAATATATAATGAGTGAAAAAAAATATAATTAAAAAAATATATGTTTAATATTTTGAAACAACATAATCTTAGAAAAAGAAGCAAATATTCAATATTTAAAATTATTATTTGGTAATATATTTCACATTGATTTCAAATCATTTTCAATATTTTAATTATATTTTAATAATTATTTATCATATTTTTAATATTTTATTAATTTATTTATTTGTTATAATTATAATCTTAATTTAAAAATTAGCTTATATTGAACTAATATGATATATGATTATTAAGATTATTATACCTAAAATATTGATTATAAATATTATAATTAGATTGAAAAAAAAAATTAAAATTTATTATTTTTTCAAAATCTATATAACCTTAAAGAATAGGACAAAACCCATAAAAAAAAATCTTAGTATTTTTTTTAACTAAACCACTAAAATTCTAGTTACATAAGCTCTTAAATCTTTTAACCCATTAACCCCAAAACTCCTAAAACCCTAAACTCCTTAACCCATAACCCCCTAAAACCCTAAACTCCTTAACCCATAACCCCCTAAAACCCTAAACTCCTTAACCCATAAACCCCTTAACCCATAAACCCTAAACCCCTTAACCCATAAACCCCTAAAATCTTAAAACCCTTAACCCATAAACCCCTAAAATCCTAAATCCCTTAATTCATAAACTCTTACACCCCTAAATCACTAAACTGCTTAACCCTTAAACCCTAAAGCCCAAGACCCTAAAGCCCAAGGCCCTAAATTTCTTAACCCTTGAACTCCTAAAGGATAAAATCTTAAACCCCCTAACCCTCTAAACCCCCTAACCCTCTAAACCCATAAACCCCCTAGGTCCCTAAACCCCTAAACCCCCTAAATTCCTAAACCCCTAAACCCCCTAAATCCCTAAACCCCTAAACCCCCTAAATCCCTAAACCCCTAAACCCCCTAAATCCCTAAACCCTTAAATCTCTTAACCCTTAAAAACCCTCTAAACCACTAAATCTATGTACCCCTAAACTCATAAATTCCTAAACCGCTAAACCCCAAAACTCTTATATCCCAAAACTTCTAAACCCATAAAACTTTAAACTCCTAAACCCTTAACTTTAAATCCCTCACCATTATGTCATCATCATAATATGAACAAATATTTTTATCATTGTTGCTATAATAAAATATATTATTTATAAATTATTTTTAACTGAAATATTAATTATAAATTTTTTTATGAGTGAAACAGATATAATTTTAAAAAATATATATAATATTCAAAAACTATATAATCTTAGGAAAAGAAATAAAAATTCAAAAAATAAAATTTATTATTTAATAATATATTTCACATAAATTTTAAATCATTTTAAATATTCTAATCATATTTTAATAATTATTTATCTCATTTTTTATATTTTATTAATTTATTTTTTTGTCATTATTTTAATATTAATTAGAAAACTAATATATATTAAATGAATATGATACATTATTCTTTAGATTATTATAAATAAAATATTGAGTATAAATATTAAATTAAGATTGAAAAAAATTATTTAAAATTATTATAATATCAAATATTATAATCTTAAAAAATAAGATAAAATTAATAAAATAAAAATATTATCTTAGTACATTTTTTAAACTAAACCATTAAATCCCTAATCACTTATGCCCCTAAATCTTTAAACCTTTAATCTTTTAGTCTCCTAAACTCTTAAACCCCTATATCTCTAGACTAATAAACTCATAAATCTCTAACTCGTGACACTTAAACTCTTAAATTCCTAGACGCTTAAACCCCTAAATCCTTAAACCTCTAAATCCCTAAACCCCTAAAACCTTAAATCCCTAGACCCTTAAACCTCTAATCCCTAAATCTCTAAATCCCTAAAATCACAAACCCCAAAACCTGTAAGCCCCTAAACCTAAAAACCTCATTTTTTTTTTCATAATTATAATATTAACAAATATTTTTAACAATGTTCTTGCTAACAAAATATATTATTTATAAAATATTTGTAACTAAAATATTGATTATAAAATTTATATTGAGTGAGATAAATATAATTTTAAAAAATATATGTTTATCATTCAAAATATATATAACCTTAGGAAAAGAATCCAAAATTCAAAATTTACAAATTATTATTTGATAATAATTTTTCACATAGATTTTGAATCATTTTAGATATTATAATTATATTTTCCTTTTCATTATTAAACATTTTCATATATAAACTTTCATTCTTTTGAGTTTCTCCACTCATGTAATATAAGTTTCATAACTATGTTACACATTGAATTATTTTTGGAGCTATTATACTTATATGATTAATAATTGAGTCTAAATCTTCAAATTATTTGTTTATTTTTTCTACTTTTTTCTAGGTCCCAATGGTTTCTTTATAATCCAAAGATCTCTCTTTACCTTTGCTTTCTTTACGAGTCATATCATGTTTATCTTGGTTTACCAATTCATAATCTTGATTTTTAAAATGGTTTTCATGAAAACACAAACTTCCAGAATTTTTTGGATCCAATCTTACAATCTGAATTTGAAATCCTTTGGAACCTAGCCAGAACCTGATTGATGTTAAGGAATTTGTTACAACTGATGCAACAGTTACAACTTAATATAAGGAATCTGTTACAACTTGATATAAGGAATCTGTTACAACTGATGCAACAGTTACAACTTGATTTAAGTAATCTGTTACAACTGATGCAATATTTATAGATAATATATCTTAGCTATTTCATAGTTATAAATATTTATCTGTTATGAATCTGTATAAATATCAATTACAATGTTAATAAAAAATATCGATCAGAGTTAACATCAAATACCTTCTTTTCTTTTCTTCTTCTTGTATTTTTCTTCATGGTATCAGAGAAAGAAGTCTAATCAATATTCTACATTCCTTTTAAATTGATGCTATTCATTTTCTTGTCACAATAATAAAAGAACTTGAACTCACAATCTAACAGTTCCATCAATGTTCCAACCTAGTATCCATCCGATTAAAATTTACCAATTATATCTTATGGCATTCACAGGTTATTCTCTTGATTCAGAGCATTGGAATCTATCACCATGTCTCATCTAATGACAAACCTGAAAAGAAAATAGAAGATGCATCAGGAACGAAGATCGACAATCCAAACTATCACCTCTGGATAGTCAATGATGGCCTTCTCACATCCTGTCTTCTTGGAACAATGAAAGAAGAAATCATCAGCATGGTCTACGAAGAAGACTACTTTTCTTCTCAGATTTGGCATTCTCTTAATCAACAACTTTTACCACATATAGTGGAAAAGGAAAGAAATTTAAAAAATATGCTGATGGGGATCAAGAAAGGATCTCACTCTATCAAAGACTATCTCAGAGAATTCAAAATCAATATGTGACAATCTAGCTGTCATTAAGAAACCAGTCTCAGAAATGGACAAGGTTTTCCAATTTGCTCATGGTCTCAGTAGGGATTATATGCACTTCAGAATAGAAATGCTAGCAAAACATTAATATCCATCCTTCAATCAGTTGTTAATAGCCATTCAAGGTCATGAACAAACTATTCTCACACAGTGAAATGAAGAAAAGCATTTCATTGATCAAGCTCAAGCCTTTTTCACACAGAGAGGCCGTGGAAGAGGACATCTTAGAAGAGGAAATGGTTGAGGAAATTTTAACTCAAGAGGACGAGGTTTTATTCCTAATGGGCATTTCAAATCTTCAAATAACAACCACTCACATGGTGTTCATACAGCTGAATCTTCAAGAGTTTTATGAGTGGATACTCAATTAAAATTCAATGCCACATCATCTAATGGTGATAAATCTACTTGTCAAATTTATGAAAAAGCTAACCATATTGATATTGATTGTTGGTACATGTTTGATTATTTTTATCAGTCAGAAGATATTCCTCAAGGTCTTGTTGCACCAGTGCTGACACTGGTGCAATAGCCCACATGATCAACGATGAAAGTAAACTACTTCCCAAAATGTCATTAATTGGTCATGATAAAATTTTTGTTGGAGATGGAAATGGTCTCACTATTTCTCATATTGGTAATACTTGTGTTTCCACAAATATGGGACCAATAAAACTGAATGATGTTTTAGTTGTTCCCGAACTAACAAAAAATTTACTTCTTGTTGGTAAATTTGCATCTGATCATCAATGTGTTTTTGAATTTACTGGATCTGATTTTGTTATTAAGGATCTAAACAAAAGGATTATCACCTATGACAGTAGAAAAGGCAAGTTCTATGCCTTAGATGGTGTGTTTCATGAAGCTCTTAGTGCTATGAAAAAGGACAGTACAATATTTTTCATTTGGCATCAACGACTTGGCTATCCTCATACAAAAAGACTGTCTTTTCTAAAGGATAAAAACTTGTTTGATGTTAGTGTTTGGGTTTCAAAACTGAGTATTTATGTTAGTTTTCAGATGGGTAAGAGTTGTAAATTACCTTTTAATAAAGAAAATAGAATCTCTATGTTTCCTTTAGAGAAAATCCATTATGATTTATGGGGGCCAGCACCTATTGCTTCAAATAAATCTTTTTGATATTATACTATCTTTGCTGATGATTTCTCTCGCTTTACATGGCTATATCCATCAAAAATGAGAGCATATTTTTTTTGATTGCTTTGTGAAGTTTTATAAACTTGTGGAGAATCAATTAAATCGAAAAATAAAAGTATTTCAATGTGATGCTGGTAGTGATTTTAATTCCACATCTTTTCAAAATCTTTTGTCAACCTCTAGAATTTCTTTGCAAATATCTTTCCCATATATTCCTCATCAGAATGGAGTGGCTGAACGGAAGTATCGCCATATAGTAGAAACAGGTTTAACAATGCTTTTTCGTGCTAATTTTCCCTTGCATTTGTGGGTAGAATCCTTTTCTACTGTAGTATACTTGATTAATCATCTTCCTTCTCCTAGCTTGAACAATGTGACACAGTATTATCATATTTTAAAAAAAAAACTAGATTATGGTGGCTTGCATGTGTTTGGATGTCAATGTTTTCCCTCTCTTCGGCATCACAACAATTCAAAATTCTCCAAAAAGACTTATCCTTGTATTTTTCTGGGCTATAGTCCTTTACATAATGGCTATCGTTGTCTTGAGCCTCACACGAACCGTATATATATATATATTTCAGCATGTTGTCTTTAATGAAGATGTCTTTCCTTGTAGGGCTAATCTACCACAAGTCTCTAAACCAAACTTTAAACTCATACAGTATCCTTCAACAAATGAATGATTCTCTATGGATTCATCTACGAATTCTCTTCCTTTGGAGACAAAATATACTAGAAAAACATCGAGGCTATTTTGATACTCCATTACAATCTTATGACAATAATGTAATTAATGAAGATTCTTTTTCTGCTATACTAACTATCAGTTCATCCTCCTCTATTAATGAAAATAATACAACCTCCTCTTCCTCCACATCTACTGCTCCGTCCTCCATAAATGTTCCTAATGATCCTTCCTCTCTTTATGTGCCATCATCCTCATTGCCTATTGCCTTGTCTAAGACACAGCGTGACTGTCATCCTCTACCGTATTTAAAAGTTTATGCAATAGTTGTTGTCTCATCAAAATCAGTCGAGCCAAAAACTCTCAAGTCTGCTTTAAAGGATCAAAATTAGGTTGATGCAATGAAAGAAGAATTAGTAGCTCTTCATGACAATCATACCTAGCCATGGTACATCGTCCATTTAATGTTAATGTTGTTGGCTCAAAATAGGTGTTTCGGATAAAAACAAAAGAAGATGGATTCATTGATAGGTTTAAGGCGAAACTTGTTGCTCGTGGCTTCACCCAAATTTCTGGTGTTGATTTTGATAATATTTTTAGTCCAGTGATCAAACTAACTATACGGTTAGTTATTTCTCTTGCTATTTCGCATAAATGGACATTAAAACAATTAAATGTTAAAAATACTTTATTGCATGGTGTCTTAAATGAAACAGTTTACATGGAGCAACCTCCTTGTTTTGTTGAACCTGAATTCTCTGATCATGTTTGCTTTCTTTAAAAGTCACTTTATGGACTAAAACAAACACCTCATGCTTGGTTTGATTGTGTATCTCAGTTTCTATTTCACATTGGTTTTCATTGTAGTAAGGTAGATCCATCTTTGTTAGTTTTCGTAATTTTCCCATGGTGATCATACTTCTTATTTATGTTGATGATATACTAGTTGATGGTAATGATTCATCATATATTCAACAAT
The DNA here is from genome assembly GCA_029783825.1 of Sapria himalayana. Taxonomy (NCBI): domain Eukaryota; kingdom Viridiplantae; phylum Streptophyta; class Magnoliopsida; order Malpighiales; family Rafflesiaceae; genus Sapria; species Sapria himalayana. The sequence goes on from JAREIK010002830.1 coordinate 939,383, forward strand.
TAATAACTCAACTTGGGATAGAATTTGCAATCAAAGATTTGGGTACACTTCACTATTTCCTTGGAATTAAAATAAAACAATCATCCGATGGTATTTTTCTAATTCAACAAAAGTATATTCATGATCTTTTGACTCGAGAAGGGATGCTTGATAGCACACCATCTACCACGCCAGAAGCCATAAAGATTACTTTTGCTGTTGATCAATCTACTCTTGTTGATGCTTTCTCCTATCAAAGTATTGTAGGTGCTCTTCAATACTTGACGTTCACTCATCCTGATATTACTCATGCTGTAAATTGAGTATGTCAACATTTCTCTTCCCCAACTTTGGCCAATCTTCAAGCTACAAAATCAATTCTTTATTATTTGAAGGGAACTTTGGACTTTGGCCTTCATCATCTCTCATGTAGTCCATCTTCTCTTTATGCATTCAGTGATGCTAATTTGGTCGGCTGTCAAGTAACCCATCGAAGTACTAGTGGTTTTTGTATCTTTCTTGGTTCAAATTGTATTTCATAGAGTTCAAAGAAACAACCCACTGTTTCTCGCTTTAGTTCTGAGGATGAATATCACTCTATGGCATCTGCTACTGCTGAAAATACTTGGATCACTTATCTTCTACGTGATTTGGGAGTTTAACTTGTTAAACCTGCAAACCTCTTTTGTGATAATGTAAGTGCTCTACATATGATCATTGATCAAATGTTTCATTCTCGTTCTAAACATATCTCCTTGGATTATCATTTTGTTCATGAAAAATTGGTTGTTCATCAGTTAGTCACTCATTACATCCCATCAATTTCTCATCATGCATATATTTTCACCAAGGCATTGGCCAAAATTGCTTTTCATACTTTTCATTGCAATCTGCATGTTCAGCCTCCTTCCCATGCCAGATTAAGGATAAATGTTAAGGAATCTGTTACAACTGATGCAATGGTTACAACTTGATTAAAGGAATCTGTTACAACTAATTCAACAGTTACAACTTGATTTAAGTAATATGATACAACTGATGTAATAGTTACAACTTGATTTAAATAATCTGTTACAACTGATGCAATAGTTACAACTTGATTTAAAGAATCTGTTACAACTGATGCAACAGTTATAGATAATATTGCTCAGCTATTTCATAGTTATAAATATTTATCTATTAAGAAGATTGAACTAGAACATCAGTTGTAACTGGTCATTGGTGTCTTAAAGAAGGTGGCTAGTATTTGATGTTAAATACAACTATATGAGTGGATATTGAATAGTTGTTTCAATGTAGTTATAAATACAATGATAATATTGCATCAGTTACAATTTGAATTTGAAATCCTCTGGAACTTGGCCGGATCTTGGCCAGAACCTGACTAGAACCTAGCCAAAACCTTGCTGGAACATGGTCGTAACATTGCCGTAACCTCACCGATAAAATTGCCCAAGTTGGAGCAACTTCGGGTAGAACTAGAAAGCACGAGAAAAAAAAACAAAGAAACAAAAACAAAAACAAGAAACAAAAAAGAAGTAATAATAAAAATACAAATAAAAACAAAAACAATAAACAAACAAAAACAATAAACAAACAAAGAAACAAAAAAAAACAATAAACAAACAAAGAAACAAATAAAAAACAAAAACAATAAACAAACAAAGAAACAAACAAAAACTAAAAATAAGAAACAAACAAACAAAAACAAAATTAAGAAACAAAAAAAATAAAGAAAATATACCAAAAAAAATGAAAATAGAAAATCAAAAAAAACAAAAAAAAACATCAAACATTAAAAAACAAACAGAAAGTAAAAAGACAACAAAAAAATAAAAAAAAACTATGGAAAAAACAATAATACAACAAATAATGAAAAAAAAACTATTAAGAATAAAATCAAAATAATTGTTGTTTTATAATAACAAATCCTTGTTTAACAAGGATTTCAGAGAGTAGAATATAAGAGAGAATAAGTGCTTGAGAAGAAGAGCATGAGAAGAAGAATAGTTATTCAGAGAGCTCCAACAAAAGAGAGAAAACCAAAACATCCAAAAAATAAAATGTGTCCTGTATACCAGAAAAGTAAAAAAAAAATAGTTTATATATAGGTCTTGATAATTGATAAAAGGTAAACAATAAAATCACTCTTTACAGTAAATATCACGTGCTCATTTATTGAATATAAGTAAGGTCATAGTAGTTAATTCAAAAGTAAGCCCAAACCAACTGGAAAGAATAACCCAATCAACAATTTCTTTCATTTGATGTAGTTGGTGAGAGTTCAAGCTTTTCCCAACAATAGATAAGCTTCTTTCTAGGTAATGGCTTGGTAAAAATATCATCCACTCGTTCTTCTATTCTGCAAAACAACAAATTGATATCATTAGTCTCAATGACATCTTTAATAAAGTGATATTTGAGACTTATATGTATTGTTCGACTGTGCATAACCACATCACTTGTAATGGAATAGTCAATAGGTTGTCACAAAGTATATTAGTTGGACAATTTAATAGTTTATCCATATCGGTCAATAGCTTTCTCATCCATATGACTTGAGTTGTAGCTACTAACACTGAAACATATTCAGCTTCAGTGGTAGACAAGATTACTGTGGATTGTTTCTTGGACTACCAAGAAATAATCATAGTTACTAAATTGAATACATATTCAGGGGTACTTTTGTAATCCTCTGGACATCCACCCAAATCACTATCACAGTATCCAGATATTTCATTATGGTTGGTCCTAGTATATTTCAGACCTAAGTATATAGTTTTTTTGAGATATCTCAACACTCTTTTGGCAGCACTTAGATGTATGTGATTAGGTGCATGCATGAATCGAGATAATAAATGAATAGAATATACTATATTTGGTCTTGTTGCAGATGCATACAACAAGCTTCCAATCAAGCTTCTGTATGTCTTCCCATTTACTAATCTGCCTTGGTCAAAAATTAGTTTTTGGTTTACTACTATAGGGGTGGAGATAGGTTTATAGTCATTCATTCCAAAATTTTTTAATACAGATTTTATTTATGTATTTTGAGAGATAGAAACACCACTTGTGTCTTGAGATATTTCTAGTCCTAAGAAATGTTTCAGGTTACATAGGTCTGATATTTCATACTTGGTCTCCATTCCTCTTCTAAAATCAATTATTAATTCTATTTTATTATTAGAATTAATTATATCATCCACATATATAGATATAATTAGAAGTCCAGAATTCTTAAATTTCTTAATGTAAAGCATATGTTCGCTCTTACTTCTTTTGAATCCTTGATTCAATAAGTAAGTATTTATTTGTTGATACAAAGCATGAGGAGCTTGTTTCAACCCATATAGAGCATTATTTAATTTATAAACACAATTCTAACTCCCTTGTTTTACAAAACCAAGGGGTTGTTCTACATAAATTTCCTTCTTGAGTTCACCATTCAAGAATGCAGACTTTATATCCAGTTGGAATAGATTCCAACCTTTTTGTCTAGCTAGGGCTATTAAAAACTTTATTGTTTCTAACCTTGCTACTGGAGCAAAGATGTCTAGGTAATCTGTTCCATGCTTTTGAAAGTAGCATTTGTCTGCTAATCGGGCCTTATATACAGGCTGATTGGTATTAGGTCGAGTTTTTATCCGAAAAATTCATTTGAACCCTATACTATGTTTATTTGGGGGCAGGTCTACTAGAGTCCAGGTTTGATTCTTTTCAATGATAAACATTTCTATCTTCATTGCATTTACTCAAACTTGATATTTTATAGCTTTTTCATAGTTGAGTGACTCAACTAAGGTGTAATTATATCTCTGGTATATGTCACTGTCAGATAAGGTTTTACATTTGACAGGTGTGTTTATTTTTTATGATTTTTCTAATACAGACTTAGATTCAGGTTTAGATTTAGAACTAGATTTAGAAACAGATTCAAAAACATATTCAGAAGCTGATTTAGAAACATATTCAGAAGCAGATTCAGTAACATATATAGAAGTAGATTTAAAAACATATTCAGAAGTAGATTCAGAAACATATTCAGAAGCAGATTTAGAAATATATTCAAAAGGGGAGTTGAATTTGTACCTTGGACTACATTTCTATTTATTACTTGATGTAACATATATACTATGACCTTTTTTATTTGTAGCTTTATTTTCATCAAAATTTGCAGCTTTATTTTCATCAAAATTTGCAGCTTTATATTTATACTGACCAGAAATGAGTTGGTTTCTGGTGAATATTGTTTGTAACCCTTAGATTGCATAATTTAACCTACTAATATGCATTTTAGACTCTTAGAGTCTAACTTTGTTCTACATGTATTCGGTATATGGGAGTAGCAAATACTCTCGAATACTCTTAGGTGTTTAACACTAGGTTTTATCCTACTCAAAGCTTGCACCGGAGTGAGATTATCCAATGCTTTAGTAGGACATCTATTAAGCAGATACACTGAAGTAACCACTACTTCTGCCCAATAAACATTAGGTAGACCTTTTTCATTCAGAATACTCTATGTCATTTCCATTATTGTTCTATTCTTCATCTCCACAACACCATTCTGTTGAGGTGAGTAAGAAGTTGTGAGATGTCTATTTATTCCTTTTAATTCACAGAAATCAATGAATTTCTGTGAGAGTAACTCACCCCCTCTGTTTGTTCTAAGTGTCTTCACACTTTGTCCAGATTGTCTTTCGATAAAGGATATGAATTTCTTGAAGCAGTCAAGTGCTTTCGATTTGTACTTCAAGAAGTAAACCCACATATACCTTGTACAGACATAGACAAATAGTAGGAAGTAGCTACTATTGCCTAAAGACTAGATAGACATGGGTCCACAAATATTAGCACGTATCAATTCCAGTGGTTTAGAGGCTCTCCAAGTAGAGTGTTTAGGAAAACTCTATCTAGTTTGTTTTCCCAGTGAGCATTCTTCACAAATTGTGGTGGGAATGGTAAGGTTTGAGGGCACTCCATTTACTAGTTGTTTTTAAAAAATATTTTTCAAGCTGAAATAATTTAGGTGTCCAAACCTTTTATGCCATAGTGAGACTTCAGACTCGACATTCATAATCAATGCCTTGTCTATTTTTTGATTAAATGTCAATGAAAAATTCTTTCCACTAGACATTTTCACTGTCCATGAAGGTTAATCACTTCATTGGTCAAATATATCACATGTATTATTTTTAAACACCAGTCTATATCCTCTTTTCATTAATTGTCCCTACACATATTAGATTCTAGTTAGTGCTGGAACTAGGAGTACATCATTTATAAGGTTGACTCTTGTGGAAGTAGGTACTGCCACTTTGCCTTAGGCTTTTGCCTCGACTAAGTCACTATTACCTAATTTCACCTGTGAAGTTACTACTGGAAAGAAATCCACAAATATTTTTGTGTTACCGGACATGTGGTATGAGCAGCCACTATCTAGAAATCATGTATTTATTGATGGTTGATTTTTTGTTTCATTTGCATAAAACAAATGTTTTGCAGAAACTTTCTCTACACAACCAGCATAAAATTAGAGATTTATTTTACAATCCTTTTAATTATGTCCAAACTTTTTACAGTTTAAGCATTGATTTTGTTTTCAAAATCAACACCTAGTAGCAATGTGATTTGATCTCTTGCATATGTTGCAAGAGATGTGTGGGTTTTTATGCGAGGCAACTGAAAAATTGATTTTATTTTTGTCTCTGTTTTTATTTTAAGGAACATACCTGGTACCTTGTCTTTTGTTTCTTGTCTCTCCAGCTTGATTATTTTTTTTTGTTGGCTGATTCTCACATCTTGATTGCATTGCTATCTCTCCAGAAACTTCATATTTTTTGAGTAATCTACTTTCATATGACTTCAATGAGCCCAAGACTTATTGAATGGTGAGCTTTGATAGGTATTTAGTCTCTTCTATCACTTCCACAATGACATTGAACTTGTCAGGCATGCATATTAATAATTTTTCAATAAGATGAATCTCATAGATGTTTTCAATGTGTGTTTTGAGTTGATTAACTATGTCCAGAAACTGAGTTGAGAACTCAGCAAGAGAGTCTTAGTTATTCATACTTAGATTCTCAAAATCTTTTCTGAAGGAGTGTAGAAGGACTCCTCGAGCCTTCTTTCTCCTTGGTATTCTTCGATTAGGAGGTCCCAAGCCTCTTTGGCTTGAGTACATCCAAGTAATCGGGAAATATTGCATTACTGACTCCATGTTGGATGAACATTAATACTTTTGCATTTAATTTCCTTATCTCTCTCTCTTCTATTAATTCTTTTCCTTTCAGAGTAGAGAAATTAGGTACTTCTACATATCTAGTGGTCACAATATTCCAAATGTCTTGTGAGATAAATAGTGTTCACATTTTAACAAGCTAGTAGTCAAAATTCTCACTATCAAACAAGGGAATAGGGATTGACCACAAGTTTGATGAGTTTTGATTTATGGAAAACATGTTTATTTGAAAATTTTGAAAAAGTATTCAAATAGAAATTTGGGGGTTTTGTAGAAAATATAATTTAAACAACACAAAACCTTCAGATGTTAACAGGTCTAGTCAGATCTGTGCAAGATCTAAATAAATCATGAAAAAAGTTAGGTCAAAACGATCAACTTTTCTGGAAAAGTTATTTTTTCGAACAATTTATTCAAAAAATCTTCAATCTCAGATAGAATCCTCACTCTGATACAAGATTATTGTTTTACAATAACAAATCCTTATTTAACAAGGATTTTAGAGAGCAAAATATAAGAGAGAAGAAGAAGAGCTTGAGAAGAAGAAGAGTTATTCAAAGAGATTCAGTGACATACATAAAATCAAAATAGCCAAAAAATAAAATGTGTCCAATGTATCAGAAAATTAAAAAAATAATAATTTATATACAAGTCTTGATAATTGATAAAAGGTAAACAATAAAATACATCTTTACAGCAAATATCACGCGTTCATTTATTGAATATAAGTAAGGGCATTGTAGTAAATTCACAAGTAAGCTCAAACCAACTGAATCGAATAGCCCAATCAACAAAAACAAAGAAACAACAAGAAAAACAAACAAAATAAAAAATAAAAACAACAAAAACAAAACAAGAAAAACATCAACAAAATAAATAAAATAAAAAGAACAAAAACAAAACAAAAACAAACAACAAAAATAAAAAAAATCAAAATAGAAAAGAAAGACACCACCAACAAAACAAAAAACAAATAACAAACATCAAAAAAACCAAAAAACAACAAAAACAAAGAACAACACACAAAAATAATAAAGCAAAAATAAAAATAAAATAAAACAAAAAAAACAAAAACAAAAATAAAAATAAAAGAAAACTAAAACAAAACAACAAAAACAAACAAAATAACAACAAAAAGTAAAAAATAAAAGTAAAAAACAAAATTAAAAATAAAAATATAACATCAAAAAAATAACAAAACAAAACAAAAGCTAAAACACTCAAAGAAAAAGAATAACAAAAAATATATATAACAAAACAAAAAAAAAGGCAAAAAACAAAACAAAAAAAATGCAAAAACATGAAAAAAATAGAAGTAAACAATAAAAACTAAACAAAATAAAATAGATAACAAAAAAAAAAAAGAAAATAAACAACAAAAAACCAAAAACAAAAAACATAAAAAAAAGGTTTAGGAGTTAAGAATTTTTGAGTTGATGGGTTTAGGAATTAGAAATTTAGGAGTTTAGTGATTTAGGGGTCTAGGTGCTTTGGTGATTAGGGGTTTGGTGATTTAGTTAAAAAAAAGTGCCAAGAAAAAATTATATGTTTTATGATTTTTGTTAAGGTTATAACATTTGGAAATATAATAATATTAAATTTATTTTTCAAAATAAATTCAAGGGTTTAAGGATTTAAGGGTTTAAGAGTTTAGGGATTTAAAAGTTTTGGTTTAGGGGTTTGGGTGTTTAGGGGTTTAGGAATCTAGGAGTTTTGTAGTTTAGAGATTTTAGCGTATATGAGTTTAGATGCTTAGGTGACCATGGATTTAATAGTTTTGATTTTAAAATATACCAATTTTTTTGATAAATTTTATCTTGTTTTTTAATATTATAGCCTTGGGAAATATAATAATTTTAAAATATTTATATTCAATTTTGAATTCGATATTTATACTCAATATTTTAGTAATTATAATCTTATGAATAATATATTATGTCAGTTCAATATAAACTAGTTTTCTGATTAATATTATAATTATAATCAAAAAAATAAATTTATAACATATTAGAACTGAGATAAGTAATTTTGAAAATATAATTAGAATATTTAAAAAGATTCAAAATCTATAAAAAACATAGTACCAAAGAATAATTTTTAACATTTGAATGTTTGCTTCTTTTCCTAAAATTTATAGCTTCTGAATGATAAATATTTTTTTTCAAATTATATTTGTCTCAATCATAATAAATTTTATAATCAATATTTAAGTTAAAAATAATTTATAAATAATATATTTTATTAGCATCAATATTGATAAAAGTATTTGATAATATTATAATGTTGACAAAAAAATGAGGTTTAAGGGGTGTGGGGATTCAAGAGTTTGGGAGTTTAAGAGTTTATGTGCATAAGAATTTATAGGTTTAAGGATTTAAGGGTTTAAAAGTTTATGGGTTTAGGGGTTTAGGAGTTTATAGGTTTAAAGGTTTAGTGGTTTAGAGTTAAGGGTTTAGGAGTTTTTGAGTTTAGGATTTTAGGGGTTTACAGTTTTAGGGTTTAGGGTTTATGAGTGTAGGAGTTTAGGGGTTTAGGGTTTAGGAGTGTAGGAGTTTAGGGGTTTAGGGTTTAGGAGTGTAGGCGTTTAATGTTTTTAGAGGCTTATGCGATTAGGGGTTTAGTGATATAGTTTTAAAATGTACAAAGAAATGATTTTTGTTTTATAAATTGTCTTATTTTTTAAGGTTATAGTCATTGGAAACACAAGAATTATTAAATTTTTTTTTCTAAAATAAATTTAATATTTATACTCAATATTTTAATTATAATTGTCTTTATAATATATAATATTAATTTAATATAAGCTAGTTTTTTGATTAATATTATAATTATAACCAAAAAATATATTAATAAAATGTTAGAAATGAGATAAATAATTATTAGAATATAATTATAATATTCATATTGATTCAAAATCTATATGAAACATATTAACAAATAATAATTAACTTTTATAATTTTGCTTCTTTTTCTAAGATTATATAGCTTCTAAATGATAAATATTTTTCAAATTTTATTTTTCTCATTTATAATAAATTTTATAATCAATATTTTAGTTAAAAGTAATTAACAAATAATATATTTTATTAATAATAATATTGATAAAAGTATTTTTTTTTTTTAATGTTATAATGATGACAAAAAAAATGATGTTTAAGGGTTTGGGGTTTAGAAGTGTACGAGTTTAAGGGTTTATATGTATAAAGATTTTTATCTAAAATTAAGATTATAAATTTTTATTATTAACAAATACTTTTATGAATATTATTACTAATAAAATATATTTTTTATTCATTATTTTTAACTGGAATATGAATTATAAAATTTATTGTTAGTCATACAAATATAATTTAAAACAATATATTTATCATTCATAAGATATATAAGAAAAAAAAGCAAAAATTCAAAAGTTAAAAATTATTATTTAGTAATATCTTTCACATGTATTTTGAATTATTTTAAATATTATAATTATATTTTAATAATTATTTAGCTCATTTCTGATATTTTATTAATTTATTTGTTGTTAATAATTATAATATTATTCAGAAAATTATCATATATTGAACAGATATCAAAGGAGTTTAGAAGTTTATAGATTAAGGAGTTTAGATGTTAAGTGGTTTACGAGTTTAAGGGTTTAGATGTTAAGTGGTTTATGGGTTTAAGGGTTTAGATGTTAAGTGGTTTACGGGTTTAAGTATTTAAAGGTTAAGTGGTTTATGAGTTTAAGGGTTTAGGATTTAAGTAGTTTAGTGGTTTAGGGCTTAAAGGTTTAGATGTGCAGAGGTTTAAAGGTTTAGGAATTTAGGAGTTTATAAGTTTAAAAATTTAGAAGCTAGGGTTTAGGGGTTGAAGAATTTAATGGTCTAGGAATTTAGTGGCTTAAATGACTAGAGGTTTAGTAGTTTAATTAAAAAAATATACTAAGAAAAAAATGTTTTTTTTAACCATTTTGTTTTATTTTATCAATTTTTAAAAACATATTTAATTTTTTTTTTCCATCTAAATTTAATATTTATATTCAATATTTTAGTTATAATAATCTTTAAAATATTATACTATGTTAGTTTAATATATACTAGCTTTCTAATTAATATTATAATTATGAAAAAAATAAATTAATAAAATATTAAAAATGAGATTGATGATTGTTAAAATATAATTAAGATATTTAAAATGATTTATAATCTATGTAAAATATATTACTAAATAATAATTTTTATCTTTCGAATCTTTACTTTTTATTCAGATTATTTAGTTTCTGAATGATAAATAAATTTTTTCTTAATATAAGATTTATTGTTGGTTTGTAGTATGTTTGGTAATATTTGTCTCGCCCATAAAATAACCATAAAAAAGAATTTTTAATAGAAGTATTTATTAAAAATTGATAGAATTTTTAAAAAATTTTAATAGAGTTTTGTAGTATGTTTTTGTTTGTAAAAAATTAATAGAAGTATTTATTAATATTATAAAGATGACAAAAAAATGAGGTTTAAGATTACAAGGATCTAGTGGTTTGTGAGATTAGGAGTTTAGTTGTTTGTGGTTTTGGGGTTTAGTGGTTTCGGGGTTTAGAAGTTTAGGAGTTTATTAGTTTAGAGGTTTAGGAGTTTAGGGGTTTAGGAGTTTAGGAGTTTAGGGGTTTAGGAGTTTAGGGGTTTTGGAGTTTAAAGATTTAGACATTTAGAAGTATTATAGTTTAGGGGTTTATGGGTTTTAGGGTTAAAGTCATTTAGGGATTTGGGTGATTAGGAGTTTAGTAGTTTAGTTAAAAAAATATATTAAAAAATTTTTCAATTTATTAAATTTATCTTATTTATTAATGTTACTGTATTTGGAAACACACAAAAAATTAATTTTTTTTTCCCAATATGAATTCAATATTTATAGTTTTATACTCAATATTTTAGTTATAAGTCTTAAAAATGATAAATTATACAAGTTCTATAAAAGTTAATTTTTTGATTGATATTATAAGTATGACCAAAAAACAACTTAATAAAATACTAGAAATGAGAAAAATAATTATTAAAATATAACTAGAATATTTAAAAAATTAATATATATATATATATATATATATACGAAATATATTACTAAATAATATTTTTTAACTTGTGAATTTTTGTTTTTTTTCTAAGATTATATAACTTCTGAATAATATACATATTTTTTTTCAAATTATACTTCTCTTACTCATAATAAATTTTATATTCAATATTTCAGTTAAATATAATTTATAAATATTATATTTTGTTATAACAACATTGATAAAAGTATATATTAATATTATAATGATAACAAAAGATGAGGTTTAAGAGTTTATTGGGTTAGGAATTTAGATATTTATGGGTTTAGGGTATTAAGGATTATGGTTTAGGATTTTTTTGTTCATACGATAATACAATACAACCTATATAACTGATCTTGTTCAAGTAAGGTCAGATAAAAAATATACTGAGAATAAAATATACTAAGAATAAATTTAGGAGTTAAGGGGCTTAAGAGTTTAGGACTTAGGAGTATAGAAGATTCGGGATTTAGTTATTTAGTTTAAAAAATATACTAAGAATAAATTTTTGTTTAATAAATTTTATTATATCTTTTAAGGTTATAGCTCTGGAAAATAAAATAATTTGTAAATTTTTGTTTGCAATATATATTTAATATTTATATTCATTGTTTTAGTTATAATAATCTTAAGAATATTATATCATTCTAGTTCAATATAAACTATTTTTCTGATTAATATTTTTATTATAATTAAAAAATAAATTAATAAATTGTTAGAAATGAGATTTTAGGGTTTAAGGGTCTAATTACATTTTTGCTTTTGAATTTTTGGTTCAAACACCTATCTCAACATGACATAGTTCAATATAACATTTAAACACCTAGCTTTCAAATTTTTATTTATTTTCCTAAAGCTATATTACTTGTGAATAATAAATACATTTTTTTTCAAATTAAATTTTACTTACTCGTGATCTCTTTTATAATTAAGATTTTAGTTAACAAAATTTATAAATAATATTTTTTATCAATAACAATATTGTTAAAATTAATTGTTAATATTATAATAATGACAAAAAAAATGAGATTTATAAGAATTTAGGGTTTTATGGGTTTAAAGGTTTAGTAGTTTAGGGATTTAGAAGTTTAGGAGTTTAAGAACTTAGGGGTTTTGATAAAAAATATCAAATATTATCATTTTAGCAGCTTAGCAGTTTAGGGTTTATAGGTTTAAAAAATATCATAATAAAGAATTATCATTTTAGTAGCCTTAGGAAACATAATAATAATTATTTTTTTTTTCAATCATAAAATAATATTTATACTCGATACTCTAGTTTAAATAGTTTTAAATAATATATCATGTTAGTTTAATATAAGCTAGTTTTATGATTAATATTATAGATATGACTAAAAAATAAATTAATAAAATATTAGAAATAAGATAAATAATTATTAAAATATAATTAAAATATTAAAATTATTCAAAATCTATGTGAAACATATTATCAAATAATAATTTTTAATTTTTGAATTTTTACTTCTTTTCCAGGATTATATAGTTTTTGAATATTATACATATTTTTTTCAAATTATATTTGTCACACTCAATAAATTTTATGATTAATATTTTAATTAAAAATAATTTATAAATAATATATTTTGTTTGTAACAACATTGATAAAATATTTGTTAATATTCTAATGATGACAGAAAAACAAGGTCTTGTGGTTTAGCGGAGATTTAAGTATTTAGTAGTTTAAGAGTTTCATGATTTTTGGATTTAATGAGTTAGGTGTTTAGTAGTTTAGAAATTTAGAGACTTAAAAGTTTAAAGGGTTTAAAAGATTAGAGATTTATGAGTTTGGAGGGTCTAAAAGTTTAGGGATTAGTACTTTAGATTAAAAAATAAACTTGAAAAAAAATTATTTTATGATTTTTTTTTCTTATTTTTTAATGCTATACTCTAAATTTTAGTGTATAACCTTTAAAACACAACAATTTTTAAATTTTTTTTCAAATGTGAATTAAATATTCATAATCAAAATTCTAGTTCTAATAATCTTAAGAATAATATATCATATTAATTCAATATAAGCTAGTTTTCTATTTAATATTTTATTTCGAATCCATATAATAGTTTTCTAATTTAAAAATTGTTACGTTTACAGATGCAAAAAAAAAAAAAAAAATTTATTAGTGCATTTTTTAAATTAAACTACTAAATATCATAATCCCTACAAATCAATATCTCATTTTCTTCTCATTATTATAATATTAACAAATATTTTTATCAATGTTGTTACTAACAAAATATATTATTTATAAAATATTGGTAACTTAATTATTTTGATTATAAAATTTATTATGAGTAATACAAATATAATTTGAAAAAATATATTTATTATATGGAAGCTATAAAATCATTGGAAAATAAACAAAAATTTGAAAGTTAATTATTATTTGGTAAGTTATTTCACATTATTTTGAAATATTTAAAAATATTTTACTTATATTTTAAAAATTATTTATCTTATTTCTAATATTTTAGTAATTTAATTTTTGGTAATAATTATAATATTAATCATAAAACTAACTTATATAGAACTAACATGATATATTATTATTATGATTTTTATAATTTAAATATTAAGTATAAACATTAAATTAAAATATAAAAAAAATTAAAAAATTAAAAAAATTAAAAAAATTAAAAAAATTAAAAAAATTAAAAAAATTAAAAAAATTAAAAAAATTAAAAAAATTAAAAAAATTAAAAAAAATTAAAAAAAATTAAAAAAATTAAAAAAATTAAAAAAATTAAAAAATTAAAAAAATTAAAAAAATTAAAAAAATTAAAAAAAATTAAAAAAAAAAATAAAAAAAATTTAAAAAAAAATTGTTGCATTTCTAAATACTATACAATCTTTAAAAAAGGCAAAATTATAAAATGAAATTTGTTTCTTTGTACATTTTTTTAAAACTAGACCACTACAACCCTATATCCCTATACCCCTAACTCCAAAACAACTAAACTCCTAAACCATTAAATATCTAATCTTGTAAACCCTTAAACTCCTCAACCTCAAAACTCTTAAATCCCTAAACTCCTTATTTCCTGTACTAATAAACCTCATTTTTTTATCATCATTATAATATTAAAAAAAAATGCTTTTATCAATGTTGTTACTAACAAAATATATATATTTAAATTTTTTTTACTGAAATATGGATTATAAAATTCATTATGAGTGAGATTAATATAATTTTAAAAAATATATTTATCATTCAAAAACTAAATAATCTTAGGAAAATAATTAAAAATTCGAATGTAGAAAATTATTATTTGGTAATATGTTTCACATAGATTTTGAATCAATATAAATATTATAATTATATTTTAAGAATTATTTAACTCATTTCTAATATTTTATTAATTTATTTTCTACTCATAATTATAATATTAAAAAGAAGAATATATTATATTGAACAAAAATGATATATTATTCTTGAGATTATTATAACTAAAATATAGAGTATGAATAATGAATTTAGATTGAAAATAAATTAAAAATTATTATGCTTTAAAGACTATAAGATTATAAAAAAAATTAAAAAAATTAAAAAAATTAAAAAAATTAAAAAAAATTAAAAAAAATAAATAAAATAAATAAAATAGAGAAAATAGAGAAAATAGAGAAAATAAAGAAAATAGAGAAAATAGAGAAAATAGAGAAAATAGAGAAAATAGAGAAAATAGAGAAAATAGAGAAAATAGAGAAAATAGAGAAAATAGAGAAAATAGAGAAAATAGAGAAAATGAAGAAAATAGAGAAAATAGAGAAAATAGAGAAAATAGACAAAATAGAGAAAATAGAGAAAATAGACAAAATAGACAAAATAGAGAAAATAAAAAAAATAAAAAAAATAAAAAAAATAAAAAAAATAAAAAAAATAAAAAAAAATAAAAAAAATAAAAAAAATAATAAAAAATAAAAAAAAATAAAAAAATAAAAAAAAATAAAAAAATAAAAAAATAAAAAATAACAACAACAAAAAAAGAATATAAGATTAAAAAACAATGCAAATTTTATAAATTAGAAATATATATTTACTTGCATTATTTAAACTAAACATCAAAACTCATTAATACATAAATCACTAAACTCTTAATCCCCCAAGTCCAAAAACCTCATTTTGTCTAATAATTATAATAAGAACAAATACTTTTATCAATATTGTTATCAATATTGTTAATACATAACTAAAATATTGATTATAAATATTTTATGAGTGAGATAAATATAATTCAAAAAAAATGTGTCTATTAGTTAAAAGCTATAGACTTTAAAATTATTTTAAATATTCTAATTATATTTTAATAATTATTTATCTAATTTTTAATATTTTAATAATTGATTTTTCAGTCATAATTATAATATTAGTTAGAAAACTAGCTTATATTGAACTAACATGATATATTAATTTTAAGGTTATTATAACTAAAACATTGAGTATAATTATTTAATTTAGATTGAAATAAAAAATTTTAAAAGTGTAGTATTTTTAAATGTTATATACCTTTAAAAATTAAAAAAAAATCATAAAGTAAATATTTTTGTTTAGTACATTTTTTAAACTTAATTACTAAACCCTTAATCATCTAAGCTCCTAAATTCCTAAACCCCTAAACAGCCCTAAACACTTAAACCATTAAACAACTAAACCACTAAATGGCTAAACCCTTAACCATAAAAGTACTAAACTCATAAACTTCTTAACTCATAAAACCGTAAAACCCTAAATCTTTAAACCCATAAACTCCAAAACTCATATACACTTAAATCCCTAAACTATTAAACCACTAAACCCCCAAATTTCTAAACTTATAATTTTCATTTTTTATCATAATTATTTATAGATTCTTTTTAACTGAAATATTAATTATAAAATTTATTATGAGTGAGAAAAGTATAATTTGAAAATATTTGTGTATCATTCAAAAGACGTAATTTTAGGAAAAGAAGCACAAATTCAAAGGGTATATTATTATTTAATATTATAGTTTACATAGATTTTGAATCATTTTTAATATTCTTATTTTTTTGATAATTATTTCTCATTATACATATTTCATTAATTTATTTTTTTTGTCATAATTATAAGAATAATCAGAAGACTAGCTTATATTGAACTAACATAATATATTATTCTTAATATTATTATAACTAAAATATTGTGTATAAATATTTAATTCAGATTATAAAAAAATTATATAAAAATTGTTATGTTACCAAAGCTTTAACCTTGAAAAATATGACAAAATTAATAAAATAATTTTTTTTTCTTAGTACATTTTTTAAACTTATATTATTATAACTAAATCACTAAATCCCTAAGCCCCTAAGGCACAAAACACCTAAGTCACTAAACCCTAAACTCTATAATCCTTAATTCTCTAAAATCCTAAACCTCTAAACTACTAAATCACTAAATTAATAAACTCATTAACCTTATTTTTTATCATCATGATAATATTTAAAAATATATTTATCAAAATTATTACTAATAAAATATATTATTTATAAAATATTTCTAACTAAAATATTGATTTTAAAATTTATTATGAGTAAAACAAATATTATTTGAAAAAATATGTTTATCATTCAGAAGATATAAAATATTAGGAATACGAGGAATAATTCATAAGTTAAAAATTATTATTTGAAAATTTAGAATTATTTTAAATATTCTAGTTATTTTTTAAAAATAATTTATCTTATTTCTAATAATTTAATAATTTATTTTTTGGTTATAATTATAATATTTATCAGAAAACTAGCTTATATTAAATTAACATGATATATTATTCTTATGATTATTATAACTAAAATATTAAGGATAAATATTAAATTTAGATTGAAAAAAATATATAAAAATTCTTGTGTTTTCAATGGCTATAACCTTGAAAAAAAAAACAAAATTCATAAAATGAAAATTGTTTCATAATATATTTTTTAAACTAAACCACTAAACCCTTAATCACCTAATCTCCTAAACCCCTAAACACCTAAACATCTAAACCCATAAACTACTAAATCCATAAACCCTTAAACCCCTAAACTTCTAAACCCATAAACTACTAAATCCATAAACCCTTAAACCTCTAAACTTCTAATCATTAAAGATCTAAACCCCTAGACCACTAAACCTTTAAACCCCTAAACCTCTAAACCCCTAATCATTAAAGACCTAAACTCCTAAACCCCTAAACCTCTAAACCCACTTATAAACACCAACACCTTTAAACCCCTAAATCCTAAATCCCTGAACCTCTAACCCCACTTATAAACACCAACACCTTTAAACCCCTAAATCCTAAATCCCTGAACCTCTAACCCCACTTTTAAACACCTAAACCTTTAAACCTCTAAACTCATAAACCAATAAGTCTCATTTTGTATCTTCATTATAATAATAATAAATCCTTTTATCAATGTTATTACTAACAAATTATACTATTTATATATTTTTTTAAACTGTAATATTAATTATATATTTTGAGTGAGAAAAATATAATTTGGAAAAATATGTGTATCATTTATAAGATATATATAATCATTGGAAAATAAATAAAAATATAATAGTTGCAAATTATTATTTTCTATTATGTTTGACAATATTTTTTTTAATCATTTTACATATTCTAATTACATTTTAATAATTATTTATCTTATTTTTACTATTTTATTAATTTGTTTTTTTGTCATGATTATAATATTAACCAAAAAAATTAGTTTATATTGAACTAATATGATATATTATTATTATTATTATTATTATCATAAAAAAAATATTGAGTATAAAAATTGAATTCAGGTTGAAAAAAAAATGATTTAAATATTATTGTGTTTTCAAAGGTTATAACAATGAAAAATAAGACAAAATTAATGAAAATAAATTTCTTTCTTAGTATATTTTTTATCTAAACCACTAAACCCTTAAACCACTAAAATCCAAAGCATTAAACCTCAAAATCTTTAAAGTACTAAACTCATAAACCCCCAAACCTTGAAACCCATAAACTCATAAATCTCCAAACTCATAAAAGTAAAACCCTAAAACTCGTAAACTCCTAAATCCCTAAAACTCGTAAACTCCTAAATCCCTAAACTTATTTTGTTATTATCATTATAATATCAACAACACTTTAATCAATGTTGTTACTAACAAAATATATTATTTATAAATTATTTAAAATTAAATATTAATTATAAAAGTTATTATAAGTGAGACAAATATAATTTGAAAAAATTTATTTATCATTAAGAAGCTATAAAATCCTAGGAAAACAAGCAAAAAATAGAAAGTTAAAAATTATTATTTAGTAATATATTTCACAAAGATTTTGAATCATTTTAAATATTCAAATTATATTTTAATAATTATTTATCTCATTTCAAATATTTTATTAATTTATTTATTTGTCATAATTATAATATTAATAAAAAAAAACAAATTTATCATGAATAAATATTATATATTATTCTCAAGATTATCATGACTAAAATATTGAGAATAAATATTAAATTTAAATTAGAAAAAAAAAATTGAAAAATTGTTAGTTTCTAAAGGCTAATATAACCTTGAAAAATAAGTAAAAATTCATAAAATAAATATTTTTTCATAGTGTATTTTCTAAAACAAACCACTAAACCCTTATATCATTAAACTCTTAAACCCATAAACTCCTAAACTCATAAACTCCTAAACTAGTAAATCCTTAAAACTCCTAAATCCCTAAACCCTTAGACTCCTATATTCCTAAATCCTTGAACTCTTAAATCCTTAAACCCTTAAACTTCTAAACCCCTAATTCCCTAAACTTATAAAATCCTAAACCCCTAAATTCCTAAATCTGTAAATCGGTAAATCCATAATTCCCTAAACCCATAAACATCATTTTTTTTATGTAAAGTATTTTGGGTTTAGGGATTTACGGATCATTGCATGTTTCCAAAGGCTATAACCAAGAAAAATATGACAAATTTCATTAAATGATATTTTTGTGTATTTTTTAAACTAAACCCCTAAACCTCCTAAACTCCTGAACCCCTAAACACTTAAACCTCTAAACTTCTTAATCCCTAAATGCCTAAAATCTTAATAATATAAGCTATTGAACTCATAAATTTCTCAACTCATGAGCTTTATTTTGTTTATCATCATTATAATATTAACAAACACTTTTATCAATATTGTTACTAATAAAATTAATTATTTATAAATTATTCTTAACTTAAATATTGATTGATAATTTTTTAAAAATAAGGCAAATATTATTTGAAAACATATACTTTCATTTAGAAGCTATAAAATCATAGGAAAAGAAACAAGAACTTGAAAGTAAAAAATTATTATTTGGTAATTAATTTTACATAGAATTTGAATCATTTTAAATAATATAATTATATTTTAATAATTAATTTTCTCATTTATAATATCATAATAATTTGTTTTTGGTGATAATTATAATATTAAAGAGAAAACTAGCTTATATTGAATTATAACTAAAATATTGAGTATTAATATTAAATTCAAATTAAAAAAAATTAAAAATTATTGTATTTCAAAAGGATATAACCTTAAAATATAAGAGAAAATTTATAAAATAAAATTTTTTTCTTAGTACATTTTTTAAAATAAATCAATAAACCCATAATAACCTAAACCCTCAAATTCCTAAACCCTTCAACCCTGAAACCCATAAACTATTAAACATCTTAACCCCAATCCCAAAAACTGGTAAAGCTAATCATTAAAGTCCTAAATCCCTAAATCTCTAACCATTGAAGCCCTAAGCCCCTAAACTTATAAACCCCCAAACTCATAAACACCTAAACTCCTAAATTCCTAAACCCCTAAATTTGTAAACCAATAAACCACTAAATTCTTGAATCCCTAAATCTCTAAATTCCTAAACCCCTGAACCTCTAAATCTCTAAATTCATAAACTCCTAAATTCTTAAACCCCTAAACTCATAATCCTCATTTTTTTTATTATCATTATAACATTAACAAATAGTTTTATCAATGTTACTAACAAAATATATTATAGGTGAGACAAATAAAATTTGAAAAAATATATTTTTTATTCATAAGATATATATTCTTAGGAAAAAAACAAAAATTAAAAAGTTATAAATTATTATTTGATATTATTTTAATATAAAATTTGAATCATTTTAAACATTCTAATTATATTTTAATAATTATTTATTTCATTTCTAATATTTTATTAATTTATAGCTTGATCATAATTATAATATTAATCAGAAAATTATTTATACTGAACAATTATGATATTTCTTTTAAATATTATTATAACTAAAATATTTGGTATAATATTGAATTCAAATTGAAAAAAAAAATTTGAAAAATTATTGTGTTTGCAAAGGCAAATCCTTTGTAAAATTGAAAAATTGAAAGTTGAAAAATAAAAGTAACCTTGAAAAATAAGATAAAATTTACAAAATGAAAATTTTTTCTTAATATATTATTTTAAACAAAACAACAAAACCCCTATACCTCTAAACTCCAAAATTTGTAAATTCATATACCACTAAACTCCTAAATTCTTAAACACATACTCCTAAATCCCTAAACTCTTTAAATTCTAAACTCATAAACTCTAAAATTCCTAAACCCAAAATATATTTTTTATATTTTTCATAAACACATAAACTCATAAACACATACTCCTATTTTTTTATCAATATTGTAACAAACAAAATATATTTTTTATAAATTACTTTTAACTGAAATATTGATAATATAATTTATTATGAGTGAGATAAAATTAATTAAAAAAAATATGTTTATCATTTAGAAACTATATAGTTTTAGAAAAAAAAAATTCCTAAGTTGAAAAATATTATTTGGTAATATGTTTGATATAGATTTTGAATCATCTTAATATTCTAAATATATTTTAATAATTATTTATCTTATTCCTAATATTATATTAATTTGTTTTTTTAGTAATAATTATAATATTAATCAAAATAATTTTTTATATTGAACTAACATGATATTTTATTATTAAAATTATTATAACTAAAATATTTAGTATAAATATTAAAATTAGATTAGAACAAAAATTTAATTTTTTTTTTTTTTGATTTTTCAAAGATTATATTATTTAAAAGTAAGATAAAATTTATAAAATATCATGATTTTTCACTTTTCACTAATTGTCTAAACTCATAAACCCTTAAACTGTTAGAACCCTAGATTCCCAAACTCTTAAAATCCTAAACTCATACAATCCTAAACTTATAAAATACTAAACTCTTAAAATTCTAAACTCCTATACTCTTAAACTCATAAATCTCTAAACCCATAAACCTTATACTTTTATCATCATTATAATATTAATAAATATTGTTAGCAATATTGTTACTAATGAAATATATATTTTATATTTCATCATTATTTTTAACGGAAATATTAATTATAAAATTTATTATGAATGAGAAACTTTTAATTTTAAAAAATATGTTTATAATTCCAAAGTTATATAATTGTATGAAAAGAAACAAAATTTAAAAGTTATAAATAATTATCTGGTATTATATTTCACATAGATTTTGAATAATTCTAAATATTCTAAAAATATATTAATTATTATTTATCTCATTCTAACATTTTATTAATTTATATTTTGATCATAATTATAATATTAATAAAAAAACTACCTTATATTGAACTAAAATTATATAATATAGTTAAGATTATTATAACTAAAATATTGAATAAAAATAAAACTTATTGTGTTTAAAACTACCATAACTTTGAAAAATAAAATATAATTCATAAAATAAAATTTTTATGAAGCAAAATAAAATTATTGTGTTTTCAAACCCTAAACAATTAAACTCCTATGCTCCTAAATAATTAAGCCCCTAAGCCCCTAAACAATTAAGCTCCAAAGCCCCTAAACAATTAAGCCGCCAAGTCCCTAAACAATTAAGTCACTAAACAATTTAGTCCATAAACAAAAAGCCCCTAAACAATTAAGTCACTAAACAATTTAGTCCATAAACAAAAAAGCCCCTGGGCAAATAAGTCCCTAAACCCCCTGAACATTAATCCTCCAAGCTCCTTGGTCCCTAAACAATTAAGCCCCTAAACCAATAAGCCCATAAGCCTTTAAGCCCCTAAACCCATAATCCCCTAAGTCCCTAAATAGTCAAGCCCCCCTAAGCAATTAAGCCTCTAAGCTCTTGAACCCCTAATCAATTAAGCCACTAAGAAAATAAGGCTTTAAGCCCCTAAACAATGAAGTCTCTAAGCCTTTAAGCCCTAGAACAATGAAGCCAGTAAGCATCTTGACTCCTACCCAATTAAGCTCCTAAGCCCCTAAGCAACTAAGCCCTTAGCACCCTAAGCCCCTAAGCAACTATGCCCTTAGCACAGTAAGCCCCTAGCACAATAAGCCCCTAGCACAATAAGCCCCTATCCCCCTAACGAATTATTATATTTGTTTTTATAACACTCAAATAAATATTTAATGAATTTTAAAATTAACAAAAAAAAAATATAAATCGATAATTATTTCATATCAAAACTAAACTGCTACTAAATGCCGATAAGCATAGCATGGGCCGAAGCATAACACAACCTAGTCAATTAAGCCTCTTAAGTCCCTAGTCAATTAAGCCCCTAAGTCACCAGTCAATTAAGCCCCTAAACAATTAAGCCTTAAACCCCTAATCAATTAAGCACAAAAATAATTCAGCCCTAAGCCTCTAAACAATTAAGCCCCTAGGCCCCTAAACAATTAAGCCCCTAGGCCCCTAAACAATTAAGCCCCCAGCCCCCTAAACAATTAAGCCCCTAGGGCCATAAACAATTAAGCCCCTTGACCCCTAAACAAGTATGCTCCTAATCAATTAAGCTTCTAAACCCCTAATCAATTAAGCCCTAAGCCCCAAAACAATTAAGCCATGAGCCCCTAATCAATTAAGTACCTAAACAATTAAGCCCCAAGCCTCTAACAATTAAGCCCTAAGCCTCTAACAATTAAGCCCTAAGCTTCTAAAAATTAAGCCCCTAAAAATGAAGCCCAATTCCCTAAATACTTATGCCCTAAAGTATGTGTGATGGGTTGGGCAGCCCAGCCATTTCAACCATGCCACAGCACTGACCAGGCCCGTGCTCAGCCAAAGTCTCGTCACGACTCATGCCAAGGATATTGGGCCCATGCGTTGTGCCAGGCACAATCCGGGTGCCTGGCACTTGGGCAAGGCATTAAGGCACAACCTGACATGTTCCCTGGGATCCACTAATCTGGCTGGGATTCATGATCACACCCAACCCAATGCCAGACAGGCAACACAACGATGGCGTGACACCCGACATGCAACAGGCAACGGCATGATGCCCGACGTGGCAATAACATGATGCTCGATGGGCAACGCAATAAACCGAACTGGTAAGGGAATGCCCGTATCCCCAAATTTCAACACGAACCAGCTCAAAACCAGACTGACTTCGGGTGGCAAGCAGTGTTGAGCCTGCCTTCCAGTGAATGGGGACAGCACAGTTACTATGGAGTGTCTGTCTGGAACGATATACAGGCCCCCCCCCCCCCTTTGGACATGGACCTGAAAAAATGGGCCATGTCAGCCCATCATAAACCATTTGACACCTATACCCTAAGCAATTAAACACCTAAGCCCCTAAATAATTAAACCCATGGGTCTGTTATCTCCCAAAAAATTAAGCCCAAACTAAAAAAGTCACTAAACCCCCCTTAACAAGTAGGCCTCTAAAAGCTTCTTATTCCCAAAACAATTAAGCCCATAAGCCGTTTAAGTCACTAAACAATTAAGCCCCTAAGTCACTAAACTGTTAAGACACTAAACAACTAAGCCATTGAAATCCTTAACAATTAAGCCTCTAAGCCTCGCAGTCCCTATACAATTACTGCCCAAAGACGCAAAACAGTTGAGACCCTGACAAATAAAGCCCTGTGCAAGGCTAAGGAAGAAAGCCCTATTGGGCCCCCCCATTAAGCCATTTAGGGTCCTTAACAACCATGCATCAGCAAAAGTTGTTAATAAGCCGCCCCCTTACAGCAGCTTAATTTTTTTTAAGCCCTAGGCCAGTGGAAGAGCGCGATTGCAGCTTAAACCACCGGTGGAATAAAACAAAGTAATTACAAAAAAACTTTAAATAATGAAGATTAACAGGGACTGCGCGAACGCAAGTCCCCTTAACACAAATTATGACGTAGGCTCTTCTATTCAAGAAGACCTTAGAGTGGCACCCCTCCCAAGTGCAATGGAGGTCACAACCCTAGACCATGGACCTTGATGATCGCCCAGTGATCCCGTCCAGGTAAGTATGTTGTCTGGCGTCCCCTATTCTTCATTTATAGGAATATCTTTGCACTAGTTTTAATAGATTTTCGATGTGGTCTCTGTTTTTAGATTTTCAATTTGGGTTTTTCGGTTTACGAGCGTTGGGTGCGGTTTTCGTTTTGCACTCTCGGCTTTGCCTTAGCTTAACCGATTGACGCGTTTGACGATTTTAATTAACTTTTTTATATGAATATCCCTGCAAGTTTTTTTTATATATGTTTATTTTTTTAAAAAAAAATTATATCCTAGCATGTTTAGCTTTCGAAGGTTTTATTATATTAGAATTATAATAATTGTAATTATTCAAGTGGGATTAATTTTTTCTTTTTTTATATTAAATTATCAAGAATATTCTAAACAATGGATATATTTTTAATAATTACTCGAAAGTATATTTTGTAAACAAATTAAAAATGCCAAAAATATTCTAAATATTCATTTTTATGAAAACCCCCCAGGTGTACGCATGCAACACATTTTAATTTCACATAAATCAAAAAAAAAGGGGAGGGGGAGTAAATTTTAAGCTACATGTGCATGTGAAAATAATAATTAAGAATAAAACTAGAGAATTTGATAATTAGATACAAAGGTGACTATGTTTCTCATAAGATATAATTATTTTGATTTTTTTTATATGAGATTTTGCAAGTAGAATGTGTATTTTTTTTTGAGTTTGTTGGAAATTGATTAATATTAGTTATGCATCACTTAGTGACTTCAAATTGGTACAATTGTAAAAAAATAAAAAAATAAAAAAATAAAAAAATAAAAAAATAAAAAAATAAAAAAATAAAAAAATAAAAAAATAAAAAAATAAAAAAATAAAAAAATAAAAAAATAAAAAAATAAAAAAATAAAAAAATAAAAAAATAAAAAAATAAAAAAATAAAAAAATAAAAAATAAAAAAATAAAAAATAAAAAATAAAAAATAAAAAAATTGATATTGTGGTGAATATTCTTGTTGCATTATGCATCTTTGTTGTGTAGATAATGTATTTTTCTTCATATTTGTTAATGGCGAAAATTCAAATTGGTATAGTGGTGAAACTTCAAATTTATATATACAAATATGTGTATGTATGTATTTGTGTTTGTGTTTGTGTTTGTGTGTGTGTTTGTGTTTGTGTTTTTTGTGTTTGTATTTGTGTGTGTGTTTGTAAATCTATGTGGGGGTGTGCGTGTCTATTGAGAGATTATATGTTTTTTTTAGTTAGGATTTATAGACACACACAACATGTGTGTGTGTGTGTTGGGATACATATATTTGTGTGAGTTTATGACTTTTTTTTCCATGGGATTATTTTTACATTTTACGGCTTCCAAATTTTAAATATGAAATGATTCTTCTATATTACATACAAGTATTACCATAGATATAAATATTAAAAATGAATAATGTCATCTAACATTTCATTGTAAACAAATTAATTACTTAGAAATTGTCAACTATTTGTTGAAGATTCATTTGCTAATTAGTTAATTAACATGAAGCAAGAATAAAATGAAGTTTTTATTTGAAAAATATGAGAAAATGTTAATTATTTTTTAATCCATATTTTCTATAATAATTTTGGAGATGTTTTATTTATATAACTTGACAAATGTAAGTTTCACTTAGTCATAAGATATAAAATATTTAATTATCATGAATCATAAATAAAGATATGTCTTTGTCATCCCTTATTATGTTCATCTTCCTTCGTTCTTTTTTTGTTGATTTGGCATTTCTTTATTTTTCTTGCTTGGAGGAAACATAAAATTAAGTTGTATCCTATGAAGCCAAAAATGGGGGACACTTATCTAGACAACAGGCACTTGAATGCTCGGTGATCCCCTCTAGGTAAGTCTATGAAATTGCTCAGGGATGAGCAATTATTTTAGAATGAATATTTTATTCAGTATTCAATTTGCCAAATATTCTTATATATATTGGTAGTTGATAATGATTTGTAGAGATGAAAATGAGGTAAATATATATTAATTTTATGCTTTTTGATATTTTTGAGAACTTTGTTGAAAAAACATGAAATCAATTAATCTTTTGAGGTGTTTAGTAGATGAGATAGATTTGTAAACTTCTATTAGTTTTGTTATCCATAATTTATTCTTGACTGAAACTCTACTTAAATAGTCTGTGAAAATTATTGTATGCCAAGATTCTTCCCTCATGTTAATATAATATTTCTACTATATGATATATTATTAATGGCTATGATATTATTATAGAGTTATTACCACACTTAGTTTAAAAAATATAACCATTAAGATATTAATTCTTCACCACAATAATCAAGTATCCCACTAGTGCACAAGGTTATAACTAATTTTATAGAATTTTGACTTTATATTTAGATTCACGATAGTCTCTCAAGTTAGAGTTATAATTATTTTAAAAAATCATAACTTTTGAGTTATAAAAAATTACAGATTCACAATTACTCATGTCAAAGCTATAATAATTATTAAAAGCCATAATTTTTAGGATACTCAATATTATATAGGATATTACTCGAGTATGACTAATTCTAAGGCCATGACTCTTATCTTCAAAGTAAGGCATATGCACACTACAACTTATGGATGCAAGCCAAGTGAAAATGTAATGACATCCTAATAGTGTTATAGTTCTTTATGAACTATGAATGAATGAAGGCATGAAGCTTGGCCATTTCATAGTGCTGCAATTATATGTTATAAAAAAATTAGGGTCAAGTTATGGTTGTTGATAGTGACGTGATATTGTGATACAGAAAAATTAAGATATTGAATAGAGTCATGACCTCAAAATAAAGAGAAAAAAGTTAAAGTGATGACTTTCTTTTGAAAGTCATAATATCCTACTTAGAGTAATATAAAGCTACTTGAGTATAAAAGAATTTACAAAATTTTTGAAGGATCTTTCTATTTCTTCTTCTTCCTCCTTATACAATAAGTAAAGTCACAATAACTACAAACCCTATTGAAAATTTTGTACTCTTTATGAGTCTCACAAGCAAGTAAGAGGTGAACAACTTAAGCAAATCCCTAGAGTTAGTGGTAGCAGCTCTCAAACATCTCTCATCTAGAGATAAATTCAAAATTTTATATGAAATTAGTGTGGTTTAGGGTTTGTATGATTTGAATTATGTAATGGAAATAGTTTGAATTATTGATGCATCAATAGTTTGATTTATTTTATATTACGGATATTAATGAATGTTGATTAACAAAAACTTGAATTAGGGTTTTGACTAATGATGAGTTTGTGCAAGGTTATTATGGTGGATGGTGGTGTGTAAACATAAGATTAATTCATACATATAATAGTAAGGTGGTGATAACTATTTCAATTATGATGTATAAGATAAACTTATATTTTGAACCTCAAAAAGTAAGAATATTAATTATTGCAAGTATGGTACTTATGAAGCTGAAAGTACTAAAATTTTTACATGTTATCTATTGTATAGATTTTAGAGGGTCTATTTTTCGATTGTGATGGTTGTTTTATAAAATATTCTCCCAAGAGGTACATCTTTAGTTTAGAGTCACATCATTATCAAGGATGGTGGTGAAAGACAATCCTTAAAATGTTGTATATATGTATTATGACTCATAAGGTGATGATAGTCCTTATAAGTTACTTTTACTCATATAGTTTCTAATGGTGAAATTCAAAGAAAACATACATTAATTATGTGAGTGTAATGCTTATGAAACCAAAAGTACAAATACTTATAAATAATGTCAATAATTAGTCTTCATGATAATAAAAGCTAGTAAATAAGAGTATGCATATGAAATAATGATCAAGAATAGTTGATTAAATTGCTTTAAGGTATATAAGTGTGAATGACCCTTGTACATAGATAATTTTTTTTCTTGGTGGTAATGTACTGACAGCACAACTATAAGTGGATCATTATTAGAAAGTATTCAATGGTGACAATCACCTTGTAATCTATTAGGGCAAGAGATCATTGCAAAATACCCCAACTTTTATTTTATGTTCAATATAATATATATCGAATGACTTGACAGTGTCATCTTAATTAAATAAACAAATCTTAGACTCATGATTGTTTAACAATCTGAATATTCATTATACTAAAAATAGTTTTTCTCTTGCTGAATTCTCAAACTACTGATACAATCCATCTGGGATTGATATTTGGACAAAAGTCTATTATACAACTCATTTGACCTATATATTTGTGGATCTCAGTTGATGAGATACTCTTATTAATGATATTTTGGGACATCACATAACTTATTAAATTATGCATAGTAATAGAGTTATATCACCCAACACTATGACTTTGGGTTACAAAGAGAAAATGCATGAGATGCGACTATTCATAGTGCTATGACTTTATGTTCTAAATAAAAAAAAACACAACCCCACTGCTATTTCCAATACCATAAATTTTTTATACTTGAAGAGAAATGCATAGGAAATGATCATTCCCAGTATTATGACTTTGTATTATAGAAAGAAAATAGATGAGTCATGATTATTCCTAGTGATATAGCAATCTACAAGAAAAAGACCAAAATCGTAACTATTTCCAGCACCATAACTTTGGGTTATAGACATAAAAATGCACGAGCAACTATCATTCATTGTATCATGACATCATGTTCTAGAAAGAAAATGCATGAGCTACAATCATTCCTATTGTTATGACTATGTGTTCTAAAGGAGAAATGCATGAATCGTGGTCATTCCTAGTGACATGATTTTGTATTACATAGAAGCAAAACTAAAGCCACAATCATTCTCCAGTGCAATGACTTCCCACTTTAAAAAAATATACTCAACCATTTGAATAGAAAAGTAGAACTTAGAAAAATATATATATAGCATGGAACTAGAGCATGAAAGAGAGAGATGAAAAAGGCTATGATTTTGGAGCAAAAATCTACAAAATCTTAAGAGAGATCTATGAGGAAATAGGCAGGTATAAACATAAACCCTGAGTATGAGCAAGACAGGCTTCATTGAAAATTATTCAATGAAGTTAGATATTTGATGCATTTAAATGTTATAGATGATATTTAATCAGGTCTTTTGAAAGTTATTATTCAAAGTGTGTGTGTGTGTGTGTAAACATTTATACATTATGAAGATGATAAAAGACAACTTTGATAATATTTATTTTCTTAGAATGGGTCTGAGAATATCCCATCAATGACATTTTCATGGACCTCGTGATCTACAATGACGAATGATTTGATATCCTTATACATTAATTTTTTTGTGTCCCCCTTTCCGCCCCTTAAGTCATGTATGGGCCTAAGGATAATGAGATTAGAGTTAGTAAGATCTCTGTCCCAATTGTATGAGTTGAGTGGTTGGAAAAGATACATAGTGTCATGTATTTAGCATCCTTGGGGATTAAATTCGTATCTCCATAATTGGGCAATCTTGCTCATTTGTCAATTAAACTACCATACTATTAGTGCTTGAAATTTATCAATGAACGTAATCAAAGAACAAAAAGAAAAAAATAATGAATATCTTGGAATCATTATCAAATATCATCCAAAATAATTAAATTATACAAAATAGATGAATGTCATCTCATTTAACACAATCAAAAATGATTGAAGAATATCAACTTTCATAGAATTTATAAAATAAGCAATTTCTACCCAAGAAAAAAAACAAGTATAATCAAACATTATCATTGAAAACTTATCTAATAATAGCAAACATAATATGAACAATTACAAAAAAAAATTAAAGTATATCAAATAAACCTAAATCATCTAACAAATTTAAAAATTATTAAAAAAAATTAATTTAGTAACATATTTTATGAAATAAAAGTTAGTATTTATCAAGAAAGAAACTAATGAATAATTTTGAATTGTTATAAATAATAAGTATAATTGTGAATGACCTCTCAATTACTCATGAATATCAGATAGTTACCCATGAAGATCTTTAAATTTCTTTGTACATAACTAAAAATTATTTTAAAATCATATTTCTCTTAATTCATATAAATAAAGAGAGCTATTTCAATGAAATAGAATTTATAACGTTTTTGTAATTATACTTCTTTATTTTGTTTCTTCATTCTTTTTTAACAAAATATCAACACAAATCTCTATAAAAGAAGAATCTTATAAAAAAAATTTGTTTTGAAAATTGAAACATTAGACAATTTTCTAGAGAACAGAAACACTTTGAAAGGCTTTTGGAAGGTAAGTTATAAACTTAAATCTTTATTTTATATTTCATGTTTCTATCTTATTTTATTTGGATGCATACTTGTAACCTGATGTTATGGAATAAAAATACAAATACATAACCAAAAGTTATGCATACTCATAATCAAAAGTTATGAGATAAAATTATAAAATTATAAAATTTAAAATACATTATCATACACTATACATAAAATTCCTAATTCCTTTTATTTATATCATAAAACTAGAAATTGTATAAAATAATATTATATAGTCAGGAGCTATATAATAAATAATATATAATTTGAAGCTATGCACATATTTATATATTTTTTTGAAAAAATAATCATAGCTTTCAAATAAATAAATTTTTATTAATTTATTTATTTTTACCAAGTATTATTTATAATTTACATAAAAATATTTATAAGTTCTTTTATTTTGAAAAGTTAAAATATTTTTAATTAAATTATTGCATGTGTAGTTTGGAGATAATGTCAAACTTGGAAAGAATTGAATTTTTTAGGCACAATCGAGTCTCAACCGAGTCACAATCTTATCGGGCTAACACAGCCCATTTTTTAGGCACAACCAAGCCACAACATTGTGCCTAGAACAACTCTAAAAAAGGGCTGCCCAGTATGAATCATTAGCTTGTCGGCTGCCCAGGTCATGATAGGCTAGGTTGGGTCGTGTCAAACATGACATGCTTGCACATTATGCATGGCTCGAATGGCGAACTTACGATAGCCTGGGTTCATTCCAAGATAGCTTGGGTTCATTCCAAGTTAGCTCAGGTTCATTTAAGGCTAGCTTGTTTTGAGCTAGTTAGGATTCATTCAATGTAACTTGGGATGGGACGAGGGTAGCTTTAGTTGGATAGTCAAACTGAAACCTACTCGCATAAGCCAAAATGTCAGACCATGTTGGAACGTAGGCTAGAAACCCTAGCCATGCTTGTTCTAGGCATGATTCTAGCCATGTTGAATCATGTTGCAGATCATGCTTGAGTTACTCATCCCATGGAATGCCTCTAAGTTTGTTGTACTTGATATTTTAGGCAAAATTATTTCTCTAATAATATTTCCAAAGAATCTTGAAAATATTATTAAAAAAATGGCACATCCTTGCATAATTACGCCAATGTTTTAATATTACTCCACTATCACATTGACAAATGATTAAAATACAAGTGATTTATAGTCAAAAATTACAAGATTTCAAGTCAGTTAATAATTACAAATAAAAGTATATGAAGAAAGAGTCTTTGAAAATACATTTACAATATTTCATTCCTCAAAATTGATTCCGCATTAGCAATACCAAGAAAATCATTCTACCAAATATTCAAAATTAATTTTATATCTTTTTCTAAATGAACAAAATAATAAGATTCTACTAAAAACATATCAACCTCATCATACTAAGTCTATGGCATTGCCTGAATCCAATATCATATTTATGAACTTATGTACATGGATAAGTATCTAGATAAGGATATGATCGAAATAGAGACTGTTGGTGTGGTCAAGTCATGGTTGATATATTTCTTTGTACCTCAGTGGTCATCTTAATGTTAAGGGTAGAAAGCACAATTCATACTACTAGAAATAGAATAATTCAAAGGTACGGCCCAAAAAATGGGTGGAATCACAAAGCAAACATAATCATGAGAATACATATTATATGTATGGTATAAAAGGTCACTGATCATGTACTTGTCATACTACAAAATATCTGGCCGACCTCTATAAAGCCTTAATTATAGAAAAATAAGAAAAGACCAAAATGAACTTCATTAATAGTACTGACTTGGTGAGCTTAACTCATTTAGATGTTTCAGAATTTTTTAAGACCCTAGTGAAAAAAATGATCATATAATTGGTGATAAAATATTTGTTATAATTAGTTGTTCTATTTTTATTTAAAATTCTGTTATGTTATCATCATTTGAATGCACACACACACACACACACACACACACTTTGATATATGATTATTTCATATTAAATTATTTTCTATTTTGATACTTTAAGATATATAATCTCTCTCACACTTTGATAAATCATACAACATATAATGTAGATGTATGCCTTGTAGATTATGCTACTATACACTTTAAATCATTGATGTTCTTTATTCTGTTAATTCCAACCAATATCTTCATAGTTTTAAGGATATTCATTGAAATGAATATCATTTTAAACGTATGAATAATGATAATAATGAATATATTCTCATCACTTAGATTGTGTTTGAAAACATATATATCTTAGAAAAACTGAATTCTTATTCAAGTGGAATATATCACATGATCATCAAACCCAATGAGTCATATATTGTCATGAACCATAAGATCTATATCACATGATCTATACTTGAAAGCTTGAATATATTATTACTAATTCTTTTGGGTATCCTTTGAAAAACTCAAAGATTCTTAAGCCTAATAATTATAATTATTTTGCCTGCTCACAAAGCAAGTTAATTATAAGACTTTCATTTACCAAGGTTGAATTACGATCACCAACTTTTCTACAATAAATCTAATGTAATCTTTATAAGCTAATTCACCTATTAATCATATATTTGTGTTCTTTTAATTTAGAAATATTACTTTCACAAGATTACTTATTCAAATAATTTGACTCAAAGCACAATTATTTAATATTCTTATTAAGATTATTTATCTTAGTAATGTTGGTAAAATCTAGTCTAGAACATTCGTATATTATTGTATGTCAATTGGTATCGATGTTAAGCATCCCATCGTTCGTACTCATACTCATAATAAATTGGTTCGCTCACTTATTAAGCAGTTACAATTAATTATAAGATATTTACTCTTGATAACATATTTTATATGTCTACTTGGGGATATATTATTCTTAGTATTGCCACTTCAATTCAAATCAGTCATTTAGTTAATCATTAATTCTCTCATTTACAAATTATTTATGTATTTTTGGATGTGTTCTTCATATTTCTATAGCTCTACCTCAATGTTGACTTGGTATATATGTTGAGTTTACTTCTTCCTCTATTATCTATTATCTTGAAATTTTAACATGTGATGTTTTTATTGATTGCTTTGTAGATTATCACTTTATGAAGATGCTTTCCACTATTAGGGGGAGGGGAGGTCGGTTCTAGAAAAATGGTGATAAATTATAGGGAATGTACCTTCATTGTCTCATGTTGATCCCCATACAAAGGTTGTGTGAACTAGGAATTCAGAAGATTATTCATTTATAATGACTTACAAATCAATTACTTGATGCCTTCATGAATACAAAGAAAGTAACACAGTCACATACACCATCCATGAATACTTCAGCATATATTGATGTCCATATAGGATAATTTGATAACATGGAAAACAAATCTAAGACACATCTGAAGCATGATAGACCTATTAGCTTAAAGGTTTCAATTACTAGAAAAAGAAAAGGAACAAAATATGAAATGTTTTGTATTGAAGAACTTAACAATACCAATGAGTCAATATAAATTAATGATAAGACCCAACTTGATAAATAGGTAGCCCCTAGGGAGACACAAATTAAATAATTATCTATTAAAAATACGAATATCTGATATTAAAGAAATATTAATGAGTCACATAGAAGAAACAAGGAATGACCATGAAATTATCATAAATAATATTTTTGTATTCCAAGTAGCCATGGACATCATAATAAATCATGATGATCAAGAACAAAAAACTATGGATGAATGTTATAAAATGAATGATTAGTCTAAATAGAAAAAAAAAACTATTCAAACAAAGCTAAAAGTCATTAGCTAAACATGAGATATTTGGACCTATAATTCAAACACCTAAAAATATAAAGCATGTTGGATATACATGGAATTTTGTGAAAAGAAATTTAAAAATAATAAAATGGCAATATATAAAGTAGGAGTTGTTTCTCAAGGTTTATCACAAAGACCCAATATAAATTATGAGGTAACATATTTTCTTGTAATGGATACAATCATATTTTGATACTTGATATATTTAATAGTCTCTAAAGGACTTGATATACATCTCATCGATGTTGTTACTACCTATTTATGTTGGTTTACAGATACTGACATGTGTGTGTGTGTGTGTGTGTGTACGTGCACGTGCATGTGTGTGAAAATCCCTAGAGGATTCAAATAATCTAAAACCACTAATTCAAAACCTTGAAACATGTATTCAATCAAACTATAAAAAACTTTATATGTGAATAATTCAATTTATCCATGTGTGTTCATTAAAAAAATCAAAAACCAAATTGTTAATACTTATAGTATATGTAGATGGTTTGAAGCTTATAGAAACTTCTGAAAAGCTCACAAAAAAAAACTAATTATTAAAAAAAAAGAATTTAAAATGAAATATTTAAGAAAAACACGATATTATCTTAGCCTACAAATCTAACATTGTTCAAATGGTCTAATAGTCTATCAATCGGCATAAATACAAAAAAATTAAATGATTTTATATGAACTAATTGTATCCACTAAATTCTTTCATAATTGTTCATTCACTTGAAGGGAGCAAAGACCTATCATGTTCTAAGGATAAATTTTTTTT
Organism: Sapria himalayana; assembly: GCA_029783825.1. Taxonomy (NCBI): domain Eukaryota; kingdom Viridiplantae; phylum Streptophyta; class Magnoliopsida; order Malpighiales; family Rafflesiaceae; genus Sapria; species Sapria himalayana. Next base: position 974,818 of record JAREIK010002830.1, read on the forward strand.
TTAAAAAAAATACTTAGTCTAGAAGTACCATATCGAAATATAATTAATGCCCTTACATATCTTGTAAATTGTACCAGACTACATATAGCATTCTTCATTAATTTATTAGCAAGATATAATTTTACCTCAATTAAAAAAGATTGAAATATGATTAACATACATTATAATATCTTTTTGGAACAAGTGAAATGGGCTTATACTATTCAAAAGAAGCAAAATCACAATTGATTTTATATGTAGACATAGAATATTTTTTAGTTTCTCATAAAACTCAATCTTAGATGATTTGTTTTTACTTGTAGGAGTAATGAAATATCATGGAAATCAATTATCCAAGTAATAGTTTCCACCTTTTGAAATTATGCAAAAATATTGGCAATTCATGAAGGCAACAAAGAATGTATATAGTTGAGATTTATGATAAAAATATATTTTAAAGTTATATGAATTATCCTCTATTAAATATACGCTAACAATACCACATTAAGACAAAACTACATGTATTCCACATATCAATAGAAGATACAATAAGCGTGATCAAACTAAATATATTTTTCTAAAATTCTTCTGTACATACTAGCTTTAAAAAGGGTAATATTAATGTTCATCAAATAAGATCATGTGATAAATTTGTTGATATATTAACAAAAGCTTTAACAACTCAATATTCAAGAAATTTCTATATTAAACTGGAATGTATCAACTTAAAGATCTCAAAATTGAGACATTAAATACAATACAATCATGTTATCTTGAGGGGGAGCAACATCATAAAATGTTATCATAATATACTTTTTTTTTCTTTCTCTAGATTTTATCCTACTGAGTTTTACATACAAAGTTTTTAATGAGGTAGTACTGATGATTCTTTTTAGTAGTGATGGTCATTCAAGAAAGTATTATAAATAATATTGATAATATATGAATTGCATCTCGGTCACCCACTGGGTTTTGTCAGCACCTATGAGAGTTTTTAAATGTTTTTGTATAAAATTAAATATTATATTTAATTCTTATATTTCTTAACTCGTATAAATAGTAAATCCTTATCAATTTAGAATTATTTCATAACTCTTCTTCTCTATTTTTTATTATTTCTTTTCTAATATGAATGCATATCTTCAAATATATGTTTAACATCATCAAACCTAATCAAATAGCTTTCAAACTATATCAAATTATTATCAAAGCTTCATCAAAAATTATATTTTCATGTCTAAAAATTAGTTAAAAATAAATTTCAAGCACGCGCGCGCGCGCACACACACACAATGATAAGTATGGGGCATTTTGAAAAATGATCTTTTATTAGCATAAAAATAAGGGACATATTGAAAAACGATCTTTTCAAAACCTAATTTTAGAAAAAAAAATATCTTTCATTACGAAATATGCCTCATTTTTATAAAAAATATTCTCATTGTTTTTTATAAAGACAATATTTTGTTATAAACTTTATGATAGCTTTGTTTATTTTATAAATAGATTAACTATAGGTGAGTTGGACAAAATATCCAACAAAATTAATTATTCAAATAACATGATCCTACTTTTTCTTACAAATTCCATAATATCTGAGGTCATCAATCCAAATATTTATTAAAATAATATTATATTTTGTAGTACAATAGAAATTTGAAGATTTATGTTTTTGTGTTCCAAATACAAAATAATTAATAAAAAAATTTATTTAAAAAAATTTACATCAAAACATAAAATAATTACATTTTGGCACACTTAAAATTGTAAACTCAAATTTGCCCCCCAACTGATACCTTAGCGGTTCAAAAAATAAAAAAAAAAAAATTGATTAAAAAATGACACCTTAACAAATCAATTTATGATTAAAATTATATATATATATATATATATATATATATATTCTGCGTAATTGTAGATATTTAAATAAAATAAAAATATATAAACATATATAAATATTAACACACATATATATATATATTCAATAAGTGATATTCTACGTATTTTTCTGGTTTGCATATATATATTCAATAAGTGATTTTATATAAATATAAAATCAGAGATAGGTTCGCTTCGCCCCCATTGTGTTGTTTATCTTCTACCCAACAGTCAACCCAACCGACCTCCTCGCCTCGCCTCCTCACATGGCATGCAACGACCACACTCAAGGCTATGGCAAACTGAAACACCATACAGAGGAAAATGAATCCATAGACAAGCAAGATTCGAACAGGAAGAAACTATTAGTCACGATCACTATCTCCTCGATCCTTCTCTTCTCTCTCATCATGGTCCTGGTAGTCCCACCAGTAACAAACAACGCGACGGGGGCCAGAACGAGTCGATCCGATTCAGTCGCAGCTATCTGCAACATCACTCACTACCCTTTCGCATGCAGCAACGCCATCTCTTCTTTGTTAAGCAAAAACGCCACGCGGGCGCCAGACCCAGAACAAATCCTCACGATCTTTCTCCGATCATCCATCACCCATCTCACAAATTTGTCGTTTTTGCTTAAACCTGTTAAAAATAACAGCAACTCTACTAGCGCGATGAACGATTGTGTGGACGAGTTCAAAGACGCCATAGATCTGCTCGAGAAGGCTCTGTTTGCGGTAGAGGTCAGCAAGGATGAAGAGAAGAGGAGCGGAAAAAAGACGATGGGCGACGTTCAGAGCTGGGTTAGTGCTGCCATGACATGTCAAGATACTTGCTCGGATGGAATGAATGAAGTTGGATTGAAGGAATTTGGTGGTGCTGCAGTCAGGTTGGAGATGTCGAGGTCCAAGGAGGCCTTGAGCATCTCCTTGACCATCACAGCTAACATGGAAAAAATTATGGAATTGTTACGTTAATGGAGTCGGCTGACTGTTACTATGAATTTTTATTGGTGATGATAAGCTCCAGGTCTGGTTCATTATTATGATAATGGCATTTTATCTGATATTTCACATATAACAGATTGATTCTTCAAAGTTTGAAATAATAAATAAGATAGCGATTCATTTCATAATTCGGTCACTGGGACGAAGAGGAGACGGGACAAAAAGATGAAACCGTCTGATTCATTTCTTCCATGGATGAGGGAAACAACTCGATGTATCTGTTGCCAAGCACCATCCGATCCTTCACCATTGCAGCTTTCGAATCTTGTCCAGTTGCAAACTCGACGTAAGCTTCGCCGCTCGGCTTTCCCTTAGAATTCATCACGATACGAACTGAATCGTCGGAGATGGCAAAATCCTTGAAAAATTCAGTCACGTCGCTCTTGCAGACGGAAAAAGGTAGCCCTCGGAGCCGCAAGATGCCCGTGTGTTCGGAGGAATCTTTTCCGGCGTCGGAAAATTTCGTCCTTTGGCGGGGCGACCACCCGGGGGCCAAATCCGGCAGCTCATTAGCGATTGCCTTGTAGTAATCCTGCCTCTTGCTCCGAAAAATCTCCACGTATCTGGTTCCGATATTCTGATGGTTTCTCTGGAGTGCAAAATCAACTTGAAGGGCGTAACCTAATACGCAATAAGCTTCGCCGGTGAACCTGCCGCACTTGTGGACGAAGAGAACGTCGACTACGTTGAGACCATGGAAGAACTCGGACACGTTGTTCTCAGTACAGTCGAAAGGAAGGCCGCGAAGTCGCACCACAGGGAAACATGGAGGATCGCCAGCTTGGTTGTATGGAGAACAGGAGCTGCTGTTGTACATGTAGTTCGAGCTAGACGCTCCATGGAATGGAGGAACTAGATCGGCCACTCGTTGTCTCTTAACTCCCATTTCATGGCCATTGGAGACATCCGAATGCCTGCATTAAACACCGATGCAGCAAATAAGAACAGAGAACAGTCAATAAACAACACGCAGGCATATAGTTCATCACACGAACCACAAGAACACAACAGCAACAACATCAAAAAATCAGTTTAAACTCAAAATCCAATGAAAAGTTGTCTTTCGAGCATCATCTTCTTCTTCTGTATTATTTTCCACTTCAAGGTGGATGAGCAGAAATGCTTAGCACCAAAGAAGATGAAAACTGACTTGAAGAGCATCATCTCCATTGAGTTGGTTGAATCAGAAAAGCAGAAATGTATAGCAACACCAAAGCAATTACACAAAAGAAAATTTATGTTCTTGTTTCTATGCAATAGGATGACTATCCATCTTTTCTGAAGATTTTATGTAGCACTAATATTTCATCTACACGAATGCTGCTTACTCGAGAATCACAGATAGAAAATTCTAACAGCTGCCATAGTTGCAGACACTCTAGGCTAGCCTCCCATGTGGAAGACAGCCTCCTTATCAAGAGCAAAGCAGCATGTGTCTGCCATTGAGGTGCAAGTAAGAAAGAAGTTCAGAAGCAGCAGGAACTCCACACAGTCACTTTTGGTATCTGTGGTGTCCATCTTGCTTGCTTCCTTGGCTTGCTCATCAGCAATAGGAACTTCAAACTCATTTTATGGCAATAGGATTTAGGACTAAATAAATTGGAGATCTCAAATTCAAATCCAAAGGGAGGTATGAAAATAAGTTCTGATCCATATGTAAAACATTACGCCATGACGGATAGTGAGAACAAGATGAATATGCTCTCGATGGGGGGCAAGCAACCAATCAACACTATGGGTCAAGGACACATGTTTGTGGGGCCCAGATGTTGTTACATGTAAGCATGAACATAATTAGTAACCATATTGTCCTCTTTGCCCATTACGGAACAAATCTAACACAATGATCATGACTTTTTTTTATGTCTCACATGTCGTATCCCCTAAGATTTAAATTTGAGACCTTTCAATATATTTAGTTCCAAATCCTAGCACCAGAGTAGAAATTATTTTATTTAGCTCAATTGAAATAGTATCCCCGATAATTATGTTGATCTTTCTAGTTTACAATATCTACCCCAAGATTGTCTTAGCAAAAAAAAAAAAACTCAACTAGATAACAGTAGGTAACTCTCCTATGCTATAAATTTCTAAAATATTCAATAAGGGACCAAGTTAATTGTCATCACTTCCTTTCGGAGTAAATAATATAATAGTCTCTATCAAGGTCAAAACTTGGTTTAAATGATACTACTAGACTTATTTCAGATCCAGCATCAATATATAAGCTTTTATCTCTGTTAAATTTTTAGAAATCTACTAAACTTATCAGTTATTTCTTTAAAGAATGACACAACAATCTAAATATCAAGATCAAAACTTGAATTTGTGTCATTCTTTAAAGAAAGACACAAACTCGAGATATATTTTCATATGAAAAAAAAAATTTTAAATATCTTGAGATCTTTCATCCTCATGATGACTCTGTCATATATGAGTAAATGATGAAAATATTTAAAGATTAACATATTCAAAATAAAATATAGTATTATATTTAATAATATATCTAACAATAGAGTATCTATTAATATGTTTGTTAAGTCTATTAGATATTGACCATTAAATGAGATTTTTTTTGTTAGATGCGTATGTCATATTATTAATCTGATAGTAAAAAAAGAAATTAAAATTATTTCCCGTACATTTGAAAAAAATATGAAACTTACTAAAATATATTTGAACATCTAATAGACAATATAAATTTGACGGTTTTTATTTGTTTGTGGGTTAAAAGCATAGGTGTCAAACAAGGTGGGCAACCTGGGTACAAGTACAACACGGGGCCTACCCCAGTTCAGTAGTGCCTGATCCGGTACGGCCTAGAACCGTGCCTCGAGTCAGATTGGACTACCCCTTGGCACGGTCTGTGCCGTACTGGGCCAACATGAACCATACCTCATGCCTGGCCAGGCACAAACCGTATGCCTAGCCATACGACACGATAAACCCTCCGGAATGACCGCTCAATGGGATCCCCGACAAGCGATCAAATGGGCCAATGTAGTTTTTTTTAATTTGGTCGTCCCTTAACAGGGCGGTCCATTTTTTTAAAAAAATGCAGCCATGTGACCAATTTTAATTGGTCAGCAACATGCCTTTTTTTTTTTGCACGGCACAGTCAACATGACCGTGCCCACCATGTGTGCTGGGCCAATGGAACGCACACAATATCATGCCTGGCATGGCATGACATGGTGGTCAGATTGGACCAAGAAAAATGGGTTGTGCCAACATGGCACGGCCCATTTGACATCTCTAATCTAAAGAAAAAAAATTCAAATGAATATGAGACACTATTAAAATTACACTTATCTGATTTTATAGTCATGTGTTTGATATGAATATGTAAATTAAATTATTCGACTACATTAATAATAAAAATAATGAACTTATTATTGAGGACACTAATTATGATATAAAAATTTTTTTTATAAAATTCCTAAAAATTTTTTAAGAGATTACGAATAAGGGTAGGTCTGTGTACACACCTGTCACTTACATTGCACTCAGGTACATGTGTGACATTAATAATATATTTATAAAGGTTAAAGATTATCCTATATTTAGTATAATATTTATTGAGATGAAAACCAAGTACTTAAAGTACTAGTCCATCACCTCATCTTTTTATTTCCTAACTACCTGCATGAATCCTAGAGTTTAAGTGAAAGGAGTATAGAATATTTTAAAATACATATTCACTTATATGAACTAAGAATATCAACCTGAAATATTTATTCACAAAAATATATCTGAATTATTTACATACAATGATACTTGATATGATAGTAGTTGTATTCAGACTCTGAGTACGAAAATAAATACTATATTCAGAGATGATAACTTCTTCATTCAGTTAAAGAGCGAAAATGACGAGGTGATCCATTGAATAGGAACGAGCTGTATCGGACTTATATACTGATTACTGCTCAATCTTATTACATAAAGATAACAATGACTTTAATATTTTATAATAGTAAAAATCATATGAGTCCACCTATCTAGTACTGTCTAAGATGACACTATAATTACTGACTTATCCGATATTGAGCATAGCATCAAAATCTACTTTTTCTGTCACAGTCAATATTATTTCAGATAAGAGATCTAAACTATGGACAAATATTATTGAGACACTTGTATGCATGAAAGATTGAAATGATTCAAGATTATGTATTGATGATCGAGCTGAAATAAGAGCGTAAGAGATACTGAAAGATGATGACCTGTGAGACTTTAAGAATATTGAGGTCCCCGCTAGTAATACCATCAGATACTTACATAATGATGATGATTTATATACAGACACTAAATGTGTCAAATGAGCCGAACCAATTTTAGGTGGCCCAATAGGGCCACCGTGCCATGCCATTAGGCTAGGCTCGGCACGGCTAGTCAGCCCGATAGGTGAAAAACCATGCTGGGTCAGATAAGTTCCGGCCCGTATGGGCCAGATTTTAATTTTTAATCAATTAATTTTTTTAAGATTAGTAATGTTATATATTTTTAATACTTTAAAAAAATTTTTAATAAATTTTTAATTTTTGTGTCAAACACGGATGACATTTGGATTGATGATTATTATTTTATTTTTTGATAATAGATTTTGTGTATTATTATTATTGTTATTTTAATTAATCATTTTTTATCATGGCATTATGGATATTCTTTTTTTTCATATAAATATGACATGTAACATACGATTGTATTTTGTTATATATTTTGTATTGCAAATTTGCAATTTACATTATACATACATAAAAATTAAAATAAAAAATTAGCATGACCCAGCTCCCGGCATTATCGGCATGACCAGGTCTAATTCTACCCGAACATGAGCTGGTCAGGTCATGCCAGGTTGAGCAAAACATAAGTCATGTCGTGTCAGTAACAACATGACCGCCTTACCGAGCCATGCCTGGCATGCATTGGTGGCTCGACTGGGCCACCTAAATATAGAAATGTGAAGCACACATGCCTATATTTTATTTTATTTTTTAATTATGGAGTGCATAAATCACAAATGCCATATTTAAAAAAAATATAGGGGCGTGAAGTACAAGTGCATATGTTTTAATTTCTTTTTTAATAATGATGTGCATAAATCCCAAAATCCAAATGTCACATTAAAAAAAAATAGATCATTGCTTCATAATGGCTTATGATAGTGATGATGACATGCATCAGACCATCGTTCTCATTGTCAAAATTAATAAAAAAATAAAAAAAAATCATTTATAAAAAAATCATTTATTGTAAACCATTGGATTTATATTCAATGATTTTGGGAAAAAATTCAATGATTGTTGAGTTTCTACTTGAAAAAACAAAACAAAACAAAATATTATTTAAATTTTTAAAAATTTCTATAAATAAGTAATCGACATCTAAAATTTTTCATATTTAAATTATAATTCCGTCTCAAATTACCTCAAAAATTCAAAACTCACTAAGTAATTTTTTTATTTGAATAATGTAACACAAAATATTATATAAATTACTAGTGGCGAGTGAGTCATGTCATATGTGAATGATCAACAAACCATATAATCCAATTATGAACTTACAGTTGATCAGCTTTGCATAATCATATTTGAGCATCAAGTTTTGCAATGTACATGGTTTTTTTTTACTTGATAACATGACAATTATGATTTAAATAAAAAATAAATAATAAATAATAATTATTAAAATTGATTAAATATTAGTTTAGATTGAATTATCTTTCAATCATAAATCTACTTCTGCATAGACACTTAAAAAGCTTAGGATTAATAAACAAATATTTTGAATATGAATCTACTTTAAGATTATTTAAAATAAAAATTTTTAGAATAAAAAAAAAATTCAACATAATATACATAGTATAAACAAACATATATTTGTAAGAATAGCTGTGGTATTGGAAACATCAAGAGACTCATCGAATAATATAAGAAAAAGAGATGATGCATTTGATACCAAACAAACCTAACTACGCAATGAAGATATTAAATTTAAATCAATTTAAAATTTAATGATTTTTTTATTTATCATTATAAATTTATAAGTGAATGCATGATTAAATTTATTGCTAACATAGATTTTTCACTTAAATTTATGAAAGATCTCATATTAATTCATTATATGCAAAAGTATTTTTAGTTCGTCTATCATAAGATCATTAGAATAATCTATAAGAATAATATAAAAAAATTATAAAATAAAAAATAATTATAAATAACTAATTTAACAAACAAATAAGTTTTCTCGGTGACATGTTATTTAAACTAGTTATAATGACGGTATATTTACATGCGGCATCACTCACTTTATTAATTTAAAGTATAAAATTTGATAATATTTTAAATAATAATATAATAAAAGATATTTTATAATAATCATTAGAAATGATTCCTTGGCTGAAATTTTCATGTTAAGTATATATATCACATATAAATATAATAATACAAATCAACTTAAAAATAATTTTATTCTCATTAGAACAAATATAAAATATATTAAAATATATTATGATATCTAATAAACAATAAAATTTTACAATATAAATAAGTTAGTATGCATAAAAAAGAAAAAATTCTAATTAAATATCAAATACTATTGAAATTATACTTATCTAATATTTAATTTATTTATTAGCTACTAATAAGTGATATACAACTATGTTAATAATAAAACAACTAATAAATCAGACTGAAAAATAATTTTTTTTGTTTAGAATTCAAAAAAATATTTTATGATATGATGAACATATTTTTGTCTATATACACTCCCACAATATTCATTATACATAGATACATGTGTAGCATGAATTTTATCTTTAATCAATATAAAAAATATTTATTAGTTGAAGACAAGACATTTGAGATAGAAAAAAAATATTTAAAATAGTGATTTTTATTTTATCTGTTTATTACTTAGTTACTTGTATAAATCATATAATTAATATAAAAAAAATACTTTCAAATTAATATTTATTTGTATATACCTACCATAAAAACCAAAGGATAAGATTTACGAACAATTAAATAAATTATTTGAATATTACATAAATAAATATTATACTTTTAACGAAAATCCAAATGTGCAAATCAACATTATATTCAAAGATGATAATTTTTGTATTCAATTAGCTTAGTTGTCAAGTGGGTCTGACAAAACAAGAAAGAAATGAGACAAGGCCCAAAATAATGATATCTAACCCAACACGACATGGTCCAAAACCATGCTTAGACTAAGGTCATGATGATCTATGACACTGCTCATGTTATACCGAGCCAAGACCAACCATGCCTCGAGTCGAGCCAGGCACAACCCACAAGTCTGGCCAGTAGAGGTGTTCGTAAACTATTAAAAACCACACAAATCAAACTAGAACCGTGGTTTTTAAAATTAATGAGTTTGGATTAGTTTGAAATTTTACAAAAACAAACATATTGGTTCGGTTCATGATTTAGTTTTAGAGATCAAAACCAAATGAATCGAACCGACCAAAACCACCATATATATTATAAATTATTAAAAACTTTTAACCTGATTTCACATCTTTTAATTGATTTAGATTTTATTAGATAATTTATATCAATGTTTAAAGAATTTATAGTACTTAATTTTTATAAGGTATTTTAAATTTTTTTCTTATCATATTTGTTGAATATTTTATAATAGAATTATTATATTAAATTAATAAAAAAAATTCAGACTATTATTTTATTCATAATTATTTCATTTAAATACAAAAAATTAAGTTTAGACCACAGTTGAAACCACAAACTAAACCAAACCACTATATTAGATTTAATTGATTTGAGTACTCTGAACGATTTGGATCAAATTATAATCTTTTCAAACTAATGTCATAGGATTGAATTGAATATTATAATCAAACCAATTCAAAATAACCCATGAACACTCATATCGCCCAGTTGGTATAGTCCACAATCATGGTAATTTAATAATGAGGCACAAATAATGGGTCATAGATCACTGTCAAGTTTTTTTAACTTATCTTATTTTGCATGTTACATTTATGTAATGGATTTCTACATCAAAAGTGATAAGCAGTTCATGTCTCTTTTAATGTGGGTTAAAAAAATAAAATCTATTTTTTACTATTTTGAGATTTTTGTAGCCGTAAAATTTCATTCCAACTACACTGAAGAAATCCAAATGTTGTTGGATTTCTACCCATTTTAATTATAAAAAAATTAAAATTAAGAAATATATTATTATAATATAATAATTTCCTATAAATATAGAATAATAATTTCTTGATATTCATCAAATTAATTTCATCTTCTTTCCTCTCTTCTTCTCTCTCCTCTTACGTACTTTGATTTATAGTTTGTTCTATGCTCAATGCTAGCTAGTTTAGAAAAAGAAATAACTTATGACTGCTACTCATAAAGTTATATTGTTGTGATACACATTTATTTATTGTTTATTAATTCATGTTACAATTAATCATTTTTAAAATTTGTTTTTTAATTTTAAAATATAAATAAAATAAAATAATACCAAATAATAATTTTAATACATATAATTTTGACTTACATATAAATAATAACAACTCAACTAAAAGATCGAAGACCAAAATTAAGTTCTCACGAATAATCTTAACTTATTTACCTAAAAAATCTAAAACTAAATAAATTTTAATAGTATAAATTTATTTTATAATAATAAAAAATAAAAATTTTACTAAGTATCGAACAAGAATAGATAGTGTATATATTATAAAAAAATACATACATATAAGAATAAAAATAACCCAGACAATCTTAAGAGGCATGTTGATCAATATATCAAAAATATGATGTATTAAATCCCAGACAAACTCAACTAAACGTCATAATCTTTGAAGTTGTATAAATTTCAGCTTCATTAACCTCATTTAGTTATCACAATGACTTTGAGAGAAAAAAATATAACTATATTGATTACTACCATGAATCTTCAGATTAGATTTTTAAAAGATCCTAAAATAATCAATATTATACATACCTATTTCCAACATAATTATCATAGAGTTCTAAGATTTACTACTAGAAATAACATAATAAAATATAATAAGTTAAAAATATAATTAATGATTAATAAAATAAAAAAATATAGTAAAATAATATATATGATATCCGAATATAAACTAGTTGTAATGATATATCATTCACATGCATTACAGCCCATTTTATAGATTCAGAGTAAAAATTTAATAAAAAAATTTTTAAGAGTTCTTGATATTCTTTATTCTAATGATAATCTTGTTATATATGAGTGTATGACAAAAATATTTAAAAAATATAATATTTAGAATAAAATTTTTAGTATTATATTCGATAATACTTCCAAAAAATGTTATATTTAATATGTTTGTCAAAAATATTAGATACAAATTGTTAGGTAACTTTTTTAATGTTAGGTACATATGTCACATAATTAACTTAATAGTATTAAAAAAAATTATTTTCCTCATATTAGAAAAAATAAGAAATTAACTAAAATACCCTAAAATATCTAGCATGAAACAAGAGTATAGTATTCTATATTTGTCAACGAGCCTAAAAAATCCAAATTAATATGACATCATTAAAAATTAAAATCATACTTATATGATGTTAGAGTCATGTGTTGACTACAAACATATGATATTCAACTATGTTAATAATAAAAATAGCAAACTTATTATTAATGATTTAAAATATGATATAAAAATTTCTTTTATCAATTTCCAAAAATTTTTTATCATAAAATGAATATATATTCTTTTGTATACATTCTCACGACTTGTATTGAACTTAAGTACATATGTAATAATAGTAATATATTTAACAAATACAACATGCATCATTTATTTAGTATTATGGATATTGTAATAGAAACTACATATTTATAATATTGATCATTTATTCCAACTTTGTATCGATTGACTGCTTGTATAGTTCCTAAGGTTAAGATGCAATGGATAAAAAATATATTAAGAAACATATCTACTTGTATGAACCAACTAGTCAAACCTAAAAGTTTTATTCTCAAAAAATTAATTACCATGTTTACATATTATGACACTGGGTTAAATTTAGTAATAAGGCTCTTAATTTAAAACCTAAGGTTATGATAGTTATAATGAGGCTCTTAATAGGAACATAGATATCATATTTGAAGATGATATCTTTTCTATTCGATTAGCAAGTAATAAATAAAGAGGTGATCAGTCAAATAAGAATAAGTTATCTCCGCACTTAGATACTAATAATTTCTTCATTCTATTACAAGATAATAATAAAAATTTAGATATTTTAAATTAAGAAGAAATCATATAAATTTAGTAATCTCGCACTATCTAAGATGTCACAGGATCTATTGACCCATTCGATGCCTAACATAGTATTTAGAATTTACTTTTTTTGTGACTGACAATGTTATTTTAGATGAAAGATACAAATTATTTGTGACCAAATATCATATAGTCACTTGCATTTTTTAAGGAATGAAATGATTCAAAATTAAGCATTTAGAATAAAATAAAAAAATTACTGACAGATAATAAATCATGAAATATCAAAAATAAAGTCCACTACTAACACTATCTTCAGAATCATACATAACAAATATGTTTTATATCTGCACTATCATATTACAAACATGGAATGATAACCCATGCAATGACAATGTATATTTTATTTATTTATTCTTCAACTTATATTATATATTATATTTCAAATTATATATTTTTATATATTATTTTGAGTTGAGCTGAATGTAAAATATTTATTTTTATTATTAATTTGATTTTTATTTATTTAAATTTCTAACATATTAAACTTTTTAATTATATTATTTTAATATATAATATTTTTAATAGATAAAAAATTAAAATTTCAAAAAATTTAATTAAACATTTAGGCTTCTCATAACCAGCACGACTCAACATGCCCTAGAAACAATCCAAAATAACTCAAAATCTATCCAGCATGACCCAGCACAAAAGTGCCCGACTATGGGCCATCATGCCCTACTAGGCTGAGTCATCTAAATATTTATTCACCAATTTGAGGGAAGCATTAAGGTTTATGCTTGCTTTCTTTTTATTTTGTTATTTTTTACTTTTTTGATAACACTTGACATATTGGACTAGGGCTACAATTGGAGAGGGATGCATCAGTTTGATATCTAACGCAAACCCATCCCAATTCAACCCAAATTATTTAACGCAAACCCATCCCAATTCAACCCAAATTATTTAACCAAACCCATCCCAATTCAACCCAAATTATTTAACCAAACCCATCCCAATTCAACCCAAATCATTTAACCAAACCCATCCCAATTCAACCCAAATCATTTAACCAAACCCATCCCAATTCAACCCAAATTATTTAACCAAACCCAGCCCGAATTAAAATTATTAAACTCATGTTAAGCTCAAGTTGTAGTTAGGATGAGCCACCAATAGCATTGCAACACAAAAAATACTAATAAAAATTACACATAATTTTGACATTTTGCCAAAAATATAAGAAAACAAAATGATCACAATTATTTTCTTAATTTTATGAAAATAAATATTAAAACTTACTAAATAATATCTTTAAAATTAAACTAATATAAAATTAATAAATTATTATTAAATCAATGTGAGATCATAATGACCTAAACAATAGTGGAATGTCCCATGATCCACATTAATCTCTTAGTGATCCCATCAATGTAATTGCTTTACATTGACCACTAATTTCTTTTATACATATCTATCAACTTTAGATTTATTAAATTTTTGATTTAAGCTACGTATATGATTTTACTAGAAACATTTTTCTGATAATATGTGTATAAAAAAAAACAAATAATTTTATCAAATTCTAATTCACTTTGAATTGCTCAAGTTTTAGGCTCAAACTCAACACAAATTTAGATCAACTTGAAAATTTTTAACCCAAGCCTCCCCCAAATGGCCAAACCCATTGTTTTTCTCAAATTGGATTCCAATTGCTAGGATTGACCAAATCCAAGGTGTAGCCCTAAGTAGAATATCCCAATCTAGTTAGTATGTATTTATAGGTATTCTAATTGTACATTTTTTAACAGAGTTTGTATGATATTTTTAATAAATGGACATATTTTTCACAAAAATAAAACAAAATTAGTACTTAAAATATTCGCTTCTGAGTCCATCAAATTAAAGATTGGAATAAAATTTGGAGTAATAATTGTAGTGCCTAAAAAAAATCATGATGCCCATAAGATAGGAAAAGTATGTAATGGGTATGAAGACTTGTTTATTATAATCCTTCCAAGTTCTCTTAATTGTATCAATAGAAGAACTCTATGAAAATCCTCATGTGATGTCGATAGTCAGTCTCTCAACCATAAAACTCAAAATAAATATGGTTGTTTTCTTGATATAAAATCCAAAAATTATTAGAATGGTTTATTTGCACATTCACTATCATCATCACCAACCAAACTTTATCCAAATTATTTTGGATCAATTATATAAATCATATTTTTTTAATCAAATTTGTTTATAATATCATATGTATACCTCTAGTTTTTTTTTTGTTAATACTATAAATTTTTTTGTTATTGAATTCTTATTTATAATTTCAATCGTATGTATACCTCTACTTGAATGATATCACACTTCCCAATTGGTGCATTAGACATGACAAAATTATCTCTGATTATTTTCCTTTATCCTATCATCTTTAGAAGTTGTATTAATATTTTTTCTAATAACTTAATTTTTAATTTTATCATTCTAATCTTATAACACATCCATCTTTTTATTCCTTTCTCTGCGATCTCTATCTTTCAAATAAGTTATTTCTTGTTCACTCTATTCATTTTCATACGACATGGATGATCTTATTGTTGTTCTATAAATTTTTTTATTTAATCTTTTTAGTACTTAACTATTACAAAATCTCAAATCTAGCTCTCCATTTGAACTATCTAAAAAATACATCTTCATTAATCTCCTCAACTATTACAAAATCTTATAGTTATTTCTTGGTCGCAATATTATCATTTTTAATATAATTAAATTCATATTTTAAATAATATATCTTGATATGACAAATAATAAACTCCTTAAATCCAACTACATTATTCCAAATTTTTAGTTTTCTACCCAACTCTTCTTCAGTCTCATCAACAAACAATATTTCATATGAAAATAATATACACCAATAAATTTTTTCTTAGAGATCACTTGTTAATTCATTCATAATTAATACAAAAATATAAGAACTAAATAATGATACTTAGTGTAGTTCCACAACTATTAAAAACTCATTAATAATACATTAAACCAAATGAACTTTTGACATCACTCCCTCAATCCTTACACATGTCATTGATTAGTTTATTATATACACTTAATATCCATTTATAACATAATACTCCCAAAACTCAATCTATTAGAACTTTGTCATAAATTTTTTCCAAATCAATAAATATCATGCATAAGTTTCTTATTTTTTATATATTTCTCAATTAATATTCCCACTAAGTAGATAGTCTCTATAATAGATCTACATGATAGAAATATAAATTAATTCTCAAATATCCATATTTTTCATGTAAGTTTGTGTTCAATTATTTTTTTAAATATTTCATAATATAACTCATACATCTTTGATAGTGATTATAATGTTGAATTTCTCCTTTATTCTTATAAATGAAAATTATAATAATTTATCTTCATATTTTCCATATCTTTTTTGTTCTAGAGACCTTATTAAACAACATAGGCAATCATTTCATTTATTCCTTTCTCATTACTCTCAAATTTTAATAAGGATATCATCGGGCCAAATGACTTTTCTAGCATTTATTATTTTTTTGAAAGCTCCTCTATCACCTGTATATTCAATTTTGAATTAATGAACTTGTTTAAAAGATAATAATTATATATATTTATCTCTAACTTTTTCATATTTTGTTAGTATTTGATTATTTTTATTTTTAATATATTTTACTTAATTAATGTCTCTAATATTTATCTTTATCCTAGTCAATTTATAAAAATATATTTTCCTTCTTTAACCATATGACTTATCATATGTCTTAAATTTGATTTCATTCACTATTCCTTAGTTTTCTTTTATGCATATTTATATAACTACATAGTGCCTTTTTTTTTGTATTTCTTTATAACAATCTCTTTTTTCTTTTATAATTTGTTGAATCTTTTTAAGAATAAATATTTTCTTTAGACAAGCTTAAATTTTTTATATTTTTTTATTCATTTTATAACTAAATTTCATATGGTATTTTCATATATGTTTGATTATTTTTATTATCTAATTTTTCTCTAAAAATACTTATCAATTCTCCTTTTAAGTTTTGTCATTTTATTTTCGATTATAAATTGTCTATATTGAGTGATTAGACTCTCAACTAAAATTACTTTATAATATTCACATAATATTTTATCCTCTCTGCAAATAAGAAATAAATTAATTTGTATCCTTAAAAACTATTTTTGAAAGTTATCAAATATTCATCTAACATTTTAAAGTATTTATTAATGACAGAAAAGTCATATGTTTAAATTAAATCAAAAATTTTCTTCCTATTTTATCCCTTTCTCCCAACTCATATCCTCCATAATCTCTCATAATCCCAATTACTTGCCACTACATGCCAATTTTAAGTTTACCAAATATTATTTTTATCTTATTTAGATTACCTTTCACTTATCTATCAATATTTGGAGGTGGCAAATAGGTCAAACATACCTAACCCAACCCATGATATAGCCCACAAAAGACATGCCAAGTATGACATAGCAATACACGGCCATGAACCTTGTCATTGAACACGAACCAGACCGTGTCACAGCTCATCATGTCGTGCCTGACCAATAAACCCACGTGCCAAAGCACGAGACGACCTAATCCTTTGGAACATGTAACACGAACTTAGCATGACACGTGAGCTTTATGCATCAATCCAAGATATAATAAAAATTATAGGCACGTGAAGTCCACTTGCCTATATTTTAAAATTTTTTTATGAATAGGATACATGAAACACAAATGCCTTGATAGCGAACGACGACAATGATGCATGTCACTGTCGTTATCAGTTAAAAATTATTAAATAATAGTTAAAAAACAATAAACAATTTTTTAAATTGTTTATTAATATCAACTGTTGATTTTCATCAAACAATTCCGGATAGAAATCCAATTGATGTTAAATTTCTAACCAAGACAAATAAAAAACTCGAACCTACTATATTATATATTTTTTATTTTTATTTTAATATTATAAAATCATATACATTATTATTGGTGACCCGCATGTCCTACATCTACTCTCAATTCGAGTCTGAATTGTTTTAATATACACACTTTTTCTTTCTTTTATAATTATTTTTTTAATAAATATTTTTAGAAGTACATCAATTTCTATCCTAATCAAAATTAGATAATAACAATCTGATCAAAAAGTCCAAGACTAAATTATCTCCTAATTATGGCTCGGCCCCAGCCCAGCCACCAAAAAAACATAAAATTAATAAACAAACATTTTTAATATAAACTCACATTAAGATTATTAAAAATACATATTTTACAGATATCAAAAAAAAAAATTCAGCATAATATATATTCATTATAAAAATATATATATACTTATAAATTAATGATGATATTAGATACTTTAGGAGATACCAGATAATAAAATATAAAATATAATACATTAAATTTCAAACAAACTCAATTAAACAATGTAGTCATTGAATTTAGATGAATTTCAAGTTTAATAATTCTATTTATTTACCATTATGAGTTTGCAAGGAATACATGAATGAGTTTATTGCTAGCATGAGTCTTCTGCTTAATTTTGCATTAAATCCTACACTATAAACTAGCCCATTGCATGCAAAAGTAGTTCCAACTTAGCTATCATAGAATCCCTAGGTATATCTATAAAAGAAATATAATAAAAAAAAATTATAAAATAAAAAATAATTAATTATTAACAAACTTAAAAGGAAAATAAAGTAATCTCAATAACTTCTGACAATTAGACTAGTCATGATGACAATGAATTTGCAAATATCACCAATAATTTTATTGATTTAAAATGAAAACTAAACAAAAAAATATTATAATTTGATAAAATCTTTAATTCTCATAATAACAATTATATTTGAGTGTTTATTAAAAATTTTTAGAAAATACAAGATACACTATAAAATATATAATATGATATTTAATAATATTTTTAATAATAATATTACAATAAATATTTTTATAAGAACCATTTAAAAATAATCATTAGCTATGATTTTCTTTATTAGATATATATATATATATATATCACATAATAAACCTAATATTATAAATCATCTTTAAATTAAATTTCTCTTTATTTGAATAAATATGAAATATATTAAAATATACTAAAATACCTAACAAACTATAAGACATTAATAGTTTATATAAGTCAGTAAGCCTAAAATGAATTCAAATTAATATCACAGATTTTTGGAATTCTAAATATCTGTAGGTGTCAAGTGAGTTAAACAACCCAAACATGACATGAGATATGACCAGAAATAATCATGCCCGACCTGACATGACATGATCCAAAACCATGCCAAGAATAGGGTAATGTCAATTAGTGGCATGGATCATGTCATACTAGATCAGGGTCAACCAAACATCATGTTAGGATGGGCACGAACTTCCATGATCATTCTTGGTAGCCCATTACAATTTAACATAATAGGTACCAACATGGAAAGCGACAAGCGCAATCTATCGCTTTCCATGTCACAATAAAAAAAGTTAAATAAATGATTTACTTTGTAGTTATCAGATTTCATTCCAATAACTACCAACAAAAATCCAACAAACATCAAATTTCTGCACAATTTTATTTTAAAAAATTAAAAAAAAATAGATATTATTTTAATATATAATTTGTTTATAAATACAAAATTAAAATATTTAAATTTGCATCAAATTCATTCTCTTCATTCTTCTCTCTCCAATTCTATTTTGTGTACTCTATTTTGGTATATATTCTTGGCTATGTGCTAGATATTTAAAAGAGATAAACTATGATTGAGAACTACAGCTCAGAAATTTATAGTTACAGTACATATTTATTTTTTATTATTAATTCATGTAACATATTATAAATAATAATTTTTAAAAATTTACAATTATTAAATTTTTAAAATTTAAAATATAAATTAAATAAAATAATAAAAATTAATAACTTTAATAATAATAAATTTGACATAAATATAAATAATAATAATAAATCAATCAAAAATTTCAAAGTCGAATCTAGTTCTCTTCAATGGCATCAACTCATTTACTTAAAAATTATACAAACTTTAGTATTATAGACTTACTTTAATATCATAAAGAATAAAAATTCTAGATATATCAAACAAAAAATCAGCATAGTATATATTATATAAATATATATATATGTATATGTGAATGCAAGTGGCACTGGCAACCTTCAGAGACATGTTGATCTATGCACTAAAAAATATGACATATTTGATTCCTAGCAAAATATTGTCAAATTTGGATTAGGCATATCAAATCTAATTGAGTAACAGGATCTTTAAATAACCTAATAAGTAAAATTTTTAACATTGTCAAATTAGAGATAAACTATTAAGTAAAATTTTTTACGTTAAATATATGTGTTACATAAATAACCTAATAATACAAGCAAAAATAAAAATTATTTCCCCAATATTAAAACAAATAAGAAATTTATTAAAATATCTTAAGATATTTAGTAGAATTTAGTATTCTATGTTTGACAGCATGTCTAATTAAATTTTTAACATTAAATTGTTAACATTAAATTTTTAACATTAAATAATCTAATAAAGTAACAGGGTCTTTAAACATTATCAAATTAGAGATAAACTATTATGTTAAATTTTTTATTTTAGATATATGTGTTACATAAATAACCTAATAATACAAGCAAAAATAAAAATTATTTCCCCAATATTAAAAAAAATAAAAAATTTACTAAAATATCTTTAGATATCTAGTAGAATTTAGCAGTCCATATTTGTCAGCAGGTCTAGAAAAAATTATAAATGAATGTAAAATACCATTGAAAATATATCTATTTAATGTTAAAGTCATATGTTAACTACCAACATATAATATTCAATTGTGTCAATAATAATAAAAATAAACTTATTATTAATAATTCAAATAATAATATAGGAATTTCTCTTATAAAATTGTTGAAGATTTTTTATGATAAAATAAATATGTATTCGTCTGTGCATACTCCTACCATTTATATTGTGCTTAGGTACATATGCAATATTAATAATATATTTAGTAAGTATAAAAAACACCTTGTATTTAGTGTAATGTATGTTGAGATAAAAATCAAATATTTAAAATATTAGTCACTCATTCTAATTTTCTATTACTTGGCTGCCTATATTAATCCTAGGATTAAGATGAAAAAAATAAAAAATATATTAAGATATATCCACTTACAAGAACCAAGTAGAAAAACATGAATATTTTATTTACCAAAAATTAACTAACATGTTTACATATTATGATATAAAGCATACCAATTATAGCGAGACTTCGAGTACAAATATAAATATTATATTCAAATATAATAACTTTTTTATTTAGTTAGCTAAAGACAAATGACGAACACAACCATCGAATAAGATTAAGCTATCTCAATATTTTGATATCAATTATTAATTTATCATATTATATGATGATAATAAAATTTGAATATTTTAAATTAGTAAAAATAATATGAATTTAGATATCTCATACTATCTGAAATGACACATGAACTACTAACACCTCTAGTATCTAGTGTAGCAACAAAAATCTACTTTTTCTATGGTAATTAATATCATCTCATATAATATTGAGGTCTAAAAAAATTCATAGTTATTTAGGATAAAATGAAAGAATTATATAGACACTTGCATACTTAGCATACTTAGCATACTTGCATGCTTGAAAAACAAATAATACAAGGTTAAATATTCATGATAAAGTGAGAATTATTAACGAATTATAACTTATTGGACATTAAGAATAGAGGTCATCATTAACACTAATACTATTTCAGAATCATACATGACAATAATAATCTATATCTATATGTACATTACCACACTACAGACATGGATTGATCACTCGTATGATAATGTCTAGTGATAGATATTTTATTTATTTCTAATATATTTTATGTTATGTATCATTTTTAAATTTTTTAATTTTATTTTTTTTCAATAGATATTTTAATTTTTGAGTTGAGACAAATGAAAAATATTTTTTAAATTAATAATTTCATTTTAATTCATTTAAAAATCTAATACAATGCACATTTTAATTATATTATTATTCATTCAAATGTAAAATATTTAAATAATTAAATCAATTTATTTAATTTTTTTATTATATTATTAAAAATTAAAATTTCTAATAATATATAGCCAACACAACCAAGCACATACATCCTCAACAATAAGCCAAACTAGACATGCTGGGTCAACTATTTGAAATCTCATGGCATGCCGACACAACATAATAGATAAACCAAGCCACATAATCTAGAGTCATCCCAAAATGGCATGGACCATTTTATATCACTACATATTTGATATTAAATTCATATGTTGATTATTAATATATAATATTCAAATATAATAATAATAAAACTAATATAATAATAAGTAACAAATCAAACTGAGATATAAGATTTCATTATTTAAAAGTCATAAAATTTTTTATTATATAATTAACATGTACTCGTCTGTATATACTATCACAATATATATATAACATAAAATCCCAAAAGTTATGTTTTTTTGTGACGTAACTATTAACATAAATAAATATTTAAAATAGTAGTCATTAATTCAATCTCTTTATTATTTAATTATCTGTAAAGATCATAAAATTAAGATCAAAGTGATGAAAAGTAATATTAAATTCATATCAATATAAACCGACCACAAGAATAAATATCAAAATTTATGAATAAGTAAATAATTTATTTTATATTATAAAAATAAATTATAATAATTTTATCAAACATTCAAGTATAATGAATAATAACATATTAGAAACTAATAATTTTTTTATTCAATTAGTTATGAATAAAAGATAAGAATGTTAGTTAAATAGGAATTGAATCTTAAGATACTTAGTTATTAATTATTATTCTATATCATCTCATAATAACATAAAAATTTTTGTATAATGAGTTGGAGAAAATCACCCATATTCACGTCCTAAATTATCTAAAATGACAAGTGAATTGTCACTTATTTAGTATATATCATAACATAAATATTTTTATTTTTTATATGGCTTTGAATATATTTTCAGATACAAATCCTAGGCTACAATTAGATATTATTAATATTTTGTTATGCTTAAAAGATTAAGAAGATAACAAATAAATCTTCAAGATAAAATCATAAGACTACAAATAAATAATGATATATGAAAAATGAAAAAATTGATACTGAGTGTGATGATTTGAATGCAACAAAGCAATAGTATGATATTGGCGGTGGCTTGATATGCATTTTATTTTAAATAGTTCTTTATTTTTTTAGTATTTATATTTATATTTTTAGATTTTAATGTATTTTTTATATGTTTTTTTACATTTGTATTTATATACAATACATTTTCCATTTAAATTTTAAAATTATCAATTTTTTATAATATTATTTTTTAAATATTATATACATATATAGGCATCAAGTGAAAGGGCCGAGGCAGCAAACCAAACCAGCATAGAGTCCTAGGACACAACACAACCATAAGTGAATTGAGTTGGGCCTAGGATGGATATGGACTGAACTAGGACATCCAACCTAGTGAGTTAAGCCATTGACAACCAAAGCCCATTGGCTAGGGCTTGAACAAGTTAGCCTATGCGCATGAAGTGTTAAATATGACCCTGTGGACTAGAATGCCCTAAATTTTAGTGGCACAGTCAAGCCATCACGTCATGCCGTGTCCTAGGACTAGAAGATATATTTTTACTTATTGGCACAATCAAGGTATATATAATTTTTTACTTATTTACTAAAATCTTGATTTTTTTACTTATTATTAATTTATTTAATTATCTAAAAAATTTAATTAAAATAAAAAATATATATATATATAACATAATATGTACCTTTTTTTTTGTAGGCAGCTAATACTTTTCACCTCCACCTCATATGCTTGCACCTCGAAGTCACATCTCGTCATCAAAACCACTATGGCACTCCACCAACTTAAAATTATAAATGTTAAAAAAATTGTGGGAACAAGACACTATGACACATAGAAATTAAAAAAAAACAATTAGAGAAGAAGAGATTACTTATAAATAATAAAAAATAAAATATATCAATATGCTATTTATAAATTTTTTTTTTATTTTTTCCATTTTTTAGTTAGCCTATGAATATTTGTATTAAATCCAACAACTAAAAAAATTATAATTTTTTATTAACTTTTTTGGCCATTAAGACCACAGGCGTCACCCTATCGAACCTTTTTTCTTTTGACTTTTGTTTTTGCAAATGCAACCATTTTACATTGTTGGCATTGTGCACGGACCCATGCCCTTTTCTCATGCCTAGCACAACACAAAGCCAGCGCAACCGTAGCACTGCATGGCACAAGTTCTATCCAAGCATTATTTTAGATCATGTTGTGCTAGTCTAGGTGTGATTCTATATTGTGCTATGTCAGACCAAATACAACTAAATCATGCAATATTGTGGGTCATGCACAAAGTGCCCAACCCACTTAACACTTCTGCTATGCATGAGCACTCTGCCTTGGCGACCTACCTACAAGGCTACAACTAATCAAGCTAACCTAGGCTAGCCACGTGTTGGGTTTTAACCTAGAACAAACTTGAACAAGGTTATAAACCCATTCCACCTCAAGCATATACGACACAGCATGGTAGCTTGCTTGGGCCTAAAAAAAATTGGTTGTGCCAACCTTGCAAGACCAATTTTGACACCTCTATCTATATCTTCCAAAAAAATTATTTTTTTCACTATCTTGCTTATCAAGTATAGACACTAATCACATGTAGAATCTCTTAAATTACTATTAATTTGATTATTATAAGCATATCACTAATTTTTTTACATCAACAAAATTTTTTTATTTTATAGCTTATAATTATTAATCTCTTTAGATCTCTCATCCTCGTACTTAACCTCTTATAAATAATATGAATAATATTGAGAAATCTTTGCACATTAAAAGAAAGACATAAAGTTTTCTTCATGTTCCCCTTCCCATACTAGATAAATATATAAATATCATGCATCAATTTGATCCAAGCTATATTAGCTCTTAGATTTAAGAAATTCAAGCCAAAATCCAAACCAACTAACCAAAATTTACAACAAATTTCATGAAATGCACTTTTTTTTTTGAGGGGAGATAATCAATGAAAAATTTCAACCTAGAGGCCCTAACAAACAAAGATGCTTAATAGTTTAAAAGTATTGACAAAGAAATCACATAATAAATTAATGTGAACATAAAAATAAATAGTACAAAAATATTTTGAATACCCACTTACTATAGGTACTCCCCACGCGCAACAAACCCACCAAGGACAAAATTAAAAAATACAAAAAATAGATATAATGTCTTAACAATATCAAAGTTCAAAATTTTAATCATATAGTTAGAGTTATTACTTTTGTCACAACCAATGTCACATTGTAATCAATTTCAAGACTGATATCAATAAAAACATATTAGCCTCATCTTTAACTTTCACTAAAAAAGTAAGGTGTTGCCATTTTTTTGGATCAGTGCTGCTAGTTTTAAAAACATGCAGTGCACCTGGGTACTATGCCATGGTGGCACCCATGGCATATTGAGGGCACTAAGACATGAGTTGTTTAACCTAATATCTTTATTTTAGTTTTAATAAATAATTGTTAAATAAGTATATTTAACAACCACCCACCAACCTCAAATACATATGAATGTGGTACCTAATGCACAGGTCTTCCACTTAGCATATGATTTAAAAGATTAATATCTCAATAATCTTATATCTGAAAATCAAAAAATAAAATATTTGCTAATCATAAACCCAATACATCCCACCAAGGGACAAATGTATTTATCATTACATCAAGACATATCCTCCAGTACATGCTTGCACCACAATGATTTCTCTAATAATTAGTTATCTCATATTATTCTCATTCAAATACTTTTAACTTAGTAATTATAATAAAATCTGATGTGTTATTATTTATATAATCACATACTATTAAATACGTATATTAATTAAAATTTAAATTAAATAAACAACATCTAATAACTTAACATTATAATTTCAAGTATCTTAATATATTATATCATCATCTATATCATTATTCATACTTAAAAATATTAAGACAACTTTCACATCTAATGAAACATTTATATTTGCAACATCTATCAATAAAACAAAATGCATGGCCCTAAGGTTGAAAGTTATCTCTCTGGGCATAAGAATAATATTCAATCTTCCACCAACTATAATATTAAATCAGGTCTCCATCATGGTATTCGACATCTCACATTAAAATATTTATGTCAAATAAGAAATTATTTTATACATCTCAATGCAAATCTACATCATTAATATTCATTATTATGAGTTATTTATTACTATTATCAATGTCCATCAAACAAAAATCATCAATAATATTTCAAAATTAATATCTTCTCTACAATACTCGACTGCTCTTAACATATATAAGATTATTTAAACATTAATATTATTTTAAACTACTTAAAAAGTTTCAACTTATATTTATTTTATAAGTTTGGTATTGTAAACATGTACACACCAATTTGACATTAGTATTACAAATTACTTATTTATGCTTATTTTAGTTTTATTTTAATATTTTGATGAGAGCATCCAACTTATATTTTGCCCAATCATTTTTATTAATTTTATAGACATGCTTGTATAACATTTTTTTATTGAGCATTATTATATTTTTATTTTCCACATTGATTTACAACATGCTTATTTCTTATTAAGATAAATCTTCAGATAGGTTCATTCTACCACCTACATTGAGATGTGTGATAAACTTGTGAATATGTTCAGCAAGACATCAAATAACTTTTGAATCTTTGTACAAAATATATGTTCATGCTTGAATGAGTGTTATTGTTGTTGATATAAGCATCTCCTATTTAGTATGTACTTGACTTTTTTTCATATGGCTTAGTTTTGCATGTCATGGTCAATCAAAGGACATGATGGAGTTGTATAGTTTTATTTTCCAACAAATATGAATTTGCAATGTTTGGCATTATGATATTGGTTGTTAAGTTTATCTATGAATATTGATTAATGCTCAATTCTACCAGAACGATTATACTCATAAAAAGTTTCCCGGCACAGAATTTCCATAAGGTAGTTGTTACACAGTGCAGGATCATCACTTAATTACATGTTCATTAAAAGGCCCACCACACATCTGATGCCATGAATCAGAATCTCTAAAGTAGTTATACACAGATAAAACTTCAGAATCAATATCAAAATGCCAAATAATGCGAATCCATATTTATTGGATTCGTAAAGTGATCTCTCGGATCATTATACCCAAACAATGCTAGGAGCCATTAATTAGAGCTAAAATTATACACAAACTGATCTCTTCGATAAGGTAGTACACGCAACGATGAATTGGGACAGCTTTCACTGGAGTACAAATGCGTTAGCTACTATAAAAGTATAACAAATCAATTATTAGAACATAAATTTCAGATTTCTAACCAGGAACAAATTCAGCATCCAATAACTTTCAATAAAAGCAAAAGTGAAAAGAACAACGAAATTCCGAACCGGTGATTAGGGATGGGTGTTTGGGATTAAGAACGACCTTACCCTCTATGAAACATTTTTTTTCTGTAGCTTTATTCTTTTACCTACTCATCTGATTGAGGTGCTTTCAGATGAATCATTACTTGTGTTTGGGATGAACCATGATATCAAGAGATAGCGAACATAAGACCACCATTTCTAAGTTCTATTAGTTTAGGATCCAAAGCAATCCATCACATTAATGTTTTATGTTTTAATACCCCACCTTGTTCTCTACGGCGATAAATATTTATGATTTAATACCCTAAAAAATAAAATCCCAAAAATACTCTAATCACATTAAAAATATTAAAAAATATATATTTTCCAAAAAAAATAAATAAATAACAATTTATATATAGATATATATATATAGTATATACAATATATACAATGGGCATATATTGTGTACTTATATATAAAGTATACAGTACTGGTATGTAGTATATATATATATATAGTACATATATATGTATTTATATAATGTATGAGTATATAGTTATGGTAATTATATATATATATATACACACATGTATAAAATAGTATATTTATGGTTATTATATATAGTATACCTAACACATTATATATATATATGTTTATGGATACATATACATACAATATATGTATGCATATATATGTATAATGTATATATATAGTAAATATATTGTATATTGTATATCTATAGGATGCATGTACTTAGTATATATTGTATATATATAGTATATTTATATTATATATATATATATATATTTATTTATTTATTTATTCTATATAATATACATGTATATACTTTAAAAAAAATACTTTTTTTAAATTTTTTTTAATATAGGTAAGGATATTTTTGAGTTTCTAATTTGTAAGGCACCAAAATGTAAATATGTATAGTTCTATGATTTTTTTTTAAATATGAAAAGTTTTAGGTATTTTTTTTCACATTATTATTTTAAACTTCTTTTACATGATTTTTCACATACTATTATAGATGTACTTGTCCGTAGTTTTTTAAAATAATAATAATTTTACAAGTAAAACCTCATAATCACATAAGTAAATATGAATTACCACATGAATTTCTATATGTGATCGTGATGTATAAATAGGTATGAATGGCCACATAACTTCTTATTTCATTAATTAGCATAATAATTATGATAAATTTAAAAACCTTATAAATATAGGTATATGATAAATAGAAATATAATAGACAATAATACTTAACTTTAAAAAATATATATGTAACTTCATTTTATTTTGTTCTAATGAATTCTCTAAAATTTTTTTCATTCTCTCAATATTTTATCTATTTTCTAACACGTTATCAACACACAAAAATATATAAAAAAATAACTCTAAATTTTATATAAATAACCAACAAGTTTCACCCATTTCACAAATCCAGAAAGGGATGTGAAACTGACAATTCCTAAAAATATATATTTTTAAGCCTAAAGCTATCATTTTTAGAATTATAAGTTTGATGACTGACTATATGTTTGATACAAATATATATATATTCACAATGTCTACTGAATCTCATGATATCATTAACTACAAGTTTGATGACTCTTAGATATTTATATTTTATCATGAATGACTTGGGCATACATGATTCTGCATGATACTTCGTGTAGTTCAAAATTCTATTAGCAACCTATTACGAAGCAAATAAATTTTAATATATTATGATCTTGCTTGTGTTGCTTATTGTCAGGACTCAAGGCAAGTCCAATTTTAAATAATCTTTTATTAAGGTTGCATTTGAATCCCTTATATTTTTTAGATCATATTCAATGAAATATTTGTGAGTCTATTCATCAGCTTGACAAAACTTTTTTTATTATTTTAATTTTTTTTTGATAAGTAATAAAAAAGCACTTTCAAAATCTGTACAACCTAATTGAGTTGCAAACTAATACAATCAATACAAAATACAATGAAAATTTTAGTTTTTAACTTTCTTAATTCTGCATCTTGGGCTTTTCCTTCGTGTCATATACGATTTCTTTCTCTCCATATATAATATACAATGGCTATAAATGTTGCCTTTCTTATGCGGTTCATGATTGTATTGGCTGAATAATAATTCTATAGGCTTCTAATGCTTGTTGGAATTGATTCCACGGGCACTTTTATTACTGTCCAAAACTTTAGATAGGTCCATAGACTTCTAGTAAAGAGACACTCAAAAAAGATATGTTCAAACATTTCTGGTTGGGAGCAGAATTCACATTACATACTTTTTTGGGACTATGAATAGGCAGTCTTTTGTAGTGACTTTTTCATATTTTGCAATCCATAAAAAGGCTGCATGCTTTAGAATATGGTTAGGGAAGCATATTACTATAGTCTAAGCTTTAGTTTTCAACTTGTTATTTCCAACTAAGTATTTATATGCATTAGACATTATCTTTCCTTTGTCTCCCCAAGTGTTGAAGAGTGTTTTGGCTTCCTTTATTTCACTTATTTTTCAATTAATAAATCCCTAATCGAGATTAGGGATTTTCAAAAGGGAGGGTCCTCTATAGATATATGGTAATCCCAAATGCTAGAAGAGTTTAGATAAAAGTGGTAGATCTATCTTATCCAAATGGAATCCTCTTTTTTGTTAATTCTCCATTAATTTTTAATAAAAAGGATTTGTTCCAATTAGATAACCCAAGGATATCAAGGCCACCAGCTGAAGTAGGAAGACACACTTTTTTCCCAAGAGGCCTTATGCCTAAATCTGCCTGAAGGAGGTGCTCCCCAGAAATATCTTTTACATGCATTTTCGATTGCATTAAAAATGGTTGAAGGCTGGAGGAAGATTGATAACCAATATCTCTCAATACCTTGGATCACCATACATAATAATTCAAGACTTCCAATGAAAGAGAATAATTTGCTGGCCCATTTGTACAGTTATAGTAATTTTTTCTAATAAGGTTGAGAATTGAGAAGTAATTAGTCTACTTGAGGATAATGAGACTCCAAGAAACTTGAAAGGAAGAGTGCCTTCCAAAAATCTAGAATTTTCCAGAAAATCCAGCTTAGTATTCAGCTTAACTACTCCAAAGAAGATATTTGATTTGGATGGGTCAACATGTAAGCCAGAATTAGCAGCAAATTCATTCAATGTATTGGGGATGATTTTTATAGAGGAGTCTCCTCTAGAAAAAATTAACAGGTCATCCGCATACATTAGATGAGATATTTTAAGATGGGAACCATTTAGGATGAAAAAAAAAATGATTATAGTGTGTAGCCTCAAAGAGTAACCTAAAAAGGTGCTCCATGCATGTGGCAAAGAGATAAGGAGAGATAGGATCTCCTTGCCTAAGTCATCATCTTCCTTTAAAGAACTCGTGCAATTCTTCATTTATAGAATTGAGAAGGATATAGAAGAAATGCATTCATAGATGACATCTATAAATTTTGTTAGGAAATTAAAGGCAAAGATAGCTTCTTTTAATAATTCTCAATTAACCATATAAAACACTTTTTGGAGATTGATATTGAGAATGTATCTTGGGGATATTCTTTTACTTGCATACATCCGAATTAAATTTTGAGCAAGAAGAAAATTATCTGAAATTAATCTCCCCTTGATATATGTTGTTTGGACTAGATTAATAATATCTCCAAGAATGCCTTTGAGTCTTAGACAATAAACTTAGAAGTAATCTTGTAAATGACATTGCAACAAGAGTTGGGCCTATAGTACTTCACAGAGAAGGCATGAGAAGACTTAGGTATTTAATGCAATGTAAGCATGGTTAACTTGCTTAAGCATTCTTCTATAATGGAAGAAGTTTTGGATAGCACGTATAAGATCATTCCTAATAATTTCCCACGACTCTTTGAAGAATTCAATTGTATAACCATCTGAACCCATAGATTTAGTAATCCCCACTGAGAATATGGCATCCTTTATCTCTAATGAATAGAAGTTTAGAGATAATAAGTTTTGTTCAAGTCATTTAGAGTTCTACCGCTATGGAAGATAACTTCACGCAACATTTCTCTACCTTTAAGAAGATCCCAGCAGGTTTATGTAGTATTCTAAAAAGTTATCAGTTATTTCTCCATAAGAGGATGTATACTCTCTATTCTCTCTTATAATTGACATGTTTTTGTTTCTTTGTAATCTAGCACTTGCCAAATAATGGAAAAACTTAGTGCATCTATCACTCTAATTTTAAATATTTAAAATTGGCCGTCTATCTAAGAAAGGACAACTCGACCTCCTCTAACATCCTAAAATCCACTCTTAGTTTAGCTTCTTCAATTTTAAGAGTTTCATTATGTACTTTAAGTAACACATCTTGAATTTTTTTGAGGGAATTTCTAGCTAGATAAACCCTTTCACTAATATGTCCAAAGTATTTCTCATTAAGTTTCCTAAGAGATTCTTTTAATATTTTTAACTTTTTATCTAGTTGGAACATAATGGAGCCTTGGATTTTTCGTTTCCAGATATTGGAAAGAATCAGGGAGAAGTCTTTGTGTGCCGACCATATTTTATAGAATTTAAATGAAATTTTCCTATATTGTGACTCTTTTTTGGTGGCTAGAAGGATCATGAAATGATATGAGAAGATTCTAGGAGGAAGGAATTTTGCATGAGTATCAAGAAGAAGTTTAACCCATTCTTGGTTTATTATTTCTTTATCAAGCTTACTATACTTTTTTCCATTTGTTCAAGTAAAGAAAGAACCTAAAGATGGGATATCTTCAAGGTTTAGAGTGGAACAATAGTTTATGAAGTCTATGCATTCGTATATAGAGACTACTCTTCCACCATTTTTTCAAGTGCAGAAAGAGGAGAGTTGAAGTCTCTTATTACGACCCATGGAGTTGAATCCGCACCCTAAAGGATAAGATTTTTCCATAATGGACTTCTATCAACAATAGAGTGAAGACCATAAACTTTTGCTAATTTGAATTCTATTCTCTTCACTTTATCTAGAATGTTCATAGAAATGTGTTGGGGAGATAAAGAGATATCTTCTTGTAGTAAGTCTATCCCACATCAATAATATTCTACCATTTCTATGACATGAAAAATTACCTAGGTAATCGAATTTTTTAAATTTCGATCTTATTAACCACGTTAATTCTTTCTTATTCAGTTTAGCTTCTATAATGACAAAAATGTCTATTTGGTGGGCATTAATATGCCTGGCCACTTCCTTCTGTTTAAGGGGGCAATTACATCTCTTTATATTACAACTTATGATTTTCATTTAGATACACCACTTTTAAATTCTTCATCTATTTTCTCGGTTAGATCGCATTGATTTTTAAAAATAGTGTAGCACACATAAAGATTATCCTGACACATATGAGCCCGAATTATGAGTGACCTTCCAATTATGTAGCAACCGATTGACAACTCCATGAAATGATGCAGAATAATATAATATGCCACCCTTGCCATCCCTTACATATGCATATGTCACCCTTACATTCAAAAGAAACCCACAAACATATCTTGAGAGATATACATCACTACTTACTTCCACATCGCTACCATGAGACATTAGGAAATCCTCTTTCCTTCTATACATGGTGAAGAATCATCTATCTAAGATATGTCATGTTGTTGCATGTGAGCATGCACCCTTACATAGCAAAGCATGATCACCCAATCTCAGTGTTACAAGAGTATGTGTTACAGTACCAAAATCCCACCATTCATATATTGTGAAGCACTCACCCTTGCTAGATATCCCATGATTTCCTGACATCAGTTGTAACTTTTTTATTATGTGCATAGTGGATGGCCTGCTCTCGAAACAGAGACCTCCCTTACATATAAGCTCACACCCTTACATAATATTACATGGTCATAAACCACCCTTACAAGAGACCCCCACAAAAATCTTGATAAGCACCCTTCATTACATACATTAAAAGACCTACCCCGATATAGGATATTGAACTCACCATCAAAGACATGTCCCAAAATTGCATATGCGCTCACACCCTTACATATGTTTATATTTAACAATGATAACCCAGCCCCACAAGCATGATCGCCCTTACATATGATTACATACTGACCCAGCCCCTAAGATACATGTTCATATGCCATCCCTACATTCAAGAGAGACCATCGCACATGATTATAAGAACCATCCTCCAATCAACCCAGTCACGATGTATATATCACCCTTAGCCCCCAAACACATTCATATAATTCCGAGTTATGATTTCCACCCCGAGCCTTGTGTAAGCATATGAATTTTTGGATGTCCATGTTTTTATTTGTCTTTCCATTATGATAGACAGTCATACATTGCCACAGTAGTTTCAACAGATGCATGGAGAGTCCTTTCCCATTACACCTGATTATGTCATTACCGCATACAATTTCTTCAACAACCCAGGAATACAAGGTAATTAAGAGTGCAAAAATGAACCCCTTTGATAAGGACCCTTCACATATTTTATTAGAGGACTATGTGGCTCCAACCAACATTCCATCAAGCAATCATACAAAGGGTTGATCAGGCAAGAAGGTGCCACTAGCAATCGGCACCTTGTGATATGCAAACTCAACAACCACACATGCACACGCAGAGATGCCCTCATCTCTCCCCAAAACATTCTTATAATAATAAAGTTAAGTAGAAGGGGGGCCCAAAAAGGACTCTCCCAAGATCATTCTCCAAAACTCCATCTATAATACCTTTCATGCATGGTATAACCTATGCACCTCACATTTTTTAAGGAGTTGTGGCCTCCTATGAGACTATCAATTAGGCCCATATGGGGTAGCACCCCTAAAAGGAAAATATTTATTCTTACCTTTATTTCTTAAGTTTGAGGAGGGCTTCTTTTGAAGTTTCATTCTTTTTCCTTTTACCTTTCACCAAGGTGAATGAGTCTTTCTCTTCTTCCAATTGGCCTGAGACTTCATTTACATCCTATTGAGGAATAGATGAGTATCTCCTCCTAGAAAGTTCTACTCTTTGGGCTGGTAGAACTTGCCCTTCTTTAATAGGAGATTCTGTTACTCCATTTTCATTATAAGTGGGCAGCATCTGTCTTTCTTTCAGAAAAGATTCTGCCTCTCCTTCCTTTTTATTAAGAATGGGCAGTAACTAACTTTCATTTAGAAGGAACTCTACTTTTGCTTCCTTTCTTTTGGGCATCATTTATCCTTTATTTAAAGGAGATTATGTTTCCCCTAACTTATTTGAGGCACTAGATTTGGAGGAGTGACCATTCATCATGTTTTCCTAAATTTTTTTTTCGCAACTATTAGATACATGTCCAAACATAGAACGGGAATTGCAATAGTAGGGAAGATTCTAATATGACATTGGTTTGTAAATTTTTGAGCCATTTGGAAAATTAAGATGGATTTCCATAGGTCTCACTTCATTAAGATATATTTCTATTAATGCTCGAGCAAATACAATTCTAGAAGCATTAAAGGTTACTTTATCCATGTGTAGTGGTTGTTCTAGGCAACTTGTAGTTTTGTTTATGCCAATAAAGTTCCATAGGTGTATGGGGAAGTTAGGAAACTTCAACCAAATTGGTATTTTGGCCAACCCTATAAGCCCATAGTGAAAACCCATCAGAAGTGGCTTAATGTGTAAAGGCCTACCAAACACTAGATACGAGCCAAATTTTAACACCCCTTCCATCTCTTCAATGCCTAGTCTATACTTTAATTTTATTCAAACCATTAAATCATTTTGTTTTCAATTTTTTTTTTCAAACCATTCTTACTCATTTTATTTTTATTTCATAATAGACAAACATTTAAACAAAATGTAGTCAAACCATTCTTACTCATTATATTCACATTTGAACAAAAGAAATTACAATACATATGCATAAGAAAAATTGCATTCTAAATTAAGCATATTGACCTTGTACAAGGAATGAAATGAAATGGCTTACTTTGATGCTATACTATAAAATAGTGTAAGATGGAGAATTAGAATAACTATATGTGCTACATGTTTAAAATTTATAATCCCTTTTAATATCTTATTTTATCCATTTTTATTGTTTTTATTTATTTAGGTGATGTCAATTTTTTTTAAATTTCAATAATTAGAAAGCTTTATTATTTATCATCATTTCTTTGATTTTGATTTCTCACTTTATCCTTTATTGTTCTATTTTTTTCATATTTTTATTTATAATTTCATCCACCATCACATCTAACAATAACTTCATTATCTACTCAAATTCGTTATTTTTTCATATTTTAATTCATAATTTCATTCATTATCTATACTTGTTTATAGTCTTACTAAAAGCATCTCCCATGGTACTAAAGAATCTTTTCCTATGGTCATATAAGTTTCATTCTTTCACCTATAAATTACAATCACTTCTCAACCACCTAAGTAGTCCCCTCTTCATATGCTTCTAGTCACTCTTTTCAACCACCTTTATTCACTCATTGTTAATTACTTGTGCATACTTTTATTTTATCAACATTACTCACTCTTTTTAAGCTTCCACTCACATTTCTACATGCACTTGAGTGGTCATTTTCAAGATTCTCCAAATGCACCAACATATCTCTTTTTTTTTTACACTTCACTTTCCTTTTGTTTTTCATACCCACCTATGACTTCTCATTCTATCTTATCACTATTTGTATTTTTATGAGCATTTGAAATGCTCCATTAACAACTTACCTTTTAACTAGCATACTCATTATTTTGTCTTCCTACTTCTATATTCTAGAAATATATTCTATTATGCTCATTTTCATGTCTATTTTCACTTAAACACAAGTGTATTTGAAGCAAAAATATATTCCCTCAACTCTCTCATTACCCAAAATCTTGCTTGACCTTGAACCTTTTTTTACAATTTCATCATTTCTACGCCCCTCTATTGCATTTCTTTATTTTGTACTTTTCATTTTCAACTGCTAGAATTTGAAACTTAGCATCACACCTACATTTTGAGAATAATTTTTATAAAAAACCTTTTCACTATCCTTTATGGGCTTCTATTGTTCCTAACATTATTCATATGTACTAGCAACCTTTCTACTTTTTTATGTCTCTTGTACACACACACACACACGAGTACATTTTCTCTTTGATAGCCCAAAATATTATTACCACAACATTTCTACTCATTAGGTGCACACCACACTTAATATTCAAATCAAACATCTTGACATGAAGCTCTGCATGCATTTACATAATTCATTTTAGGTTAAGATTAACATATAGATCAATGAAATAGCATCCAAAACTTTCTAATGTCACACATGAACACACCTCTTTGCATAACATTTCATTTACGAAAAATCCATGATGTCCAAATCTACCATTATATATATTGATATTAAGTTTAATTGGATGAGAACATGAAGGAGATGAAAATTTTGAAACTTAACTAAAAAACTACATTTATAAACCTTAATAGTTGAAGGATAAGATGATGTATGAGGGGATTTGTTTTCTGAGAGAATGGGGGTTAGGTCTTATTGATAAATGAGTGGGTAAATCTTAGAGATATACTTATTTTCTAATTTTGCACAATTTTATTTTTTTATACTTTCTTTTTATTCAATTTTCATTTCTATATCATTAAAAAAATTATTAAGCTCACTCACTTCTCATATACATTGGTAGCTTAACACCACTCATTTTCAACCCACTCACTCTTTCTTAAATGCTTATAGATATTCTTATTTTTTTTAGCTTAATTATCTATTTCTAAGCTTTCACTCATGCTTCCACACACAATTGAATACTTTTTTTAAGTGTTTCGAATGCATCATCACATATTCACATCTCATCCTTCTAACATAAATATCCTTGCACACTTTGTTCTTATCTCATCTTGTTTTACTAATTAATGCCACCTATGACACTTTGTTCTTATCACCTATATGCATTATTTTTATGAGTATTTGAAATATTTCATTAACTTCTTATTTGTGTATTTGCTTATTCTTTATTTTCATTTCCTACTTTTCTATTCTGCCATCATATTCTCATGTAACTGCTCACAAGTAACTCTTCACTTTAACATAAGTTTGTATGAATAAAAAATATACCCTCTGAAATTACTCATTCTTTAACTAAAATCTCACTTTGCCTTGAGGCTTGTCAACATATGCATCCTTCCAAAAATCCCTCTAATAAATTTTTTTATGCTATACTTTTCATTTCTAAACATCTACAATACTTAGCACCACATTAACATTTATAGAAACATAATTAATGGCAAAAAAAAAAAAATCATTCCAAGCATAATCCACTAAAACACCTCCACATTCCAAGATTTTCCTTAATGACATTTACCATGAATTTTTCCAGACTATTTTACTTCAAACACAAGGGTGTCTAGAATAAAATACACACTTAACTTACTTTATTTATCATATCATACTTATAATGTAAACTGTATTGAGGGTGGAAAATGCATGTCAAACTTCTTACACCTATAGCATCTTATTTGATCAAAATAGTCTCAATTATCATTATACTTACACTTGATACATGAACATCTGTCTCAAAATTTTAAGTAACAATCATTTTCAGCAAGCCCATAGGTTTTTATTAGAAAATAGAGTATTTTATGATATTATTTTTTGTGAGTTTTAAAATGTTAATTTTATTTTATTTTTTAAAACATTATCCATGTCTCATTTAAGCTTAAAATAAAAGAATTTTAAAATAACTTTTCAAAAAAAAAAGTAAAAAAGGCTTTAAACACCTAAAAATATAAATTGAGTTCAAAAATCAAGAAATGTTCATTTAAAGTTTTAAAATAGTTTTTGATGCCTAAAAAAAAATTCTCTTCTAAAAACTCTATAACTTTAGTGAATATTTTGTTTTTATAATACAAAATTTTTTGACAATTCTTCCATAGAATTTAAATGAAGATTTTGTATACTTTTGAAACTATGATAAGCATTTTTTTATTCCTATAAACTTTTGAAACTATGTTAAACATGATATTTTAATTATATAAATATCATAATGTTCATACCCCCATTATATTTAGCAATATTAAGGTCAACTAAAGGAAAGATAGGAAGCAAATAAAAATTCTAAAACATTTCTAAAAAATACAATCTACTAACCTTTAGAAATTGAAAGAGTTGAAAGGTAGGAGGCATGAGCCCTGAGATTGCTTATATGGGTGGGCATCAATTTTCACCCCAAATTTTCCCTACTTATGCTCTATTTTATAATATATTATAACACAATTGTATAACATTGTCTAGAGATCTATTTTAGGAATGATATGTATGATTGAGCCTAAAATAAGTAATAATTAAAAGATATGAGAATAAATATATAATTGTTATAGAAACTTTACACCACAACTTCATTCTAATTGTGCTCTATTTTATTGAAAACTTGATTCCTATTGTCTTTCTTTATATGTCCCCACAAAATAGAGACACCATCAACAAAACTAATCTTGTTGCATAGTGATGTAGTTTGATGTTGGGATAAAAATCTTGCTTAATAAGCCAACAAGTTGATATTGGATGTAATCATGATAGACTTGAAAGCATCCTTATTAAATTAAGTCGCAAACAAAATGAAGATAAATTTGAATTCTCTTCATATAGAAATTATTGATTGGATTGAAATTGTGATGTTTAGCACCAACATAATGATAAGAAACTAATGTTGGTGCTACACATCTCAGGTAATCAGTATTTAGGTTTTGTTAAAAATGTTATGATGCTTTACTTATTTTAACGACAAGAAATTAGATTGAATACTATGAAGTTGAAGTATGCAAAAGTGGAGATGCAATCATCAACATTTATATCCAAATCTTCATCTTAAAAAGTTTTTAAAAGAGGCAAACCACATTTGGGAGTCTATATACCATGATAAATGGTGTGTTAAAATGAAACCATTTGATACTATCATGTGAGTCCATGGAAGCTTATGCATTAATTGTGAGAGCTTGTTGAGTGTTAAGAAGATATCTGGACATGTCAATGAAAGATATTAAAGACTTCCAATAAATCCAATGAAAGTATGTTTGTCTACATGTTGAGTGTCATCAATTATTTTAAGAGATTGCCTTGTTGAGAGAGGAGTAAATACATCTTTTGTAGCTCACATATTATTATTTAACAAAAGATTATGAAAATATTAATGTTGTAATAAAAATAAACTAGATTGAGTAGAAAATACTTCTATCCCTAAGAAAAAATGAAGAAGATTCGTATCTAGGAAAAGGGAACTCGACACTCAATTATTTGATAATAGAGGCTATAAACATAGATTCATTTCCCATTATGACAAGGTCATCAACATAAACAATAAAATAATAAAAAATTAAACCTTAACTATAATTAACTAAAGGAGAGGCTTCCTTGGAATTGTTAGAAACAAGCTAAAGAATATTAATTTTTAGAGTCCTATACCAAGCTAGTGGGGCTTATTTAAGTCCAAAGATGACCTTCTGCAATCTGCAAACATGAGTAGGCTTGGAAAAAATTATAAACCTCACAGGAAGTATCATATAAGTTATTTCAATTAATTCTTCATTTATGAAAGCATTATTTACTTCCATTTACCTCAACTTCATCCATTCATAATAACAATAGTCATAAATATTTACTCAAATAATTGCAAGTTTAATATTATAACCAAATATTAGTTGGTAATCAAGACCTAGCATTTGATAAATATTCATTGGAAACAAAATGATCTTTAAACCTCTCTGCTGATCCATCAACTTCTTCTACTCCCAAATCACCCATGTATTGCCCAAGGGGTTGCAACTTGAAGGAGAGGGAATGAAGTCTCAAGTTCCAAGTTTCATAAGTTTAGTAGACATGGCCTCACACCATTGAGATTGAGATATGACCTAACTCACACTAGTTTTTTTTTGTTTTTTTTGGCCCTCATGCCCTCCCCTCAAACCCAACCCATATTATATTTTGGCTCATATAAGAGCCTGAGCGACCAGGGGTCAAAAAAAGAGCCCTATCTCATTCACACGATAGGTGATTTGGCAAAAACATTGAGAAAAATGTATCCAGCATTCCTAAGATTGAACTCGTGTCTCCAAGGCAAGAGCATTCATCTTTTTTTTTGGACTACCATGTTGTTTGTCTCACTAATTAATTTAATAGTAAGTAGAAAAGGGTGTTTGGACATAGAATTTAGCTATTCTACCTTCAAATTTTGATTCAATGAACTAGTAGTCAATTGATGCACTCTCATAGGGGAAACTAATGAATTATATGATCATGTGGAATACATATTCAATGGATGCATGATATGACTTAAGGGTCATGGATCAATTTGAACATAAGAATGAGAAACCATCACATACATGAATGCATCTAAACATTCATATATTAAAGAAACATAATTTAACTTATGAGGATTTCTTCTACAAGTTAAAAGATATCAACATTTGGAATGGAGTTTAAGATAACAAAATTATAATTATCTGAAGAGGAGGCAACAATAGCATGAGAACATTTAGGAAGAATTGGTACATGAAATTAGCCCAACATCATTGATTGTGGCATGTGAACTGGTAGTGGCTAGAGATTGATGAAAAGAAGAAACAATTGTTGGTTTGGCCATGTTGGGTGAGAGGGCATGAATTGGGGATGATTTTGATTTTTATCAAAAGCATGACATGTGTAATAGAGTTTCTAGATATATGGGGCTCCAAATACTGGTAGGAATTAAGGGTTGGTGAGTAAATCAAAAAATTATATGGTTTGAAGTTGAGTTCCAATTTATTGGAGTTGTCGGTCTACGTGAATTGATAATAGAGATACCCAATTTTTTTTTAAATTTGAGATAACTAGAATTTTAGCAAGACATAATTCTATTTGGAGGTCTATTTTGAAGGAGTGGTGTGGGTTATCTTTTTATAAGATATGAGACTATTTGGAATTTATGTGGGCAAACCAAGAAATCAAGAATTATTACAGAGAAGTGCAAAGCCCATTTAAAAAAAATATATCAATGATGTTCAAAGACACGATTTACATGATGAGTGTGAGGAGTGGTGGTGTAGTGAGCAAAGTCATTATGAGACAAAAAAGATTTAATACAACAAACTCCACTATTATTAGAGGAGTGTTTTGATTTTTTCTTGAACATAAGTTTCAACAATTTTTTGTTATGTGAAAAAACTATAAACACCAAATTTAGTGACCATTAGATAGAACCACTTATATTTTGTATAGTGTTCAACAAAGAGAATCAAACATAATGACCAATCAATTCCAATGTAAGTAGAAAGTCCCTTAGCATCAAGGTAAATTTATTCAAGGGGGGCATGACTTTGGAAACTAGTGATGTGAAAATGT
Organism: Sapria himalayana; assembly: GCA_029783825.1. Taxonomy (NCBI): domain Eukaryota; kingdom Viridiplantae; phylum Streptophyta; class Magnoliopsida; order Malpighiales; family Rafflesiaceae; genus Sapria; species Sapria himalayana. The sequence goes on from JAREIK010002830.1 coordinate 1,016,881, forward strand.
TGTTGATATGCTTTATTAATAGAATAGCTCTTTCATAACTCAAAGAGCTAAGAAAGTAACTAAAAAGAGTTGAATGATACTTAGTATATTTGATATTCAAGTGCTCCATAGGGTGCTCCTATCGGGTTCTCAACAAGTTGATGGTAGACACTAAATATTCGATTCTTTTGATTACAAACTTGTTCAACTAACTTGGATGTGCAAGTAGTTTTCCAAATATGATTTGAGATTGTGGTACTATCAAGTATGAATATTTAATGACAATAAAGTCAAAGATGACGACGTATGTGATATGGTACATGCACTATGAATTCTCAGTGATGCCATTTGAACATACATATGCATTGACCATATTTTATATGCATATGAATAAGGTATTGTAACATTTCCTTAATTATTTTATAGTAATGTATTTGGATGATATTAGTGGGCAAAACAAATCATTGAAAGAGTAAGTTGATCATTTAAGACAAGTATTTCAAGCCTTATGTGGAAATGAATTATATGTGAAATGGAAAATATTCTTTTACCCAACTAGAAATTTTATGTCGTGTCATAATGTGAGTGATGAAGTAATATAGATGAACAAAAACAAAGTGAAGACAACTATCAAATGGGAGCTATCAACTAAAGTGATGAAGCTGAGATCATTTATTGAGTTGGTTAATTATTATTGGTATTTCATTCAAAAATATTCTTATATTTCTATATCATTTACTAATATGTTTCATAATAGAAAGGTTTGGAAGTGGAGATACCAACTAAAGTGATAAAGCTTACTAAGGTGTCAAGTAGGCAGGGTAGCTTAGGCATAACAAAAGGAATGGTCAAATTGGGTCATGTCAACCCAACATGACATGGTCTAGAACTGTGCCCAAACCTTGGTTGTGCTAGCCTGAGGCATGACTCATGCTGTGCTAGGCTAAAAGATATCGTGCCTTGTGTCCGGCCAAGCATGACCCATGTGCCTCACCCATTACCACAATCTACCATCATGGTGATTGTGACCCAAGATCATGAATGGGTCATGGGTCAAAGAAAACTAGGTAACTAATTTTTTTATGGTGGCATTATGGCGGTGGTGTGTGGCATTGGTGGTGGTGGCTGGTCAACGATGCCTATGGTGGTGATGCTCACAAAACTAATATGATCCAGCATAATTCGATATGACCCAGCATGTTAGGCAAGAGTATGCCTAGGATCATGTTAGGCAGACTATTAATCATAATGTGTCGAGCATGGCATGATTGCCTGAATAGGCCACCCAAAAATGGGTAGTGTCGACATGACACGTCCCTTTTGACACCTCTAAGCTTACCAAAATGTTTTGATCATTAGAAATAAGTTATAATGGAAGAGCATGTCATTGAACTACCAAATCATTCCAAACCATGAGAGATACAGACTAGAGGCATCAAATAGGCTAGGCTGGGCTAGCCCGACCAAGTTTTTCCAGGGCAAACCGGGCTGTAGCGTGTCATGCCAAGCACGTCATGATTCTTGAAAAGGCAGGCCCAAAATTTGCCGGGTTTGGCCCGATTTGGGTCGGGCCGGGTCGATCAAAATTTTAAAACCCTAGGGTTTCGGTGTCGCGGCACCATGCCTTCATCGCCCGTCGGGCATGCCGAGCCTCTTCCATCAGGCATCGGCACATCTCCTCCCATCGGGTATCACTCGATGCTTGGGGCTGTCATGCCGTGCCCACATGCCAGGTGTATCGTGTCGTGCCTGTAATGGCATGGGTCAAAAACTTTCGGCCTAGCATGGTATGACTCGTGCTGAGGTCGTGCCCGACATAGGCCTGATTACAGCACTGTAGCATGCCGGCCTGGCCCATTTGACACTTCTAATGATATATGTTTCAGATTTTACAACTAGAGGGGTATCTGTCCATCAATGATATTCAATTTGATTTGAAAGTTAAAAGCTAAATAAAACTAAACATTGATATATAGTCCAAAAAAAAATTATGGTGCTAATTCATTGATCATGAGTATAGAGACAATATAGTTTGGAATTACTATTTGTGGTAAAAATTGAAAACATAGCCACCAACTATTTCTAAATACAAAAGAAAATAACTCCCAAACACACTTGATGGCAAAAGTTCCTTGCTGATTTTGATTACACATTGGAATAGAAACCAGGAAGAATCAATGTAGTAGCATATATACTAAGCTGAAAGATAGAGCTTGTGATAATAAGTCAATTTCACAAATACTTGAAAGAGTATATTATAGAAGGATTGACCAAAGATCCAATGACTAGATTTATTATGGAATATGTCATAGAAGGAAAGAATCAAAATATTATGGGTGAAAGATGATTTACTCTTCATAAAGGGGCAACAACTATAAGTCCCCCTCATTTGAAAAGTTACAAAAAAAAATCATGCATGAGTGCCATGATTCCAAGTAGGTTAGTGATCCACATATGCATCCTACTATAGCTCTAGCGAAAGAGCAATAATATTAGCCACACATGAAAAATAATGTGGAAGCCTATGTAAAGACTTTTTTAATTTTTTATTGAGATAAGGTAGAGCATAAGACACTAGCAGGTCTTCTAAAACCATTATAAATCCTAAAATAATGATGAGAGAGTATCTCCATTGTCTTCATTATGGAATTTCTCAAAATTGATGGTTTTGGGAGATTTATGGTGATAGTTGATCAATTCTTAAAATATAATATTTTTCATCATAATCATATAAGAATATCTATAGGAAGAAACAACAAAACTATTTCTGAAGATTAATATGAAGTATTGAAGTATTATCTAGTATATAGTTAGTGATTGAGATAGGCAATTCACATAACAATTTTGGATAGAATTGTTCAAGCTGATGTGATCAAATCTAAATTTGTTAATAAGTATTTATCTACAAATTGATGGGTAGACCATAAGGGAGAATACTTTATCAGATATATTTCTATGGAATTTTGTGAATGTCTCACAAAGGGATTGATTGAAACTACTTCATGTTTCACAATTTTTCCATAACTTGCAATGGGGAGAAGCAATGAAAAATAATCCATTTGAAATTGTGAATGGACAATGATATATATACCCCAAACATTATTGAAATTTAATATGCTTGATCAAATCTAGTATCTTATCATTATAAAAAGGAGTAGAAAGAATAAATTGACTTAACTCAAATTAGATTGAACAAAGTTGCTAAGCAATCAAAAAAGTGTCCTGATAGTAAATGAAGAGGTGTGCACTATCAACTGGGGACTTGAGGTTGGTAAAGCTCCACTTTTTGTTGTGGCACAAAGAGGTGCACAAGGAACTGGTGCAAAAGTATGAAAGGCCTTATCACATTCTCAAAAGGGTTGGTAATATCTTATATCAACTTAATTTACCTAAAAAACATAAAGTACATCCAATATTTTATGTGAACATGTTGAAGCCATTCAATGAGGATCAACATGGTTTGACATAGGGCAAATTGCATTTAGCATTAATAGGAATGAAATTTTTCTATGAAAATATCATATATGATATTTTGGTGGAATAAGTCATGAAAAAAAATAATTATATATTAAGGCAAAATTACTTAGAGAAATGAAAGGGGCTAGCAAACAACAAAGCTAGTTAGAAACCCTCTAATGCATTATGACAATTCTAGAGGAACATTGCAAAGTTTCATAATGATGATTTGATGAGGCCTTTGATAAGATTGATGGGGGAAATATCATGACCTGATGAAATTCTAAAAAATATTATTTCACAAGATGAGCTTTTGAAGGCTTACAAAATGATTTTGAAGAGGTTCAAATAAAATTCTAGAAGGTTCTAAAGGTTATAAGGTCTCTTCCCATTCTAGAATATTATATAGATTATTTATGTGATGAGATTGTGATATATATCAAAATCTAAACTATTGATGAAGAAGAGCTCTCACTATATGAGGAAACTCTTCCATTGTTGTACTTACTCAGTTTCATTTCTAATTTATATTCTCTCAAAGTATTTCTCTCTCATACTAAACTTATATGTGAGTTCTTGTGGGTGTAACTTATGTGAGAGGAAAGAGCAAAATGACTTAGAAAATTGAAGAAGAGAGTTTTCTAGCATATGGTCACACACATAGCACTAAAGCTTATGATACATGACATATGCATGATACTTGCCCATTATTCGTACATGTTGAGTTGGCTTAATGTTTTAATATATATATATATATATATATATATCAATGATAGAAAAAATTATCTTGATCTAATCTTTTGATTATCATTCTCTATAAGTGAAGGCACGCACACGCACGCGCACACACACACACACACAATTTGTTTTAAATTTTATTTATTTTTTAAATTGTTTTTGTCACATGTAACACGGGAGGCATGTTATAATAAATATGCATGATATGTTTTATTTAAATAAATAACTATATATATATATATATATATATATATATATATTTATTTAATTTAACTTCTATTATGTATTTTCTAAAAACATGTATTACATATTATTTGTTCTGTTAAAATACATATTATAAGTATTTCTTAGACATATTTTAGTGTTTCACAAAAAATACATATTTTACAATCCATTTTATGATTTTTAAGATAAACTTTATTTAATAAGACCACATATAATTAACACAAGTTGTCATAGTTTTTCTAAAAACAAACATAATTTAATAAAATCACATTTTATTAAAATAGATTGTCTTGTGTTTTTATTTAAAACAAGGTATATTTTATGTATTATTAAAAAAATATTCTTTTCCTATATACATATTTAGTATGACTTCATACTTAGCTTCAAATTCATTCCAAGTATCTGAACATGTTGGTTTACAAAATGTTGGAAATCGACTAAATACACCATTCAAGTCCACGAGTAATAAGTAACCTTCTAGTAAGATATTTTATGTATTATTACAAAAATGTTGGAAGTAGTCTGAACATGAATAGTTATGTTATGTGATTATCTAACAGAACCTAATTTGAGGTCAATGTTATGTTATTGAAGATAAAATATAAATTAAGTAAACCATATTTAGTTTAATTATGTTTCTCATTCTATAGTAGACAGATAAAATAAATGAAATTAATAACTATTATTAATTCTCTTCACCATGGCTATTCATTTTTTAGTCTCACTTATCCACATCCAGTGGTCCAAAGATATTTTTCTTCAAAATAAAGATAAATGTATTTTCATTCACACTATTTGTAAGATTCATTATATATCCAATCATAGAATTCCTCATGTAGGAGGATTTATTATTGTGAATTTAGGTATAAGGACTAAAATATTACTATATAAGAAGTACATATTTATATTTAATTGATGTAGTATTCTTATTACTGTATATGTAATTTGTTTTTTGATAATCTATTTGTATAACCAAATATTTCTGTTTTTATTTTAATATTTTTATGTAAGTGCAGGAAAGGAAATATTAATAGGTCGGGGATACAGAAGTAGCATAATAACAGAGGTCCTGGTGACCGGTCAGCGGGCTGAAATTTTTGGAGCAAAGTCTGACCCGTTTCATGATCTGACCCGCTCCAGTTAAATAAATTGAGAGATTTTTTTTTATTATAAAATGTTTGTAATTTTAATTTTGGGTGACAATTTTTTGGGTTCAGGGAACTGTTCATCGTCTCTCTCTCTCTCCCTCTCTCCTCTCTACGCGATTTATCGCGACTACTCTGTGTGCTGCATACTATAAGACTGTTTTGGTTGGTTTAATCTATAATGCATAAGAATTTTCTCGTGGATGTAGCTATTCGTAATGAGTGACTAGCGAACCACATTATTTTTGATGTTTATTTCTCATTTTTTTGATTCTGTCATGATTGGTTGCTGGATTGGATATATATATTGCTTGTTTTCTGTTGTTTTTATTGTTTATGTATCTTAATATCACTAACGTAGAAGTGCAATTGCCCAAAACTTATGGTGGGCCAATCTATTATATTTTTCTCATATTAAACACCTACCTATAAGCTTTAATATCATATATTCATGATTCATAAAATATAATCATTAGTCAAACTTTATTTTTGTCTTAATTAATTACTGTTACACTAATAATGAGTTACTATAAACTTTTAGAATATTAGTCTTTTAAGCTTGATGTTTTTTACTATCAAATCATGTACAAATTTGGTCTATGTCATAAAATAGAGTCAACTAATTAAGTATTAATAAAATAATAATAAATATCTCATATTTATTAAAGTGTAATAATAATAATTATTATTATATCATTGTCCTATGCAACATCACTACCAATTTGGAGGGTGTGTTTATTGGGTTACCACATAGTTTGGCTTTGCAATTAAGAATGAAAATGTTGTTGAGGAAGGTAGACTTTAATTCATAGAAAAAATAGATTGTTCTTATAAATATAAATGTGGAATGCATTGGATTGTTAGCCCAACCATTGATCATTAATCAAATAATAAAGGCAGATTGTAATCAGCATGCAAATATAAATGCATGACATTGTAGAAAATAAAAGGGTTGCAAGCTATAAGGTGAAAAATTATTAATTAAAATTCATTCTTACTAACTTTGGAAACATTGAATAAATCTTTGATAATTCATTTAAAGGTAACATGAAAATTAGTCAAATTTTAAAATTAATTAAACCCCCCCAAAAAAAAACCAGGTCAAAAACATCTTCAAGAGATTAATTATATATTTTTGCAACTTTGAAGAGACAATCTTCTCCTTTAAAAAGAAAGACATATATTAATATTTTGATCCAATTTAAAGGACAAATATATAATAGTGGTCACCAATGCAATAGACAATCTTTGGATCTATTATTTATTTGGGGAGATCATTTTTGTAATTTTTTTTCTCATGGGACCTTATATTGTGGTGCTTTTTTGTAGTAAAAGTTAGTTACAATTTGGTTCTATAAGTTCATGCAAAATATATTAAAATGTATTATCCTTATATTATTAAAAAGAGTATTGATGAATTCATTTTTATAACTTATATTCGTCTTATAGATTAGATTCCAAAACTTTTATCTAAGTCGTAGAGGTGACCTTTGCTTGCATATTTTTTACACCTTAAGATTATGCATGTTTGCATGATATTCATACTTGAAAAAGTATTTAGATTATGCTGACATCATTATTATGTTGCCTTTTATTTATTTTAGTACTTTTCATTATTATATGTTGGTGATTTGGAAAAGAAGTATCTGAAATCTATAAGACTTAACCAATCACTTCTATCTTTGGGCATGTTTGTCTGTCATGGGTCAAGAGTTATAACACAATGACATAGCTCATGCATCAACCCATCAACACTAAATGAAGGGTTTAGCCTTCATGAAATATTAAACATCAGCTCTATATTGTATTAGTTTTGCCATACCATATGCTTATTAGGGGAACAACTCTAGATCTCCATAATTTGGGTAAGATTTGCTAAAAGTTTCATTCATTGTTAAGTCTTCCATTTTTGATAAACACTTCAAACTCAATCGGGTCAACCTAGTCTACTTGAAGAATTATGTCAATTCAACCCATACATTTTTTATGTTATAATGAATCAACATATTTATCATCGCAAGTACATCTGCACAAAATATTATACACCATAATTATGAGTCTACGACAAACTCTCCTGCCTAATCCATTGCAGGTCCTAATGCAATTCTTAAGTAATATTCTCCTAAATAAAACCATCAATTATTGCTTAATTCTTATGAGCCATTTACATATCAAAGTATGTGTTGAGTCACAATGGGACAAAGGGATATTCACCTTATCATGCGACATCACCTGTCCTACTACTTTGACATTATTCCAAAAGTCTTCTCTATAAACTTTCATCCTCATTAGGCACATCCTCATGCACTACTAAAACAACAAATGACACCACTTGATTTGAAAGAAGCAACCATCACTCATAGCCTTAACCTCTATCTAACATTAGAATGTTGTCCCCAATCTGAATCTAACAAAGAACAAATGTCTAAAGTTTCTTATTGTAGTGCTGTTGGGAGCCTCATGTATCATATGGTGTGCACCCAACCTGATATTACTCATGCAGAAAGTACAGTGAGTAGGTTTATGATAAACCCTGGTCAAGAGCATTGGAAAGCTGTTAAAAGGATACTTAGGTACCTCAAGGGAACTCCTGATGTTGGTCTGATATTTGGTAATGAATCTGAACTCGTGATGGCATGATATTTTGATTCTGACTATGCAGAAGATGTTGACAATAGATGGTCTATGATTGGTTAATTATGTCTTCACTATATGTGGTTCTATAGTTAGTTGGAAAGCCACACTGGACTCTTTTGTTACTTTATCTTCTACTAAAGCAGAGTATATGGCTCTGACTGAAGCTGCGAAGGAAGGAATATGGCTAAAAGGTTTTCTCAATGATCTTGGATATTATGAAGAGGTTGCAATAATTTTATGTGACAATCCCAGTGCTATCTGTTTGGCAAAAGATCAATTGCACCATGAGAGGACAAAGCACATTGATGTGCGATATTATTTCCTTCGATCTAAAAAGAGGGTACAAGTAAAGAAGATTGCAACTTTTGCTAATCTAACTGACATGTTTACCAAATCTGTTACTCTAAATAAGTTAAGACACTATCTTGACTTACAGAACATATCAAATCAGATGTAGTCTTTTTGGACTAACTATTTATAGAGAGTGTCTCTCTATCGTATGTAAAACAAATTAAGATGGAAATTATTGTATATAGTTTTTTTTGATAATATGTTTGTATAACCATATATTTCTATTTTAATATTTTCATGTAAGTGTAGGAAAGAAAATATTAAGAGGCCAGGAATGCAGTAGTAGCACAATAACGGAGGTCCAGCTCCGATTAATTGAACCGAGAAAGTTTTAATATAAAATATTGTGTATTTTATTTTTCGTGTTACTATTTTTCATGATCTGGAACTATTCATCATCTCTCTCTCTCTATGCGTGATTTATCACGACTGTTTATGTGCTACACATACCATAAGACTTCTGATTTGGTTTAATCCGTAATGTATAAGTATTTTTTGGTGGATGTAGCTAGTCGTACTGAGTGACTAGTGAATCATGTTATTTTGTGTGTTTCTGTTGTGGTTTCTATTTTATTTTTATTCTTTCGTGCTTGGATTGTGGATTGGATATATATCATTCATTATTTTTGTTGTTCCTTCTTCTATATCTTAAAATTGCCACTGTAGAAGTACACTTGCCCAACAACATTAAATATCAATGGGGGGGAGGGGGGGGACTTGGTTACTATGATGGAGAATTAATGTTGCAACCATTAAAATTTTATGAGATATATATGACTATGATTCCATGATAATAATACAACTATTAAGAAAGTATCACACAATAAAAAGATTGTATTAATGAGAGGGTAGGATCCTAATGTAGAAGATTTTTTTACAACCATTTAGATAGAGTTTTGACCAAAAAAAATGTCAAAACTATAATGAACTTATAGACTCACACTCACCTCCTCTGCTAAACACATCCCAAAAACGCTTCAATTAATTTAAAATACCAAAAATTATAAAATCAATCAAAGCAACCCCATTTCTACATATACTACACAACATTTACAACTACTAAAATATGCCAGAATATTTAGTAAATTAAATATTGAACAAACTCTCATACTAAAATGATTTTTTATCCTTGCATAATAACTTTTCCAACCAAAAAAATAAATAAACAGAAACATAATATGTCATGTTTTAATTTTATTCCACATAATGTGTATATCATCTCATCACAACATTAGAAAGAAAAATAACAATAGTATAAGCCACATAGTGATGGAGATGGTTTGTATGATTTTTCTTTTTGATGATATTCCTTGAAAGAGAGTTATGCTGATGTTTTTTCAAGAGGTGACAAAGGCATTGATGACCCTTCAGAATCTTCCTTCAATATCAATATCTCATCCAATATCTTTACTAACTATATAAAGCTTCCTATCTTCATCGCATAGAATTTAGCACAACCTCAAACCTTCTCATAGCATAGTAAAATTTTTTTTAGTTGTCATTACCTTTTCCTATTTCATCCATCCATAAGTACTCCATGAAGATGATTCCTTTCTCATTTGTGATATCTCTTTCTTCCATTGTTTTTTTTTTCTTTTCATAGCCATTTGATCAATAACTCAAAAAGATTTAGTGCTTCCCGTCAATTCAACTTTCATGCATTTCATTCCTTCCTCCAAGAGTTTGTAAATTTAGTTTTCAAAATTTCTAACTACTTTAGATACTTTGGTGCATAGGGAATGGATCTCCATTTTTTAGCACTTCCTTAGTTTGCTTAACATTATGCTGCATATTTTCTAATTTACTCAAAATATCCATCAACATACCACTATATATGCTAAGAAATGCTCAATGTGGGCTAGTTCATCTTTTCGCATTCCTTTTTTTCTTTTTGTCTCATGTGTATCACCCATAGTGAATGATATTCCTTCTTCCCAAATTTCTATTGATTTCCCTTTCAAGCAATAGCTTCTTCCTTTTTTTGTCTTCTTCAAGTTCCATCTTCACACATAATAATATCAGAAGGGACACTATTGGGCATATTGTATCCACATATTCACCCATGGTAACTCCCTCAGCTAAGAACAATAAAGTAATAAGGGAAGAATGATTAATTTGGCTAGAAAATTAACCCTAAAAGAATTCAAGAATTGACTTTTTCAAAATTTTTTTCACATCAAAGTGATACCCAACAAGTATGGTGTATATTAATATCTCTCTTTCCAAAATAATAGAAGAAACATGGAGAGTGTAACAAAAATGAGATTTTGAAATATAATCATACTTTACTCACCTCTATGAGTTCTCAACTCATCAAATATCCATACATACTCTTAGATGTCACCCTTCGTGTATCTTTTTCATTCATCAATAGATTAGTGTTAGTTGGAAAATTTGTCCCTATGGAGTGAATTGAGATCTACATTTTATTTTCCCCTTAAAATTATAAGTAGTTCATTAATGAATTTTCTATCTAATCCAACTTAAATACCTTTTACATAACACATATTTCCCTTTATATCCTCCAAATTTACATAGAATTCCTTTATAACTAAGGCATTTCTCCATTATCTATGTATATAAAATATCATCTAATTTTGCTTCCTGATAACATTTCCAAAAGGATGAATAAACTCATTAAATCACCTTTATCCGATAAACTCTTTTTTGCAAAGCACGAGATTTATCCATTTTTTCCTATCTTTTTTCTGTAGCAAAAAAGTCATGACATTAAAAAATTAATGCGACCTTGTCATTTATCTTCTATGAAGCTTTTTTATTCTATAATATCAAAGTCATTACTCTAAAAAACTAACATAGCTTTGTCTTATGGCTTCTAATAGACTTTTTATTATTGTATCACCAAAGTCATGACTCTAAAAAATTATCTCAGCTTTGGGTAAAAAAATTTTTTTAATAGAAACTAATTTGAATATATTATTCTTTTGTATGTAGTAGGAAGTTTAAATTTAGGTATGCACATGTAATTTTATTTTCATAACATCAAAATTCATCACATTAAAAAAAAATTTTTGGTTGCTTCCTAAGCTATGTTATGTTTAACATTCATAGTTAGACCTTCAAAACTTTCTCCTTACCATTATAAATCTTTATAGTCTAAGTGATCTTTGTAGTAAATTTCCCTACTTCTTTCTTCCTTATACTTCAAGTATCGTTTGTAGATGATGGAGGAAGAATTAATGCTAGTTTTTCATTCATATGGTTATGCTCCTCTTTTTTCTACATCCACCTTTTCTTCTTTGATTTGGCATTACAATAAATCATAATTTTTTAATTGTGCAAGCACACACTTCATCAATTTTTTTTCAATTCAGCTACCAAAACTTCATAATTCACTTCCTCTACTTCCTCGAAATTAGTTGAGGCCATATTTTTAAATTCCTCTTCAATATTTTCCAACATATTTTTTTGTGTAGTGGCTATGAATATTGTCTCATTCATTTCACCTTCTTCTAAGGTTTCATCCAAAGCTATTTTTGCCTTAACTAAAAGAATTTTAAATGAAGCATTTTCTTCATACTTAACCCAATTTATCACTTCTTACTTCTTGCTTTATGGTCCCATCTTTTTCTCTTCATTATCAATGACTCTCCTCAAGTTTCCCAATAATCTCTTGGGTTTAACTACCAAATAAGGTACTAAAAATGGTTGACTCATAATCTTGCATCTTCTCATGACTTCTACACCCCTAGCTCTTATGATTCTCTTCATGTTGATAATAGAAGTAATAATGGTTTTCATAAGGTTTAACATAGATGTCACTTCCTTGAGCACAACATATAGGTCTCTTCATAATTATAGTTTGGGACATTCTTGCTCATTGACATCATTTTCTCAAAATACCCATTATATGCTTCATCATCTTTCTGTAGCTCTTTACAATAACTTGCGTAGAAGTCTTGGCAGGGATAGTTGTACATTCAAATTCTAGATATTTGGTTGAAAGAGAAAAAAGAAAAAAAAGATATGCAAGCAAATCCAAAAGGTAACTACCCACATTCAAACAAGTTAACATGACTTAGACATTTAATTAAAGAATTTATCTAATATAACACTATCCAATTTACTAAAAAGAAATTATTCTCTTGCAAGAATAATTATATTAACTAACTAATATCAATTAACCAAACTTAATAATTCATGACAATAATACAAAAAACTTATCGTGACTTTGTTATACAACCTATTTTAATAGGTTAGGTGGTGTCCCAAAACGTTCATTAATAAGGTTATCCCATCAATTGAGATCAATAAGTATATGAGTCATGCAAGTAATATAATAGATTTAAGTCTAAATATTGATCCCATAAAAATTATATAAGTAGTTTAGATTTCCAAAAAGTGGCAACTTATTTTTAGTATAAGTGATATTAAGATTTTAGTCTAGAACATGCCTGCAACTCTATTCGATATTTTAATCATTCTATAATATATGATCATAGCACTGGCAATAATCATAAATTAGGCATAATTCCTCTATAACACAAAATTTCAGTGATATAAAATTCTCATGACTTCATGCTTTCATCATTTGTAGTCCATTGATAGCTACGATGCTATGAATTGGCTGTGGAGAGTGCAATAGCTTCCAACATTATTTTATGTTCATAATGATGTGTGGAGGTCATGATATAAGCCATTCATTCTTCTTTATAAGTATATGATCATGATATTGGTCCGAGTACCTAGGTATGATTGTGACTCCATAAACCATGATAATATCCTTTCCATTGAAAAATATTGCACAAAAGAAAGATTATGCTAATTAGAGGTATGGTCATGGTGTGCAAAATTTTATCATGACTATTTAGATAAAGTTTTGGCCAATAATAGATATTAAAATAATAAAAAACTTATATATTTGTCTCATCTGCTAAAAGCCTCAGAAAACTTGTCAATTTAACAAATTTTCGATAACATTCTCCAAAATACTAAAAAATATGAAATCAACACAAATCACTCTCATTTCTGAACATATATTTTATTCTCTACTACCAAAATATGCTAGAATATTTTGTAAATTAAATATTGAACAAATACACTATGCTAAAGAATAACGTTCACACACTCACGACATAATTGATCCTCAAAGTTGGATTAATAGTATGCACCTAATTAGTCTTCATGAATCTAATATTTAAAAAAAATATAGTATTCGTGCATAATATGATTGTGCAATGTTTGTTATTGAATATTGTTGTAACTTTATTTAAATATTTTGAATTGATTTTGGGATGTATTTAGCTGAGCTTATGTTTCAAAAAATTTAGATAATTTTTAATTTAATTTTCAATAATCATTTGAAAATTAAATTAAAAGGTTTAGGATGAAAATTTTAAATAATCATCATATAAAATCACTTATGTGGTGCCCAAGCAAATTATCCCCAATAAATAGAATGATCATCTTGAGCCATCCTACCTAGATTATGATGGGCCACATGTAGTCCTTTTGGTTTGATCCATTTGACCTAGAGGTGTCAAACAGGACGTTCCGGGCTGGCCTTTTTTTAGCCGGCTCGACCTTGCTTTCGTGTTGGGCCAGACATAGTTTTGTGGAGGTCAGTCCAGCACGGGCCCGCCACAAGAATTCACCAGGTTTTACCTAGTCGGGCCAAATCCCTAATTTAAAAAAATTTAGGGTTTCTCGGCTCATGCAGAGGTACCGTACCAATGGTCCACGATACCGTGCCAGACAAGGCACGACATGAGGCCTGATTGGCCTTGGCACGACATGGCACAATCGGTGCCATACCGGCCTATGCACGATCGAATCATACCGTACCTCGTGTCGGTCCGGGCCAGCCTGGCCCGGTTGACACCTATAATTTGACCCAACTTATGATGCCACCTCTTAGATGGATAATACCAAATGATGAGTTATTATTATTTTTCCATCTTTGCTTAACTTGACATATGTATTATGATGCAAGTTTGAAATAGGTTTTGGGGAAAGATAAATGAATGCACCTACTAGTTGAGATTATGTTCAATAATAAGAGGCAATAGGAACCACCAATAAATTATATATATTGCATGGTGGATATGATGAGTATATTTTTGATGACATTTGAATTAGTTAAAAGATAAGATGGTGTTTCATTTCCAAATACAACCCATACTCTATGCAATAGAACTTTTCAAAGCTTGAAAAGGATACATTGAATTAGCCTTAGAAAATTGTTTAACCCGTCCTTTCATTTGATAAGCTTGACCCAAGTTATAATGGAACTATTACTTAAAATGAGTTAGAGATAATGTTCTATTAATAATTCATAGGTCCACTCATACACATGTAAGTGCACACACGTGTCATGGACTTATAATTAAAATGTCTATGGCTCAATGCAAATATACTTAAAATGATAAATATATTGACTGCTTAAATTATATAAGATATATATAATTCTAGAGGGGCATGTGGGTTGATATGAATGAAGATTTTGGCTAGCCCTACACAAACTAGTAGGGATATGGAGTTATTTCCATGATGAACCTAAGGTATGACATAACTAGTTCAACATAAAGATAATATTTGGCATTGCATAAATGCTAGATTCCTGATGAATTATTGATGTGGTTTTAGAAAAACTTTCACTGTATTGAAACTTTTGTTCCATGAAAAGTGGTATCAAAGGTAGTTTGAAGTGTCAATGCAGAAATGGAGAATCTTCTTAACATACTAGTAGCCATAGACACTATTAAAAATAACTAGAATACCGACCAAATTACTGACCAAAAAAAAGTCGATAATTAGTGACCAAATCACGACCATTTAGAGATCAAAAAGGGGTTTCAAAAAAAAATAATTTCGACCAAATTTTTGACTAAAGACCGATCATATTTACTGACCAAATATTTTTGGTTGGAAATTAGTATGTAAATTAGTAGGGAATTAGTAAATAAAAATTACCAACAAATTACCGACCATTTGACAATCAAAAATATATTACCATAAAAAATTGTCGGTAAAATGGCTTTCCAAATTATTTATAACATTGTAATTACCGACCATTTACCTGCCAAAATTTTGGTCGATAATACCTAGGTTAAATTTTTTGATTTAAGAAAAAATAGCTAAGTCATTAGCACTTAGCAAAATTTCCCTCATTCGTATTTCGAAACAGAGGTGAAACACGACTATAAGGGAGCAACCTAGGAATTCTATCTCTTCTGTTACCATGTAATTTTTTCATTGTTCTTCTCCTTCAAAATGCTATATACATATCTTCAACTCTTTGAATTTATTAGCAAATATTTGAGTATTAGCTTTTTTTTTAATTCTCCCCCGATTTTCTTTCTTTTTCCTTCTATTTTCATTTCACCTATATGATTTTGACTCTACACCATTAATGAAACTATAAATTGTCAGTGTAATCTTTGTTCTTCTATTGTTTAAATTTTTAGGGTTTTATTGATTTCAAATTCTTAATGTTTGCATTTTGTTCTCTCCTTTTTGATATTTTCTACTTCTGTAACTTAAGAAAAATTAAACTTAATATTAATGGATTATATTTTTGTTTTCTTCAAATAAATTATAAACATGTAATAGTATATATAAAGTTTTATACATTTATATAATCGTATGACATTATATATAAATGTCTATACTTTAATTTATATAAATGTATTACATTATATATAAACACTGATATGTTTATATTAACATATAATGTTATATATAAATAATTATACATATGTATTAATGTTTATAAATATCTATACATCATTTACATAAAACTATCCATTTATATAATTTTTTATATAATGATTATATAACACTACATGTTTATACAATTTTGTAAGCATTTATATTACATATTAATTTTTATATAAATATAAAATATTTATCATGTTTTTATAAATGTGATATATATACTATATATTATTTATAAAAGTGTTACATATATATAATGATATTTAAGTAACATTTATAAAAATGTTTTAATCACAAATATTATATCTAAACACTTGTTTAATTATATAATCATATGCCATTATATATAAAAGTATTTATAACTATATTTATAATTAAGTAAAACTATTTTTATAACTATATTTAATTATAACTATACATAACTAATTTTTAACTATATAATAATGTATAACTATATGTCTAATTCTATAAAACTATATTTTTTAAAATAATATACTACATATATAATAATATATAACTATATATAATTGTATTTTACTAAATGTATAACTATATAAATGTTGTATATAATTATATCTTTAACTGTATACATATTTATAATTATATTTGTATAACTATATATTAATATTTGTATAACTATTCAATACTTTATATAATTAAATATAACTATATTTGTAATTATATATACATATATGTATTCATATAAATAAATCAAAATATTTGTTTATAACATTGTATATATTTATGTATAACTACATATAACTACTTGTATGGATATATCTATATATAACTATATGTTTAATAATATATAACTATTTATAACTATATATATTATATGTATAATAATATATAACTATAAATAATTGTATCTTACTATATGTATAACAATAAAAGTTTTATACATAATTATATTTAAATATTAAATTTATAGCTTATATTTATTATATATTTGTATATATTAGTATATAAAAAAGTATTTTACTATATCTATACCAATACATAACTATATGTATAAATATATAAAATTAAATGAAAACATATTTATACCTACATGTATAAATATAAGTATAACTATATGTGTAACCACATGTAACTATATTTATAATTACTGTATAACAACATACCTCATGTTTAACTAAATGTGTATAACTATATATATATATATATATATATATATATATATATATATATATATATATATATATATATATTTGTATCACTTTATAAAACTCTATATAATTAAATATAATAATATTTGTAACTATATATACATATATGTATACAAAAATCTAAATCTATATATTTGTTTATGATTTTGTATACATTTATGTATAACTACTTAAACTGCTTATTTTAATATATCTATATATAACTATTTGTTTAATTATATATAACTATTTATATTTATATATATTATATGTAATAATTTATAACTATAAATAATTGTATCTTACTATATGTATAACTATAAAAACTGTATACATAACTATATTTAAATATATAATTTATAACTTATATTTAATATATATTTGTATATATTAGTATATAAAAAAGTATTTTACTATATCTATACCTATACATGACTATATGTATAAATATATAAAATTAAATGAACAAATATATATACCTACATGTATGAATATAAGTTTAACTATATGTGTAACTATATATATATATATATATATATCCACATGTAACTATATTTATAATTACATGCATAACAACATACAACATTATGTTAAACTATATGTATATAACTATATATAAATATTTGTACAACTATATTAAATTCTATATTTAAATATAACTATATTTGTAACTATGAATACATATATGTATACATATATATAAATCTATATATTTGTTTATAACTTTGTATACATTTATGTATAATTACTTATAATTACTTGTATGAATATATCTATATATACCTATATGTTTAACTATATATAATTATTTATAACTATATATACTATATGTATAATAAAATATAACTATACATATATGCCACACTATAATAGGCCATTCCGACACAACACGGTCATTTTGACGCCTCTATATTTGACATTACTCATAAATAACAGTTTTAGTGATTAATGAATCACATGAGTTGCTTTTACAGATTATATTGCTTGCTTGCTATTTATTTGTGTTTTGAATTATTTTCATCTTACTGACATTTTTCCCAAGTGTTTGGTGTAATGGGGTGTGGTAGATTCTGAAACCTCCTCCACCTTTGAATGATACCAACCCATACAATGTGTTCATGCCTTGAGAGAAAGCCCAACGGCTCCATACAAGACATGCATGTGGTCTAGTAGTCTTTTATGATGCAATTAGAAGTTTTACAAGCAAATTTTATAGTCTTGTATGCTGCTTCTCATTATATGTTAAGATGCAATGGATGGGAAAATAATTGGTAGTTGATTTACAAATTTTGTTTGGTATTCAAATTAGGCATAATGTGTTAAGATTAATAAGTTATAAAAGAAGATTTTATTTTTCTATTTCAATTTCATCTATTAGAAGAGAAAAAGGTCATATATGTATGTATGTATCCATGTATGTACGTATCCATGTATGTATGTATCCATGTATGTATGTATGTATGTATTGAACTTTTATCCAGTAAAATTTAGTTACAAATTTTTTGTGCCTTGTGTTTCCAGGTTCAACGCAATTTTGAACAAACAAAGATGATTTTTGCAGCCCTGGTTAATGTGTTTGAACCCTTTTTTTTAATGTTTATGATAAAATTTCTAGTTGTTTGATGTTTATGCTCCATTATGGATTATGACCAAACCTATTGAAGAGAAAATAACTGTTGGATGGGTGGAGGTGGAGGTGGATGTGCCAGATTACTATGTTTGGATATACCATGGTGAGAAATAAGTCCACGAGAGGTGTTCAAGTTCAGTACGAGTGTTAGTAATTAAAACTGATCATAGAATTGTTTGTGATGCTGCGGATCTTAATGTATATGTACATTACATACCAGTGTATACATATATACTGTAGTGTATATGTATACAATGGTATATATGTACATATACTGAGTATATATGTACATATAAATACTTCTACATATATACTAGTATATATGTACATATACATTACAATATATGTACATATTTATATGTACATATAAATACTCAGTATATGTACATATATATACTGTAGTGTATGTACATATATAATGCAGTGTACATGTACATATAAACTACATTGTATATGTATACACTTGTATATATGTACACATATATTGCAGTATTATATATTTATCAAAATAAAAATTTATTTATTTATTTATTTTGATTTGATTAATTGTTTAATTTTAATAGAGATATAGTACCGTAATGTTTTCTTTACGAAGCTTATAGAAGAGAAGGAATTTTTCACTAGACATTATGCACCACGACTAGGACAGCTTTGTCACAGTAGAAAGATGGTGATCGGAGGAGCTGAGGAAGAGAAAGCAATGTCAATTTAATGGATAGATTATACTTTATGCACTGTATGTATGTATGTATTGAACTTTTATCCTGTAAAACTAGTTGCAAATTTTCTGTGCCTTGTGTTTGCAGGTTCGATGCAATTTCGAACAAACAAAGATGATTTTTGAAGCCATGGTTAATGTGTTTGTTCCTATTTTTTTATGTTTATAACAGAATATCTAGCTATTTGATGTTCGTGATTCCTAATAGATATTCACGCTCTACTTTATGTAAATACTTGTACATATATATCAGTATATGTGTATATGTACATATATATCATAGAATGAGTTGCGTCTGCATTTTGACTGGCTTACAGAGAAATTTCAGGAAGGAGTGCAGTTCAACTCTGATGATCCACCTCTGATTGTTCGGCGTACTGTTCCAACTACATCATTTACTCCAGCACATGCAGTAATTGCATCAGGATTGGCAATAGCAGACAGCTTTACCCCAGTACCCGACATCTCACCATATGGACCGATACATCTCAGCATAATGATTATGACACTAGGTTGGATGATTGAGTGTATTACACACTTTTTTTCATGTCTAAAACTTTGATTTGGGAATTCATGTTTTTATTTTCTCTTGACTTATTTACTATATATATGCAGTATATATATTTGTTTGCTTGTTTTAAGTGTACATTTTTTTTGATTCGTAATCTTAATATATATATATATATATATATAAGCAAGATATAAAACTCAAAATAAACAAATATTTTTAAAATAATTTATCGACCAAATTGAGACCAAAAATAGATCAAAATTTTTTAATATCAATAAACGGTAAAAGGTTACTAACTGGTCGGTAATACTTTTTGAGACAAATTACCGATCAATGATATTAAACAATTTTGGTTAGTTTTTGGTCGCAATTTTGTCGGTTATTACCAATCATTTGGAGACTATTTACCGACCTAATACTTTTGGTTGGAAAATAGTCGGAAAATAGTCGATAATTATTTGTTGGTAAATGATCGGTAATTTACCAACTAACGTATTTTTTGTCGGCAAAAAAATTACCGACGAGCAAAATTGTGACTAAATAATTTTGTCGATAAATAATCAGTAATAGGTTAACTGACCAAAAAAAAGCTAATTAGCAACCAAATAATTGGTCGATAATTTAGTGAATTTTAATAGTGAGAATAGTCTTTCTCATTGAAAGTACAAGTAGCTAATGAAGCTTAGGTGGTAGTAGTAGTTCAAATATTTCCATTGCCGTATCAATTAACATTGTAATCATAAATTAGAAGCAAATGGTGTGAAAAAAGGCTGACAATAAACCATTCCAAATCTAGATAAAAGTTTCTGAATATATTATTTATGTGAAAGAAACAACTTTCTTTTAATTCTATCTCTGAATATTTCCATACCTAAAATTTACTTTGCTCCTCCAAGATCTTCATATCAAATTTAGAACTGATGAGATCTTTCAGTTCCTGAATATCAAATTTATTTCTGGCAGCAATAAGCATGTCATCTACATACAATAGCAAGTAGATATATAACTTATCTTTGTGCATTTTGAAATAAGCATAGTAGTCATGGTCATACCTACTGTATCCATGACTAGTCATGAAACAGTCAAATCTTTTGCACACATGAGTTTCCTTACCTGATACCTCAAAACCCTCAAGCTGTCTCATGTAAATTTCTTCATCTAGTTCTCCATAAAGAAATGTAGTTTTAACATCTAATTACTCGAGTTCAAGGTCTTAATGTGCCACTAATGCTAGAAGTACCCTGTTTGAGGTATGTCTAACTACAAAAAAAAATATCTCATTATAATCGACACCCTCTTTCTGACCGAACCCTTTTGCAACTAGATGTGTCTTAAACTTTACACCACCAGCTATAGAGGCATCATTCTTCTTCTTGAAAATCCATTTGCAAGAAACTATCTTTCTCCCTTTAGGTTTAGATACAATAAGCCAAGTACCATTCTTATGAAGAGATTCAATCTCTTCATTCATGGCAATTAACCATGACTCAAATTCAGGACATCTAATAACATTTCTGAAGAAGGATAGTTTAGGAATATCAATCTCTTCTGCAACTTGTAGGGCAAACCCTACAAATTCATCAAAGCCAAATCTCAAAGGAGGATGTACATTCATCCTCCTTTGTCTATCCCTTGCAATGCAGTAGAGAATAGACCTTTCAGGTGTAGGTTCAGGATCATGTTTAGTAATGGACTTAATATCATTTTCATGATTAGCTATTGTTTGTCTAGAGACAAACAAGCATCCTTCCTGGAGCTACAGATTCATATTTTAGCTCCATCTAAAGTTCAGCCTAAGAAACATCAGATAACTGGATAGGACAAGGAACTTGTCTTAAGATGACACTTTCATTAAAGGTGACACTCCTAGAGAGAATCACGCTCTTTTCAGATAGTGAACAGATATGGAATCCCTTGACTCCATCACCATATCCTACAAATATTTTTTTTCTTGCTCGTGATTCACGCTTACCATCATTTACATGATAGAAGGAAACACACCCAAACACTTCCATATTGGAATAATCTACAGGTTTACCAGTCTACACCTCAAATAAAATTTTAAAATTAATTTCACTATGTGGCGATCTATTTATCAGATGGCATGCTGTATTAACAGCTTCCGCCCAAAATTAATTGCCTAAGCATGATTAAAAGAGAATACATCTAGTTCTCTCCATAAGAGTTTGGTTTATTCTTGCAGCAATGCCATTCTACTAAGGAGTGTCCCTAATAGTTTTGTGTCTCACTATACCTTTGTCCTTACAAAATTTCTCAAATTCAGATGAACAAAATTCTAGACCATTATCTATTCGTAATAGTTTAACCTTCTTTTGTGTTTGGTTTTCCACTAAGCTAACCCACTGCTTAAAGTTTATAAAAGTCTCAGATTTATGTTTCATCATGAATACCCAGGACATCCTAGAGTAATCATCAACTAAACATAATAAAATCTAGCCCCCCCAAGAGATGTAACTCTAGAAGGCCCTCAATAGTCAGCATGGATATAATCTAAAATACTATTTGTACAGTGTATGGCCTTACCGAACTTGATTCTATATTTCTTACCAAAAACATAATGATCACAGAAATTTAATTTACCGACTCTATGACTAACAAGAAGATTAAGATCATAGAAAATTTTCACACCTTTCTCTCTCATATGTGTGAGCCGCATATGCCACAGTCTGGTAAGTTCAGCTTTATCTTTAGATTCTGGCTCTCTGAATATGACAGCAATAGCTTCTGTTACTGTGGAACCTATCAGTGTGTATAGTATTCTAGTCTTCTGCCCCTTCAGTACTATATCATCTCCTCGGTGAACATTCAGTGCTCCCTCTCCATCACTGAATGAATATCTCTGATCGTCCAAAACACCAAGAGAAATGAGATTCATTGTCATCTCAGGGACATATCTCACATTTAAAAGTGAGACTATTCAACCATCATAAGTTTTCAGTCTGACTGTGCCAATTCCAACCACCTTACTTGGTTGGCTGTTCCCCATTACAGCATGACCAGCTTCCTTCATGTCATATTTGCTGAACCAATCCAAGTGAGTGCTTATATAAAAGGAAGCCCAGTGTCCATGATCCAAGAATCTGATCTTGTGATGATTGTGGACATTACCAGCACAAGTTCTTCTCCATCATCCAGATCATCAAAGGCCACAACAGCAGCAAGTGGGAGATTAGTTTGAACTTGCTTTTCTAGCCTTGCTCTCTTCTTCGGGCATTCAGTTTTTTAATGCCCTTTCTGTTTGCAGTAGTGACAAGTATCACCCTTTTTTGACATCTTCTGAAGCTTATTTTCCTTCTTCATTAATGGAACAGGCTGTGGCATCCTATTTGTCACCACCAATCTAGCAGGATGTTCAAGTCATTCAACCGTAGCCTTCTGCCTCATCTCTCTGGAGTGTAGGGTAGACTAAATATCCTCTAGCATAGTCTTTTCCCTTTCTACTATGAGAGATTCGACAAAATTCTTATAGGAAGGAGGAAGAGAGACTAAGAGTAGAAGTGCAGCATCCTCATCTTCCACCTTAGCATCCACATGTTTAAGGTTAATGAGGATGTTGTTTAAATCATCTAGGTGCTTTTTCAAAGAGGTTACCTCTAGCATCCTTAGTGTAAATTGCCTCCTCTTCAACAGAAGCTTGTTCGTCAGTGATTTAGTCATATACAGTGACTCAAGCTTGAGCCACAGTCCTATAGCTGATTTCTCATCTGCTACCTCAGCAATGACTTCATCCGACAAACTTAACAGAATGGTGTAGTGAGCCTTTTCTTCAAGTCTCCATGTCTCTACATCTGTTATTCCAAGAGCAGTAGTTTGAGGATCGAAACCTTGAACAAGAGGACTCTAGATATCAAGATTCTTCAAATGCACATGCATTTTGATCTGCCACATACTAAACCCATTTCTACCATTGAATTTCTCGATCATGGTGTTTAGGGTTCCAACCAATTCAACAGAATATCATGTGTATAGAAAAATCACAAAAAATCCAATGGCACAATTGCTCGAAAAACTCCAAAACCGGCTCTAATGCCAATTGTTGGGCAATCGTGCTTCCACAGTGGTGATTTAAGATACAGAAGAAGAAAAAACAACAAAAATAATGAATGATATATATCCAATCCACAATCTAAGCATGAGAGAATAAAAACAAAATAGAAATCACAACAAAAATACACGAAATAATGTGATTCACTAGTCGCTCAATACAACTAGTTACATCCACCAAAAAATACTCATGCGTTACAGATTAAACCAAATCAGAAGTCTTACAGTATGTGCAGCACTAGAGGTGTCAAACGTGCCGGGCCGGGCCAGCCCTGCACGAGGCACGGCACGGTTCGGCCATGCATGGGCCGGCCCGGCACGGTTCGGCCATGCATGGGCCGGCCCGGCACGTTTTTAAACCGTGCCCGGGTTAGGAACTGCTCGTGCCGTGCCGTGGCACGGCACGCCGGCACTAGTTCGTCCCGTGCCGATTCACGCAGGCACGCGTAAGGCTGGGGCGTGGGCGTGACCCGTCCCCCCCCAGTAAAAAGACCGCGGGTCGGGTCTGATTGGACCCGACCCGCGGTCCCGACTGCCGAGCCCCGACGGGCTTAGACCCGACCAATCCCAACGGCCAAAAAAAAAAATTTAAACTTTACAGATTTTTAGCCGTTGGATTCGCCTCCAACGGCTAGGGGGCAGAATCGAACGGTCCTCGTGATTCTGCCCCTTAAAATTATATAAAAAATTCAAAAAAATAATAAAAAAATTTTTTTTTTTATAAAAAATTAATTTCTCTAGCCTATAAATTCTACCCCCCTCCCTATAACATTTATGTTTTTCAAAAACATATCTCCTCTCAAAACTCTCTCTCTCACATAAACCGTGCATCTCTCTCTCGGGCCTCGGGATTTTGATTTCGGCTTGGATATTTGTGAAACTCTACTTGAGTTTTGAATATCAGAGCTTCCTGTGGTGCACCTTGCACGTGACTTACCTCATTTCTTTTACCGGGTAATTTATTTTACGTTTTTATTTACTTTCTCTCTCTAAAGCTTCTCTCTCTAGAAAAATATAGGAAAAAAAACATAAAAAATGAAAAATACACCTGACACGTATTTAAATTTGGAAAATGAAAATGTTAGTGTTACACAGACATCTGCGGCTGCTGAAATTTTGGTTTCTCCAGTCGTCTCAACCCAAAGTTCTAAAAAACAAAAAACTAGGAGGACTTTTGTAGTTTGGACTCATTTTAAAATCATAACACAAGTAAATGTTAGGGGTGAGAAACTTGAAATGGCACAGTGCAAATATTGTATGATACTTTTAACATGCAAGAGTTCATGTGGGACTGGGCACATTAAGAGGCATGTCGAATTATGCTCCAAAAAACATGGACCCTTAGATCCTAGGCAAACCCAACTTGGCACTACATTTTTTGAGACTGGATCGAGTTCAGTCTCAAAGTTTACTCCCTTTGTATACTCCAGCGAGTTGGGTAGGGACGGCATGGCCAGGCTCATCACATTGATGAGTCTTCCGATCAGATTTTCGGAAGATCCGAGGGTAGTGCACATCATGCAGAC
Source organism: Sapria himalayana (assembly GCA_029783825.1). Lineage (NCBI taxonomy): Eukaryota > Viridiplantae > Streptophyta > Magnoliopsida > Malpighiales > Rafflesiaceae > Sapria > Sapria himalayana. The sequence goes on from JAREIK010002830.1 coordinate 1,042,687, forward strand.
TTATTTTCAGTATTCCTATCGTAGGATTCCTAGGTCCACATCTAGGAGTGACATACTAAAGATATATAAGTTAGAAAAATAAAAAATAATTAAGAAATTTATGGCATATAGTGGAGTAGTGTCCGTGACGTCCGATATATGGACATGTCACGATGATTCTTCTTATGCATATCTCACGAGTCACTATGTAGATTCTAATTGGACAATCAATAAAAAAATATTAGGATTCACTGAGATACTTCATCGTCATGATGGCCCGGCCATTTTTGAGTGTATGATAAAAATATTTAGGGAATATAAAATTCAAAATAAAATTTTTAGTGTCACTTTCGATAATGCTTCTAATAATGGAGTAGCGATCAATATGTTTGTTAGAAATATTAGAGACGCACCATTAGGAGAGATCTTTCATGTCAGATGCATGTGTCATGTGATTAACCTGATAGTTCAAGCGGGTATGAAGGTGTGTTCCCCCGCGTTGGAAAATATACGCAATGCACTCAAGTATATTCGCACTCCTCGCAGACTACAAGAGTTTGGTAATCTCTGTTTGTCTGTGAATCTTAAGAAGAAGAAATTCCAATCGGATGTGAGACATCGTTGGAATTACACGTACATGATGTTGGAATCATGTGTTGGATACGAACACGTGATATCCGACTACGTCAATAGTAAGAGTGACGAACTTATTATTGACGACACTGACTGGGCTTCATGAATTTCATTTATGAAATTTCTAAAGATATTTTATGACACGACGAACATGTGTTCATCGGTTTATACGTCCACCACTTGCATTGCACTCCGGTGCATATGCAACATTAGTAGCATGTTTAGGAAGTATCGAGCTGACCCGACGCTTAGCCATATGGTTGCAGAGATGGAGACCAAGTACTTGAAGTACTAGTCCACTATTCCATCTCTTTATTGCCTCGCTACATGCATGGACCCTAGGGCTAAGGTGGAAGGGGTAGAAAACACCCTGACTTTCATTTCCTCGTGCATAAACCTGGAAGAGCCACCAGAAGGGTTCATTTACGAGAAGTTGACAGACATGTTCACATACTACGATACTAGGTATGGTGGTGGTGGTGATGAGACTGTGATTACGGACATTGATACCTTGTTCGGAGATGACGATTATTCCATTAACCTAGTGAGGGGGAAACGTAGGGGTGGACCATCACATAGGAGTGAGCTGTCTCGGTACCTAGATACCGATTACTGCTCAATCCTATCACATTCTGATAATAAAAATCTTGATTTATTATAGTGGTGGAAATCATATGAGTCCACCTATCCCGTGCTATCTAGGATGACACGAGATCTACTGATTCCTCCGGTGTCGAGCGTAGCATCGGAGTCTGCTTTTTATGTTGCAGTGAACGTGATTTCGGATAGGAGATCGAGATTACGTCTAGATATGGTTGAGGCCTTGGCATGTTTGAAGGATTGGGAGGAATCGAGGTTTAGCATCCATGATCGTGCTGAAGCTGGGACTATGATAGACACTGCAGCCGCATCCACATCCACTACGATGGCGGAGGAGCTGATTGCCGATGATGATGATCCATATGATACTGATCTTGATGTTGCGGCTGATGATTCTCATGATATGCCGCTTGATGATTGATGCTGATCTGCTATTTTTTTTCGATGTTTTTTTTATTCATTGTATTTATATGCTTTATTTGTACGTTGTGTTGAAACTTATACTTGTTTTGTTCGGACCATCGGTTTCAAATGCATGATTGGTAATTTTTCATTTGTGTAGTTTAATTTTTTTTTAATTTTAATTTTTACTAACATAATGTATTGATTTATTTTTTTTACGATTTAAATTTTATTTTAAAAATTAATAACTTTAATTTATAATTAATAAATTATAAATATAAATAAAGCTATACTAAGTTGAATTTGATAAAAAAAATAATTTTCTAAAATTTGTTTTTTTTTAATTTTAATTTTTATCATTTTTAAAAAAAAATTAATTTAATAATTAATACTCTACACGGTGTAGACATTAGACTATACTTAACCTTAAGAAATAAAATTTACAATATATAAATTTAAAAAAAAAACAATATTCTGATTTCAGATTTCTGCCTGTCCGTCAGTCCGTGCGGCCTCCCGTCCCGGTCTCGCCTGCCCGGCCCTGCCTCTCTCTCACTCTCAGCCTATGCGGTTATGCCCTGGCCCCTGGCCTGTATGGCCAAGCCAGGCCCGCCTTTATTCAAAAATAGGTCGTGTCGTGCCGGGCCGGCCCATTTGACACCTCTATGCAGCACAGAAACAATCATGATAAATCATGCAGAGAGAGAGAGAGAAAGAGAAGTTGAATAGTTCCAGATCACGAAAAATTGTAACTCGAAAAATTAAATACAAAATATTTTATATTAAAACTTTCTCGGTTCAATTAACCTGAGTGGGACCTCCGTTATTATGCTACTGCTCTATTCCCGACCTCTTAATATTTTTTTTCCTATACTTACATGAAAATATTAAAATAGAAACATTTGGTTATACTAATAGATTATCAAAACAAACTATATATAATAAATGTCATGACTAATTTCATATAGTAATGACTTTATCTTTATATGGACCATTATTCTCAAGTCAGAGTCATGGCTTTGATATAAATTTGTGACTTTGGAGTAATAAAAAAATAAATAGCCACAAGTACCCAAGCCAACATCATGGTGATTATTCAAAGTTGGGCTAATATTCAAAGACATGATTTATGCGTCACCAAATATTAGAACATTACTCGCCTATGACTATTTCTATGATCAAAACTCTTATTCTCATGAAAGGCATATATAGATGTGATTTGTATGTGCAAGATAATTATAACCACCACGACCACTTCATAGTGCCATGACCATATACTTATCAAGAAAGGTGGATGACTAATGATGTTGCCTCCACATAGCTTTGTGACATTAAAACAATGTAGCCATCATACCTTGTGTGACCACTTCACAGCACTACAACCATCTATGGACTACAAATGAAAAAGACTCAAAACTATGATTATTTTACATCATAGCAATTTAGTGTTACAGAAAGATTATGCACATTTTATGGTTATTGCTAGTGTCATAACTATGTGTTATAGAAAGATTAAGATGTCAAATAGAGTCTTGACTATTTTATAGAGTCATGACCTCAAGCTGAAGAGATGAAGGATAAAGTCATGACTTCCATTGAAAGGTCATGAATTCTTACTTAGAGTAATGCAAGGTTACTCGAGTATAAAAGAAAATTTTAAGAATTTTCGAAAGATCTCTCTATTTTTCTCCTTCCCTCTCATGAAACAAGCAAAATCCATGTTAACTACAAACTCTAAGGGAAATTTTTTCATTTCCTAGAAGATCCACAAGTAAGCAATTGATGCATGACCAATACTAATCTCTAGATTTGGCGAGCGTGGCCCTCAAACTCTCATCCTAAAGATTAATCCAATAAATTGTATTAAATTTGTATGGTTTAGAGTTTATTATTTGGATTATGTGATGTGATAGTTTTGAATAATTTAATACAATATTTTTTTTGCTTATATTTTATATTTATGGATGTTGATAGATGGTGATTAAATAAAACTTGAATTAGGGCACTGACTAATAGTATATTTGTGCGAGGTTATCTTGGTGAATGGTGACAAGCAAGCCATAAGACTTACTCATGCATATGATAGGAAGGTGGTGATAATCCTTCCAATTGTGATATATGAAATGAACCTATATGTCGGAACCTAAAGTTTGGATAAATTAATCATTGAAAGTATATCAATTATATGAAGTCAAACATGTAATAAATTTTATATAGCAATCTATTGTACATGTTTTAAAGGGACTAGTTCTCGATTGAGATAGATATCATATAAAACATTTTTTTTGGGGTTCACCTTTATTTTATGAGTTGCATCATTATCGAGGAGGATGATGAGAGACAATACTTGGGACATATGCGAGTGTGTGATTCGCAAAATGATGATTATCATTATGAGTTTATTTGACTCGTATGATTCCCACTGGTGAAACATGAACATATCCTACATTAATTATGAAATATGGTAATTATGAAGTCAAACTTACAAATGCTTACAACCCATGCCAATTATTTGTCTTAATGTAATGAAGGCTAATGAATAAGAGTGTGCATACGAAACAATCATTAAGAGTAGTTGATGAAATTTCCTAAAAGGTATATAATTATGAATGACCTTCAAATAGGGATGAAGTGTTATCTCGGTAGCAACATACCGAGAGCAAAATTTCAAGGGGACTATCATTAAAAAAAGATTAATGGTGATAATCATCTTACATAATGATAGGAAAATGTGTCATTTTTATAACACAGCATCACATAATTTAGGTAATTAGATCATAGATCTAAATATGATTAAAATCTTAGTATCTCTTCTACTAAAAATGAGTTACCTCTAATTGAACAACCAACTACTGATATAATCATTGTGTGATTGATAATTGGACTAAAGTCTATTATATTACTTGTATGACTCATACACTTATTGATCTCAATTAACGAGACAACCTTATTAACGAACCTTCTAGGATGTTGCCTAACTGATTAAATTAGGTAGAGTAAAAAATTCACAATAGTATTCATATAAAATAACAATATTAGATATGACAATAATCAAAACATCAAATTGAGTAGAGTAGAATAGGTGGAAACATCAAATGTAGTAGTATGTATTACCACATCAACTACAATAACAATAAAATTTAATCCACACTACAACAAAGAGATTAACACATGTAACATCAATATGATATCCATGCTAGTAGTAATAAAATCCATATTAACAATAATCAACACATCAACAATTTCAAAATGTCACACCAAGATAAGCATCAACACAACACATATAAACACAATAGCAAAGATAATTACCATCATAAGATAAATGTCGCAACAACACTTATGAACAAAAAAACCACAGGGGTAAATGCCAAAACAATAGATCACAATAGAATAAGTAGACGAACAAAAATATATCAAAAGTAAAGTTTTACAACATCATGAGTATATGTAGCAGCAACACATTGAACAACAAAATCACCATAGTAAGGCCAGAACAACATGGATAATTGTAGTAGTATCCATGATGATAAACACCACAACAGGGCTACAACAACACCCTCGTTTACACAAAAAAAAATATAAACAACATAATGAATAATATAAAATAGCAACAAGATAATGTTTCTACAACAACACCAATTACAACATCATGGATAAACACTAATTACAACACCACTACAAGATCGCATCAAAATCGTTAAACATGAAACAAGTGGATGAAGATAGGGTTTAGCAAAACTTTTAATACCCATTGATTTATCATTTCATGTTTTAGTCGGGAGAAAGAGAGGCACTCTCTCTCTCTCTAGCTCTCTCTCTCTCTTGCAGCAACAACAACCATTCTCCCACATAACAAATCATATAAGAAGAAGAAGAGTCCTTCACTCCTCCATTTATTATTTTTCTTTCTATCACCCTTGCATGCATTTTACTTTCCATGCCACACACAATACCTAAAAATTTTTTAAGAAAACCCTAGGAAAATATGTTTTCCCATTATTCATAATTATTCCAAATGCAGATAATATTTAAAAACATGTAAAAAATTTGGTTGAAATTGAATTCCGAATAAAAATCATAAACTAAAACACATAAAAATAACTAAAATTAATTCAAGTTAATTTAAATTTCTATTAAATGATTTAAACCCAGTTGAACGTATTTGAATAATTTTCCCACCTTTGGTAGACACAAAAAACATTGGATCATAGTTGGCTACTCCAAACTTGGTTGATACCTGCACATGAAAGTTATTAATGAAGCTATGACAATGTGGTCATTGGTGATTGCTTCCAACAAATTCATATGTAATTGTCGAGGACAATTCACAATGAGAATATGTATTTTTTTATATTTTAATTTATTTTTTCATTGAAAAAAAGGCAAGCTCAGCTTATCCCACTCTTACCCACACATAGGGGCATGTTGGTTGAGCCAAGCATACATTTTTCAATTGTTGATAGGGCTAGTTCAATCTATGATTTTTAGTGGGGTGGTTTTTGCTGACCTACCTTTTTGACACATATAATTCATCTATGCGTCGGTTTCATTTACCTGTTTTATAATTTTAACAAGTATTTAAAGGCTTTTTGGGGACACTATAGTTGATGATTATTCATTCAATGCTTGTTTTGTATAAACATTATTTAATTCAAACACCAATTATCAAAATAAATCATGTAACCTCATTGAGCATTAAATGGATAGTTTTCATTAAAATGGCTATTTTAATAGAATTTAATGACTATTAGTGAACTGAGATATATTTTGGGTTAAAACAATGACTTGGAGGGGAGAAAAGCAATGAGAAGTCATGATATTTTTTATGTCATGAATTAGAGACACTTTTTGTAAGCCTATTAAGTAGTTATGATATCCTTTCATGGTTGTAACTATATAAAATAAGTCATACTAATCTTTATATATTATGACTTTACTACCAAGTTCTCACAATCATTTCATTATATATTACTATTCGTGATATTGATATTTTCCTATAGTCATTTCCATACTAACTCTAAAACGTAATGATAGCTATGACCTTATTTTTATGTCATGGAAGCTAAGTACTCAATTGGTACAAGAAGTCGTGATATTTTATATGTCATGACTTAATTGATAATGAACTAAAATACCAAGTGATCATTAGTTGCATAAATATTTTCCACCATGACTTTTTGTTCTAAAGAACATTACTTTAGTCACAACTTTTCAATGACCATGATTTTGTGCTCTAAAGAGGTAAAACCAAAGTTGTAGTATTCATTCAATCACAACTTTGTGTTCTAGAAGGTAAATATATAAATCATGGTCATTCCAAAGGTATAATTATGAGTGAATCATTCTTGGTATTAATAGTCCAAGAAAGATAATCATCTTGCATGCTAAAAGATTACTAGCGAATTTCGATACTAATCTACTTTTCATATGAAAATTAAGTACCATATTGTCCAACTATTAAAGAAATATCTTCATACATAAGGAAGTGAGCTAATCCAAGAGTCTAAGTATCTTTCCAAAAACCCAAGTATATCTACTCAACTTGAACAATAGTTAGTTCACTATTGGTTGATCAAACTTCCTACACAATATATGTGAGATCAATTTTTGGGCTTATATCAATCTTTACTAATTATATGACTCCAATACTTTTGAAATGATAACTTTTGGTACCAAAACAAAATTACAATAAGTTTTTGGTAATGTTGTTAGGGATTATTCAGTTTTGATTAGTCAACTTGAGTTGCATTATTATCCTTGCAAAAAGATAGTTTTGTTTTTAGTTATTTGAATAATAATTGTTGCTTAATATTGGCATTGTATTTATATTTTTCTTCTATTTATTTATTTATTTTGTAGCTACTATACATCCTATGAGCCAAAGTTCTTAAATTAAATTAAAACCTTTGGACCTATAAATTGTGAAAACAAAGAGGATAATCTTAAGGCAAAGAGCTGATAGAAAAAATATAGAAGGAAATGATACCAACAGATACCATCAATGCAGTAATGAAAAAGCTATCTATTAGCCTAATCCTCATCATATCTTGGGTGACTATTAGTGTCCAATTATGTTGGATAGTTTCAATGGGATTTAGGTACAACCAACACAAGTAAACCACATTGAGTTAGCTTAGTTTGATTATCATGATACAACATCATTATGGTGGATAAATTTCAAAGAATCCAAATAGCCATGTTATAAATTTCTTTGAGTTGTGCGACATGGTGAAGACAATGGAATTAGCTCGAATACCATAAGGTCGATACTTTTTTTTTGAGAGGAAAGACCTAGAGCTAATTTCAATGCTTCTCAAAATAATAGATTGAAAGATATGACGACATTGTCTAAGCTTTTCTCATTAAGTTCTTCCCATATAAAATCATATCTCAACTAAGAGGAGAAATAAATTAATTTTAACAAGAGAATAAAAAGAATCTATATGATACAAAATATCAATTCAAATAACATTTGAGAAGGTGTCCACAATATATATTTATATTTTGGCTCCATGATCAAACCTTCTATAATGAACTAAATTATGTGATGAGGTGCATGGTTGATATGGTCTCGGGTGGTTCGATCATGAACAAGACACTAGGGGAAGTACATTTCATATTTGAAAATATAGAAAAGAATAACCACTAAACTTTTAACTAACCGATCATTTGAAAGGAAGAAAATCAGAGTGTTAAAGTTAGATAGATATTTGGTATATAATTTACTAAATTTTTTAGTAAATTTTGTAGTTGAGAATGATGAGTATAAGTGGAAATGGAGAGAATAAGTATTGATTTCACAAATTTAATTATTTTTGAGGATTTTGGTGAATAGTTGTGAAATAAACAAGTTTTTATATGTGTTTTGTGGAGGAACTAAATCAATAAGTCTTCATAGTTTTGATATTTATTTTTGGATGAAATTATATCTAAATGATCATTAGAAAAATATTGTATGTCATGATTATACTCTTTCATTAATATAATTTTTCTATTATGCAACGCATTCTCAATGACTGATATTTTTATAGTCACATCTATATCTAGCTCATAAAATTATAATGGTTGTGATATTAATTTTCAATCATAACAACTAAGTACTCCATGGGTATTTAAGGTCGTCACTAATTTCATTGAGCTGTGACTTTATCTTTATATGGCCTAGAAGTCTTAAGTCAAAGCTATGACTTTTCTATAAAGTTATGACATTGAGCTACATAAAATTAAAAAGCTACAAGTACTTAAGCCAAAACCATGATAATTATTCAAAACCATGACTATTGGGGCACTAAATATGATAGAGAAGATTACTCGAGTACAATCATTTCAAAGGCCATGACTCTTGTTCTTATAAAAAATAATAATTATCACTTGTACGTATAAGCTAAGTGCAAGCACCATAGTTAGTTCCTAGCATTGCAGCCACATACATATCATGAAAGACAAATGGCTAGTGCTATAGCTTTCGGCATCCACACAATGCTATCACTATATAATAATATTGAAAGTCATCTTCATCCAATGTCACTCCATAGTGCCATAGCCATCTGTGGACTACAAATGATGAAGACATGAAGCCACATTCATTTCATAATACCATAATCATGACTCTGTATTACAAAGAGATTGAGACTAAGTCATGGTCATTGATAATGTCATGACCTTATGTTACATAGAGAATAAGATATCGAATAGAGTTATAGTCATTTTCTAGAGTCATGATCTCAAACTAAAAAGATAAAGGCTAGAGTTGTGATATTAATTTGAAAGTCATGATTTTCTACTTAGAGAAATATAATGTTTTCTGAGTATAAATGTGGAAGTTATAGAATTTTCATTAAATCTCTTGTTTATTTTTCTTCTCCCTCATGAAACAAGAAAAAGTCATGATAATTATAAATGCCAGAGGCGAATTTTTCACTCCTCTAGAGTTCCAAAAGTAAGCAATGAACACATTATTAATATTAATCCATAAAGTTAGAGGGCATGACTCACAAATCTTCTTTATCTAATGATTAATTTGGGAATTTATATGAAATTAGCATGATTTAGAATTTATATTATTTGGATTATATGATATAATATAGGGGTTAGAACATTTGGTTTAAACTAAAAAACTAAACCAACCCAAACAAAATTTAATGGTTCAATTCAGTTTTTTGATAATTTATTTTTGAAAAAAAACCAAACCAAAACTACACTAGTTTTTGGTTTTTTGTTCGGTTGTAAAAAAATTTCAATTAGTTTCAACCGAAAACCAGAATGAAATTATAAAAAAAAATTCAACTATGCATGATGCATTTTTGTTTGGTTTCTCGCATGGTTTCAAATAAAAGTGTATGGGGGGATAATCAGGGACTAACATCACACAAACATGCACAGTTTCAAATTTCACATATAGTTTCAAATGAAGGGGTCTAATTTATTTTCAACCATGCTCATGCCCGTGCATCCTGCATCGTGCATCCCTGCCTGACTAGGCATGGCATTTTTGGTTTCTAATGAATGGTTTAAATTTCATGCATGGTTTCAATTGAAAAACTAAAAACCAAACCATTAAATTCTAGTTTTTAAACCAAAAAATTGAAAAATAAATTAATTTGGTTCAGTTGCATTCATCATCTATTCGGTTGAACTAGAATATGAACAAAAAAACTGAAACTAAATAATTCAATTCGAATGCTCACCCTTAATGTAATTGGTTTGGATGATTGATATAATCATGATTTTATTTTATTTTATGTTATAGATATTGATGGATAGTAACAAAATAAAACTTGAATTAGAGTTTTAGTTAATTGTGGGTTTGTGTGAGATTGTCATCATGGATGATGATAGATAAACTATAAGATTTATTCATGCATATGATAGGAAGGTGTGGTCATAGTCCTTCTAGTTTCAATGTACGAGATAAACCTACATGTTAAACTTTGGAGTTTTGGTATGTTAAACATCATGAGTATGTTGCTTACCAACCCAAAAGTATAAATACTTTTATATGCTAATTTATTATATGCATCTTAAAGAGATTGATTCTAGATTGAAATGAATATTATATAAAATATTCTTTCAATAAACTCACCTTTAGTATATGAGTCACTTCATTATTGGAGAGGATGGTGATACGAAATCCTCAAGACATGCTTGAGTGTGTGATGATTGAAAATATCATGATAGGCCTTATGAGTTCTTTTAATAATATGGTTTTCACCAATAAAACTCAAAGGAAACATATTTTAATTGTTTGAGTATAGTACTTATGAGGCCAATAGTACAAATACTTAACAAACTATATTAATTATTGGTCTTTGAGATAACGAAGAGTAGTGAATGGGAGTGTGCATATGAAGCAATCATCAATGATAGTTGACGAAGTTTCCTAAAATGTATGAACTTATGTATACCCTCACACAATGATAAATAGTTTTCTTAATGGTGATGTACCGAGGGGATAGCTAGGAAGGGACCATGATTGAAAAGGGCTCGATGGCAACACCTACCTTATATGCTATTAGGGAAAATATCATCACATAATATCTCAACATTAATTCTACATCCAGCATAATATAAATATATATATTGAAAGAATAAATGATATCATATAAATTAGATATCATATAAATGGACCCTAGACATAAGATTGTTTAACATATATAATATTAAAAAAGAGTTGTCTCTTGTTAACTATTGAATTATCGATACAATCCTTGTAGGATTAATATTTTAATAAAAGTCTATTATACTAATTATATGACTCGTATACTTGTTAATTTCATTTGATGAGATATTCTCATTAATGAGTTTTTTGGTATATTGCTTAACCAATTAAATTAGGTAAAATAATAAAGTCATAATAATATGCTGATAGTAATAGAAGAAAAAATGAATGTATTTTTCAATAAATTTGAAGCTCAAAATGAAAAACAACTTAGTGTGTGAGAAATTTCTATTTTGCAATAATAAGTAATGGAAATTTTTGAATTCAAGTATCAAGTGAAGAAAGTCAATATTTTGTAGAATAAATAATAGGGAGAATTATGCTTTATTACACAACTTTATAATATTTTAAAAAAGAGAACCCAACTTTTAATATTTGAAAAAAACCACCAAACTCTTAACAAATTGAAATTTGGTGCATTTAAATTTGAAATATAGTAATCCCAAATTGCCTATAACAAATTAAAATAGAATTCAACTAAAACTCTCCCCTCACCCTCGCCTGATGACCCTTGCTTGATGCCCATTGCCCGATGCACTTCACCCAATGCCCCTCACTTGATGCCCCTCGCTTGATGCCCCTCACATGATGCCCCTCGCTTGATGCCCCTCACATGATGCCCCTCGCCTGATGCCCCTCGCCTGATGCCCTTCACATGATGCCCCTCGCCTGATGCCCCTCACATGATGTTTCTCGCTCAACGTCCCTCACCCAACTCACCTCGCCCCTCACCCAATGCCCCTCGCTCGACCCCCTCACCCTACCCCCTCACTCCTCACCTAATGCCCCCTACTGTCTCCCTATTTATCAAGCTCAACCACGAGCTCCAAGAGCTGCTAGAGCTCATCGTCAAGCTCCAAGAACTTATGGACCTTGACCATGTGCTCCAAGATGGAACTCTATCGAGCTCAACAATGGAGCTCAAGGAGTTCCATCAAGCTCCATCCGGAACTCAACGGAGCTCAACAGAGCTCCATCATTGAGCTCGATGGAGCTCCATCGTGGAGCAAGATGGAGCTCCATCATGGAGTTCGTGGTCGAGCTCCTGGAGCTCGACTATGAGCTATAGGAGCTCATGGTCGAGCTTTGGGAGCTCAATGGCGAGGGCAAGGAGAAAGGGCGAGAGGGGAGGGCGAGGGGCGAGGGGCGAGGGTGAGGGAAGTGTTTTAGTTGGATTTTATTTTAATTTTTTAAAGATAATTTGGGATTCATCTATTTAAGTGCATTAAATTTCAATTTGTTAAGTGTTTGGTATATTTTTTTTCAAATATTAAAAGATTAGTTCCTTTTTTTAATATTTTGGGGTGAGTGTACCAAAACATAATTCCTCCTAAATAATATGTATTTTGACCCAATAATAATGATCTCACATACTATAATCTAAATGTGAGAAATCATAAAAACTTTTTGTATAAAATTCATGAGAATGTTTAGTTGAATATGAGGTAATTCTAGAAAATGTTTAGTAATAACTCAATAGGATATGGATATCAAATGCAAAGAGCCTCGATGTCCAATTATTACCACCAAAAAAGAGTAGAAAAATTATCACTTGAAGATAACATATTAGTCATGCTTATGGAGACAAAGAAAATGAATGATCTACAAAAGAACTGAATGAACGAATTGAAATGAGGCTAGGACACTTAAACAAGATGATGAAGATTATAGAGAATCAACTTGGGAAATTAACACCATCAATGAATGAGAAAAGCAAAAATAAATTATTAAGTAATATTGAGGTGAATTTAAAGAGGTGCTTATCTATCATACTCAAAAGCAACAATGAGTTAGAGGGGCAACAAATAGAAGAGAAAGCCAAAAGAGATGTTGAAATAGAGGATAAAGTTGTGATTGTTGAAGTCATGAATTTTTTCAAAGACATGCTACTCATTGCCATGACATTTAATGCCGTAACTCACACCCGCAACTGTGACACATGAATAAGTGGAAATTATGTAGGAGATTTAGATTACTCAAATCAATGAATAGAATGATGTGTTTAATAATGACTATGCAAGTGGTAAACAAAATTCTTTCCTAACCTTTCTTTTCCAAAGCATTTACAAGGAAAAGATGGATGAGTAATTTTACAGTTTTAACATCTTTTGAAAGCTGGAAGTTAACTTTTCTTTTATCAAATTTTTATCTTTTATGGCACATTATGCGAAATTATTGAAAGATATAATGAAATGAATGAGAAAGTTAAAGATACATGGAATGATGAACATGACCAAGAAGTATATCATAATTACTTAACATAAATTTCTAAGAAAGCTAAAAGATTCAAAGAGTTTTATTATTCAATACATTATTAGTAAGCATACTTTATAGAAGATACTATGTGACTTGGGATCAAGTATTAATTTAATATCATTGTCCATACTATGTAGGTTGAATTTTAGTGAGATTTTTCCAACCTTGCTTTCACTTCATATGACTAACTGATTAATCAAAATTTTCAGAAGCATTATTGAAGATGTGTTAGTCAATATTGAAATGTTTATATTCTCTACTAATTTTATTGTGTTGATCTTAAGATGACTATTTTTAGCTACTAGATAAGCATTAATAGATGCTAAGAAGAGAAAATGTATACTTTGTATGGGTGAAGAACAAATAAAATTCAACATCTACAAAAACTTACAAATTCTAGATAATAATGAAGAAGATTATTAGAGAATAGATAGCCCTCTTATGCAATGCCATGTGACAAAATATAAATTTTAAATGGAAGGATTTCATGAAAGATTGTTGACCTAAAAAAGACATTGAAGATGGTAAACTAAAAATATTTTGGAGTGAAGAAAAAAATGTAACCAACCATGAAGAAGAAAACAACTATGAAATTGTTATATTTTTCAAAGTTACGACTTCTAGAGGATTAAAGTCAAATTGCTACAAAAAATAAAGGAAGAAGCTAAAATGAAAACTTCCCAATTCAAGAAAATGTAGAAATTATGGAGAAAACTTTATAGATTATAAAAGAAGTACAAATGAAAGAATGTTCATGGATGGTCATTAATTTATTGGAAGAGAAAAATGAGGTTGAGACAACAATCATTGAATATCTAAACTAAGATGAGAAGATAGTTGATGTAATAAAAAATAATCATGATTTCTAAAGAAGTGGGACTTGCTAAATCAATAAAGAATGTCATGATAGAAGACAAAGTTGTGATTTTGAAGAAATTTAAGCTTAAAGAATAAGTCATGCCTTTTTCCAAAGCCATGAAAAATGTGATCTAGTTCCATAGAGTAATTTTTGATGTCATGACTTCAAAACCAGTATTAGCCTCATCAAAGTTTATTACATGCAATGATGCTATGGCTTTTCACAAAATCATGCCATCCATCCAAGGATATCCCAATGAAAAAACTTTGAAAGATGAATTGATTCTGAAGAAGAATTTGGGAAGATGAGTAGAAGGGAAATATTATACCGAGAAACTTTTCCATACTACTAAGATTACTAATTGAATTGGAATTCTAATGTTGATCTAGCTATGAATATTAAAAATACTATTGCTTAAAAGGTAAGCCATGAATTTATTTTTACATTGGCTGATGTACTTATTTCTTATGTATACATAAACTTATACACTTGTATATTATAGACCCACACAAAGAAGTATCAATACTCAAATCTAGTCATGACTTTCTCACAAGATAAATAAAGTTGATACTCAAACCTAGCCATGACTTTCTTGAAAGTCAAACAAATCACCAATACTCAAACCTGGTCATGATAATTCTTATCCTTTTCATTCATGTTGTGTTTCTTCTATTGTGGTGTGATGTACTAAAAGATTTAAAGGGAGAATGAGATTTATTACTTGAGGATGAGTAATAATTTCAGTATGAGAATTTGTTTGATCATACATGTACCAAATAATTTGAGTAGTTTGACATATAATTCTTGAGATGTTTGTATTTATTTGAGCATCAAATTGATAGATTTCACTAAATAACAATTTTGATATAATTTGATGAATATTTTTAAAATTAGATATAATTTGGATGAAAATTTGTTAACTTTATGGAGTGATAACTTAAAGGATGAAAAATAATAAAAAGTCATTATATTTCTAATGTCATGCCTTGGTTACAATTTTTACAAAATAATTGAGTAGTTGCAACATTTTTTTCTTAACTATGACTCTATAAAATAAGTCATGACAATCTTTGTATGTCACGACTCTACCACTAAGTTGTCATAATTTTTTTACACTGTAATATTATATTTGTAGTTGTAATATTTTTTAGAGTCACAATCATATTATTTTAAAATCATAATGATGGTCATGACCTTATTTTTACATTGTGGAAACCAAGTATCTTATTAGTACAAGAAATCATGATAATATCGAGTTTTGCAACTTTATTGATACAAAGCCAAAAGATCAAGTAATCTTTATTCATAGCAATATTTTATATCATGACTTTGTGTTCGAGAGAACATTATTCTAGTTGCAGTGTTTTTACCTCCACTTCTACTCTAGAAAGGTAACACTAAAGTCATGACATTATTACCATAATGACTTTGCATTTCAGGGAATAAATGTATTAATCACTGCTATTCCCAGCACTAAAACTTTGCATTCAGTTGTAGAAAATTTTTTTTAGCTATGATATTCCTGCCACCACAACTTTGTGCTCCATAAAAGAGTTGCTTGAGTCATGATTTACATTTTTCCATGACTTTGGAACTCTAAAAAATAACGAGATAAAAAAGTCAAGACCTCAAGATACCATCACAACTTCCGGCTTAAAGAATCACATGAAATCTCAAAGTATAAAAGAAACATTAAAAGAAAAAAAACAAAAAAAAAGAGAGGGAAATAAATTTCAAGCCAAGTATATGCAAAACCCTATGCAACATGACTTCCAACCCCTAGATAGGGGTAAATCTAAGGTGAATACAAGCAAGAATTGACTAGGATTAGCTTTTGAGACTTGATCTTCACCAGGGCTCTCATTGAAAATTTTTGATTTCACGAGTTACCACTCAAAATATCTCAAGCAAATTATTCCCAAATATGAGGCTAAATTAGGATTTAGAGTTAGTTTGACATGTTTATGTTATGATGATGTAAATGTATAATATTTATATTCGTTGTAATGTTGTAGTTTGAATGTTGATGGATGTTAATGCTAATTAGAACTAAAATTTATGATTTTCATTATTTTATAAGTTTATACATGTTGATTATGGTAGATGATGATAGATAAATCATAGAGCATACTTATGGGTACAATAGAAGCAAGTGACATCATTTCTAATTGCAACATGTTAGATAAACCCATGTGTGAAAATCTAAGATTGAGATAAGTTTAATTATTGTGAGTATGGTACTTACAAAACCAAAATCATAAATATATTTACAACCAATCATTATGTATATTCTAAAAGAATTGGTTTTCATTTGATATGAGTGTTACGTAGAAAATCTAACTTAGGGTTTTCACCATAGTGTAGAAATCATGTGTCTGTTGTGGTAGATAATGGCAACTAAGTCATGAGATACATGCAAGTGAATGTAATTTGTATGGTAGTGATAACCATGTGAATCATTTTCTTCTATATGATTTTATTATGTGAAATTCATAAGAAGTCATATGTTAATCGATATGAGTATGATACTTACGAAGCCAAAAATATTAATATATTTTTTATCATATCATTTTGTATCTTTATGACATTAGAGATAAAAGAATAGAAATACACACTTGAAGTAGTCACCAATGGTAGTTAACATACAACCAAAAAAGGATTAGAAATGTAAATAATTCATGAATAGGCATGAAAATGGGATGGGGCAGGGCCAGGGTGATCCTCTTCATGACCCACCCATTAGGGATTTTGCAATCCCCACCCTATTTTGCATGGGGTGGGGCTGGGCAAAGAAAATGGTAAATGGGGTGGGGTAGTGTAATCCTCCCCCCATTTCCATGCTAATCATTAATGACTAATGAGTCACAATTCACATAACAAAATCTATTATCATTTGTCAAAGTCATATCAAGCACTCAAGTGAAACTCATAGCTCACATGTCGCTCACCACTATCATGCCATTTGTCGAGTGCTACCATGCTCACTTCTATGTGTTATCTGCCGCTATGCCTAATGTTTGATGCATGTGACACGACATGAGTCACAAGTGGAGTGTATGAACTGAGACTCAATAGTCGTGACTCCACACTCGAGAGGAGAAGGGTGACTGGCAACACGAGTGGCAACTTTCAATCTTTCATTAGATGTAAAGTCATGAACATGGTCACTAGCATATTGCAAAATTTTTTGCCCACCATCCACTCACTCGTGGCCCATGGACAATGACAAAACATTAGCATATTATTTTTAAAATAAATGATATTATTAAATTACTAAAATTTTTAAATTAATTTTATTTATCAATTATCATGCGAGATACGGTGGGGCAGGAATCGAGGCAAGGGATTGTTCTCCCCTTACATGTCACGACCTCGACATGGGGCAAATTATTTTGCCTCATCCTAGCCCTGTCCCTGAGTCAAGTACAAGCAAGGTGGGTTGGGGTTGAGGTAAATTGTCAAATCTATCCATGAATGTAATAATATGTGGTTTTGGTAATGAAATATAGAGGACAAAACTATGATGGGTTCATCATTGATAGTGATAGTTTAAGGATAACAACCACATTATATGCTAAGAGGACACTAGGATATTTCAATATTAATCTACCATTTGTCTGATAATCGAGTATCATATTACTCAAATACTAAAGAAATATAATTATATAAAATTAAATAAGTTAACTTTAGAGTCAAACTATCTTTCTAAATATCAAAGTCAATCTATTCAACTCAAGCAACAATTAGTTTTCTTTTGATTGATCAAATTGCCTACATAATGCATGCGAGATTGATATTTAGACATGCCTATTTTTATTAATTATTAACTTATCTACTTGTATAATTCTATTTGATGAAAGATAATCGATCAACAAGCTTTTGGGACCAAATCATGAATGAAAAATTTTGGTATCATAACAAAGTTGTAACAAAAACTAACATATAATTTAAATTTGTTCACAATATAATATATTATAAAAACTAATTGTTATCCTCTTGATTTTATATTAATAATCCAATTATATTTATGCTATTTATTAAAAATAAATTAAATGATAAATAAATCAAAATCTTTAATTAATTTCAACTCATGATGGTAGAGGAAGCTTGCCAAAATTGCCCATCATTAAAATTGTAAGACTGTCATCTCAATGAAAATATTAAGTGAGTTTTCTTGTTTTCTACATCTTGGGGTGTTGATTAAAAGTTTCAAAAGATACTTTGTTTTCTTTATGACCTCACTTAGATTTGTCATGATCTATTAATAGTTTAGAAATATTATTTGGACTCACTAAATTTAAGTTTAGATTGATATGTATGTTGTGTGTGTGTGTGTGTGTGTGTCACTCTCTTTCTCTCACTGTGTACATATCAAAAAAAAATTAAAAAAAAAATATAAATGAGGTGATTTAGTAAGCAAAGACGAGATCATGGTTGTAGTTAACATTGCAAGGACTTGAGTTTGCTTCTTATCTCAACATTGTGAGTATCACTCACTTACCAAGAGATGAAATTAGGAGAGGAGGGTCACACATGCCATGATTTAGTCAGACTAACTCCAAACACCCAAGTCATAAAGAAAACAATTTGAAAATTAAGATTTTTTTTGAATATTTATTATTTTTTATCTAATTAGTCGATATATTATATACCAATGATAATAATATAATACTTTTTTGTGGTAACTAAAATACATCACTAATTTAGTGAATAAGAAGGAGATCTCAACATGGGATGCCATGACAGGGGTTTTCTTTTCTTTCCTCAACCCTCCAAACCATAAAAAACAATAAGAATGAATGAGGCCATATGCTTGTTTATTATGAGGCGTTCACTACTTGGCATAGTGTAACTACAACACCCAAGTTTATCTCTTTTTTTTTTTTTGACTTGGTAAGTTTTCCAACTTGGTTAGTGGCCACCCATTGGGCAACTTGTCTCCCAAAAACATTTATGTTAATAAACAATTTCATCAATGCAACTATCATGTTAGTTATTCTACTAAAAATGGAATAAAGTAAAATCCCAAGGTGAACTTAATTAGTCAAGAAGAAACATGGATCGCCCAACAAGAGTTGCCCAACTCCAAGACTAAGACCCTTCTCTAACTCCCTTTATTTGGAGACAATGATTTCACTAAATAAACCTCTCAAAAAAGAAATTTAAATTATTCTCATAAGATTACACCCACACAAACTCTTTAGTACAATTTTTAAAAAAATATGGTCATTTATTAAATTTTTTTTTAAAAAAAATATTTTTGAAATAAAAAGATCAATTATTGATAAAATAAAATTATTATTTAAGATTTGCTTTTCATGTCATGTCTTAGGAAGCAATATACAAGAACTAAATTTAAATTAGAAATTAAAAATGAAAGAAATTATTAAATATTTTTATGATTTTAATGATTTTAGATGGAAATTTTTAAAAAGTGGTGATGTCATAAAGAAATATTTTATCTTTAATTCACAACTACTCTACTATGCATATATTTTAATTAATCCTTAAAGTTAAAGAAAAACACATATACTTTAATAACTTTCATCAGATATTAAAGTTGAAAGAAAGAAAAACACATTTTATTAATGGACAACACAATAAAATGAATTATAAATAAGTTTTTTTTAATAAAGCATTATTATTATTTTATTTGTTTGTTTATTTTTTTAAAATTTTAGAAAAGAATTCATTTCAATTACATTCATATCATTTATCAAAAATTATTGATTGTTTATTATTTTTAGTCAATATTGTATTGAATGAAACTATTTTTTAACCAAATGAAATCATGTAAGCCCAATTGGGCCAAAGGCAAACCACATGTATCCAAGGAGACACGATTTCACATCCCAGTGATTTAAGGGTAACTTATGGGGATCAAACTCACTTCTTCCAATGAGACACAAATTCGACATCTCACAGATCAGACTATGAAATTATTTGTTATCGAATGATTCTAATTAAATCTTAAAAAAATTAATTATTAAACTCTATTATCTTGAAAATAAATAAATCAAATTATTTGTTAACAATTTATTTTGTAACAATTAGCTTAATTCAATTCACTTTGGAAGAAAAGTGAAAAATATATCATACTATGAAGTTATGACTCATAAGTCTAATCCTAAACTTGGATCATCACTCATCAAGAACAACATGTGACAACTTGGGCTATCTTACTCAGATAGATTTGAGCATATTTTGGCCTTCAACTCATGTCACCATGTAGATAACTAAGCCTATGCATGATTCATTGGCTTGGTTGGTCAAATGAGGTTAGTTCAGTCGAGTCTCAGGGGGCTTGTTTGGGCCACTGCAAGTCCTATGTGGGGTGGGATGAGGCACCACCAAACATGTAAGAGTTACTGCTATAGCATGTATAAATTGCTCATTACCATGCATTGTTTCCAAGGCATCAAACATGATTGCATCCTCTTACCATGCTAGTCCAAACCATTTTGGCTCAAAAGGGTTGGGTGAGCTAGTCAAACTAGGTCAATAATGGCTCAAACCGGGTTGCAATCAAGTGAAGTATTGTGTAAACTATGTAAGAAGGCCAAAACAATGTCACAAATCTTATCTTTTGGCTTTATCCAAATTATCACATTGCCATATACATGGATTCACAAAAAAAAATATTTTTTATGGATTCTAATAATTTATACTTTTCAATTTTTAATTTAATATCATAATTACCCTATTACTTTTTTAATCATTAATTTTAGAAACTATGAGTTATGTGTGAACCATATAATCTTATAGTTTTTTAGGAAATTATTAAAAAAGGTGGGTGAGAATTGATAATTAACCACAAGAGTATATAAAAAATAATTACTCTAAAGGATGAATAAATTTGGAAATGACAAATTTATCCTTAATTTTTAAAATTTATTTTTTAATTTTAAATAGAACAAATTCACATAACTCATTATTGTTCTAAAATAAGTTCATAATGTTCCTCATTGTAGAATGAGTTCACATAACTCATTCACATTATATAATAAGTTCACAATAATTTTTCTCATTATAAAATGAGTTTACATAACTTGTTCTTATTGTAGAACAAGTTCATATATAATTCATTCAATTTTATCACGTGGCCATGTTATGATCTTGCTTATATGATCTCTCTTGCTAAGGACGTAAAAACATTTACAAGATATATTAATTTTTTTTATTTTTTTTAGATGCATTTTTTTGTATACCTTCTTTTTTTAGATGGTTTTCATTCTCAACCAACCTTTATGATAATTCTCCCTATTTCTTTTATTCTCCTCCCCTCTCAAACCCGACCTATACCATACCTCAGCCTATATATATATGTCTCATATCTGTTAGGAATTTCTTTAGGCCTGTAAACATAGACGGCTAAATGTCTATTGTCTGCTAGGCATCCTCGGGTATTTTAGTGAATTTTTTATATTTCCAATATGGAAGAAATTATTGGTATTCCCGCCTATATTATCAAGTTAATTATGTGATAAATGTACCTAATATAAATAATCTTACCTATTGGCCCATCTCTAATAATACTAATAAACATACTAATAGCTATTCTATTATTAAAAGTATTATTGCAAATAATACTAAATATTTTATTCTAAATTTTATATTCTCTAAAGATCATCATCACACACTCATATATGACAAAGTCATTATGAAGATAAAAAATCTCTTAAAATTCTAATATTTTTTTTATTAAGTTTTATTTTGAGTACACATAAGTAGATAGTGATACATACAAATGATGCATTATCATGATTAGTTCATATATTAGATGTCACAGATAATATTCTATTAAATTTCTTAAATTCGTTAATTGTTAATTATTTATCTAATTTTTAAAATTTTATTATGTAATTCCTATATGTGAACCAAGGAATCCTATGATGAGCTAGCTGGAAGTAAACATGCATAATACTTTCTGTCTTAGGATTCTCCAAGAATTTAATCGAGAGACCTATGATGATAATATATTTGACCATATCTTCCATCCAAATATCATTACGATATGTTTATTTGACCATACTACAAAGTTGAGTTTGTCTTGAATCTAATATACTAGAATTTTTAGTGTATTGATCAGTATGTCTCTTTAGGTGCCCAGTCTCACACATACTATTACATGTAGATATTTTTTATAATATATATATTGTGCTGATTCTTCATCAACTTTCCTAAAATTTTTATTTTTTATTATTTTAAAGTATATCCATATTACTGATAGTTGCCTTGTTTTTTATTTTTTAGGTAACAAATAAATTTGGGTCGAGATCATTAGAAAAAATATAATTTATCCCAGACACTGGTTGTGTTATCATTATTATCTATACTTACATCAATTTAATATTCAATATCGTTGAATTAACTATTTCCTAATTTTTTATATATTTATATTATTATCTATACTTACATCAATTTAATATTCAATATTGTTGAATTAACTATTTCCTAATTTTTTATATATTTATATTTATAAATTAAATCATGAAACTAGCTGGAATCCTATGATGAGCTAGCTGGAAGTAAACATGCATAATACTTTCTGTCTTAGGATTCTCCAAGAATTTAATCGAGAGACCTATGATGATAATATATTTGACCATATCTTTCATCCAAATATCATTACGATATGTTTATTTGACCATACTACAAAGTTGAGTTTGTCTTGAATCTAATATACTAGAATTTTTAGTGTATTGATCAGTATGTCTCTTTAGGTGCCCAGTCTCACACATACTATTACATGTAGATATTTTTTATAATATATATATTGTGCTGATTCTTCATCAACTTTCCTAAAATTTTTATTTTGTATTATTTTAAAGTATATCCATATTACTGATAGTTGCCTTGTTTTTTATTTTTTAGGTAACAAATAAATTTGGGTCGAGATCATTAGAAAAAATATAATTTATCCCAGACACTGGTTGTGTTATCATTATTATCTATACTTACATCAATTTAATATTCAATATCGTTGAATTAACTATTTCCTAATTTTTTATATATTTATATTATTATCTATACTTACATCAATTTAATATTCAATATTGTTGAATTAACTATTTCCTAATTTTTTATATATTTATATTTATAAATTAAATCATGAAACTAGCTGGAATCCTATGATGAGCTAGCTGGAAGTAAACATGCATAATACTTTCTGTCTTAGGATTCTCCAAGAATTTAATCGAAAGACCTATGATGATAATATATTTGATCATATCTTCCATCCCAATATCATTACGATATGTTTATTTGACTCTACTACAAAGTTGAGTTTGTCTTGAATCTAATATACTAGAATTTTTAGTGTATTGATCAGTATGTCTCTTTAGGTGCCCAGTCTCACACATACTCTTACATGTAGATATTTTTTATAATATATACATTGTGCTGATTCTTCATCAACTTTCCTAAAATTTTTATTTTTTATTATTTTAAAGTATATCCATATTACTGATAATTGCCTTGTTTTTTATTTTTTAGGTAGCAAATAAATTTGGGTCGAGATCATTAGAAAAAATATAATTTATCCCAGACACTGGTTGTATTATCATTATTATCTATACTTACATCAATTTAATATTCAATATCGTTGAATTAACTATTTCCTAATTTTTTATATATTTATATTTATAAATTAAATCATGAAACTAAAAAAAGTAAAACTTACAAAAAATTAAATAACAAAAAAATGTATCATTACTGATAGTATTATCATTATGTGCTTTAAAAAAAATAAATACTTGTGACTGACCACATAAGCAACTGTAGGCTTATGTGGCCTGTAAAAAAAACCACCTCATTAAGCAATCACTTGATGAGGTATGACCCATAACCTTAGACTTGTCAATGCCTGATCCTGGGTCACCGGGCCTGGCACCATCCACATGCCAAGCCTGATGCAAGGCACAGCTTGCATCAACGCAGCATGGCACTAGTCGTGCTTCGGGCTGGAATGGTCCAGGACCAGGCATGGTCCTGGACCATGTTGTGCCACAAACCTTGCCCAAGCCTCTCGGCTAGGGGTGTAACCGAGCCGAGTCGAGCCGAGTCGAGCCGAGTCGAGCCGAGTATTAGGCAGGCTCGGCTTGGCTCGGTTTTAAAGGAGTAGACTCGAGCTCGTTCACGAGTTGATGAGCCGAGTTTGATGGTGCTCGGGCTCGACTCGTTTAACTTACTAGCCTGTTCACGAGCTTGGTTCACGAGCTTGTTCACGAGTCTGGTTAACGAGCTTGCTCACAAGCCTATTCACGAGTCTGTTCACGATACTATTTATGAGATGACAAGTTGAGTTTAAGGGTGCTCGGGCTCGGCCCGTTTAACTTACGAGCCTCAAAATGATGTTCGGGAATTAAAGAAAATATTCATCTAAAATAGCCAACATACAACTAAATTAAAAAGATAAAATAATAAAAGTTCAATTAACTTGATTGAAGTTCAAGAGTTAAAATATTCATCATGTTCATTTGTAGGAAAAATTTGTTGTGCATCAAGCATTCTCTATGTTTACGAGCCTATCCACGAGCTTGGTTCACAAGCTTGTTCACAAGTCTGGTTAACGAGCTTGCTCACGAGCATATCCACGAGCCTGTTTGCGAGCTGACGAGCCGAGTTTGAGGGTGCTCGGGTTCGGCTCATTTAACTTACGAGTCTCAAAATGATGTTCGGGCTCGGCTCATTTAACTTAATAAACGAGTTCGAGCGAGTTTCTAACGAGCCAAACGCTGAACAGCTCGCGAGTAGCTCGGCTCGGTTATATCCCTACTCTCGGCCCAATTCACATTTAAGCTAAACTATGAGATATCCATATTTATCAAAAAAAAAGTACTTGTTTTTTTGTTGCAAAAATGATATAAGTATTTATTACAATAATTTTCCTATTTTAAAGATAATATTATTTTAGATAATTAAATTGTTTATAATATAATAATGATATTAAAAATTAAAATAGGACTGTAGTGTGAATATTCGCATGCAAAGCATTTTAAGAGTTATTGCTCAATTATTAGTCTAGAGATAAATTATCACTCTATTGGTACCAGTCCACCTCTTGCACACTATTTTTTCCAAAGCAAATTGACTAAAAACCGCATCTTTAATTTCCATAATAAATAATATTCTTTAAAATTATATTAAAATAAACTCCATAAATCTCAAGTCCCACGTCCTCTTCCCCGTTCACATTTCGTTTCCCATTCTCAACTGCTGCCTTTTCCCTTCCCTCCAGTTGTACGGCAACAAAGTCCATGGCGGTTCGTCTTCCTATATAGTATCTGTGCATTTCTTTTCACTCGTCTTCTTCCTCTGACTTTGCAGTTCCTCCTTCAAAAGCATGTTCCAGATAGTTCTCAACGTTCCCATTACTGTCAAAGAGTTAGTCATCCTCTCTCTCTCTCTCTATCTTTTTCTCTCTCTCTATCTCTATCACTTGTTTTGTTTTTTCTTCCTTCTAATGTTCTAGCTATTTTTTTTCCTTGGTTAGCAGTTCGGCAGTGCTTGTGTATAACTGGATTAATATAGATAATAATTAGATCTGTATGTTGAAATTTTTGGTAACATCGTGGTACAGATCCGAATTTATTTAGGAAATTACAAGATGCCGTAGTAATAGATAATGGTCCCTCAACTGTTCTTGCACTCGCAACGTACAAATGTCGATGCTGTCTATTGTTTACATTTTTTGTGGTTTTGATCTTGGTGCGAGTTTTTCTTTTTAATATTCGAACAGGGTTGTTTGTTTTGGATCTTTATCTGGGGTGCAACTAGTGGAATAGCCACAAAGGAATCACCTTTATTTGGATTTATTATTTTATTCTGAAATCGTCTTTATCTGTGTTTCCCTGTAGATTAATGTTTGATTCTCTTCAAATTCGTTGATAGTTAGTCGAAGCATGTGCAAAGAGACAAATAATTTGAAGTTTCAGTCTTCATCTTCAAGAAGAGAAACTTTTGTGGAAGACATGAATAGTTCAGTTTCTGGATCTGAAACTAGAAGATACATATCTTTGTTGCTCGAGTGTGCTGCTGATAATAACATAGATGGGTTTAAGCAGTGTAAAAATGAAGATTCTATGATTTCCGATGTTGGCTTATGGTATGGAAGACAAAAAGAAACCAATAGGATGGTTCTTGAGCCTAGAACTCCTTTAATGGTGGCTGCTAGATATGGCTCTATCGACGTTGTTAAAATGATTCTTGACGAATCTGTTGCCGGCGTAAATTTCCATTCCGGCATGGATACCAGTACCGCCCTTCACTGTGCCGCCTCGAGCGGATCGGCGAACGTGGTGGAGATCATCCAGCTTCTTCTCCTCGCCGGAGCTGATCCGAACGAAGTTGATGTGTACCACCAACGTCCCATCGACGTTATTGTTAGTCCTCAGAATTTGTCATCATTAAAGCCTGCCATCGAAGAACTCCTTAAAAATCATGGTTCGGCTTCGCTGTCGAATTCCTGCAAAGTTAATGGCGCCAGCGTTGTTTCTGTGAAGAAAGGATATCCAGTTGATCCGTCTCTTCCTGATATTAGTAACAGCTTTTATGCTACCGACGAGTTCAGGATGTATTCTTTCAAAATCCGGCCATGTTCTAGAGCTTATTCTCATGATTGGACAGAGTGCCCTTTTGTTCATCCCGGCGAGAATGCCCGGCGAAGAGATCCGAGGAAGTTTCATTACAGCTGTGTTCCTTGCTCCGACCACCGGAAGGGAGGATGTAAGCGAGGTGATCTCTGCGAGTATGCGCATGGGATTTTCGAGTGTTGGCTTCATCCTGCTCAATATCGAACTCGTTTATGCAAGGAAGGAACCAACTGCTGCCGGAGAGTCTGCTTCTTTGCCCACTCTCCGGAAGAACTCCGTCCAGTTTATATCCCCGCCGGAACTGGATTACCGGCATCTCCACCACCGTTTTCCCCACCGCCGTCTCCTTCATGCAATGATCTATGTCCTTTCTTCTCACATAGTCTCCACGCAAATTTGCTGAAAAATTCATTCTGCGGAAGAGAGAGTTTCGGTAAAGATTTTCATGGATTGCATGACTTTCAGTTTCAACATCAGAATCTTTTGAAAACACTGAACATCGTCGATCTAGACAAACATTTCTCCACAGAAATTTCTTCTCCTCTCCCTTCCTCCACTCTATTTTGTTCTTCTGTTCTTTCAGGTACCTGTCCGTATGGTTCTGAAGAAACCCTGCAGGCCAAAGACGAGACTTACGTCAACACAGATCTGTTTCCCCCACATGGTTCTTTTTCATCACCGATGAATCGGATGAACAAAGCGTTGCAACTGACGAGCTCTCCTCTCTCAAATTTTCATCAGCACGGACCGTTTCGCAGTCCAAGCTCACGGGAATCCGGGTCTGACCCAGAAAACCCCATTGGATTCGCCAGACGGAATCCGATGGGAAAATTCTTCTCCTTTCCGGCCAGGGGAGAAGATGAAGTTGGCTTGTTGGATGAGTCTTTTGTAGCCTGGAATGGTGGAGAAGAGCCTGATCTCTCATGGATTCATTCTGTCTTAAAGGAACCGCCATCTGACGCAAATGGAAATGATGTTCTGGACGCCATTGATGGTTCTAGTTCGTGGGTGGATCTGTTGCAGAGAGATCAAATTGTTGCTCAGTAACAGAGACGACCAAACTACAAAAGAATTGATCTTAGATGAAGTTCAGGCCTATCTTTTTAGAAATTATTTCATTAATTAGATTGCTGTTGTAGCCCATGAAATTATTTTATTTAATAATTTATTTGTTACTAAAATATCATGTCTTGCAACTATCAAGGTGAAAAAAATATCCACTACATGATTCATGTTATAATCAAATATGCCTCATTAATGTGTGAATCATATTTTGTTTGCTTAGTATCTCTCACTAATGTACTTAACCAAAATATATTTTTTTTGTATCTTATTTGTTACCAACTTGACTTTCATTTACATGTAATTAAATCATTATTAATATATTGGATTTCATAAGAATTTCAAAGTTAAATATGTTTGGTTGCGATCACTATTGAGATGATTAATCAGTATGAAATCTTATTATATGTATCATCCTATGATTGGTAAAGGGGGATTAAGGGAGTGTGAAATATAAGATTCAAAATTTGAAATGCTAATTACATGTGAATATAGAGGTGTCAAATCGATTGGGCAAACCAACATGTGGATTGTAATGACCAAAAGGCATGACACGAACCAAATTGATGGATCGATTTGAATTTAGTTTGGATCCTAATTCATGCTTGAATTATACCTCAGGTGGGAATGAATTGATGCTTGAGTAAGGCACCAGAGATTCATGTGCCATATTAAAATAGGATTATAAAATTGTTATGGGCCAAGAGTTTCAACACAATAACACAACTCAAGCAACACCTCATCAACAAATTATCAAAAGGTTTGTTCTGCCTTATGTTCGTCAGGGAAATCACTCTAGATCTTGATCAATTTGTTCACGGTAGTCTAAAATCCTTTTTCATTATTAAGTTTTGACATGTGTCAATTTCTTTAAACTTAACTAGGTCGACTTATCAGATAATTCATTATTAAATTAATATATTAATCATCATAAGTATATTGCTCATTAGCAAAATTATCCTTGTGTAGTTCATTAGCAAAATTTACCTAATTGAAGCACCAACTATTGATTGCTCCTTATGAGTCATTTATATAACAATGTCCATGTTAATGCACAATGGGCCAAAGGGATATCCACTAGTACACGGCCTCACTTATCAAAATTTCATCCTTAGTATGCAATGCTCAATGTACTATTAGAATAGTATATAATATCACTTGAATTGAAATATCATACTATTGCTCATAGACATTTTGATTGCAATGGTGATCAATAAGATAATGATTATATTTGAACTTCTATCATTGAAGCTTCATTAGCTACTTATATTTCTATTGGGAGAGATTATACTCTGGCTACTAGGATCATAAGAAAGTATCAACATTCATATTGATACTTCAAACCCCCTCCGATATCAATTTTGATGAGCAACATAGCTTGTTCGGCACTCCATCAACAAATTGTTAGTGTACAGAGGCTCAACATTCGCACAATGCCAAATATTGGCTTTATGTTGAACTAGTTCCGTCTAATCATATGCTTATTGTAAGAATGACTCAAGATACTGATAAATCTGTGTAGGGTAGTCCAAAACCTTTCTTCATTGTTAAGTCATCAATTTTGTGACAAACTCTCCAAACTCAACCATGTCGGCTCTTCACATATTTTATGTTTTAATCAATCAGCATATTATTCATTACAAGTATTTTTATACTAAGTCACATACACACAATTATGAGTCTGTGACAATCTCACCCAACCAATGTTTTACACATCCTTGTATAATTTTTTAGTAATTTTTACCCAAATGAAACCATCCATTATTATCAATCGTACAAGTCATTTACACACCAATGTTCGTGTTAAGTTATCATGGGGCAAAGTTCATGCTTCTTCAACGACACCCCAAAAATTTGCTCTCAAAATTTTCATCTTCAGTTGGTTACAGCTTAGTGCACAATTAGAATAATAAATAGTATCACCTGATTTAAAAAAACCTACTATTATTCGTAAGGTATTTGATTAAAATGTTAGAGGTCATGCCTTGATGTAATGGTAAATATCTTCATTCAAGAGCGATATGTCTTGGATTTGTGATTCATTAACACAATCTATCTAATTTTTATAAATAAGATTGTCAAAATATTATACTCTCATGGAGCTTATGCTAAAGCAGGAACCTTGAGCATTGAATATGATCTTAATCTCAATTTATTATATATATATATATATATATATATATATGATATTAAATAAAAAGAGTTAAAATGAATTTATTTTTTTATTTAAAACATGAGATAAAAATAGATATGATATTATGAATAATATATCATATGAAAAAAAAACAATTAGTACAATTTATAAATTTATTTTGAGTATTTATTTTTCAAAAAATGCTTTTCTTGATGAAAAAAAGAGCAAACTTGTGATTATTAATCATTATTGTTTTAGAAAAAAAAAGTTCTTTTGTTTAATATTTATTTTTCTTGTTCAATGTTTAGATAATTTGCATCTAGACTCTAGCTTTGCATATGTGAGAATGATGTCTTGTACCAATTGATTTTAGTTCTCAAAATTATTCGTAAAAATATTTTGAAAAGTATAGTTATGCACGGTTTCTAAGTGTTTCTAAGATTTCATAGCAATGAAAAAAACAATTTAATAATGGAAATTAAAATATTATGTTTATGGAACACCTTTTAATCACATCATTTTCTATGGATCTAAAATGTAAGAAGTGGACATCATATTGGAATGAGTAGGTGGAAAGAGAAAAACATGTGGAAGAAGGATGTGATGGAAACCTACTTTTTTTCTTTTGCACCTTTAGTGTTTGCAATTACATATTTGATGGAATTCTCTATTGTTTGGCTATTTATGGAGGGGAATGTTAAATACTTGGTGAAATTAATTTGTTTGCCAAACAAATTTCTTGTTATTAGTGAGAAAAAAAAATTGGACAATTGGGTGCCACAATTTTTTTATTGGGTGAGGGCCTTGATGGGAAAGTGACTAAATTGGCCTTCAATTGGTGATTCTTGCTCCTTTAAATAAATAGATAAAAGCCACATTCGAGTTAGGTCCATCACAAGTAGTTTGTGTGTTTTTTTTTTCATTTCTACCTAAAAATCAAATACAATTATGGTATAATTTGTTATTGTTGGCATGAAATTGAAACTCTATCATATTAGAGAATCATGAAAGCCATAATTAATCATCTTATAAATGTGATATTTGAAAATCTTTATGCCATGAGAATTCTTATTAATGAATTAAAATTCATATAAAACTATCAATATTTAATTTGATAACACACTCTCACACATAAATGATATAATAATGTAAAATAATTTTAAATTTGAAGTGATATTTTGTGGGTTAAATTTAATTCATTTAATTTAACATTGATATTTCTTGTTTAATGAATATAAAATAAGATCAAGGTGTGTGAATATAAAAGTTTTTTTTTTTTTTGAGGAATATAAGATGATATTGATATAATGGGATATCTTTTGTATAGATGGTGATTGATTTATATTTAAATTTGTTAATGAGATGAATATAACCTTTTTTTATTAAAGGGTAGATAATGAAGGATTAAACAAAATAAGAGAACTAATAGTAATTTTTAATAAGGTGTTGAAACAACAAATTCATTCAAATATAATCTTGGGTCTAAAGTATAAAAAATTTAGAATCAATCAATCATCAAAACAAAGTCTATATAAAGAATGCCATATGATTTCTATGTTTCAAAATACAAGTGAAATTGCATCAACTATCTTATTAAAATATGAATTACTAGTGAAAAATACAAATTATTTCAATTTGATTGAGACAATCAATCCCAAATGTATATTTTTTAATTTCCACCAATAAAAATTCCAATTGGGATAGAGTGAAAATGATAAAGTAAACAAGCTATAGATTTAGAGAACTAGAGATCAAGAATGCTAGAGAACAACACTATAGTGTGATCCAATGATATCATGATATCATTAGCATGATATTGAAAGATAATACATAGATATAGCACAAGTGATAGAAAACAAATAAGAGATAGATAGCGGAACAAAAGGCAGTGAGAGATAGATATAACACAAGTGAGGGAGAGCAATATATATATATATATATATCAAAAATTGCAATGGATACAAGTCGAGAATAGAGAAAAAGAGAGAGGGGGTGTAAGGCAGGACAAGAGATCTACTATGAGCAAAAAGTTGAGAACTTTTTTTTATTATTTTTATCGCCTTTTCCTCTTTATATCCCAAATCTAACTCATACTATCTCTTCGACCATATATGAATGTCAGAGCCCTGAGGTCAAAGCAAATAAGTCTATCATCTTAACAAAATGATAGATCTACCTTATAGATATTTTGGAGCATATCCAACAATTCATGATAGCCCATATATGAGTATCCAATAACTCATGGCCCTGGTAAGAAATTCCATCTCTCACTTGAAAGAGGTAAGAGAGAGAGTTCAATATAAAGATAGATTATTATAATGATAGAGGGAGACTGGGAGAAAGAAAAATTGAAAGAGAGAGAGATTATGAATGAGATAAGGAGACAGAAAAGTATATATATATATATATATTTATGTATGTGTGTGTGTGTGTATCAAAATTGAGAGAGAAAGAGAAAGAAAGTAAGAGATATAAGAAAATGCAAGAAAAAGAGCAAAAAAAAATTGTGATTGTTAGAGAGAGAGAGAGAATGATAAAGAGAATGAAAGACCGAGGGAAAAAATGATAGAAAGAGTGAGAGTGAGTGACAATGGAAGAGATGATGGAATACACATCACTTTGTCAACAATTGAAGCAACTCCACTAAATTTGTTTTTGATCAAATTAGTGGTTGTAGTTGTAGTTTTTATATATGTTGGAATAAATAACTCTATATTTATGTATTTTGTGGTGGAAACTATTAAAAAAATTTGTTGGTACATTTATATTTCTATATGAAATTCC
Source organism: Sapria himalayana (assembly GCA_029783825.1). Lineage (NCBI taxonomy): Eukaryota > Viridiplantae > Streptophyta > Magnoliopsida > Malpighiales > Rafflesiaceae > Sapria > Sapria himalayana. The sequence goes on from JAREIK010002830.1 coordinate 1,075,707, forward strand.
TAACCTTGTGATAGTGTGAGGGTGTTCCACACCAATAAGAGAGTTCCACACAACATGAAATTACTTCATGTTGTGTTATCAATTGAAATCCCTCCTTTTAAAAGTTGGAGGTTCTAGCAAGAGAAACTCTCATCTCCCATGATTTTTACTCTCTTCATCTTGTTATGGTTACTAGATCTTCACTCTATATTTTTTTTAAGATTATGCTGATCCATGCTTGATGTTTGTATTGCTTAATTTTTTATTAAAAATTGTATTTTTTTTATTTATGGTTGGTTCAAATATTTTGCGAGAATTTGATTTTCTAGATATTAGAAAATGCATTTCAATTATGGACAAACAAATTTTAAATATCAAAAAACTTGAATCAAATTTGCCAAATATTGATGAATGTAGTTCTGTATTTTGATCAATCAGTATTTTATATTTATATTTCTTCTAGACAAATTGTTACTATTTATTTTTGGATATTATCCTAGAATTTTGCTTCCCTTCCATAGAGGATACTGCCAACACTAATACATTAGTCTTGTTGTTGATAAAAAAATTGATTACATGTTTGAAATTGGATTAAGAAGCTTCAAAATATATATTTTAAGATTGTGACATCTAGATAATCATCTATAATAAGTGTTTCTTGGTTTTTTCATTGATTTTTTTTGTATCTAAACACTCAATAATATTTTTCTTGATGAACAAATTTCTTCATCAGTTTCTTCTTTGGAAGGCTACTTTTAATCAAAGCCTTCCATATTTGGTTTCATTATGATGCCTCTAAAATGAAGAAAGTTTCATTAAGGATTAAATTCCCAAATTTTTCAATACACTTACAGAACCATATTTGTATGGATAAGACTGCGAGTTGCATTGGTAGACCACTCAAAATGGATAAATTTACTTAAAATGTTACTAGGATTTTCTATGCTTGCATACTTGTTGAGGTTGATTTAAATGTGGTTTTACTATTAGAAATCACCCTTAAATTTCCTAATGGGTCTAGATTGTTTCAACATGTAATATATGAGTAGTTTCCAATCCAAGCTATTGAAAAGCCTACTCTAAATATGTATATTTCCCAAGTTATTGTCCAAAGAAACCTCATGAGAATGACGATCACTTAGTTAATATGGATTTAAAATGTGTTCTATTAATGCCCCTAAAAATAATGGCAGCTCTAGAAATATGCATTTAAAAGAATGTGATAAAGTAGAAAATTGTGAATGTATGACTTATAACCTAATTATCCTACATGTGGCAGTCTCATCCACTCTTTCTTCTTTGAGTTCAAAATATACTTTGGATACTAATAATCTTGAGGATATGGGTGATATGGAAAATATTTTCACTATTTATAATAAATAAAAAAAAATCAAAAACATTTTGCCATATCACTAGAGATACTGATTCTTTTTTTTTAACTCACGAAGCTAATGAAGAAGATAATTGACAAACCATATAGGGGTCCTCCCCAAATAGGTTGTCATGACTAAAATGTCCATGGGAGCAGCTCCATTCTTCCAAAACAACTTATGAAAGACCACTTTTGGTAGTTCAATAAATTCTATGCTAGCTGATAAGGATGGTCCCTGTGAGTGCCATGCATGGTGGTGTTTTTCTTATAGCTTGAGGAGGTTTTATTTTGCTACTTGGAGTTTTTTAGTGGGCGATTGTTCTTGTTGGTTTGATATTTTGGAGGTGCTATGTGATCTTATGTATATACTAGTTCCTTTCATAGTTGGCTGACAATGATTTTCCCACATAAATGGGGTCATACTCTATGCTGGAGAGCAATCCAACATATTTGTTGCCCCGCCCATGTTAAATTGACAATGGGAGAGGAGTCTTTTGGGTCATTTATTGTGTTCTTATATTTCAAGTCATGATATCATATAAATTGTGCAATTAAAATCCTTATTATAATGAGAAATGCCAATGGCCTAAGAAGATTGTTTGTTAGAATGGTAGGGGGTTTAATTATTCTATTAACCATAAAGAAATTCAAAGTCTTTTCAAATTTCATGAAATTGATATCTTAGGTATCTTGGAATTTAAGTTGGATAAAACTAAGATTAAATGGATTATGAAAACAAAGTTCATGTATTTTTCCAACACCAACTTCTCCGATCATCTTAATGGGAAAATCCTTATTATATGGGATGCTAACTCTATAGAGATAACTATTATAGGAACAACTTCTCAACTGATTCACTTGAGCATCATAGACAAAATAAAAGAATTAAGTTTCATCTCTTTTGTCTATGGTCTTCATTCCTTTCAATGCAACACTTATGTGAATCTCTTACATCTCTTGGATCTAATACCCCAAGTCTTTGGCTACCTTGGTTGACTTCAAAGTGATATTTCCTAGCCTTAATAAACTTTATGATATAGTTTTTATGAACTATGAATGTTCTAACTTTATTAAACAATCTTATAGTATAATCTTTGAGGATTATCCCACATATGGTTCTATTTTTTACTTGGATTATGGATAAGGTTTCTAGAAAACTAGATAGAGTTCTAATATATGCTTCATGAGCCAATCTATTCCTTGATATTCGTGAACAATTTCTTCCTAAAGGAGCCTTTTTTGATCATTGTCTAATATTGGTTTCTACAAACAAAAAAACCTCGATCTAGAAGGATCTCCTTCAAATTCAATAATAATTTTTTAATCCCCAACCATCCCCCCCTCCCCCAAACTCATCTCATAATTATCCTTGGCTCATATTTGATCTTTGGGGCCCTGGGGTAGGAGCAAATAAGGGAAATTCCCAATAGGATAAATAGAGCAATTAGCAAAAATACCCCGGGATGCATATTCAACATCATTGGAGACCAATTTCATCTTCCCATGATTAGGCAACTTGTCCCTTTGCCAATTTAAACTACAATATTGTTAGTTTCAAACTCAATAATATGTTGATGAACCACATAGATTTTTTGTGATCTTATTTAGGATATGAAATACTAAATTGATTGGATTGGGCTCTATTAGACAACCTAGAAACTTATACTTCTCAAAAGCCCATTCATGGAACTAAATAATCTTCATTTTGGGCATATCTCAATTAGTGGCATCTTTGCATGAGTAAAATTTTAATCTATCCAATCCATGTTGCTTAAATTGTCAAATAATATTTGATACTTTTAAGGCTCGAGCTTGTGAAATTATCAGAATAAAAAATAATTCTCTCAATAAAAAAGCTATTTTACTAAGTAATGAATTCTAGATTTTAGAGGAAAAAGGTTATATATATCATTAAGTGTGATGGGTAGCTTGTTATGTATTTTTTACAATACCAAAATGATCATTTGTGATATGATCCCAAAAGGTCATTGGATAATTAATTTTGTCAATGAAGATCTACAAGTATATAGATCATACAAATAATAAATAAGACATAAGTTCATATATTAATATCACATAAATTATGTGAAATATTTGACCAACTAATAGTATATAAAAATTGCTAAAGTTGACTAGATACATTTTGGGCAAGAAAAGATATTTAGAATCAAAGGTTAGCTTACTTTCTTGTGTATAATAAAATTTCTATATTATTGAGATAATATTATATTTTGTTGTTAGATGAATAATAAATAAATAATAAATTGACTTAGTTTCTTCTTGGCATATAAAGTAATTATCACTCTTGAATTATCACTATTAATAATGATTCTCTCATAATTGTGTCTTTGGTATTTTACTACCAAAATCATTCTTGTTTCATTCACGAGTCATCCATATGTCTACTCCTTTTGGATAATATGTCAATTATCATTGATAATTACCTATAATATGTATTCCTATTCTTTGATCTCTAATGTCAAAAAAAATATTATGTGATGTAGTAATAAGTATATTTGTACTTTTAACTTTATAAGTATCAAACTTATGATAAGTAATATATACATTCATATTGATTTCATTTATGGAAATCATATATGAGAAAGTGACTCGCATGACTGTCACACCTTATGATGCACCTCAAATTGCATGTATCCCATGATCTCCCTTATAACTATTCATCATATCCAAACACATAGCTCTCTTGCTATGGTGAAACCCCAAGATTAGATATTTTATATACTCATTACATCATCTTAAGGTTAGTATTTCTAGAATATGGAAAATAAACTAGTTATAAATTCATTTATGTTTTTGATTTTATGAGTGACATACTTACATCAAATAAACGTATATCAACTTAGGAGTTTCATATATAGGTTTATCTTATGTATAGGTGTCAAATGGGTCGGACAGCCTAAGCCCGTGCTGGGCAGACCCTCAGCATGAATCATGTCGTGTCATGTCGTGCCGAGGGTTTTCAATCTGCGTGCCATGCCAGGCACATCACGGAAGATGTTGCACCGAGTGATGCTTGAAGGGGGGACGACGCGGCAATGCCCAATGGGTGATGGTGCCACGGCAGTGCACTGCCCGAATCCCTAATTTTTTTTAAAACAGACCCAACCCAAACCACTCCGACCGACCCAACCCAAATCGGCATGAACCCGGAAGGATTCTAGGCCATGGGGCATGCCTACCCTCCAAAAACCCATATTGTGCCAATCACGACACGATACTGTAGCGTGTCATGCTTGGCACGGCATGCCAGCCTAGGTGGACCCAAAAAAAATAGGCCAGGCCAGCAAGCCCCAGCCCGTTTGAACCCTCTAATCTCATGAGATAAAAGTAGGAATATCACTTCTTTCAAATTAAATCTCATGAGCATGTTCTATGATTTATTAATTACTATTTATCATAGTCAACATGTATAGATTTATGTTTGATGTAGAACCTTAAATTGGTATTCTAAATAATATCCATATCCATCAATATTATAAATATAATATAATCATAGATAAAATATATAATCATAATCACCATACACAAATATATTAAACTTATCTTAGATCCTTATTTGGCATGATATTGGAAAAGAATTCAGACAAGATATTTTGAGAATCATCTCGTTGAATCGAGGGTTCTTATTGATAGCCATCATAAGGATCTAAGTCTTAGGTCTATTTCTAATTAAATCTTACTCATGCACGCACACCTTAGATTTGTCCCTAAGTAGGGATTGAAATTTATGTTACCTAGTGTTTTGCATACTCTTGCCTTGAATTTAGAATCATTCTCTTCTCTTTGGAGAAAACCCTAAATCTTCCTTTTATACCTCAGGGTCTTAATGAGTTAATGAGCAACTTTATAAGCTAAAAGTTACAGGTTTAGGTTGAAGTCATGACTCTATCATTTATTTGAATCTCATCTAGAGTAAAAAAGTCATGGTGGTAATGAATATAGCGATTTAAATAATTCTTCCCTAGAACAAATAGTCATGGAGGAAAGAATATTGTGATTAATGAACAATCTTTCCAGAACACAAAATCATAGCAGTAATAATATCACAACTGAGATATTTACTCTCTAGAATACAAAGTCAATGTGATAAGAATAACCATGACTGATGTATTTTCTCTTGAGAGTAAAATGTCACGACGAAAAAAGTTTGCTACAACTAAAAATTATCTGGTGTTATATGAGCATAGCTTTGTAATTAATAAGTCATGATGTTGAAAAAAATCATGACTTCAACTACTACTACGACAGTTAATTTTCATGATATGAAAATAAAGTAGCGGTCAAAATTGTATTTTAGCATATATGATTCATGACTATAAGAAAATATCGTAGCTATGAAAAAAGTATTGCAAAGTGAAAGAATTGTGATAACTAGGTAAAATCACAATGTACATAGATTGTTATAACTTTTTGGTAGAGTTGCAACCAAGAAAAACTATCATGCTACTCAATAGGCTCGTGCTAGTGTAACCAAATCTTGAAATTAGTAATGTCATGACTTTCCCTTTACTTTGCCACCTTCCAAATTAATTTTTTACCATGTTCATAAATCATACTCAAATTATATCTGAGTTTACTATTATTCATCTATTTCTATAAAAATTAATATTTAGTAAAATTTTTGTATGATCATCCCAATTTCAGTATAAACATATCATCAAAACATTATCAAATAACATAAAAAAAAATAGTGCTTTGAGTATTAGACATAACTCACTAAGAATAAATAATTAGTGAGTTCTCCTCTCACTTCCAAATTCTTCTTGGTTTGATAGGTTATATTACTTTACTTAGAAGAGGCATTTTACCTATTCTTATCCAAAATTATGTCAAAAGCAGCTAGAAACATTATCCTTAACCTTTAGTGAGAAGATACTATGTATGTCTTATTTAGCATTAGTAGCTCAAAATCTTTAGGTCTGAATGAGTACTCTTCAAAAATTTTTAAGTAAAATTGGAATTATATCGGAAATGATATAATAGGTGCAATACATGATTTCTTGTTACATGAAAACTTCTCAAACAATTGAAGCATTCATACAATACTTTGGAATATAAGACTTATCATGTCTTCTAATATAGGAGATTTTCAGCCAATTACTAATTGTAATGTTTTATATAAGGTCATGTCAAAATTATTTTCTTCACGTATTATGTGTGTATTGGGATATATTATGGACCCCACATGGACCACTTATATTCATTAGTGATGCAACACGAGCGAGCTGGGTTGGGTTGAGATCCAACTCGAACCCAACTCAAATTAAGAAATATCAATGTTAGTTAACCCTAACTGAGTTTCAACATGAATACTTTAACCCAAACTTAAGATGAACTAGAATTATTAAATTCAGTAGAGCTCAGGTTGAGTTGGGTTCAGTCGAGTTAAGTTAGATTGAGTCATTAGTTGCATTGAAAGAAAGAAAAAACTTAAATTCCATTTGCCAGTCAATCAAATTATTTTATTTGTATTTATAAGTTTATAATTTCCAACAAAAATAAAATTCAAGAAAAAGACCCTATATTAAATAAATTAATAATTATAATTATTAAATATAAATTTTATTCACATTCACTTTAAAAAAAAAAGATTCATATTTGTCATGAAATTTATATGTAACAATTTTATATATTTTTTAAATGATATTTACTTGTGAGATTTATGTTAAAATCATAAAAAAGTGTTTGTAAAAAAAAAGGCCAAACCTTTATAGAAATAAAGCATTAGCAATAATTCAATCAAGAACAGTGACATTATAAAATCAAGAACAGTGACATTAGCAATAAATATAATTTCTATGTAACATAAAAGCATGATTTATGTTAAAATCATGAAAGTGCTTTATTTACTTGTGACATTATAATTTTATTTTGAATTCTATCAAGAACAGTGTTAATAATTCAATTTATAGAAATAAAGCATGAGCAAGAAGTAATGGCCCAAAAGTTCAATTTATATCAACAAATTTATGAAAGAACTTATTTTTTTTTGTTAGGCACACACACACATCACACTTTTATGAGAGCGCATATTTTTTAAGGAAGCACACAAGGGTTTATTTTAGGGTTCAAGTTTGCCTAGAGTTGCCCAAACCCAACCTGAACTTAGTTTATGTTAGACTCGAGCGCATGAAAAATGTCAAAAAATTCAACACGAGCCCAATTTTTTCTCGGGTTGGGTTCAGGTTACTCGATTTACCCAACCCAAGTTGTTGTCATAATAACAATATTTATTGGTGTGTTATTTTTGATAATTTTCTTTGGCACGTAATCTTATTGGAAGATACTCTAGGTAATGAGTCTCTTCAAGATACTTCCTTAACATTAATTAGCATAAAGCATTTGTCACTATTAGTTGGGTATTTGTTTAGGAATATGATGATTGTGCTTAATTTTCCTTCCAAATCTTTGGTCTTTGACATAGGCACAATATTGGCAAGTCATTCATGATATTCACTCATGATGAAAATACCCACTTTGCAACTTTTTCATAACTTTCTCTTTTATTATCTACTTTTTCCCATGGGATTAGCATCTTATGATAAGGGGATTCTCTTCTTAGCATAACCCAAAACTATTGCACATATGGGAAGATTAGAAATAATATGATCGGCTAATTCATCAAGCTCTATGGCTTGCAAAACTATTTACTTGTCATTTGAAATATGAATAAAGGAAGAAAGATCAAGGCCTGAGAACAAATTCACCATTATATGGCTTACTGGCGAATTCAGAAATTCTCTTCTTAGTTACTGAATATAGCAAGGACAACCCCTTCTCTCCTTCCCGATCAAGCTCTCTTAATTGATCTCTTATATTTTGATTTGTATTTCAAATACGTAGTGGCTACCAATACCTAAAGAAAACATAAAATTGAGCCCTGGCTTCTTAAAATAAATGAGGTCAATCATTTGTTTCCATGATATTCATACCAAATTATATTTCTATTTGTCCTAGAAAGTATTTAAGACAACACAACCATATTAAGATACAATAGGAAGATGACATAAAAGGATACTAATAGATATAACAATTTTAAAACTAGGTTGCCCGACACATAATTTGACTTGCTTCACATTCTATTGAGGACTTAGCATGATTCTTCTAAATTATTGGTTATGTGTCTCTCATGCTCTTCAAATCATCAAATAAGTCTAATCCCTAATCTTTCCTTGCTTGTTATTGCTATTTTGCATACAGAGGTGAAGACGATGTTACCATTTCACATGGCGATACAGACACACACACACACACACACACACACATATGTCATGATTTTTCTAAAAATTTTTATTCATCAAATAAGTCTCTCATGTCATGATTGGCAATACAGACACAGACATAGACAGACACAGACACAGACACACACACAGTTATCATGATTTGGATTAAGTCGAGTAAGAATTTTTCCCCCTAGAATTTCTCATTTCACATGGCGTGAATGCTTATTATTCATCCATCTTTGCAAAATTAAAAAAAAAAAAAACTTGATTTGTGGGTAACAATTTTATAAATATTAGACATACATATTATTATTCACCATATTTCCTTTTTTAATGGGTATAATATCAACGTGATGAATGAAAATTAAGATACCAAGTTTCTATTCAAATATATTTGAAAAGTGAGTTTTTGTTTATATTTATTTATTTATCCACGTAATTTTACTGTTTTTTAAAGAATTTTTTTATATCATTAAGAAAATATTTCATTCAAAAATTAGTTTGACATTAATTGATAATAATAATTAAGCTTTTACTTTAAAAATTAAAATGAACAATTTTAGAAATTAAACTATATAATATTTCTAATTTCTTGAATACTTTGGCTACAATATAATAGTCCCTACTTTAATAAAAAATAAAGTTTTTAAACTTTTGAGCCAACAAGTATCAATACATTTGCCTTTAAAATATACAATTTCTAAAAAAAGAAATTACCTTTAACAAAAAATGTCAATGCATTGTGGTTCTGCAGTAAATGGTAGAAATTTGGACGGCTGGATGGGCCAGACCATGTGGTCCTGCAGTCGGAGCATTATCATGTGGGCCCATCGAGAATTGGGCCCAGCTCATCCGAAATTTATGGGGCCAAAAATGGATGGCCCATTCCTGCCCATCAAGCCCGACCCAACAGCCCACCTCTAAGTCTACCAGGATGACAAGTCATGTATGGCCCACGACAAGATGGTAGGGTAAGAGATTTACCCATTTGACACACCCCATTTCATCAACCAAAACATTATCAAGGACAAAAGCGTACATTCAATATGAAGATAAGAACAATCATAGTACAAATAGTTAATGATTCTCAATCTTTCTTTATCAGTTCCTGAGAAAGTTCCACGGCCCACTTCTAGTCCCAATCCTGCAAACCAAACAAAACCTATTTTATCGAACCAGAGTTTATGTGAATATTTATGTACTAGAGAGAGACAGAAAGATAGAGATTGAGAGAGAGAGGATGAGATAAAGAGAGACAGAAAGATAGATAGAGTGAGAGTGAGTGAGAGAGAGACAGAGAATGAGAGAATCAATGAGTGGGTGAATGAGTGAGTGGGTGAATGAGTGAGTGGGTGAATGAGTGAAAAGAGATAGATGAGAGAAAAATAGAAAGAGAAAGTGAGGAAGAGAGAGAGAGTGGGTGAGAGATAAAGAGAGTGGATGAGAGAGATAGACAGCGAGTGGGTGAGAGAGAGAGAGTGAGTGAGTGAGAGGGAAAGAGAGAGAGAGAGAGAGTGGGTGAGGGAGAGTGAGTGAGAACGAAGTGGGTATGAAAGAGAGAGTGTGTGAGTGAAGGAGAGAGGGTGAGAGAGAGAGAGTGGGAGAGAGATTGAGAGAGAGAGGGTGTGATAGAGAGAGATAGAATGAGAGAGAGAGAGAGTGTGTGTGTGTGTGTGCGAATGAGAGTGAGAGAGAGAGTGGGTGAGAGAGAATTAGAGAGAGGGGGGGTGAGAGAGAATGAGGAGACGGGGTGAGAGGGGGTGAGAGAGAATGAGAGAGAGGGGGTGAGAGAGAATGAAAGAGAGGGGGTGAGAGAGAATGAGAGAGAGAGAGAGAGAGAGAGAGATCAAAATAGATGATACCTCCAAAAGCCAGCAAAAGCACGAAGACTCATAAATAAGGTAAGTGCAATCCATAAGCCAATGAAGTTATATGCATAGGATAGGAGTATCAAGGAAATAATGGCAACAATAGCCACCAATACCTACAGAAAAAATGCATATTAGAGAGAGAGAGAGAGAGAAAGATGAAAGATCATAACAACACATTATATACTTGATAATTTGGGTTGGGCTGAATAAAATGTCTGGAAGATGGTAAAAGTAATTCCGGTCCACCCTAAATACAACTACGGCTACTAAGTACTAGGTACATGTCTAACTTTTCCTCTTACACAAAAGTTATCTACACAACAAATTTGCTCAAATCATAGGCAGTGCCCAGTGCACAAGATTATCACTTATAGATATAGAAAACATAATTTCTTTTTATCAAAATCTAATTCGTCTCTAATTCTCTCAAATCCATATACCCCTCATCCTTAACTCTCCTATTTTTAAATTGATTTCATTATTTTAATTATTAATTATTATAATATAAAAATTTCTGAATTTTATAAATACGAATAATTTGTGATGGCTAATATATTATTTTGCAGCATCAAAATTTATGTTTTTTAATTATTTATATAAAAAAAATAAACTAGGATGTTCTTCTTAGAGGTGTCAAACGTGCCGGGCCGGGCCGGCCCCCCACGTTTTTAAACCGTGCCCGGGCCGGGCCGGCCCCCCACGTTTTTAAACCGTGCCCGGGCCGGGCCGGCCCCCCACGTTTTTAAACCGTGCCCGGGCCCGTGCCGTGCCCGGTTAGGATATGCTCGTGCCGTGCCGTGCCTGGCACGGCACGCCGGCACGGGTTCGTCCCGTGCCGGTTCACGCAGGCACGCGTGGGGCGTGGGCATGAGCGTGACCCGTCCCCCGGCCCCCCTGGTAAAAAGACCGCGGGTCGGGTCTGATTGGACCCGACCACGGTCCCGACTGCAGAGCCCCGACGGGCTTAGACCCGACCAATCCCAACAGCCAAAAAAAAAAAATTCAAACATTACAGATTTTCAGCTGTTGGATTCGCCTCCAACGGCTAGGGGGCAGAATCCAACGGTCCTCGTGATTTTGCCCCTTAAAATTATATTAAAAATTCAAAAAAATAATAAAAAAATTCTTTTTTATAAAAAATTAATTTCTTTAACCTATAAATTCTACCCTCCTCCCTATAACATTTATGTTTTTCAAAAACATATCTCCTCTCAAAATTTTTTCTCTCTCACATAAACCGTGCATCTCTATCTCGGGCCTCGGGATTTTGATTTCGGCTTGGATTTTCGTGAAACTCTACTTGAGTTTTGAACATCAGAGCTTCCTGCGGTGCACCTTGCACGTGACTGACCTCATTGCTTTTACTGGGTAATTTATTTTACGTTTTTATTTACTTTCTCTCTAAAGCTTCTCTCTCTAGAAAAACATAGGAAAAAAAAACATAAAAAATGAAAAATACACCTGACACATATTTAAATTTGGAAAATGAAAATGTTAGTGTTACACAGACGTCTGCGGCTGCTGAAACTTTGGTTTCTCCAGTCGTCTCAACCCAAAGTTCTAAAAAACAAAAAACTAGGAGGACTTCTGTAGTTTGGACTCATTTTAAAATCATAACACAAGTAAATGTTAGGGATGAGGAACTTGAAATGGCACAGCGCAAATATTGTATGAGACTTTTAACATGCAAAAGTTCATGTGGGACTGGGCACCTTAAGAGGCATGCCGAATGATACACCAAAAAACATGGACCCTTAGATCCTAGGCAAACCCAACTTAGCACTACATTTTTTGAGACTGGATCGAGTTCAGTCTCAAAGTTTACTCCTTTCGTATACTCCAGCGAGTTGGGTAGGGACGGCATGGCCAGGCTCATCACATTGATGGGTCTTCCGATCAGATTTTCGGAAGATCCGAGGGTAGTGCGCATCATGCAGACTTATTTTCAGCCTTCCTATCGTAGGATTCCTATGTCCACATCTAGGAGTGACATACTAAAGATATATAAGTTAGAAAAACAAAAAATAATTAAGGAATTTATGGCATATAGTGGAGTGGTGTCCGTGACGTCCGATATATGGACATGTCACGATGATTCTTCTTATGCATGTCTCACGAGTCACTATGTAGATTCTAACTGGACAATCAATAAAAAAATATTAGGATTCATGGAGATTTTTCATCCTCATGATGGCCCGGCCATTTTTGAGTGTATGATGAAAATATTTAGGGAATATAAAATTCAAAATAAAATTTTTAGTGTCACTTTCGATAATGCTTCTAATAATGGAGTAGCGATCAATATGTTTGTTAGGAATATTAGAGACGCACCATTAGGAGAGATCTTTCATGTCTGATGCATGTGTCATGTAATTAACCTGATAGTTCAAGCGGGTATGAAGGTGTGTTCCCCCGCGTTGGAAAATATACGCAATGCACTCAAGTATATTCGCACTCCTCGCAGACAACAAGAGTTTGGTACTCTCTGTTTGTCTGCGAATCTTAAGAAAAAGAAATTCCAATCGGATGTGAGACATCGTTGAAATTACACGTACCTGATGTTGGAATCATGTGTTGGATACGAACACGTGATATCCGACTACGTCAATAGTAAGAGTGACGAACTTATTATTAACGACACTGACTGGGCTTCAGGAATATCATTTATGAAATTCCTGAAGATATTTTATGACACGACGAACATGTGTTCGTCGGTTTATACGCCCACCACTTGCATTGCACTCCGATGCATATGCAACATTAGTAGCATGTTTAGGAAGTATCAAGCTGACCCGACGCTTAGCCATATGGTTGAAAAGATGAAGACCAAGTACTTGAAATACTGGTCCACCATTCCATCTCTTTATTGTCTCGCTGCATGCATGGACCCTAGGGCTAATGTGGAAGGGGTAGAAAATACCCTGACTTTTATTTCCTCGTGCATGAACCTGGAAGAACCACCTGAATGATTCATTTACGAGAAGTTGACAGACCTGTTCACATACTACGATACTAGGTATTGTGGTGGTGGTGGTGGGACTGTGATTACGGACATTGATACCTTATTCGGAGATGATGATTATTCCATTAACCTAGCAAGGGAGAAACGTAGGGGTGGACCATCACATAGGAGTGAGCTGTCTCGGTACTTAGATACCGATTACTGCTCAATCCTATCACATTCTGATAATAATAATCTTGATTTATTACAGTGGTGGAAATCATATGAGTCCACCTATCCCGTGCTATCTAGGATGACACGGGATCTACTGACTCCTCCGGTGTCGAGCGTAGCATCGGAGTCTACTTTTTCTGTTGCAGTGAACGTGATTTCGGATAGGAGATCGAGATTACGTCTAGATATGGTGGAGGCCTTGGCATGTTTGAAGGATTGGGAGGAATCGAGGTTTAGCATCCATGATCATGCTGAAGCTGAGACTGTGATAGACACTGCAGTCACATCCACATCCACTACGATGGCGGAGGAGCTGATTGCCGATGATGATGATCCATATGATACTGATCTTGATGTTGCGGCTGATGATTCTTATGATATGCCGCTTGACGATTGATGCTGATTTGCTATTTTTTTTCAATGTTTTTTTTATTCATTGTATTTATACGCTTTGCTTGTACGTTGTGTTGACACTTATACTTGTTTTGTTCGGACCATCGGTTACAAATACATGATTGGTAATTTTTCATTTTTGTTGTTTAATTTTTTTTTTAATTTTAATTTTTACTAACATAATGTATTAATTTATTTTTTTTACGATTTAAATTTTATTTTAAAAATTAATAACTTTAATTTATAATTAATAAATTATAAATATAAATAAAGCTATACTAAGTTGAATTTGATAAAAAAAAATAATTTTCTAAAATTTGTTTTTTTTTTAATTTTAATTTTTAACATTTTTAAAAAAAATTATATTTCATAATTTATACTCCACACAGTGTAGACAGTAGACTACACTACACTTAAGTCTTAACCTTAAGAAATAAAATTTACAATATATAAATTAAAAAAAAAACAATATTTTGATTTCAGAATTCAGATTTCTGCCTGGCCTCCCGTGACCCCGTCCCTTCCCGGTCCCGCGCCTGCCTGCCCGGCCCTGCCTCAGCCTCTCTCTCACTGTCAGCCTATGCGGCTATGCCGGAATCCGAATGCCCTGGCCCCTGGCCTGTATGGCCAGGCCGGTCCCACCTATATTCAAACCGTGCCGTGTCGGGCCGGCCCGTTTGACACCTCTAGTTCTTCTTCTACTCTTTATATTCCTAATTCAAATATTTTCATGAATTTTGAATAATTATTATATTTTTATCGACACTTTATTGATATATCTAATATATCCATAAATTTTAATACTATATATTTATTTTTATTGATATTTTGTCTATGTTTATATTGTTAAAATTAGTTTAAATTTTAATAATATATAAAATATATTTATGACGTCACCAATTTAATAATGGTGTAACTTTTTTGGTTCAGTCAACGATCAAATTTTCTCAACATTGGATAATTATAATCCAATCAAATAGTACAAAATTAGTTTTCATTCAAGTCGTATGGACATACGACTTGAATATAAAAAATATATTAAAAAACTTAGGCTTAATAAACTAATATCGACAAATTGGACATACTTTAATATAATTAAAAAAATATATTAGAGTAATCAAAGAAAATTTTATATAATATAGATATTATTAAAAAATATACATAATTATAAAATTAATAGTAAGATTAGACACCTAATAAGAGATGTGTCACTGTCTATTACATAGATTTCTAATTTAGAAACCAACTAATTAAAAATTAATATTTTATCATATATTATATCTTTATGATTACTCTATCATGTATGTATAATGATCATCTTTAAAGAATATAAAATTTAAAATAAAATAAATAATGTTATATTTAATAATGCTACAAATAATAATTTAATAATATATTTATTTTAAAATTAATTTCGTATTCATTTGGAGTATATTTGAAATTTTATATATTTACCAACATTATTAGAATTCAACTTACTTAATATTTGAATTATATATTGGCTAACAATAACAGTCAAAATTGAGACTCTTCTATCTTAATTTTTAAGTTGAAAATACCTTTTCATTCTCAAAAGATCATCCAAAATCAATTTTAAAAATAAATTTCTACAAAATTAAATTAATCCAGGTTTGCAAACCTTAATTTTTGCCCAAATACTTGCATACTCGGTATAATTATTTCTCATGATGTCTATCTATATTTTATTATTTTTATTTATAATATTTTTAGATTATTTAGTGAAATATTTTTTATCTTTACTCAATTTTATCAAATAATTAGATTCAATTTGAATATAATATTAAAATAATTAACAAGAACAATGTGCAAAAAATTATTTTAAATTTTTTCAGTAGTTTTTATCATTAGCATGTGATAATATATCAGACATCATGTATTGGTACATCTCAAAATAAGATTGTCAATAGAAAAGATGAGTACTTGATTAAAATGACATGGGCACTCCTATTTCATAGGAATGTACCTACTCAAGTTTAAAGTAAACTAGTTTAATTACAAATTATTTGATCAATCAAATATTTATGTTTATTCTCTCATGTAAGACACATCATTAGATTATCAATCATTAAGATAATTATTGCTTATTACCTATTTTAAGATGAGTTTAAACAATCAATAATGTACTGGATCTAATAAGAATTCCAAAATTAAACGTGTTTAGTCACGAACACCACTGAGATGATTGACCAGCATGAAAGTTTATCGTATGCATTCATCCTAGAGTTGGTAAGAGGGGATTGAAGAGATGGTGAAAATTTTTTTTATTAAAAAAAAATTCTATCAGATATGTTTATCTTAAATATTTAACTACGTAAAAAAGATAAGTTTTACTCAACTTCTAATGAAAAATAATTGTTAGAGCTAATGAAATCTTTTTAAGAATCTATTAGGTGTTATTGATCATTTCAAAATCTAACCTATAGCAGGGTCTCCAATTATTTCTCTTTCACATTTCTCATCCATATTGAACATATCAAAATTCAAGAGGTTTCTCCTAATAATACTATCTCATAAAATATTGGGATAAACTTTTCCCACCAACACACCATCGAGATCATTACACTAGAGACCAATAGTTCTTCAATTTTAACTAAAGATAAAAGGTTAGGTAAATTGTCTCATGCATTTTTCTTATCCAATGTCACTCCCATTTTTTCTATTTTTTATTCTTTTTTAAGAGTAATAAAGTACCCCAAGTCCATGTCCAAGGTATTATCACATTTAGGATAATAATAAGGAATATTGCAATTTCATTTATTTTTTGTTTTTAATTTTATTTATATTTATGATGAAATCACATAACTTGTGCAAAGCAAAATCTCTTTCTTGTTTATATATAGGATTATAGATTATATTTTAAGTATTACCTTATTCATCTTTTTGTGTGTGTTTACATCATCACGTGAATCTAACCTTATTTTCATATTGAATATAAATCATCTAGGTGCACGATTACATAAATACTAATACAACAAATCTCAAAAAAATTCTAAAATTTAAAAATATTTAGACCAAAATAATGATAGGATGATTGATCACTTATAAAGTCTTTGTGTTGCGTGAATGTATTAGAAATCATGTCTTAGTACGATGACAAGTATTTTCTTTCAAGTGAGATAGATCTCAAGTTCAAGACTCAATGCATAGCTTCTCTAATTTTTGAATTTAAGATTATCAAAATATAAATCTCTCAAAGATCTCGTGCTAAGCTAAAGTCTTGTGCACTTGGTATGTGAACCTCCAATATAAATCTCCTATATTTCAAGCATTTGACTGTCATTTCTTCAAAACTTAGTTTGACGTTTACGGGAATGATTTATCTAAAATATCATGTTCCTAATTTTGTTTAAGGATCCTCTAATAATCTTATTTATTATTTAATCATTAAATTTATTACAATACATGCATACCTCTGATATAAAATTAATTCATCAATATATGATCCTAAAATTTCATGTAGAAATATTATAATAACCTTGGTGTTATTTAGGATAATAAAAATTATCAGATCGATAATGTTATATTCATGTAAGATATCAATGATATGATTAAATACACATTCATCATAAGTAGGGTTGGGTTGACTCGAAACAACTCAAAATTGAGGCGACTCAACACTACCTGAGCATGCTAGGTCAAGTCTAGGACAAGCCCAACATGACCTAGCATAATGCCTAAGCATGAGCCCGGCATGGGGACGTCCTGAGCACAAGCCTAGGTATGACATGTGCGCATGGCTAGCCTAGGTACATGCATTACACGACATCATGCCTAGCCATGACAAAAGACTATATGTCATGCATGGCTAGCCTAGGTTCGAGCTGGTAGCTAACTTTTGGTCCAATTGAACTGATCATGACTCATGTCTAGTTAGCCCAAGCCTATACTCAAGAGTCAAGCTAAAACTATTGATCTAGAAATATCATTAACCAAACTTTATCCAAACTATTTGGTGTTAGCTATTTAAAATAAAAAATAAAAAATGTACAATAAATAAAAATATACAATAAAATGAAAAAAAAAACATTAAAAAATTAATTTGCTAAATTTAAAAAATTTATTTTAATAATTCTTTAATCATGTATTTGTTGTTTAGCTGTTTTTATGGATCAGATAGTGAAAGTGAAATGAGTAAAAAATAATTTCAAGATTCATAATCAATTGCATGAATCGATTGTTTGAATTAATTGATAAAATATATGAACAAATACTTAATTTATATAAATATTTTTAAAATAAATATGATAGTGCTCCTTTGAGTATTGTGATTCAAACCATATTAAGAGATGACGAACTCTACATTTAAACACATTATTATTTATGCATATTCTTGAATGACTTAAAAAATATTGACATATTGATTTGATTAAAATATTATTAATTTATCAATTTTATATTATATAAAATAACACATGACCTTGTGGACTCTTTTTTATCTATTATAATATTAAAGCCTAATTTTTTTTAATTATGAATTTAATTGCATATAGCAAGATAAATTCTACACTATACATATTTACATTATTATTAAATATAATACTAAATATTTTATCTAGACTCATCAAACATAATCTCTCTGACTTGTAAAGATAAAACGGTTAACCAATTAATCTCTCCCAAATCATGTTCTAAGCAGAAGTCTTGTACAATGGGTATGACCTCCATTATTCATCATATATATTAAGATATATCATCTTACTACTAATTTTGTAATTATATATTTTTTATAATATCTATATTAGACTAAAATTTCTTTGGAGATATAGATGAATATCATACCTAGTACATAGCACCCTCACTTTATCATGAGATCTGCAAGTAGAGGTGTCAAATGGCCTAGCCCGACCCAGCCCAGTTTTAGCCCACCCAACATGGCTACCGTGTCTGACGGCGCACGGCACGGTTCAGTAACCATGCCATGCCTGGCCTGGCATAGTTACTGTATCGTGCTGTACATGGCCCGAAATGGTTAATGTACCATGCCAGCCCCGCACGGACCTGCGGCCCAAAAACTACCAGATTTGGCCTGGTTTGGGTCGGATAAAATCCTAATTTTTTTAAAAAAATTAGGATTTAAAGGCGTGCCATCGCGCCGCCGATTGCCTTCGCCCTTTTGAGGCTCAGTGAGCCTCGCTTGTCAAACATCAGCTCGTATTGATCATGTTCGGTGCATGATCACGTATGCAATGCCCATGTGCCAACATGGCACTATAGCATGCCGTGCCAGGCACGGGTACAAGATGGTAGCGTGCCATGCTAGGCACGGGCATGAAACTGTAACGTGTCGTGCCCATGCCGGGCCGGCCTGATCCATTTGTCACCTCTATCTACAAGAGATTAATATCTAATCAGTATTGTCCTTAATAATTTTAAAAACTACTCTCAATTATTATCATCCTTAGACAAAGTTATTTGTAATTGCAATAATAATATTCTCACCAAAATATATTAATTTTAAAATTTTTATGAAATATGACATATTAGTATTTATATAATCACACTATAAAAAATATGCTAAGATAGTAGACTAAATCTTTTTTAACTACTCTAATATTTTTTTATTGTATTAAAATAAGCTAATGCTACAAAAAATTATCTATTAAGTCTAAGTTTTTTAGTTGCATGAGAAGATTTAGAAGGCAAACCCAATGAAGCTGATGTTTCAAAATTTAAATCCTCAAAAAATATTATTCTTTTTATTAATTTTACTAAGATTCATTTTTAATATTAAAAAAATTACAAATACTAACTGATAGTTTGAACTTATTATTTTATAAATTTATATTATTTTTTTCAGACTAGGTGTTCAAGACATGTACAACCACCAACTTTAAAAAAATTATTAATTGAGATCATACATAATGCACAAATCTCTCACTTAGCATGATATTTAGGAAAGATTAATATCTCGACAAGCTTACCTCCAAAAAACAATGAGACCATTCAGATGAGTCTCTAGCATGAAACTTATCGTCCTTAGACAAAAGACATTTGTCATTGCACAAAAATAAATGTATCAAATAGGTCGTATCATGCCAGACATAACATGGTATGATTCTCGTGTCATGCATAGCATGGTGGCGCGGCCAAGTGTAAGGTCGTGTGGGATTGTCCCAATCAAAATTCGTTGCATAAAAACGCAATAGGTGAGTGGTCAACCAATTACAACCGACCAGGTAGGACATTGTCGGATTTTTTTTTAATAATATGCTCCATCGAGCAATCACCTAAAGGAATTGACCTGTAACCCATAGCAGGTCCATGGTCCACAGGTTGGTGGACCGTGCCACCAGGCCGGACACACAGGTCATGCCTAGAACGAAACAAGGCACGACTCACGCCGGCCCAACACGGCACAAATAGTGCCATGGGGCGGCACGATCTGGGACCAAACACGATTTCAAATCATGTTGTGCTGTGAGCCATGCCACGAGCCATGCTTCATAAAGGCTTCCTAATAGATCAAACATCCAAACATTATTGTTGCTCAAATATTTATAATTTTTAAATTCTTATAAAATTAGTATATTAGTATTTGTATAATCATAGAATTTAAAGAAATTATTAGTATTTTATTTTATTTATTATTTTTGTATTAGAATTTACAATATAATACCAATATAAGCTTGCTGTGTTTCAATAAAAATGATATTTTTCACTTTTAATTGATCACAAAATATTAATGAAAAACATCAAAACACATTTGTCAAACATGTTGCATTCTCAATCTCCCCCCCAAAACAATGCTCACTAACAAATTTGAAGCAAGCCCTGATATAAAATATCTTTCTTAGAAATTAGCTTCCATAGAAGTATACTCCCAAGAAGAAGAAAAAAGTGTGTACCCGGTTACCAGCAAAGCCTAAGCAGTAGAAAGTAGTTCAAGTAAGAGAATGGAATCTTGCCATCGAACAGGCAGAGTAAGCAAAATCTGATGCACCAAAATTGATACCATCAAAGACGAAGGAGATGGCATTGATGGGCTGCGTTCCTGCGATAAACTGATATGGAGAAAAAACAAGGGTGATCTAACTGTAATTGGATCACGAATCACCTGAGTAGGCATTGAAGATTTCTTACAGGAGTGCCTATATGTATTAGGTGGCGAACATCTACATCACTCGTGAATACCCATGCTCCAAAATGTAATAATAGCACCAGTAGAACGGCCAATATCAGACCCAGAATCACTCCCATCTGAATTTCAATAGAACACTGCTAAGAAATTGTGGTGGATGCACACATGCAACACACGCCCACACAAAAATGTGTGTTGCCTGTGGATACATACACGTGTATGCACACATATTCATGTACATATCTATATACATATATACACACACACACACACACACAACTCATATATATATATATACATTACATATCGGTATGCAAATGTTTATAATCAGGAACCACACACATATAAACCAATCCAGAGTTGATAAAATTGCACCTGAAGTACACGAGAAGCAGTATTTGTTGCTTTGTCATGGTTCTTGAGGGCAAAAGCATTTGCAATTATTGCCTAGACATATATGAGTGTTTATCAAACAATATAAAAAAGAGAAAGGAAATAACATGCAATATTATAACTAAATTTTAAATCATTTTAATTTAAATTGCGACGTTAATATTATAGCATAAGAATAATAATACAATAAATGATCCAACAAATAAAATACTTTGATTATAATTCAATTAATATATATATATATATATATATATATATATAATAATGGATGATGCATATATATCAGAAGAGGTGTATTCTAGACTGTTGGATTTACTCGAGTTGAATCTTCTATGTGTATATCTATCGATCTCATTATATTACTTTTAATGGGAGCTATCAGCTCTAGTGGAAGCATAGTTGTTAAATCAACATTCGAATCAAAAATCAGAATGCTTGATTAGTGAATCGAGAAATAAGAATCAAATCGAATTGAAACTTTTGTAACTTTTTTTCATGTTAATTAATTCCTATTTGCTAAAGTCGACAATTTTTTTTTTATATTTTAGTTTTTATTTTTGTGATTTTTTTTGTATTTTATTATTTTTTACATTAAATTCATAATACCAAATGTTGAAATTATTTTTTTTAATGTTAATTAATTCTTATAGTTAAAATTTTTTATTTTGGTATTTTAATTTTTATTTGAGACTTTTTAAGGATTTTGATCTCTTGAGAATCAATATTAAATCGATTCATGTGAATTAATTCATGATTCAGCGATTCAGTCTTTAATTTATGCATATTTTTAATTTTTTAAAGAGCCTGATCATTTATCCCCTAAATTATGAATCGAATCGTGAATCATATGATTTTGATAACAGTGAATAAAGATATTTCAACTAGAGGTACTTACTGCTCTTGCTTATATACAACTCCCAGACTCTTGAGTCAAAGACTTGGGAGTATTTTTTTATACACAAGTAATTGAACTATATTTTTCTCTTTTATTGAATATTATGACTTTAATATTATTATTACCAATATCACTGTTGTACGGACTAGTATGTTCTTTTCACGTGAAGATTTTTATATTTAATTCTTAATATACTTTATTTTTAATTAATTATTTTACTAAAGAATAAAAAATATAATGTTATGTTTTTTCTTTTTTTAATATTTTTATGCATGATCAATATATCATGCAAATGAATTCCCTTCCCTGGAGATTTTGCGAGATAGACAAGACTTATTTTTCGCTGTCCTCAAAAACCCACCTAAATACTTGATTGCATTATTAACTCAATTGTTATATATTCTTAATTTAGACATTCAATATTGGGTCGGCTGAAAATAATGAAACTAAACATAAAGGAATAACTTATATTGCCTCATAGATAATATTAGTTAGAAAAAAATACTAGAACTTCCTAAATATCATGAGTGTTCGTAAGAAATCATTTTAATTCATTTATATATTTGGAGACCTTGTAGGATTATTATATATGATTATTTAAAATATTTTGTTAAGTTTGTTGATTATTATACTTAATATATATATATATATATATATATATATATATATATATATAATATCTCTGATTTTATCTATTTTTATTAATTTTTATAAAATGATAAAAATACAATTTAAATGTAATATTCAACTACTAAAAAATAATGATACTTTAAAATACACTTCATATTAATATTTTTATTTTTTTGAGAAACATGAAATAATTCACTAGACATGTTGTGTTAATACTCATGTAAATAATGAAATAACAAAAAAAATATATACATTTGATTTAAACAGCTAATACACCTACTACATAGAAGTGTTTCTAAATAATTTTTGGAAGAAACAGTATTAACCACAAATTTTTTCATCAATCAAATGTTTTTTATCCCTTTATGTCTCGTCTTATATCAACTTATGTATTCAAGAGAGTGACTATTTTATTTTCTAAAGTTTTAAGTGTGTTTATTTTGTTCATCTCTCTCCTGATAGAGAAAAGATAATTTTACATGATATCAAGTATACATTCCTTGAATACTCTAGTACTAAGGAAGAGTATAAGTGTTGCTCATCACAGATGAGAATGATTATTACAAGTACAAATAAAAAGTTTATTAAGAAAAATATTTAAAAGAAAACTCGATCCAGTAAGATGTACCTTTAGATACTATAATGATATAATTTTTACCAAGTCTAATTATTATTCCTTACAAAATGACAATTGAACATGTTCATATACCTAATAATATCATTACGATTAGCCTAGAAGAAAGTGGAAGAACATCTCCTGAAGTCTTATCGGACCACAATTTTGTCGAGGCTCCTAGTAGTAGTAGTGTGAACAAAGATGAGGTTTCTAGTGAGAATGTTTCGCAATACATGATATGTGAGTCTCTCCCTGGGAAAAGATTAAAATTGAAAGACTTGATAATCCCAATATAAAAATATATGCTGGAAAGATATATTCATACTATTCTACACATAGGCATTTTCTATGCCATTTAAACTAGTTCAGAGTGTTAACTTGGTACTTTTCATTACTCAATGAAAGAAATCAATGAAGTGTCCTACCTAGTCAAGCAACAAATAGATTGCTCTGGTAGACATCTATTGAGACAACTTATAGAGGACAACAATTATCTTTTTACTTTTCCAAATTTAATATCTATGACATGTATATACCAACTTAATAGAAGATATTTATATTTTAATTGAGTCTTATAGGAACATCCAACATGTATATTACCCCACAAGTATAAATGTGTTTTATTACTATTTTTAATGAATGAAAAATGGTATATTTCTCTCACCTTTCTCCTCTATCTTCCCGAAACCCTAATCAAGTTTCACCATAACAATGATGATGATACTTTCTTTAGTAAGATTCATTCATTAACAAGTCTAGACAATATAAGTATTAAAAAAAATATTTGAATTTCTTAATCTTTCTTACTTTTCTGGAGTCCCCTTTGAGCCTCCAACCAGGACAAAGCACCACCATTCACCAGTCAATTTTTTCTCAAGTTATCATATGTACCAAAAAAGTATTTTTTTTTCAAAGAAAAAGTATTTATTCTTCCAAATAAGATAGTAGTCTCCGAGCTAATTTCAATCTCAACCCCAAATAAGTTGGGAGCTATGAGACTTTATTTCTCGAGACGTTATGTTTATTCTAGAATAAAAAAAACTTGAGTAGCTTGTTCAGAACGAAAAAAAAAAATATCGGAATAAATCAAAAGATCTTACAACCAATTCTTCTAATATTAGTATTTTTATTATTCTCTAGAAGAAACAAAAAATTGTATTTAATAACTTATTTTGCAAATTTTATCATAATTATTATTTTATCTTCTTTTATCTCTATTATTATTTCTCTTGATAATATTATGATATACAAATCTCATTCTAAGATATTATGTCATTCAAGTTAGCACTCAACCATGATGAAAAGGATACATTTCTTTCAATTTAATATAAGTAGGAAACTAATATCCCAATTTTCAAAAAAAAAATTATTTGATCATCAGTGAATCGTTCATGGTGAAGGCTTATTCTAAAGATGAAGTAGGTAACGAGGAGACTCACTCATACTTCCACCTCTAATATTGTGTGTGTGTGTGTGTGTGCGCGCGCGCGCTTGTGTGTGTGTGTATGAAGTAGGTCTTATACAACCTAAAATAATCTCTGAAAGCTTAGTTTGCCAAAAATTT
This sequence comes from Sapria himalayana, assembly GCA_029783825.1. NCBI lineage: Eukaryota > Viridiplantae > Streptophyta > Magnoliopsida > Malpighiales > Rafflesiaceae > Sapria > Sapria himalayana. Next base: position 1,100,938 of record JAREIK010002830.1, read on the forward strand.
AGTCAATATTATGTCATCTTTTATAATATGCATATTATGAATTATTTTTTATTTTAATAAAAAAGTTTAGATGATAAATTTAATTTATTAATAGTAAATATTCTAATTATGGAGATTATATGTTAGGAATTATTAAACTCAATGAATTCCTTCAATCATAATTTTAAATAAGTACTTTCGTGAGAATCAAATATTTTCTTGAAATTAAGATAATTTATTCTAATAGAACTATTATTTTATCATGGAGAAAATATTTTGGGTACTCTTTTAAAAGTTAAACTTTTAGGTTGTAATTCAATAAATACTCCTATTAAGCAATGTATTATTATTTTAGCTAATATAAGTTCTTCAATTAACTCAACTATATGTAAGAAAATTATAGGAAAAATTAAATATTTAATTATTATCAAACAAAATATAGATTATGTAGTCAGTATAATTAGTTAATTTTCATATTTTCCACGACAAGCTTACATTGATGTAGCTATTTGCATACTTAGATGAAGAAACCTATAGGGCTTTGCATTTCATTGATAATCATGCGTATCTTAAACTAATCAAATGTTTAGACTCTAATTGAACATCAATTTGCACAAAACATAAATCTATTAGAAAGTATAATACTTTTCTTAGAGATAATTAAAGAAAAACAAGTCATGCAAGAATCTTCAAACTCCAATAATAAACTAAATAATAATATTAAACATGCACAGATATGTCCTTGTATAAAAGACCTAGTAGATTTGGGACAACTCATCTTTTGGGAGTTTCCATTCATAATGAAACATAAATAAATAAAAGAAAAAAATAATATAATTATAAATTGAAATTAGAATATCTCCTCAAATTAGTATATAAAAATCAAAAATATTAAATTATGAAAAAATAAAAATAAGTTAAGATATCTTTAAGACCATAAAAATATATATATTGCTTAATATGCAGTAAAAATACAAGTTATAGTAATAATCTCATCATGAATATTCTCATTAAAGAATAAATAATCCATTTCTAGTGTTTCATCCAATCATAAAATATTATATTGAAAACAAGGTCTCATTATCTTACTATCACAATAAAAAGTAATGGAAGCCAATTCTCCTCAAGTAAGTATCAGATCCAATGTATTTCATATGTAATCATCGCCATCACCCTAAACTTTATATTTGTATTGAAACTCAAAATAAATATTTCTCTTACTTTTCTAAGAAAAAGAATTAACATTGCCACCAAGAAGAAACAAAAAACTTATAGTAGAGCTCTTGTCAGTATATGTTTGTGCTCAACTCGAATCGAAACATCTAATTAACTAAAAGTGCTCATGATCATTAAAATAGATCTCAAACCCTAGAGACTTTTATTAACTACATAAATTTAATTGAAGTAGCCATAATTATATAGTTAATTTACTCTCTAATTTTTCTATGAGTAATAGAATCAATTGTATAAATCATATCGGATAAAAAATTAATACCTGAATCAATATATCTATTAAAGTCTAACTCAAAAGATCAATCTCTATAAAAATATTAATTATATAACTCCTCTATGACAACATAATCTTTCCAAGAATATATTATCTTTATCTTAAAAAAATATACGAGTCACACATGATCTTTCATCTCGAACTATGACTAAAAATATTTCTTGAGTTAGATAATTTCAAACTCATTGTTTCTTATAATAAGAATAGTATTCACATATATAATAAGCAAAATTATCTTACCATCAGAACTCTTTTGGAAAAAAAAAAAAAATCAGATAACTTTTATAAATCAAATGAGATGACTATATGTGAATATTTTACAAAACAAACTCTCAATAATTATTTTAAAGTTATACAATATCTTCAATAATCTACAAATTGACTATTTTGCTCGAGGTATAGATGGCTACTCATCATCAAAAGCTCACTCTCTCTAAAATCAACTTAATTTATACTTATCTATACATATGATAACTCAATAAGAGCAGCATCATAATATGAATCAACAAATTCATATGTAGCCAAAGAGAAATATTCTCCCAAATGAAAGCCCAAGTAAAATCATTTATGAATAAAAATAATAATAAGTCTAATTATATCTTATTAACACTTACTCTTTCTCAACTCGCTAAAAAATGAGTAATACTCAAAAAATATAATGTCAATCTCTATCAAACTCTAGTAAAAAAAAATTAAATTTTGTTCAAGTACTAAAGTAACCAAAAAAAAATGTGTCAAAGCTTTGGATGTCATCTAATCACAACATGGGCAAAAATAAAGAATAAAAGTACTCTCAATGACTCTGTGAGATAAGCTAAGTAATTTCTTCCCGAGATATAAAATATAAAAAGTACCTAAACAAAAGAAAAGATAAAGGCATCGGATTGACGAGATAGTTAGTGATTAATAACACATCTCTCCTAAGATGCTTCAAAACACTCTTACAAAAGAAAAATATACAAGTAGTCTCGGCAAAACAACTAATCTGCTTTTCTACATTATCATTATATGTGAGTGTGTCAACATAAGTAGTATATAGTCTCGTCACCAGTACTACAAGTATATAAAAGTTTTTTGACATGTATTTTAATACATTGTCACTTTTATTTTTTTAATGTATTTAAATTGATTATGTATAATTTAAGAAATAACTAAAAAGTTAAAAAAAAATTATGATCTACAATTATCAATAAATACAATAATATTTGAATTTCTCTCGAAATTTACCCACACTAAATCACCATATGTCAATGTGTATCAAATGGACCCTTACACCACCTTGATGAGCCAAAAAAGAAGCTCTATTAAATATTTATAATTGACATGACTCCAGTCACACTTTTGTATGATTCCTTTAAGACTAGAATAAAATATTCTCAGTTTAACTAATAATTAATAATCAAGTAAAAAATATATGAGTAATAAGTCAATTATACTCAAATATCTAGTATGGTATCATATCGTAAAAGAAAAAATATATAATCCAATCTACTCAATCACAATTAAATTTTTCCTCAAAATTACTTAAATCATTATAACAAACATTAATAAAAGAAAAAAAAATATTAGAATTGAGTTGAATAAAAAGATAACTCTAAGAAAAAAAATTAACAAGAACCAATAATAAATAAAACATATAAAAGAAACAATAGATTAAATTAAATATTATCATAACCAGCAACCCCAAATGACTTCTCATTAATTGCTATAATACTTAGCAAACAAGAAAATACAGTAGTAAAAAGAGAATGATTACCTATAATCTAATTATTGGATCTTGAGTCAGTAATCCAAAAATCTAAACTTGATAAACAAATCATAAGGCTATAAGTACCTAAAAAATAAGAAATATCTTTTATTACCATAAAGAAAAATTTTGTGTATTCATATCTAATAACTATAATAAATTAAAAAATTTGTGATAAATCCTAGATGGCTCTAACAATGAGCCTATCTCTCTCAACAATTTGTAGTATTCTTGGTTTCCTCTCAAGAAATAATTACTAACACTTATTTCTAGCATGTCATTTCTTCCTAGAATATACATTGTAGGAAGAATCTCCTCTCTCTGTATATTAGTATCATATCACTGCTCCCTTATCGACATCAAAAGTGACATGGTATCACACACAATCACAACTCAAAATAAATTCTGCTACCCTTATTTTTCTTTGCATGCCTGCTTTACATGACTGTTACTCACAATATGTGCTATTATGCATGTCTATTATTTAGTATGCACAATAAATTATGGGGTAGAAAAATATGCCTAGGGTTTGGCACACCAAATATATTTTATGCAGTGAGCATCATCGTTTAGCTCGCATGCAGTGAGCATCATCGTGGGTGTACCATAAAGAAAAAAAAAATATGGGGCACACTTACTGTGTGCCTTCATCTACAAGAAGCAGTGCACACACATAATTTGTTGCACATGTGCATAACGTTGTTATAGTACACATGTTCTTTCTTTCTCTAGAAATCCTAAAACCTACACTCTGTGAGACTGACTTTGATACCATAAAGAAAAATAAATCATAAAAAAATCTCCAAGCCCTAATAATATACTACATATTAATATTAAATGTATAAGAATGTGCCTTTACATAATGAACAAATTGAATTGAAACATTGGACATATCGAGTACCCTCATCCATAATGAAACACAAAAAAATAAAAGAAAGAAAATAATATAAATGTAAGCTAAAATTATAATAATAATCTTATTTCCTTAAAAAATAAAAGATAGACAATAATCTCTAAAAATAATTCAAAAATATAATACATAGTGATGATTATAGCTAAAGCTACCTGTGAGATTCTTTAATTCAGAAATTTTCTAGAGGAAATTAAATTTTCAATTGTTTTTATCATTATTATTTATTGTGATCCTCAAGTAACAAGACAAATAAAATTTTACCTAATATTTCATGAGCATACAAATTAAATTTCCATTAACACTATATATATTTTCTTATAGTAGATCAATTTGTTGACATATTTGCGTATACAATGAAAATACATAAACTTACTTGTCTTTTTTTCAAATTTGATATTCTAAATATTTATGCACTAAAATTATGAGAATATTATAATTTTTAAATTATTTTAATTTTATGATGCACATAAAATATAGACAGCCTGAATCATTTATGATCAATTTATATAAATTGATACATTTTTACCTAATATTTTAGTTTATTTTCCAATGTTTTGGTATACCTGATTTGTGAGCTGCCTCAAATCATGTATGTGTGTGTGTGTGTGACTTATCCTGTAATCATATGTGCTTTTTTCATTTTTTAATAGAATTATTATGTTTTTATTCTATTCTACTCATCTCTCCTCTTTTTTTTTACTTGCCACCGCACAACCCTAAATTGGAAAGAACATATAGGTTACAGTTTTTCACTTCATTTCATTATGGAAAACATTATTCATATTTTATTGAGTTTATTTTTACCAAAAATAATACAAATCAATACTAATTAAGATAGTCTGACTCGATAAAACAATGTCAACTATAAATTACCACTAAATATGGTTCTGGTTCCTTGACGAAGCTTATATGAATCTTTTCTAGAAAAGATTAAGCTAAACAACAAAAAACCAACTCAAATATGACTTAATTTTCTCAAATCTACTTCCTATAGTTGATAGCGATTAGAAAAAAAATTTTCCCTAGTATTCTAATAATCAAACAAGAATGATGATGATGAAACCCTAGTGGAGCAAAGTAGCCACAATGGATCACTAGTTTTGACCTACTATCATGTTGAAATAAATAAACAAATAAAAAAATAAAGAATAATTTTTTATTTTCAATTACTTAATCAAGCATGATAAAAGATATGCAAATAAGAAAGCAAAAATGATAGATCATCAGCCCTTCACATCTCGAGCACTCCATTAGATACTGTTAAAAATGTCAACAGGCTCAGAAATGATTTATAAAACAGTCAAACACCTCCAGTTAGTTGAGTCCTATACATCTCCATCTAAAGCAAGCATGAGTAAACTCCATTGGAAGGGGTCCTAAACCTTAACAATTTACAAGATGACAAGCTCACCAAGAAACAAGCTCCATTGGATCCATATAAACCAGAGACCCAAATTAAGACAAGTAGTTTATCACTCAGATTCACTCACGAAACAAATCAAGTAGTTCAATTTGAGCACTAGTTAAATTCCATCAGCTGGCTGAGTAGCCACCCTCATTTCTGATCAGTTACAGCTGACAGGAAAGACTTTAACATTAATACTAGTAATTATAATAAATGGCAAAAGGGAAAGTGTTTCTACTTGCCCAGCAACAGCCAATCCATCCGCAAGCAAAGATGTGGCCAACCAAACCTGCAAGCAAACCTGAAAGGCTGCCATGGATATTGATCCTTCTCGCGCAGCTAATGAAGCAGCAAATGTAACACACAATGTGGCTGCTAGAACCCTCAACAGCAACAGAAAACCTGAATCTCAAACAATTTCATGTTCCAAATGGAGAAACAGAGAGAGAAAAAATAATATATTGGTAACTAGTTTAGGAGAGTATTACCATTTTTTATGAATTGCCCAAATTGCAAGTGATTGGCACTGGGAGGTAATAGATTAACTTCTTCCAATATTCTCCACAATAATATAATGAAAATTAAGTATCTGCTATGATAATGCACATTTAAATTCAACAGGAACTTTGTAGTTGCGCAGATTGGTCAGCGAATGAGACAACAACCCGCACATGATTTCATACACACACACACACACACACACACACACACACACACACACAGGTTCATCAGTCCAATGGCTAGTGATAAGACCCATATGCCCAAATTCATGTGCGGCAGAAGCACATCAAACAAGTGCAAAAATGCATAATTGGATATTGCTTACTGAGATATAACATGAGCAATTGCTGCTCCTTGAACACCAAAATGGAATACAAACATCAATATAATATCTAGGATTATGTTGATCATGTCCCCAATCACTGTAAGTTACATCAGAATAGAACATGTATTAGAACACAGTAAGATAATAAACTTCTATAAAGGATTAAACGAAATTTGCAAATCTTAGCTATTATCACATTATAGCCAATGAATCACAGAAATCAGAAAGCCAATTATTGAGTTTTTTAAATAGCAAATTAAAGCCGAGGAAAAGTGATGATACATAACATGTATACTCCTATGTCTATGCCTAAATTGTGCTGCTCTACTTTGCATTTGGAAGATATATAGAGGTCATACTCAATGCAAAAGACTCTTATTTTAGCACAGAATTTAGGATAGATTAATATTTTGACAGTCTTAACTCCAAATATTAGATAAACTGAATCTGATGAGTCTCGAACCAAAGACTTACTGTCATTGGACAAAGTTATTTGTCATCAGACCAAGATATAATATTCAATACATGCACCCAACACAAGAATTTCTCATGCGATCAACCATGTTACTACTATTTTTATCTAAATATTTTTAATTTTCAAGTTTTTATGAGATCTGATATATTAGCATACTTATGCGCACCTCAACTATTCCCACGAGAAGACGAGCCTCCCCCCTTGCCCCACCTTGAGGGAAGTCCCGAGGTAATTGAATTTAGGATCAAATTCATAATATTATGTCCTAAAATTATCTATGCTGATCTAACTAGCATGTACGGGCACTTTATTTATGGGCAAACTAATTAAATCAAATAAGAATTATAAATGTAACATCTCACCTTTTATTCCTTCAAAAATAGTATTCTTTAGACAAAAAAACCCTTGATCTTTTTTTTTTTTTTTGTAAAAATAATCATTTTTTTAAAATAGATATATATGTAAATACTTGAAAGCTTGAAGGGTATTTATGTCAAAAAGAGATCATTCTTCAAGTAAAAAAACAAGAGGTTATTTGTGTAATTTCAAATGGCTTTTATCATTATTTCATAATTAATTCTTAGTTTATTCCATGAACACAAAAAACATCACCAATGAAATACTTTAAATCAAATAAGCAAACCAATGGCATATAATGGCGTCTTTGTGTCCTTAAAGCCACGAAAAATCCCTTGCATGGCCAATGACAAGAGAACTGCAGGAGCCCCAAGAGACCTCAAAGTCAAGTATTGCCGTGCAGGTAGTAGCATGGGAGAGTCCTATTGAAAGAAGACAAATCTAGCCCTGAGAATCCAGGACACCTTCTTATAAAACATTAACAGAGGGCCACTGACACTTTGAACATGTTTATGTTACTAATTCCAAATACAAGCACTTACAGAACTAATTCCCATAAAACCAAGCAATTCTTCTGCTCCAGATATTAGGAATAAAGCTTGGACCATACCAAGGATACCACCAATAATCAATGCAGATGATGCTGATGGAATACACTTTTTACCATTTTCAGCAGCAGACACGGCATGACTAGCGGATTGAAATTTGCATGCACCTCAATTGGATTCAAAATCAAAATAAAGAAAACAGAGTAATGAAATAATAAAGTTGAAAATCCATCCCTCATGCAACACAAGGCCAACTGACTAAGGTAGGCCATAAAAACTTTAAGCCAGTTGCAGTCTGGGGCACAGAAAAGAATCCATGCAACTACTGATAAGAAATGGTTGACCTAAACCCAATGCAAAAAGATTAACTGTGAATGTGAGGCATGGAAGAGAAATTATACACACACACACACACACACACACATATATATATATATATATAATTATATCTTATTGGAAGCTTAGTATTATTAGGAAATATTTAAAATATTATAAGCATGTCATGAACAAAAATATTTTATATATGCCTAGAGGTGTCAAACGGGATGTGCCGGGCCGGCCTGGCCCATTTTTAGCTGGCCCGACTGTGCTTTCAAGTTGGGCCAGACACAATTACTGTACAGTACCGTGCCTGGCACAGCACGGTTCTGTTGAGGTCAGCCCAACACGGGCCCGCGGCACAAATCCGCTGGGTTCGGCCCGGTCGGGCCGAACCCCTAATTAAAAAAAATTAGGAGTTACGCTGCGTACCATCAACCCGCCGCAAGCCGAACCCCTAATTTTAAAAAAATTAGAGTTTCGGCACGCGCCACAGTATCGTGCCAACGAATCAAGATATCGTGTTAATGGGCCAAGGTACCGTGCCGGGCCAAGCACGGCAAGAGGCCCGGTTGGCCTCGGCACGGCACGACATGATTGGTGCCGTGGTCAGGCACGGTACGAGCCCGAGCACGGGAAATTTCCGTGCCGGGCCGACCCAGGCAGGGCCGAATCGTGCCGTGCCACGTGCCAGACCAAGCCGACCCGGCCCTGCCCGGTTGACACCTCTATATGTGCCTTACATAATAGGTTATACTTATACACAATGCTCCTGCTTTAGCAATAGAATTTAAAGAGGTTAATATCAAGACATTTTTACACTCGACAATTAAAAAAATTACATCTGATTAGTCTCAAACTCATAACAATGAGTTTGAGAAAAGAGATTATGTGTATTTTTCTTTGAGAAAAGAGATTATGGTAATCATAACAATAGTTGTATGAGTATTATTTACATATATAGTAAATATTGTAACCAAGAAAAATATAATAGTAATATAACAAATAAGTAAAAAAAGATCAAATAAACTATTTTTATATCTTGACCAAGAAATATTAATTAAAAATAAATCAAATAATGATAATAAATAATACTTATTAAAAAAAGGAAAGAGAGAAAAAATGTGTATATCAATTAGTAGATAATTATATGAGATTATTATTCATTCTAACATGATCAATTATCTAAATTTTTACGAGAAAACAATTATTAATCTCAAAAAAAAATTAACTAAAGATTTGATGAAAAGAAATGTAATAAAGATAGTATAAAGAATAAATATTTTATTATATTGAATTGATAAAAAATACAAAAGAGCTTTAAATAATTTTGCAAAAAATTATTTTAAAAAAATAATATTTATGTGTATGTGCTTTATAAATAATTCTTTCATAATAATAATGAAGAAATGAATAACCAAACTAACACACAAATGAGAATACATGTCAGAGGAAATATAATTTAGAATTTTATATAAATTATTCAAATAATAAAACATCAAGCAAAAATATTTTGTTTTTTGAATTTTTGTTTTTTTAAAAATTTTAATTTCTTTATTAGAATGATGTTGCATAAGAAATTTATTAAAATTAAAACAATGATATTCACATTAAATTATCTGTATATAATTTATTTTGATTATCTGTTTTGTATAACCAAATTATTTCTGTTTTAATATTTTCATGTAAATATAGGAAATAAAATATTAAGAGGCCAAAAATACAGCAATAATATAATAACGAAGGTCCCACTGACCAGTCAGTAGACTAAAAAATTTTCGGAACAAAATCTAGCATGTTTGAGTGATCCGACTTGCTCTGGTCAATTAAACCAGAAATTGTATTAATATAAATTATATTTATTTTATGTTTTTCGCACTGCTATTTTTCGTATGTGGAACTATTTATCTCTGGAATTTCTTCTCTCACTCTGCGTGATTTTTCACGATTATTTCTACACTACACATACTATAAGCTCTCTATTTTGGTTATAATTTGTAATGCATAAGTATTTTCTAGTAGATGTAGCTAATCATGTTGAACGACTAGTGAACCACATTATTTCATACGTTTCTATTGTGATTTTGTTTCGTTTTTGATTATGTCGTGGTTGGATTGTGATTGTGGATTGTATATATATCGTTTGTTACTATTTCTCTATTGTTCTCTTCTTCTGAATCACAATTGTGGAAGTATAATTGCCCAACAAAAAATATTGTATTACATATTATTTTATCTTGATATTATATGATATTGAAATATTTCCCTAGATCAAAAGATTAATGAGTTATTTCTCTTATTAATTATAAGAATAATTAGCTATAATTACTCATCATGATATCATAATTTCATAAAGAGGATTATTTAGGTTGACAATAAAGTTGTTGGTAAATGATTTCCTCACGTTAGCACAGTTGTATGAACAAAATTAATAATTTAAAAAAGATAATTACTAGTTTAGGTTAGTCAAATAATCTATGAACAAATGACAAAAGAAAAATATAAAGAGCATTGTTGATTGTTATGATATTTTCATTTTACAACATTTCAATCATTTATTATGTATCTAATTTTTTTCACAATTTTTATTTAAATGATATAAAAAAAGTTTCATAGGAATATAACTATGAAATCATCAATCAACATAAAAAGATTGTAGAAAAATAAGTCAATAGGTAAAAAAAAATCAATCACTCAATGGGTAAAGGATAAACTTTGTACCATTATAATGGGTCAATGAATTGTGGCAGCCCACATATTGAGTACTCCCATCAAAAATAAAAAATAAAAAATATATAATTAAACAAACTAACAAACAATAACTATCTCAAATTGATACGTAAACATCCAGAATATCAAGTTAAAAGATAAGAAAGATTAACTAATACATCTTCAATACCATCATAAATATGTCCATTGGCTGCATTGTTATTTAAATATAAGTTGTAGTAATAATCTCATCTTAAATCTTCTCCATGAGAAATAAGCAATATTCCTCTATATGTTTAAATCGCTCATAAAACATAAAATTTAAGACTATATGTCTTACTATATGACTGATATATAAAAGAGTAGTTGAAAAGAAAAATATATATAATCTCTACAAAAAGGTGTCAGATTCAAAATATTTTAAAGGTAACAAAAATTATTATCTTGAATTATGTCTTTGCATTGGACCTTAATATAGTCTCCTCTTTTATTCTTCTAGAATGTAAAATTACTCACGAGAAAAATATAAAAATCTATAGTAAATCTTTCCTTTGTGCAAATTTATATTCAACTTGAATCTTCATAATCTATTAACTATAAATGTTTATAATCACTAAAATAGATCTCAAATCCTAAAAATTTTTTATTATATCTCAATATGCAAATAATTATATCCAAGTGAATATACTAAAAAAATCTAAGAAATGACTAATTATACTAACAACATAAATTATATTTAGTCTAATAATTATGGTGGTCATTTCTTTTTTTGGGTAATACCCATAATTAAGGTTTTGATAGTTTATTATAACTAAAAAAAGAGAGAATTGGTGCAGTTTATATTTTTAGAGAAATTAATATGAAAAAATATTATTACTACAAAAATAAATAGAGAAGCATTTAGTTTAGTGTACATACTACAATATGATATATCACACCAAAAATAATTACAACATATTATTTCTAAAGATAAGGCTAAGAGATTTATACAATATTAAAAGAAAAGGAATGACTACAGAATCATCTAAGAATTCTCAAAGAATTCATCTATCAATAAACTAACTAAAGAGGAATACAAAACATATTTCTCTAAAACAACAGCAAATGCTTTTCTTATTTTATGTTGTTTAACTCATACTCTCACTTTAAACTCCTACACTATCAACACATAAAATAATAATCATATTATTGATAATTATACCTATTTTATTATATTTTTTATTCTAAAAATAGTATTGAAGTCAATAATAAACATTCAAAAATCATTGAATATTATAGAATTTAGTTCGAGTCTTTATTATTTTCTCATGTCTTATTTATTTTTGATTATCTTGTTATTTCATTTTATATGAGTTATCTTTCTAGACAACTCAAATATAACTTTGTTTTAACTTCTATTGACATTTGTCAACATGCTTAGAAAATTAAGGATGACTCCATTTGAGATTGAGCAAGATAAATTATATATTTCATTTTCTAAAATACAATCACTTTCTAATTCTAGATATTTTGGTGTATTAAACCCTTACTTGTATATCATCAACTTGGTCATTTATCATTGGCCTAAATTGATATTTTTTACCCTGGTCTCAAGAGTATTTTAACTTTAGAGTGTGCGATATGTCATATATGAAAATTTACTAGAACTTCTTGCCTTGCATGCCAATCTAACTTGAGAAAATACTTATTTGATTTGTTGCACTCAGATGTATAAGAACTTAGTAGAGATATAACTAAAAAGAGATATTTATATTTGATCACTTTTATTGATGATTACTCGAGATAGACATAAATATTAAAAAATTAAAAAATAATAATGTAATATAATATATGTCAGGCCAATTCACAACTTATTATATGAATCATGGAATACTATATTAGACATCTTGTGCTAACACATCGACAAAATAGAATTGCTGAAAAAAGAATATATATGTGATTGAGACAGTTCAAATATTTCAACTTAAAAAGAATTCCAAAATATTTTTGAGAAAGTGTAATTTTATTCATGATCTATTTCATCAATCAAATACCCCCTTATGTCTTTTCTCCGCATTTATCCTTTCAAATCCTACATTCTAATGAAATACTATTTAGCCAACCTGCCAACATTTTTGAATATACTTATTTTACTCTCAATCACTCTTCAAGATGAGATGAGTTGGCAATTAAGACATTGAGATGTGCATTCCTTGAATACTTTGGAACCAAAAAAGAGTACAAATATTTTTTATCAAAAATTAATAAAATCATAGTAAGTGTAGAAACAAATGTTATTATTTTCAACAAGATATTTTTTAATGAGCTAATTGAGAGTGTGAATCCAAATATTGCATATGAAAAATCACTCATTAATTATATCTAGACATATTGTGTTCAATATAATATTACACTTATAGAGTCATCATATCTATCAATAAATTTAAATTATATTAAATCTAAAAAAAATAATTTCTCAGATAAGAAAATCTCCTTTAGGCCTAGATAAGATAGTACATATTTAATTGATAATCAAGAAACTTGATCACATAGGACTTGGATCTGCACCAAGAGAAAAAAACATACCCAACCTGCTTAAACAATATATGAGCCTATCGAGAAGCCAAATAATCTCAAAATCAACACTTCGGACTTTAACCTTTCAATCACACTCTGAAAAAGAAAGAAATCATACTCATCACTCAATTTCATAAATTTTATTGTACTCTCATTTTATTTTTTATTTCTTTTATTTTTTTTATTGTACTAGTATATCTAAGGCTTTTTCTAAAGTATTTTCTCATCTAGGATGATATTAGATCAAGATTAAAAAGATAAATATTCTCAATTTTAATGACACTTAAGAACTAGTATCGCAATCTTTGGTAATGTTTATTATTTGTTGAAAATGAATATTCACTGTAAAAATAAATCTTGATGGGAATATAAATTATTTTAAGGTAAGACTTATAGTGAGAATATTTACTAAGTTATTTAGTGTGGACTACAATGATACTTTTTCTCTAGCAACTAAGATACTCTCCGTATGAATTCTTATATCTATTACAATATTTCAAATTTAGAAGATATATTAGCTAAACATGAAAATTTTATTTTTTAATAATAATCCTAAGGAAAAGGTATATATAGAGTAGACACATAATTTTCAAGCAGCATAACTAAATATAATTTACATATTACATTAGATTATGACTTAAAATAGACAAGTAGTCACCAAAATTGAAAGCTTGGTTTACAAGATTTTCATAGGCAATCACACAAGTACATTATAATTATTTTTTTTGTTTTTCTAGAGAGGCACTAATGACAGAGTAATTTTATTGATTGTTTATTACAAGTTTGGGATCACCCAACTCAAAAAATTCCATCAAAGTTTCATTTAAAGGACCTTATGAAAGGCCCGTGTACTTGCAAAGATTAATTTTTTGGCTTGTCTTCAGCAAATACTTCTATTGATCTATGTACTAATTTCTCTTTTGATACAAATATTTTAGCCAATTATATTCATAATAAGATAGTCATAAGAAAGATTGATTAACTAATTATGATTATACTAGATATATCATATACAACCAGTATAATTAATTATTTCTTAGATTCTCCTCGAAATATTCATCTTGATATAATTTTTTACATTATGAGTTATATAAAAATATCACTAAGACTTAGGATCTCCTTTAAGGATCATGAACATTGATAGTTGACAGAATATTCAAATTCAAGTTGAGCAGTAATATACACCAAAAAGAATTCTACAATAAAATTTTATAATTTTCCTATAAATAATCTTGTATCTTAAAAAAATAAAAGATACAATTCTATCAAGATCTAATACATAAACAAAATTCAAAATAATAAAAAAAATTACTTATAAAATACTTTGATGAAATACATAAAAATGAATACTTATTCCTTAAGAAGTATATTTATGATAGAATCAATACTATAATACATATTTAGATAGCAAAATAACCAAAAAACATCTTTACAAAAACTTGAAGAAGTTTCAACTTTTTTTATTTCTTTCAAACTTGATATTATGAAATTGTATGCAGAAGATTGACAATAGATATTGTATTTTACTTTTTTTTATGGGAGCACCCATCATCTAGGCTCCTCAAATCCATTTTGTTCTTTTTATAAGGGCATATTTGTATGATTATATTGATAATGCATTGTTATATATTTTTTTCCCTCCGCATTAATTTATAATAGATCCATGTACTAACTTTACTTCTTGTGTGACCTCTCTAATTAACTTTATTACTCATAAGTAAATCATAAATAAAATTAACTATTTAATTATAATTAGACTAAATATAACATACAAAATTTATACAATTAAATATTTCATAAATTCTCTTCTACATATTCACATTAATATAACTCTTCACATATTAAGATATATCATAAAATCTTTAGGATTTGAGATCTCTTTCAGTAATAATGAACACTTCTAGTTAACTGAGTATTTAGATTCTAGTTGGACACTAACCTACATCAATATGAGGTCTACGACAAGGAATCTCTTTACTATAACTATCATATAACGACATATAACTTTTAATCTAGCATTTCATGAGCAAATAAATCATATAATAATTGCTTGCTTATTCCTAAGAAAAAAAGATTAAAAATGAGACAATTACTATAGCCATTTAGTAGATGTGTCAAGTGAACCGAGCAGCCCAAGCACGGCACGACCTGACTGAGTTATGTCTGGCTCACCACGGCACAATCTAGAACCGTGCCTAGACTTGTGTTGGAATAGCCTGAGGCATGGCTCATGCCGTGTTGAACCAGAGGCAGCCATGTCTCATGTTTGGCCCGTTGGCATGGTTTACCAGCCCATAAGGCATAACCCATTTACGCTTAACAAATTACCAAGAGGCGAGCACAATCCAGTTGCATCCAATATGCCCGAGCACTATTTTAGTATCAATATTATTAATTTCCGCCATATTGCGAGCTTCATTAATGAAACCCTCCACATGGCTAGCCCTTGCAGGCTTCACACTAGCCGCCAGGCATGATGAATCTAAGGCCCTCTGGCCCTATCCCTAGCCCTACACGTATAGTCAAACATCGATAGGCGACAACCTTTTGACTATAACCAGTACAGCATGTACTCGCCAATCAACATCAGGCTAACTGACATAGTGGTGTTGGCCCTGATTGACACAGAGATGTGACAACCAACACAATGCTAATCACCTAATGACTTGGTAGTCGGTAGTCGGTAATCAACACTCAAGGTCAGACTGAGCTTATGGGCTTGGGGCTTGACCCGAGCACACCCGAGGCCAACTTGCAATTCCAACAATTACATAGCCAAAAAAAAATAATGATTTTGTTATAATAATCTTGGCCATTGAATTTCATTACAATGACTAGGACAAAAAACCAACGGCTATTAGGTTTCTGCCCAATTTTAAATTCAAAAAAATTGAAAAAAAAATATGATTTTTAAATAAAAAAATCTATAAATATAGATTATGAGTTTAAAATTTTTTATTCTCATTTTTATTCTAAATCTCAACTCTCTTTCCTCTCATTTCTAATCTTCATTTCTTCTGGTCTCTACACTCTCTCTTTTCATTATTTTTTTAAAGTTTCACATTTAAAGTAATTTCAAGTTGAAGTAAAAGTTTTCTTATTATCTATTGTTGTGGGGTGCATGGTGCAGGGTGCATGGTGCAGGGTGCATGTTGCGGCTTTACTTTTATCTGTTTCATCTCCAGTCCATAATATAATTCGAGTATTTTTTGTTTTTTTAATATAGTTATATATAATAAATTAATTAAAAAAATAACTAATAGTGAATATAATGAAAATAATATTAATTTAGATTTAGACATAAATAATAATAATAATCCTACGAAAATGTCCGAGACTAAAACCATATTTTTTCTCATGACTTCAACTCAAACTGAAATGCTAGAAAAATAAAAAATTAGAAAAATAACTATAGTTTAAACTCACTTTAACAATTTACAAAATAAAGATACTAAGAATATCGATGAAAAATCGGTAAAATATAAATATTATAAAAAAATATATACATATAAGAGTATATGTAAAACTAGACACCTAAAAAAACATGCTGATCAATATACCAAAAAATATGGTGCATTAGTTTTTAAACAAACTCAACTAAACATGAGCGATGAGATTTTTTAAGCTAGATCTAATTTAGCTTCTTTGACCCAATTCATATACTAAAATGATTTACAAAAATAATATATAACTAAACTAATTACCAGCATGAATCTTTTGATTAGATTTTAGAAAGATACTAGAATTATCAGTATCATGCAAACCTACTTTCAGTCTGTTTATCATAAGATTCTTAGGTCAACATATAAGAATGATATTATTAAATATAAGTTAGACAAATAAATAATAATTAAAAAATTTAGTCAATATAATAAAGTGATTTCCGTGATATTCAATAATTAGACTAATTACAATGATACATCTTTTGTATGTATCATCGCCTACTATGTGGATTCTAAATAAAAACATAATAAAATAATTTTAAAATTTTCTAAGATTCTCAATCCTCATGATAACCTGTCATATATGAATGCATAATTTAAATCTTCAAAATTATTATATTTAAAATAAAATATTTAATATCATATTTGATATATTTAACAATAAATTAGTTATTAATATATTCTTTATGACCATTAGGTAAAATTTTTTATATTAGATGCATATATCACATTATTAACCTGATAGTATAAATAAAGATAAAGATTATTTCTTCTACATTAAAAAAAAATATAAAACTCACATAAATATCTTCAGATGCCTAGTAGACAATAAGAATTTAGTATTCTCTAGTTATATAAGGGACTAAAGAAAAAAAATTTCAAATAAATATAAAACATCATTGGAATTACTTACCTAACATTGGAATTATGTGTTGGATACGAACACATAATATTTAAATATATGAATAATAAGAGTGACGAACTTTATATTGATGATACTGACTATGATATAAAAATTTCTTTTGTAAAATTCCTGAAGATTTTTTATGACACGACGAATATATGTTCATCTGTGTGCACTCTCATCACTTGCATTGCACTCAGATGCATAATTAACATTAATAGTATATTTAATAAGTTTAGAGATGACTTTAAATTTAGTGTTATATTTATTGAAATGAAAACTAAGTATTTAAAGTGCTAGTCCACTATTCTATCTCTTTATTATCTAAATGCCGACATGAATCCCATGGTTAAATAAAAGAAATAAAAAACATTTTAGCATGCACATCCACGTGCATGAACCACGAACACCACCTGAATAATTTATTCATAAAAAATTAACTAAGTTATTTACATACTATGAGACTAGATATTATAATAGTTATAATCAGGCTCTGGATAGTCCATCAAATATGAGCAAACTATCTAGGTACTTGGATATCAATTACTATTCAATTATATCACATAAAAATAACAAAAATTTTAATATTTTAGAACAGTAAAGATCATATGAGTTCATTTGTACCATATTATCTAAGATGACATGTGATATATTGACTCCTCCGATATCGAGCATAGTATTAAAATTTATTTTTTCTGTTATAGTCAATATTAATTCAAATAAAAGATCGAGAATGTGGTCAAAATTAATAAGGTACTTGTATGCATGAGAGATTGAGAGGATTCAGGGTTGACATCCAATATATGGCTAGAATGAGAGCGCAAGAATTACTAACAGATGATAACTCAAAAGACTTTGAGGATATAGAGACCACCACTAGTGATACTATCAGATACTTAAATAATAATGATAATCATTTACATATAAACATCAATTAGCAATGGGATTGATGATTGTTATTTTATTTTTGGATGATGAATTTTTTTTTTGTTTATATTATTGTTATTTTAGTTTTATTATATTTTTATAATGGCATGATAAATATTTTTTTCATTTCATATGAATATCACATGTAAGAAGTAAGATACGATTGTATTTTTCATATTTTGCATTAAAAATTTATAATTTACATAAGTAAAATCATAAACTAGCATGACATGGCATAACCCAGCATAATCAACCCAATTTTGCCAGGACTTGTGCTAGCTAAGGCATGACGAGCCATGTATAACCAAAGTCGAGTTGTGTCAGGCACGGAACGACTACCTTACTAGGCCATACCTGGCACGATGACCCAACTGAGCCACTTAAGAATAGGTCATGCAGACACAACACAACTCATCTGACACCTCTATCATTTAGATAGGAGAGAAACTAATTGAGTATTCACCAAGATAATGAAAATACCTCAACTTATCTTTCTTTTCTCCATACTTAATATCATGAACTTGTAAGCGTCAATTTACCAATAAATATTATAGTTTTATTATTATTTTTATATTTTCTAAACTTTTGATTGGATCACATGACTTATGCATTGCTCTAATATTTTTTACTCATTATATACGAATATTCAACATAAATTTTTTAAAAGTATAATTATATTTATTTTAGCATTATTTCCTTTAACACATACCAAGAAGCTTATTTTTTGTATATAATTCATTATTATATACTTTTTATGATATTTAATAATAATATTTATCATAACATATTATTATTTTCAAATGAAACTATCAATGTTTATTTTTAAAAAAATTAGATTAATATTTGTAATATATATATGACTTTATCATATTAAAATATTCAAATTTTCAAAAAGAATTCCTTCATGAATACGTGCATGCATGAAGCACCATCAAGGCAGCAAGGCCCAATATTGGAACATTATAATCCAATGACCAATAAAGTATGATTCATACTTGATTGTTGACCCATTGTTCAAAATCTCAATATACTAAGATTGACACGAATTCATGATAAGGGAAGGTGAGTCGTAAGACCAATCAAGTCAGATGGTTCTTGCAGTCCAAAAGCAGCCTTCATATGCTCAAATGGGAGAGGACAGGAAACTACCATTTTTTGGTATCAGCTCTTCATGTTCACAGCTCCCACTAACCATTTCCATAAATTTCAAATTTTGTGTTTCATGGGTCAATGTTGCGATAGCATCTTCTTGGGCAACAAAAGAGGTAGTAATGCTAACAAGAGGAAATATTGCAATTCGTGATACTTGATTGAATAGAGCAATAGAAACTCCAACAGCAGCCAGTTCTATAGCACCTATATCGAATAATTAAAATATGGCTTAGATTGTAGAGATAAATAATGTTTTTATCGAATGAAAATTAGGAGAGAGCACAGAGCAGTCGGATACCTATTTGGCCAATGAATGCTGTGTCAACAAGGGACGCAATAGGATCGGCAGCCAATGCTAGAGCCGCTGGTAGAGCTACGTGAGCTATTTCTAACGTAAGCTCGTCCCATTTAAAGATGCTCCTGCTATGCCATACATTGCTTGAGGCTCCCATTCCACATTTCATGAACACGTTAATGTTTTTATTACACATGTCCATTCCCAGGTTTTACTTCATCTAACTATCTCAATCAACAACTATTGTTACAAATGAAACGGAGATTTGAGGACGCCAAGGGCTTGTGTCTCAATCTCGCATTCTCTCCCTTCCCATGGGTTAGCCAAGATGCACCTAGTTGGAATGCAAACGCTTTGTCGTCAACCTTCGCCGAATCATTTTCGTCGATGAGTCAACACCCCGTCAATATGTCACTGTCACTGTCACTGTCACGAACTCGTAACTCTTGGGTCCGTGACATCCGTCATAATTGCAGTTCGCCCGCTACAACAAAACCATGTTCTCCAAAACCAAAATATTTATCTTTTGTTTCTTATTTAATTTTTGTTTAAAAACACCCTAAAACATAAAATATTTATATTTTTATGCTTCCGATTTCATAAATTCGAATTTACCATCTTTCCAACACAGACTATCATATTATGGATAAATTTAGTATAATTATGTTTTAGGGTTGTAAGATCAAAATAATTAGCAATAAACATATTAAATTTGTTAGTGATAAGGTGACAATAATCTATGGATTTTACATTCAATTTTCCTACTTAAAATGTATCATCTTCCTTCCAATTCTTATCATTGTACATTACTTCATCTTTGGGTATGATTGTCATGCCCATTGTCTTGTGCTCCATCGATGAAGTATTTATGAAAGCTGATATATGAGATAGAAAGTTATGAATAATGTTTGATTTGGTCGTGTTAGGATTCGTGTTGCTATTTACTAGATCAAGCTGGATGTGTCAATTGGGGTTAGGTGGCATGAGCCCAACCCAAGCCTGACTCGAGGCACGACATGTGATTATCATGGCTAGCTCAATAAGCATGTTCTAGAGCCATGTCTGGATTTGTCTTGTAATGGCCCGATATAACATGCATGACTTGAAAAGCATGATTCAAAGTCATGCCTGAATCTACTTCATGCTGGCCTGATATGGCACGCGTGCCTCTAGTATGACCAGAAAAGTATAGTCTAGAGTCATGCTTGGATCTGACTCATGCTGGCTTAGTATGCCATGTGTGCCTTTCACATGACCTGAAAAACATGATCTAGAGCCATGTTTGGATCAGCATGGTGCTAGCCAAATATGGCACGCATGACTTTAACATGACCTGAGAAGCATGGTCCAAAGCCATACCTAGATCTATCTCATGCTGACCTAATACAACATGTGTGCCTTCTGCATGACATGAAAAGTATGGTCCAAGGCCATGCCTGGATTTGCCTCGTGTTGGCTAGTATGGCATGCGCGCCTTTTGCATGACTTGAAAAATATGGTCCAGAATCATGTCTTGATATACCTTTATCATGACCTGAAAAGCATGGTCCATAACCATGCCTGGATCTACCTTATGATGGCCTGATATGGCATGCATGCCTTTAGTACCACCCAAAAAGCATGGTCCAAAGTCATGCATGGATCTTCTTCATGTTAGCCCAACATGGCACACATGCCTTTAGCATGACTAATAAGAATAGGCCTAATGCAAGCCTAGCATGCAGCTATTGTGCTAGCATGTTAACAAAAAAAGTACATATGCACTGACATGCTTTTATTATAATGATGTTTGATGATGCATGATGTCATTATTTGTAATAATGATCGGTTTCCATAAGACAATTAGTTGTTGTTGTGTCCATCAAGTAGGAGATAAAATCATTTCCAACAAATCGTTACCATTAGGGTTGATCCTTTTTTTTTTTTTACTACTTGTAAAATCTTTTAGATCATGAAATAGAATTTTCTCAAGTAGAACTCATCAAATAAATTAAGTCATGTTGAATTGGATGATTGTGCAGGTTCCATTTTAGAACAACTCTAGTATAAAATCCATACTCATAAAAGAGAGTGTGCATTTTCAATTCTAAGTTTTTTCTATAATTTATTATCCTTTACATAATACTCAATTCTATACAATTATAACAAGAATACTTTTTTTAAACTTAAAAAAAAATAATCTTGAAGCTTAAATTAAGTAAAATTGTTCTTAAAATTAACATGCAAATCAAATTATAAGTATCTTTTTATACCAAAATTCTATCTTTTTTATCCCAAAATTCTATCTTTTTTATACCAAAGTTTCAAGTATCTTAGAGAGAGATATATATGGTGGGAGGAGAGATGAGAGAGAGAGTGAGAGAGAGAGAGAGAGCGAGCGAGCAAGACAAGGTGGAAAGGGAGAGAGAGAGCAAGACAAGGTGGCAGGGGGGAGAGAGAGCAAGACAAGGTGGCAGGGGGGAGAGAGAGCAAGACAAGGTGAAGAGGCAAGAAAGAGAGGGAGGGAGAGAGAGAGAGAGAGAGAGAGAGAGAGAGGGAGGGAGTGAGGGAGAGAGGGAAAGAGGGAGGGAGGGAGAGAGGGAAAGAGGGAGAGAGGGAGGGAGAGAGAAGGAGAGAGAGGAAGGGAGAGAGAGGGAGGGAGAGAGAGGGAGGGAGAGAGCGGGAGGGAGGGAGGGAGAGAGCAGGAGGGAGGGAGAGAGCGGGAGGGAGAGAGCGGGAGGGAGGGAGGGAGAGAGCGGGAGGGAGAGAGCGGGAGGGAGGGAGGGAGAGAGCGGGAGGGAGGGAGAGAGAGAGAGGCAGAGAGAGAGAGCGCGAGAGGCAGAGATAGAGAGGTAGAGAGGTAGAGAGAGAGTGTGTGTGTGACAAAGAGAGGGGGGGAGAGGAGAGGAAATAGATAAAAATGAAAAAAAAAGGTAAGTGATATAAAGCCAACAAAAGAATATATCATCATTAATTAATAAAAATCAATCATTAAAAAATAAGATAATTATGCCACATCATATGAGTATTTTGGGTATTTACAAGATTCAAATTTAATATATTATCTTCTTAGTAAATTTCAAAGTTATTTATGTTAATATTATATTTGGTGACCCATAAACAAAAATTTTATATTTTGGTATTATCCTTAAATTTTTTTAAAAAATAGACTCAACATAAAATATTTATGTTTTATGTCTCATAAAACAAAAATAGGAAAATCATATATGCCTATGCACTAACACCAGAACAATAAAAAAAATTATTTTTAAATTATTTTCAAATTCTAAAATCATGCCAATATAAACCAAATTGCTTTTCAAAATCGAAATTTCATTGCTTATTTTTAAATCTAAAAGATATATATATATATTTATTTATTTATAGATCTTATACATATATACATACATACATACATACACATACATATATATATATATATATAGAGGTTATATTGACATGTTTATAAACCAATAAATATATATATTATAAATATACATAATTATATGTATATAAACCAATAAATTGCTGAAACATTTTTTTAAAATAAGAAAATTATTTTTTGAATTCAAATGTGGGTTCATTTATGTTGCGGTAGTTTTTGAATTCGGAAACCATAGAAATATATTTTTTTTATTTTGACTTGTCTTCATCTAGTTTTTAAATAATTTTCCTCTTTTTTTATATTTTCACCTTTCTTTATATATATATTTTAACATTGAGTTTGCCCATAATCTATTGTTCACAAGTTGAAATCATGTAATATATTTTAAAAATTTTATTTTATATGAGTATCATATCAAGATATTTTTTTATTTTTAAATTTTATCCTGACATGTTTTTTACATATGCATCTTGACGTATACATCTATATTATATTTATTTCATGAATATTAGGTGTAGTAGTAATCTAATATTTGGAACCATAAATGTATAACTAATTTAATAAATATTTTATTATATTTTTCTCTAATACTATCAAATATGTTTATATCACATAATACTTTTAATATAAACATTAATTTCATCTAAAGAAACTTTATTCGTATGATTTGTATGACTGTATATAAATTTTTTTATTTTATCATTATTTTTAATTATGTATTTTTAAATTTCTAAAACAATTATATTTCAAGATCTTAACATTTTAGATCTTAATTGAATGATATCGCCCGTCCAATTATCTTATAATATCCAATTTTGCCTAAATTCTAGTGGAAATTAATCTTCCATGTGATTTCATATATATTATGTGAGTGATCCTTTTAATCTACAAAAAGAATTGAATTCAAGTCATCACTCCACATGTTGTGGAAGCTGGCCGAGTTAGTGGTCATTCAAAAACTACTAAATTGGCATAAAATAAAATTGCCTATTTAGAACGACGAAAACTTTTAAAATCAAAGTCTAAATGAGATTTAATTTTTCTATTTTGAAAATTCCCACTTTTATTAAAATAGATTTGGTTGAAAACTAATTTTCAAAGCACAATCCAAAAACTTAAAATTCATTCCCTAATTCCAAAAAAAAAAATGTAAAATGCACATTTAAAGATTAAATGTCTAGTATATATATTATTTGTATGAACAACATATACTAAAGATTTATTCACACCTATTAAAAATTTAAAGTATAAAACACAAAAAAAAATTATATATGGAACCAAGATAAATATTATAGAATTTATCTTTAGAAATCATAAAATCTAGAATAATAACATAAATCAAGGTTTTCAGAGAGAATGCCTCCTCATATGATATTATGTATTATTCTTTAGGTTGAGAGTTCAACCATGTGAGGAATAGCATCAACTATAAAGGTATTTTGTTAACAGAACCACAATAAAGAGAGAGTAGACATTCTATAACTTTTTTTTCTTTTGAAAAAAAACTATATGTTGGCTTCTATAACCATGTGAGAGAGTTTCTAATTATGAGTGCATGCCTCTTTCTCTCTTCTATAAAAAAAACCAAAAACAAAGCTCATTCATGTTTTTTTTTCATGTTAATGAGTTGATGAGAGCACTCTTCCATCTTATAACACACACACATACATATATACACACATACATATATTTATATACATACATATATATGTATGTATGTGTGTATGTCTATGTACATGTATATGTATGTGTATATGTATTTCAAAATTAACACTACAACTAAACTTCAAATTAATGATATTTTATTCCTTGACATTTTCAGAAAATGTCATTATTCTATTTGTAATTAGACATGTCATGACATTTTTCTAAAAACATCATTATTTGGAAAATGTTTTCTATTTTTATGGCACTTATTAAATGTGTCATTGTTAAGACTAATAGATTGTTAAGACTAATAAGGGGCTGAAAATTATAAACCTTGTCACTATTATAAGTGTCATGGATATGAAAATATTAATTTTGAATTTATTGAATTGAAACTATTTAGTTTGTATTTTTTATTTGAAAAATATGTAATAGGTTTTAAAATGGCGCTGGCAACAAACTCGAAGAGTTAAGTGGAAGCGTCTCGGCCTGCTTCTTTATGGCTTTGTTTTCCATTTCTTCATTGATGGAATTCTTTTTGCTTATTTATATCCTTCATCCTCTAATTTGTTGTATTCTAGCACATGATCTCAGTGAATATATTTTTATGCGTTGTACGACAGGTCCTCGCTACCCTTTATTGTTAATTTAGTAGATATGTTACCAAAATGCATGATACTTAATGTCTATCCTTGTTATACGAAAAATTTTTGTAGCTTGGTAGGACAAAATAAAAAGCTGTAAAGAAGTGTAAATTTGGATCGAAAGAGAGAAATTACAGTCAATTACTCTTGTAATTAGTTTCTACACGGCTTATTTTACGAACTGTGGAAAGTAGAGTTGTACTTGGCTTATGCAGCATATCTTCGGCATCATGTGTTGTGTTGCTATTTTGAGAAGTTTAATTAGTAATATTTCCCTCAATCAATGCTGATTTTGTGATGTTGGTGCTGGTTTTGTCGATAATTTTACCGTAGTTGAGTTATCTGCTCCCTATTTTCAGGCTACTATTCTGTCAACGAGTAATAATAAATTCTTTTTCATATCTCATTTTCAGGCTCAGTCTGTAGTTATTCTTGCAAGGTCCAATTTGCTCATTACAAGGGATATAGAGTGGGCAAATCTTGTTGTTGGCTTTGAGCATGTGATTAACTATTCTTTTTTATTTTTGATCTCGTTCCATTTTTATACATGTTGTTCTATTTGTTCTCTCCTCATCTGTTTTTCAGACTGTGAAAATATGGAAAAAAAAGAAGGTTATAAATCCTAAAAATGTGTGCTATATAGTCATGTTATTTCAAAATCAATTAGCATTAGGACCTAGAGACATGTAATGTCATATCTATAAATTCGTCTAGGTCACGTATTTGTTTATTTTATGTTAGATATTACAGCAAAGTCAAAATATATTATTATCTTGTATAGAAATAGATGATAGGTAAATTAATACTCACCTAATTAAATACTTATACTTTATTTTTTAAATAATTTCTATACATTGAGAAGTTTGAATAGAATATTACTATTTTCCTCACAAAAAGAAAAAAAAGAAAACAGGGATATTATTATCAAAACAAGATGTACCTTATATACATGAGAATATTGGTTATAGGAAATGAGAAATTAAACAAAGTATTTATAAAAATAATATACACAAGTATGGATATTACTATCAAAAAGAGAATATATACGTTATATACCTTTTATACATGGGAATATTGATTATTGAAAATGAGAAATTAAGCAAATTATTTGTTAAAATAAGCTATAGAAATAAGGAAAATAAGATTTGGGGGTCCAGTAAATAGCATATAAATTTTTAAGTAGCTAGAAATAAATAAAATAATATAGTTAAAATGAAAATATATGGCCAATTAAAATTTACATTTTCTCATTACACTTTTTATTTTCTCTTTTTCTTAGACATGTTTGATAAAAAAAATCATTTTATTTTTTATTTTCCCCAATGTAATATCCTTTTTTCTTATAAATTAGAGAATTAGCTTTTACCTCAAATATGATTTAAATAATTTTTCGTTAAAAAAATAACAAAAAAAGGAATAAAAACCTATAATGCACTAGAATGCATGATGGGAAGTTCTAGAATCGGATTTGGAGGAGAATAAAATATTTTTTTATTAATAAATTGACTTTTCTCATATTTGACTTTTATATAAAGAATAAATAAATGATATTTTTTTGTTTAAATATTTTTTTTTCTAAGAATCATACTAACTATGAGAAATAATTTCTCATGTTTAAATATTATTCTAATCATGTTGACTATATAAACAAAGTCAACATTATTACAATATTAATGCTCATCCCTTCTATCTTATATCTGACATGCTTATTAATATTTTATTAAATTGATTTTGGAATTTTCTTTTAACAGATAAAAAAGAGGTTGCTAAACGAATAACATTGGAATGTTGATATGTTCTTCCATTTGAAGTGTAATCACTATTGGAAATAATTTATTCTTTAAAAATGGATCATTCATGGATCTCAAAGGATAGAAGATCGAAGGAATATTAAGATGGAGTTGAATGTTTTGTTGCATTGGCAATACAAAATTCTGCAAATAAAACTTCCATTAAATGTCCATGCTTACAATGTGGTAATATGATTTTCAATACTCCTCAAAAAATTCGAGACCATTTGTTTTTCTTTGGAATTGATCAAAGTTGCCATACATGGTATTGGCATGGAGAGACAACTCCAAGTGACCCACCTACCATAAGAGCAGAACATTATGATAGACTTCAATTTGATGATCAACATAGTACAATAGAAATGGTTCAAGCTGCACATGATGATTGTCAAAATGATCATGAATTGTTTACAAGATTACTACAAGATGTAGAAAAACTATTATATCCTGGTGGTAGAAACTTTACAAGATTGTCTGCATTGATCAAATTATACAACTTGAAAGCACGTTTTGGGTGATCTAATAATAGCTTTTCAGAACTTTTACAAATACTTGGAGAAATATTGCCTTTAAACAATGAATTGTCTTTGTCGATATATGAAGCGAAAAAGATATTAAATTCTTTGGGAATAAAATATGAGAAAATACATGCATGCCCAAATGATTGTATACTTTATCTAAAGGAGTTGAAAGATGCATCTTCATGTCCTACTTGTGGAACTTCGACGTGGAAGACAGATAACACAGGAACTAAGAGGAGAAAAGGAGTTCCTGCGAAAGTAATGTGGTATTTTCCTCCAATTCCAAGATTTAGAAGAATATTTCAATCATCAAAAATTGCAAAAGAGCTCATATGGCATGTTGAAGAAAGAAATTTGATGGGGAAATGCGTCATCCATTAGATTCACCATCATGGAAGCAAGCTGATCACAGATGGCTTGAGTTTTCCTTAGAACATAGAAACTTGAGACTTGCAATTTCTGTAGATGGCATAAATCCTCACAGTTCATTTAATAGCAAACATAGTTGTTGGCTCATTCTCATGATAATTTATAACATTCCTCCATGGTCGTACATGAAAAGAAAATTTATGATGTTATCTTTATTAATTTCAAGTCCACGACAACCTGACAATGACATTGATGTCTATTTAGCACCGCTAATAGAAGATCTAAAAACATTGTGGGAGGTTAGAGTTCAAGTTTACGATGCACATAAACAAGAAATCTTTACATTAAGAGTCATTCTATTATGGACAATCAATGATTTTCCTACATATGGAAATATGTCAGGCTGCACAGTTAAAGGATATTATGGTTATCCAATATGTGGAGAAGAAACATATTCTTGTAGGTTAAAGCATGGAAAAAAGAACTCCTATACTGGACATAGACAATTTCTTCCAAGAAACTATCCATATAGGAAATAAAAGAAAGCATTTGATGGAAAATAAGAGTTTTGGTCACCTTAACAAATATTGACTAGCGAGGAAATATTAAAAAAATCAATAGAATTTGCAATTCTTGGGGGAAAAAAAGGTTAATCTGGGAAAATCTGAAATCAACAATACAAATTGTTAGAAAAAGAAGTCCATATTCTTTGATCTTGAGTATTGAAAATATCTTCATGTTTGTCATAATTTGAATATAATACATATTGAGAAAAATGTTTGTGAAAGCATTATTGGTACCTTATTCAATATTGCAGGTAAGACAAAGGATGAGCTTAATTCTCGCGTGGATCTCATAGATATGGGCTTAAGGAGCGAATTGGCACCAAGGTTTGAATTGAAGAGAACATATCTCCCTCCTGCATGTTATACACTTTCTACAATGGAAAAAAAGGTGTTTTGCCAAACACTTTCACAATTGAAGGTTCCATATGGATATTGTTCTAACCTTCAAAACATCGTGTCAATGGAAGACTTGAAACCTAATGGATTAAAATCCCATGACTATCATGCATAAATGTAACAATTTTTGCCGGGTTTATTACATTCTATTATGCCCAAGCATGTGAGGAGTACCATTTGTAGATTGAGTTTCTTTTTTAATGCTCTCTGTACTAAAGTCGTTGATGTTCCTTTATTAGATGAGTTACAAAATGAGATAGTGGTGATATTATGCTTGTTTGAAAAGTACTTCCCACTTTCATTCTTTGATATCATGGTGCATCTTACTGTGCATCTTGTAAGAGAAGTGAGACTTTGTGGACCGGTTTACTTTAGGTGGATATACCCATTTGAAAGGTTTTTGAAAGTGTTAAAAGGCTATGTACAAAATCATACTAGACCTGAAGGTTGTATTACTGAATGCTATATTGCAGAAGAATGAATCGAGTTTTGTACAAAGTAATTATCAAATGTGGAAGCAATTGGAATTCCTAGTAGTTCAAACATTGACTAAAAAGTCAGGACACCAATATTTGGAGGTCTTACTATGATGGCCGATTCTAATTTATGGTTACAAGCACATCATTATGTGTTCGAAAATACATCAATTGTCCAACCTTATATTGAGTAAGCACCACTAACTTTTTATTTCTTTATTTATTATACATATAATATATTACTCTAATTAGTTAATTATTATACATGACCTCATAGAGAGCACATGCAATGGCTGAAAGTGAAAC
This sequence comes from Sapria himalayana, assembly GCA_029783825.1. NCBI lineage: Eukaryota > Viridiplantae > Streptophyta > Magnoliopsida > Malpighiales > Rafflesiaceae > Sapria > Sapria himalayana. The sequence continues at coordinate 1,131,078 of JAREIK010002830.1, forward strand.
ATCCACGTCAATCAAAAAGGCAAAAGTGGTTACAGGATGAGCATGCTCGTACTTTTACCTTTTGGTTACGACAAAAGGTACTACAATGGTTTCTTAAAATTTCTTTTTCTTTTACATTAATGGTTAACATATAAATTATAACTGGAACTTATTTCTATAGGTTGAAGTTGCAATGGGAAATAATGAGCTTATATTTGAAATCCTTAAATGGATAGCTGATGGTCCAAGCCATTATGTGATGAAGTATAATGGTTATGTCATCAATGGGTGTCAATATAATACCAAGGAGCATGATGATTTCCTAGCTACCCAAAATAGTGGAGTTAGTATTGTAGCAACGACCATGCAAATTACTAGTGCTAATGATAAAAATCCTATTTTTGGGGAACTTTGTTTCTATGGAGTTATTACTGAGATTTAGGATCTCGATTATACTATGTTCAGAATATATTCTTCAAGTGTGATTGAGTTGATAATAAGAATGGAATTAAAATCGATGATCTTGGTTTACCTTAGTTGACTTTAGCAGATTGGCTCATAAGTCAGATCCATTCATATTAGCCTCCCAAGCTAAAAAAGTCTTCTATGTACAAGATGAGCTTAATCCAAGATGGTCAATTGTTTTGTCAACTCCTCAACAAGACTTCACAGAAAGAGCAATCGATGATGATCCTATGGACTTTTTTATTGAACACAATCTAGTCATATCTTCTTTGCTACAAGTTAAATTATTTGATACAATGGATGACTCTGATTAAATTTGTATTTGAGATGATTGTGAGGGAATTTGGGTTGAGAACAAATCATAAATGTATCCAATTTGTATCTTTGTTATGGTATTGTGAATTGATATGCTACTATTGTTTTTTGTATTTTAAATATATGCTTGCTAGTTAATTTATTCATCTTTGTTATTAGATGATTGTTATGCTTTCAATTTTAGTTAATTTCAGGTTGAAAATATTCAAAACATTGATAGTAATTATGTTTTATGCAAAGCAGCTGATTAGGTAATGACTTTAATTAGTTAATTTTTTATTCTTTAAATTTTTTTTGATATTTTTGTACTTTTATTTGAACATTATAATTTTTGTAATGATAAGTATGGAAACAGAACAACAAGATAAAGCAACTATAAGAAATAGATGTAGAGGGATAACAAAAAAGACTATGATTATCAAGAATAGGAGCAAAGGAATAAAACTTACAGTAAAGTATAGTGTTGATGGTGTTTATGTCGAACAAGCTATGGTGCATCTCACAAGTTATTTAGGTGTATTAGCATGTACCATGGTCCCAATTAGATATAGCACTTGGCACCCTGTACCCAAGCAATTAAAGAATAAATTGTGGGACTTCATTGAGGTAAACTTGTATTTTTTTTTTCTATCTATAACTTTTTCTAATTATATTTGCAAATTTTTTTAACAACTAATAACTATGTTCATTACTTCTAGGCTACATTTATATTGGATTGTAAAAGTAGAAGGAATTGTATAAAATCAATGGGCAGGTGCTTTAGATCTTTCAAAAACATGTTGACTGTAAAATATATCATTCCTTTTAAAGACCAACTAGAGCTTCTTAAAAAACCACTAGTTGAATATAGTTTTATTGAAGATGAAGATTAGACAATTTTTGTCAAAGAAAGATTATCTCAAAGATTTCAGGTAAATTTCTAAATATTTTCTTGTCATATACTCATTTTTTCTTTACTTAATATAAATTAAAATTTGTAGGAGTTTAGAGAAGTTCAAAAAGAAAGAAGGAAAAAACATATTTATAATCATCATCTTAGTAGGAAGGGATATGTTGGTCTTGAGGAAGAGATGGTAAGTTAAAGATGTTACTTTACTTTTTATTTTATGTTGAATTTGCCTAGAGACTCATTATTTTACATTTCAATATTGTAAAAGTTGGTAGAAACTGGCTTTACTAAAGTCATTGATAGAAGTGTATTATGGAAAAAAGTAATGGAGAAAAAAGATGGCACGTATGATGAAGTAGTCATTCCGGTAGTGGAGAAGATTGTAAGTATAAGTTATGGAATATATATTTCATTTAGGTTAATAACTTATTTATATTAACCAATATGACATTTAATTTTATAATATCATTGAGTATCAGGAGAAGATGTTGCAACAGTCACAAGAAAGTAGTTTAAGTTTCAATAGAAATGACATACTTACTGAAGCATTGGGAACTCTTGAATATAGTGGTCGAGTATGAGCTAAAGGAAAGCATTATACACCACGACAATATTTTCATTCTATGGCAGATCGTGCTTTGTGGAAATTTATGAAAGAATCGCAAGAGCGATAATCAAAGTTTGAGGCAAAGATTTTATTCCAACACTCTTAGATGGTACTCACCACACCTCAATCTGATGTTGGTAGTTCTAACATGCTCCAAAAACATATTGTCCTTCTTGAAAGTGTTGAGCAACCAAAACGTTGAGTAGAAGACCACACTCCTCCAATGCTAAAAGAAAACAAGGTAAGTTGTATTTAATATTTTGTTCTAAAATAAAAATGTATTAACACAAACTCATAATTTTCATATCAACTTAACTAATTGATATGAAAATATAGAAGTAATATTACAATATAAGTTTGTATAATAAATTATATTAGTAAGCTCATTAAGTTATGATAACTCAATTTTGTCTAACTAATTCTTTCCTAATTGGAAATAATCAACTTTAGATGATTTTATATAACTAAACAATATTATTTCATTTTATAGGTAAGAAATTATTAATTGGCCATATGGATAAAATAAAATGTAGTTGCAGCTGGAACAATGGCACTTGAATGTGGTGCTAACTTCCTAGTTGCTGTGGATGTTTCTTATGATCCAAATACATTACTTCCTGTACCTATTCCAAGCCAAATTACCACTATTGAAGATGCTATTGGGCATTAAATTTTATGGTCTTCCCAATTAGTCATTCTTCTTACTCATCGCATCCAGGTATGTGCTTTTTTTTAAATAAAAAATTTATTGTTAATAATAAAAAAATAATTTTATCTAGGACAATTCTTATATATACAATGATATTTTATGTTTGATAGGATTCAAAGAAATTTAAGAAACAAAGGAATAAAGAGAGAACATTGAGTTTTAAGGATGAAAACATGATAGATATCGAGAACTTTGCTACATTAATTGGGATGTTGTTAAAGGATGAGATGGTACATGCAGTAGAAATCATAGAGGATATTTTTGGAGAGTCTTTTAAGACCTTCCTCATGAAAGAAGATATGGATATCATAATTTTATCAACAGAGGTGTTATCTAATTGCCTTATGTTCTATATATGGTAAGAGAAACATTTAATATGTTTTTCATATATTTTAACTATCTTATTTATGCTTTAGTTTTTCATAATGAGAATTGTATTTAATATTAGTTAAATTCAAATATTAAAACTTTTAAATATTGTGTGAAATTAAATCAGACACTTGCATAAAAAGATGGTTGATGCTAAAGAGGTAGAGCGATTTATTTTTATAAATTTGACCTTGGTTTCCAAAGCTGGATTGAGAGAAGCAAGCAAGAAAAATAGGTCAAGGGGTATAGCTAATTAGTTGAAGAATGCAAATAATGCTGATTTTGTTTTTATTCCATATAACCCAGGGTAAGTTATTAAACATAATTAAGCTTATAAGTATGCATATTTATCAAATTATAAATATTATGTTGTTACACTAATGTTAATTTTGTAGTTGTCATTGGGTATTGGTGGTACTTGACATAATGACTTTGATCGCATATTACTTTGATTCCTTGCATCATCAACCTTCAGATGATCTTAAATACATTGTTAATATATAAGTTTTCCCCTTAATATTATACAATGAAGCAAAGTTGGTAACAAAAATTTATTTTCTTCATGCAAGACTCTAAGAATTCATCCACTTAGAAAACATAAATCGTCAAAAAGAGAGCTTAATTGGGTTGTATTAGGGGTAAATAACTCATAAATTGAGTAATAAAATATTTAGTGTATTCTTCTTAATTTTAAAATTAGTACAATATGACTTGCAAGTAACTCCATATATATATAATGATTTTTTTTCCATTAAGTGCCCGAGACAACAAGGTAGTGTTGAATGTGGATACTATGTGATGAGATATATGAGAGATATCATTCTCGATCAAGGATGTCTTACAACAAAGGTATGTGTTGATTTGTTGGTTCTTAATATATCAATGTTTTTTTTATTTTCCAATTTAATTGATGAAAATTTTACTTTACTTTTTAATAGTTTAATGGGATAAAATCATACGACAAAGATGAGTTGGATAAAGTACGATCTGAATGGGTGATGTTGGTGACTCAATTAATACTTTCCTCAGTTTTGAAAAGTATTGGGGACACCTTTTTGTATTGAAGCATGAACAAATTTTGGCATTTCCAACTTTAACTTTTAATGAGGTTCATACTTTATCTCTCTTTTGACCCAAACTATGACTGAAGGTAAATTGTTAGACATAATCATTTGAAGACATTTTAGTATTTTCCTTACACATTCATGATATTTCTCTAATTTCCAATAGTTTAATTACGTTAGTATATTGTATGCATGATTCATAGGTATTTAAAGGGAAACTTTTTTTTGGTCAAGTTGGAAGATCTTCCAACTTTGGAATGGTCTATGAACTATTATGATAATAAATGTATTTTTCATAATAATATCAAGTTTATTACTTCTTACTTTCTATTAAATATTTTAAAATTGAATATGCAATTGGAATTTTATTGTTATCATATTATCTTTTGTTTATGTTGTCAACTATAATTTTTTTTTTGTAGATTGGCTATGAAAAAAATTGTGATTTCGACTTTTGGCTTCAATACTTTACCACAACATTGTAAATTACATTTTCACCCTTATAAACACAATTATTATTTCAAGGCACAATTTTTTTTTATTACGTAGCCTTTTATTTTATTAATGAATCTAAAACTATAAGTTGATTGGATTACTATATATGTGTAATCAATAGAACTTGAAATTACATTACATAGCATCTAATCGAGTTTTTTTAATGTATTTGGAAGATGACAAGTAATTTAACTTTTCATTTTATTAAATTTAATTGGTTTTTGTAGTATTTCTTCAAGTAGTTTGTGAGATCTTTCAACTCACTACACACATATATGTTTTTAATAAATTATTATTGTTTTGTGTTTTAAAATATTTGATCAAATTTTATGCCATAATTGATAAATCTTTTGCTTTATATTTTACCCATTACTACTAACTTTGTTTTTATTGTTGTTAATTTTTTTTAATCATATATGTCAATTGTTATATAAATTATTTTCATGATATGTTATTATCATTCCTTCTTTTTTATTTTCCAATGCTCTATAATATTTTTTTTTCTGTAAATGTAATTAATTATTATTCATCTTTTTGTATGTAGGTTTCCTTTTTTTGGAAATTAACTTTCAACTCAGCCAAGCTAGCATGAAGCAGTTTCTTGGAGATAAGGCACAATTGGGTTGCATATATAAGAAAATTTGAATTGAATTAAAGAAATGAATATTAAAATTATGATATATATTTTTTTTGTTTATGAAATGTAAGAAGTCCAAGTTCCCCATTGTAATTAAAAACTTTAATCTTGGTATAGATTGTAATGTATGTTTTTCTTATGTGCATGCAGTATTACAATAACAAAAGAAAATATATTTACCATAATTATTAAATTGATATTTAATTGAATCATCTTCCTTGACACTTTTACTAAGTGTCATTGTATTCAAATATTTTAAGATTGATACAACAAATTATGACATTTTTTGAGTGTCAAGGTAGATTGGTATAATAAACAATGACAATTTTTTTAGCGTCAAGGTTTTTTTTAACGACACTACTAAAAAACGACATTATAGGCAAATACTTATTATGACAGGCTAGCGGATGACATTATCGATAAGCGACATAAATTATATTTAATGATGCCTTTTAATCATCTTTGATTATGTTTTTTGTTGTAGTGTAAACATGAGAAATTTTTTAACATTCTTAGTTCTCCATGATCCTTACCTACAAAAAAAATAGTAATTGAAAAAAAAGTATAATATTAAAATAATAATTATATAATATTATCTTAAAATTAAAAGAAGCCAAATTCAAACATAAACCAAAAAAAACTTTTTCTATCAAACTCGGGAATACTAAACAAATTTCTCTCTGCCCAAGGTGAGGACAAATACTAGGCAATAGCACATATTTTAAAGAAAGTAAATTTTAATGACGATAAAAATTTAATTAACATATCTGTAATATTTTTGTTTGTATGTACTTTTTCAACTATAAATGATCTTTCATCTATTAAATCTAGTATCCAATAATATTGCTTATAAATGTGCTTCAACATACTATGAATAGTCCAATTTTTAGGTTGTCATATTATATTATAATTATCACAACATATATTGTATGTAACATGTTGCATATTAAAGTATGCAGATAACTTTTTTATCTAAAAAGTTTATTTCTAAGCTTCAATAGCTATAATAAACATAGCCTTTGTATTATATGGTATTATGAACTTCTATTACTTGAATTGTATGCACAGTAATCTTCCTCAAAAGGTTATTATATTACTTAAAAATGGATATATGTGAATCCAAATAATCGATCATACCACAATTAGTGTATTTGAGAAATGCAAGCTTTTATCTGTCTAAGCATAAACAAAGCTAAGACACCCAATGTAGATACCTTAGAATAGATTTCACTACCATCTAATTATATATTTGAGAGAAAAAAAATTTGACAATACTGAGAACATATGCTATATCTTATCTACTATAAGTTATAACATGCATAAGATTACTCACAACTAAGAAATATAGAACATGTTAGGATAGGCTCATACAGATGGATCTACCTGAATTATGAAGTTATGACTTGAATGGAGTCAACCTATTTTTGTGTTGTGGTGACTAAAAGACTATGTGTTCGATGTTTCTACTAAAATGGAGTATCGATCTCAATTATGAACATATGGCTTGAACGAAGTCAAAATTATGTGTGGTGTCATGACCTAAATTATTAAGTTGCAACCTTAATTATGAATTTGTAACTTGAACAAAGTTAAGACTTGAACAAAGTTACAACTTGCCTTATCTAATTGTGACTTGAAGACTTAATAATTTAAGTCGCAACTTTGTTCATTGATATCACAACATGAATGATGTCGTGACATGAGAATATTATATTATAACATTGATTTTTAAGTTAAAAGAGATTTTTTTGTTTTACTATTTAAATATGTATAAATGTAATAGTGTTATTAATGTATCTCATAGCAATTAAAAGTTTTTGTTATTTTAATGGGGATAGGTGAAAATCACCTTGCCCACATCAGAAATCTGTTTGGAGATTTCCAAAAATTTTCCAATTAAAGGACTTTTCTTATTTCTCTGAATCTTATTCCCATGTATTTCAATTTTTTATTTTCTTTTGAATGTATTGTATTTCATGATGTAATTTATTGCTTTAGTTTTGAATTTTCTATCTTTCAAATTATTGTGGGTTTAGTTTTATTTTATAACAGTGGTATCAGAGGAGGTTAGTTAGTAACTTTTGTAAGTTCTGTCAAAATGGTAATAAGAGCCTCAAGGTTTGTGGTTTTTAAGAGGGTAATTGTGCCCCTCCAGTTACCTGGGAATTTTTTTAGTGTAATAACACATATTATTTTTATTATTCTTGGTTACTGTTCATTGTAAAAGTGAAACATGACCGCAAAATTTGAAAAAGATAAATTTAATGGAAGTAATTTTTCATCATGGAAAATGAAAATTAAGGCAATTTTGAGGAAAGATAATTGCTTAGATGCAATTGAAAAAAGGCTCACGGAATTCCTAACGACAAGTGTAATGAGATGGATAGTAATGCAGTAGCAGACCTGCATTTGGCACTTGTTGATGGAGTATTATCTACTGTGGTAGAAAAGAATATGGCCAAAGAAATTTGGGATACTCTCACAAAGTTGTACGAGGCAAAGTCACTTCACAACAAGGTCTTCTTAAAAAAAAGACTTTACACTTTATGAATGATGGAATCTGTTAAGGTTACTGATCACATCAATACTCTGAATATTTTATTTTCGCAACTTACTACGTTGGATCATAAGATAGAAGAAGCTGAAAGTGCTGAGATTTTTACTTCAGAGTTTACCTGATTCGTATGATCAACTCGTCATCAATCTAATGAATGGTGCACTGACTGATAGTTTAATTTTTAATAATATTGCCTCTGCCATCTTAGAAGAAGAAATAGACGGAAAAATAAAGAGGATAGATATGTAAATGCACAACAAATAGATGCTTTGACGATGATATGAGGGAGATCAACGGAGCGTGGCCCCAGTGAGAGTTAGAATTATGATAGATCAAAATCTCGAAGTAAGAAAAATATTAAATATTTTAACTGTGGTAAGAAAGGATACTTAAAAAGAGGTTGTTGGTTTAAGAAAAGAAATATAGATGATGAGTTATCTAAGACACAAGGGAATGTTGCAAGCATAAATGATGAAGATAGTATTTTATACAGTGAGGTAACAATAATTGATGAAAGTAAAAAATAGTTTAATGATGTATGGTTGCTAGACTCAGGATCATTGTGACATATGACATCTCGGAGAGATTGGTTTCACAAATACGAACCAATCTCAGGTGGGTCGGTGCACATGGGTGATGATCATACCTTGAAAATTATTGGTATGGGTACTATCAAAATTAAAATGTTTGATGGTATGATTCGTACCATTCAAGAGGTACGACATATGATTGACTTAAAGAAAAATCTATTTCTTTGGGACAAATAGATAGTCTTGGATGCAAAACTTATATTAAAAATGCAATGATAAAGATTGTGAGAGGTTCACTTGTGGTAATGAAGGGAAAAAAGATCATGGCAAATTTATTCATGCTTAAAGGAGAAACAGTACAGGAAGTAGATGCATGTGTTGCATCAATTACTAAAGAAGAAGAATCAATAATGATATGGCATCTTAAACTATGTCACATGTTAGAACAAAGTTTGAAGATTCTCTTTAATAAAAAGTTACTTCCGGGGCTCAAAACAGTAAATTTATCTTTTTGTGAGCATTGTGTTACTAGTAAGCAAAATAAATTAGCATTTAAAAGATCAAATATAAGAAGTAAAAATATTCTAGACTTGATATATCTTGATGTATGAGAATCACCTGAAATATCTTATGGAGGAGCAAAGTATTTTGTATCCTTCATTGATGATTATTCAAGAAAAAGTCAGATGTATTTTTAACTTTTAAAGATTTCAAAGCATGGGTGGAACTTGAATCTGAGAAAACAATTAAGTGTTTGCGGACAGATAATGGAAGTGCGTATACAGTTGGTGAATTTCTTGTTTTTTGTAAGCAAGAAGGTATCAAACGATAATTCACAGTCATGTAAACGCCACATCAAAATGGAATAGCAGAATAGTTGAACAGAACTCTTGCAGAAAGAATGAGAGCAATGTTAAGGACTGCAAGACTACCCAATTCTTTTTGGGTGGAAGCAGCAAAAACTGCATGCTATGTGATAAATCGATCGCCATCAACATCGATTGATTTGAAGACACCGATGGAGATGTGGATGGGTAAGCCAGTAGATTATTCTACTTTACATTATTTTGGATATTCTGCATATGTGATGTACAACACCCAAGAAAGAGCAAAGCTGGATCCAAAATCCAGAAAATGCCTATTCTTAGGGCATGCTGAAGGAGTAAAGGGGTATCGCCTATGGGAACCCACTGACCACAAGGTAATTATCAGTAGAGATGTAATTTTTTAAGAAAGAATTGAAGATTATAGCACATTAAAAGAAGTTTCAGAAACTACCACTGTTCATGTAGAAAATGATTAGATTCAAGATGTTCCAAAGTCAATGGAGAAAAAATTAGAGCATGAAGCACAAGAACAAGTCGTGTCTGAGGCTCAAGGAGTTAGTCGGTCAATTCATAATAAAAGACCGCCAACTTGGTACTCGAAGTATATTATGGAGAGCAACATTGCATATTGTCTCCTAACAGAAGATGGAGAACCTTCAACATTTCAAAAAGCTTCAAATAATTCAGATGCATCTCTGTGGAAGATAGCAATAGTGGAAGAAATTGAAGCTCTACACAAGAACAAGAATTGGAAGCTAGTATCGTTACCAATTGGAAGAAAAGCTATTGGCAACAAATGGGTTTACAAGATAAAGCAAGATAACAATGATCAAGTAGAACGGTATCGTGCAAGATTGGTGATAAAGGGATATGCTCAAAAAGAAGGTATTGACTTCAATGAAATTTTTTATCTGGTGGTTCGTCTTACAAAAATTAGAGTAGTAATGACTCTATGTGCTATATTTGATTTGTATTTGGAGCAGTTAGATGTTAAAACTACTTTTCTTCATGGAGAAATTGAAGAAGAAATTTATATGTTCCAACCAGAAGGATTTGTTGAAATTGGTAAGGAGAACTTGGTTTGTAAGTTGAACAAATCTCTATACGGTCTGAAACAAGCACCGAGGTGTTGGTATAAGAGATTTGATTCCTTCATCATGAGCCTTGAGTATAATAGACTCAGTTCAGATCATTGTATATACTACAAAAAGTTTGAAGAAAATGATTTCATCATTTTACTATTATATGTGGATGACATGTTGGCAGCAGGCCCAAACAAATGTCGAATCCATGAATTGAAGGCACAGTTGGCTAGAAATTTTGATATGAATGACTTGGGACTAGCAAACAAGATTCTAGGGATGTAGATTTACTAAGATAGAAATAATAAAAAGATTTGGCTTTCTCAACAAAATTATTTTAACATGATATTGTGTCGTTTCAACATGCAAGATATTAAGCCAATTTCTACCCATCTTCCTATTAATTTCAAATAATCCTCAAGTATGTGTCCTAGCTCGAAAAAAGAGAGGAGGAAGATGTCTTGAGTACCGTAAGCATAAGTAGTTGGAAGTTTAATATTTGTAATGATTTGTACAAGACCAGATATTGCACAAGTAGTGGGAGTGGTTAATTGATTCATGGAAAATCCGGGCTTAGAACATTGGAGTACTGTTAAGAGAATTTTTAGATATCTGAAAGGATCCTCAAATACTACTATATGCTATGGAAGTTCAAATTTTATTATCAGAGGTTATGTTGATGCAGACTATGCTAGAAATTATTGATAATAGCAAGTCTACAACGAGTTATGTTTTTACTCTTGCTGGAGGAGCTGTAAGTTGGGTTTCGAAATTGCAGCCTATTGTATCTACTTCTAAGACAGAAGTAGAATATGTTGCAACTACACAAGCAAGTAAAGAGGCAATCTGGTTGCAAATACTATTGGAAGAGCTTGGATACAAACAAAATAAGGTTACTTTATTGTGATAGTCAAAGTGCTCGACACTTAGCAAAAAATCTAGTATTTCACTCAAAGACAAAACACATCAGGGTACAATATCATTTTGTACAAGAGAAAGTAGAAGAAGGAAGTGTGGATTTACAAAAGATTGATACCGAAAAAAACATAATGGATATTTTCACCAAACCGATCAGCACTGACAAGTTTGAATGGTGTAGAACTTCATGTGGCTTAACAAGATTGGAAGCAAGTATTGACAAGCAAAGAAAGTGATTTTCAAGTGGGATAATGTTATTTTAATGGGGGTAAGTGAAAATCACCTTGCCCACATCGAAAATCTGTTTGGAGATTTCCAAAATTTTTCTTATACAAAGGACTTTTCCTATTTTTCTGAAACTCATTCTCATGTATTCCAATTTCTCATTTTCTTTTGAATGTATTTAATTTCATGATGTAATTTATTACTTTAGTTTTGAATTTTCTATCTTTCAAATTATTGCGGGTTTAGTTTTATTTTATAATAGTTTTAGTGAAAATTTTCCTATTGTGAATTATGCATGTTTTTTCTTCTCTCTCCTTTCTCCTTTTGTTCTCTGTATAATTCATCTTTAAAAGTTCGCTCTCCCTTTATTGAGACACTAAAACATCCTCTCTCATAATTTGAGAAAGCTTACATTTGATATTAGGTCCTTATCATTTAGTATATGAAATTCATTATGCAAGATTGGGTATGAGAGTGATTGTTTGTTTGATACCTAGAATTCCTAATATTTGGTATTATAGTTCAAGGTTATAAAACATCATTTTAGTATGAATCTGAGAATGTCAAATGAGATGACATCTAAGGTTGAAATTGATAAGTTTTGTGGGAAGGATTTCAAACACTAGAAACTAAAGATGATAGATTTACTTGTTGATAGAGATTATTGATCCACCATAGGAGATCTGAAGCCAATAGTATGTCGAGAGATCAAATGTGAGATTTGTCGAGGTTGTCAAATAAAACAAGTATTATTGGAGAGTACTTGGCTTGATTTGATTGTATTTGGATGTTGAAGCCTTGGTGAACATTTTTGGTGAGAGGTCAATGAAGGATTTGTTGGAGAAGCTTGAAGTACTCTATCAAAGCAAGTCATTAGTCAACAAGTAATTTTTGATGAAAAAACTATACAAGTTAAATGTGGAGAAGGATAATATGTTTTCTTCACACTTACATGAGTATATTACATTGAATAGCTAGTTTTTTTTCTTTGTTTTTTTATTTTTTATTTCTATTTTTTATACATTGATTAGCCATTTATTATCTTTTAATCGTGAGATTAGTGATGATGATAAAGCCAAAACTCTTATTTGTTCCCTACCAAATTCATGAGATAACTTGATTATTATCATTGTTAGTGGATGTTTAGAGTTCAAATTACTAAATATTTTTGAATATTTTGGTATTTTTAGATGTTGTGTAAGTATAGGAATGGAAAATAAATGAATAGATTTCACAATTTTTGAGTTTTAGTGAATTTTGATGAAAAATCATGAAATCAATAAGTTTTTGGAGAATTTTAACTATTTGGTAGATTATAGATCATTGAGAAATTTCAACATCAATTCTTCGTAGAAATCCTACCTAATTAGTTATGAAAGTTTTTATATATCATGACTTTGCCACCTCGTTAGCATAATCTTTCAATTGTGTAATATATTATTTATTGTTATGATATTATCAGAGTCACAATCACGCTTATCTCATAATAATTAATTAGTTGCAACATAACTTCATGTCTCAATAATCAAGTACCCTATTGATATTAAAAGCCATGCTTATGATAATTTTTAAGTATTGTGACATTATCTTTAACAAGGCTTTGAGTTGTTAAACCAAACCCTAAGAATGATTTTCACACTTCCTAGGTGATCAACAAGTAAGCAAGGGACATTATACATAATTTAAACCCAAAAGTTAGGTATGCGACTTTCAACAAGTAAGCAAGGGACATTATACCAAATATTAGATTTTAAGTTAAAAAGAGATTTTTTTTTGTTTTACTATTTATATATTTATAAATGTAATAGTGTTATTAAAGTATCTCCATATCAATTAAAAGTTTTAGTAAGAGTTTTCCTATTATGTATGTTTTTTCTTCTCTCTCCTTTCTCCTTTTGTTCTCTGTATAATTCATCTTTAAGAGTTCTCTCTCCCTTTCTTGAAACCCTAAAACATCCTCTCTCATAATGTTGAGAAAACTTATATTTGATATTAGGTCCTTATCATTTGGTATCTGAAATTCATTATGCACGATTGGGTATGAGAGTGATTGCTTGTTTGATACCTAGAATTCATAATATTTGGTATCATAGTTCATGGTTATAAAACATCATTTTAGTATGAATTTGAGAATGTCAAATGAGATGACGTCTAAGGTTGAAATCGATAAGTTTTGTGGGAAGGATCAAACACTAGAAACTAAAGATGATAGATTTACTTGTTGATAGAGATTATTGATCCACCATAGGAGATCTGAAGCCAATAGTATGACGAGAGATCAAATGTGAGATTTGTCGAGGTTGTCAAATAAAACAAGTATTATTGGAGAGTACTTGGCTTGATTTGATTGTATTTGGAAGTTGAAGCCTTGGTGAACATTTTTGGTGAGAGGTCAATGAAGGATTTGTGGAAGAAGCTTGAAGTACTCTATCAAAGCAAGTCATTAGTCAACAAGTAATTTTTGATGAAAAATCTATACAAGTTGCACGTGGAGAAGGATAATATATTTTCTTCACACTTACATGAATATAATACATTGAATAGCTGGTTTTTTTCTTTGTTTTTTTATTTATTTTGTTTATTTTTTATAGATTGATTAGCCAGTTATTATCTTTTAGTTGTGAGATTAGTGATGATGATAAAACCATAACTATTATCTGTTTCCTACCAAATTCATGAGATAACTTGATTATTGTCATTGTTAGTGGTTGTTTAGAGTTCAAATTATTGAATATTTTTGAATATTTTGGTACTTTTAGATATTGTGTAAGTATAGGAATGGAAAATAAATGAATAGATTTCACAATTTTTGAGTTTTAGTAAATTTTGATGAAAAATCATGAAATTAATAAGTTTTTGGAGGGTTTTAACTATTTGGTAGATTATAGATTATTGAGAAATTTCAGCATCAATTCTTAGTAGAAATCCTACCTAATTAGTTATGATAGTTTTTATATGTCATGACTTTACATCCTCGTTAGCATAATCTTACAATTGTGTAATATATTATTTATAGTTATGATATTATCATTGAGTCACAATCATGCTTATCTCATAATAATTAAATAGCTACGACATGAACTTCATGTCTCAATAATCACAAGCAAGCAAGCAACCCTATTAATATTAAAAGGCATGCTTATAATAATTTTTAAGTATTGTGACTTTATCTTTAATAAGGTTTTGAGTTGTTAAACCAAACCCTAAGATTGATTTTCACACTTCCTAGGTGATCAACAAGCAAGCAAGGGACATTATACATAAGTAAAACCCAAAAGTTAGGTATGCGACTTTCAACACCCCCCCTTCCCCTAGTGAAAATTCGAAAAAATATATTAAAAAAGTATATGATCTAGGATCTAAATAATTTTGTTTGAATGATATATAAATGATTTTTGATATTAATAAATATATTTCAATTTATGTTATGACATAGAAATTATTAAATAAAGTGATTAAATAAAATTCGAATTAGTAATTTGATTATTAGTAGGTTTGTACGAGTTATCATGATGGATGGTGATAGGTAAATCATGAGAGTTACCCATATGATAGAAAAGAAGTGATAAACCTTCTAGCCATGATGTGTGAGAAAAACATATACATTAAAACTTAAAATTTGAGTATATTAATTATTATGAGTATGGTACTCGAAATTAAAAGCATGAATAATTTTACATTCTAATCTATTATATATGTCTTAGAAGAACTAGTTCTCAATTGATATGATTGTTTTATGAAAAAAATTATTATAACAATTTCATCATTAGTGTGAGTATGGTCAGTATATTGTGATTCACAAGATAATGATATCCCTTTGAGTTGCTATTACTCATATGGTTCTCACCGATAAAACTTAAAGAAAGCATAAGTTAATTGTGTGAGTATGATGTTTACTAAACTAAAAATATGAATGCTTATAAACCATATTTATTTTTAGTCTTTATGATACATGAGGCTAAAGAATAAGAATGTATCTATAAAGAAATTGTCAATAGTAGTTGATGAGTTGCCAAAAAGATATTGACCGGTAAATTACTCTTGATGAGAGATAATTTTATTGTCTCGGTAATAAAGTCAATAGGGGACATCTATAGGGATATCATCATTAGGATTGGCTCAATAGTAATAATCATCTTGTATGCCAATTGGGCAAAGACTCATTTCACCACAACCCAACCTTCATCATATATTCAAACTAAATATAATTTGAATTTATTTAAATATGCTTCACATAGATTAAATAGACAAATACTTAAATCTAAGATTCACATCAATGAGCTTTTGAGAGACTATCTAACTAAAAAAAATTAGACAACAAAATAAATTCATAACAAGATTTTGGTTCCATTATCAATAATTATTTAGTTTAATTAGTCAATGTGAGCAGACATATTTATACTTGAGAATAAATAATTTTTTAGTTGTTTAGACATCAATTTCAATAATTTTTATCGAATTTAATGACTATTCTTGTTATCTTATTTGAAAAATGGATAATTGTATTTTGTATTTTACTAGTACGTTTTTCTTTATTTTTTTAAACAATCTTTTATAAACCAAAGTTCTGTAATTGAGCTAACCCATCTAGACCCAAAAATTAAAAGAACCAAAAAAGTAATTTTCAAATATAAAGCTTTTTGGAGGGAATTTGTATTAATAGAGAGTTTCAAAATAGTAATGGTCAAGTTATCCAATAGCTCATCTACCACTATACATTAATAGATTATTAGTCACTTGTGATAATAAATAGTTATTCATGTATTCATATGCAACTAGGGGATGTAAACTATTTTTAGTTGACGCCAAGTCTAGTAGCGATGATTCAATTGCACTAGAATAGTGGAAGGATGTCAGAGAATCCTAATGGGCATATCATGATATTTTTGGAGCTATGCAATATGGTAAAGATAATTGGAGTTAGCATCAATGCAATAAGATTACATCTATTCCTATTCTCATAAGGGATTGTGCACAAAATTGAGTCTAGTATTTATCTCATGACTCTATTGATAGTTGGGATGATCTAATGAGTGGATTTTTTACTAAGTTTTTCCCATTTCAAATCAATTCTCAATTATGGAGTAAGATAAGCCAGTTTGAGCAGGATAGCCAAGAGACTCGATTGGTTCGAATTGTGATTATTTTAAGGGGTTGTTAAGAAGATTATTTTAATATTAGTTTGAGTTGTGGTTCCAATCTCAAACTTTCAATAATGAGTTGAATTATATGATGAGGTACATGATTAATGTAGCTAAGAGTAGTTTGATTATGAATAAATTAATAGAAGAAATATATTACTTATTTGAAAAGCTAGCAAAGATTAACTACTAAACTTTAACTGATAGTTCCTTTGGAAGATGAAAAGCTAGAGTATTTGAGTTTGATTAGTTCATCATAATTGAAGTGAAAAGGGAAGCTCTCCTAATAAAACATGACACCCAAGAGGAAAAAAAATAAGATGGAGAAAATCATCATTTTCTATCTATCCAAAATGGTAAATTTGGATCTTTTTTATCAAATAGAAAAAGCCAATAAAATACAAAGAAAATGAAAAAACTTGAAGCAAGTTTGGATCACATGAGTTTGACAATGAGAAATATAAATAATAAAACTTGAAAAATATAATTATTGATGAAGAAAAAAAAGAGTTAATGATCTTTCGAATGATACTAAGACAAATTCAAAGAATTGATTATCTACATTGCTTCAAAGCAGGAAAGAACTACAATAGAAAAGCATTAAGAAAAAGTATTTTGTAAGTTCTGAAGCTGATAATACCATGACTTTCCCAAAAATATGGTCAGCACTGAAATTTTTCAAAAAATAATGGCTCCCATTGAATATGTTTCCAAGATTGAAGGTTGTGATTTTGCGGCACTTAATATAGTCATGACGCTAGAGGAAGAGCAAACCCAACTCTCACCCCTAGCTATGAATGAAGGGTGCAAAGAAACATAAGAGTGGATAAATATTACATGATGCTATAAAGATAAAGAAATAAATTAGAATAAAATTAATAGTAAATTTCTAATGAATCTTCTATTTTCATAATATTTTAGAAAGAAAAAATTGGATGAATACTTTGAGACATTTCTCAATATATTCTGGAAACTAGATATAAACATTCCACTTGGAAAAGCTCTAACCCAAATGCTAAACTATATAAAATTAATGAAAGATACAATTAATAGTAATAGAAAGTTAGAGACATATAATACTATGAATATGATAAAGAAGTATAATATAATTATTTAAAGAACACTTTCAAGAAATGGAAGGACCCTAAAAATTTTATTATAGATTATACCATTGGAGACCATACATTTCAAAAGACATATAATTAATGATCAAGTTTCAACTTGATTCCCTCGTCAATTGCACAAAACTTAAATCTCAAAAAAAATACTCAAAAACCTATCTCACTCAAAATGGTTGATTGGACTATCAAGCACCTGGATGAGATTATTAAAGTTATTTTGGTTAAGTATGATATATTTATTTTTATAGCAAATTTTGTTGTACAGGATATAAAATAAGATACTTATTCACCATTAATTTGGGATGCTCATTTTTGGCCATAGACAAACCCTTATCTATATCAAGAAAGGGGAGTTCACTCTCCATATTAGCGAGGAGGAAATAAAGTTTAATATTTACAAAGGTTTATAGGATCAATATAATGATGAGATGGGTTATTAGAGAATATATAATCTCCTCTGTATTGCAATGTAATAAAAAGTAAATGTTTGATGAAAGATTTTTGTTGAAGACTATTGGTTGGATAAAAATGAAAGAGATGATATGAAATAATAACTTTGGAGTTGTAGAAGTGAGGAAGATGAACAAGATGATGAGGAAGAACTATTTTCGGAGTTGAAAATTTGAGAAAAATAAAAAAAATGACTACTATGAGATCGTGCAATTCTTCGTAATCACAACTTTAGATAACTCTCATACAAATAACTTTAATGAAGTTGAGGGGACAAATGAGGAAGACACAACTAAGATATAAATTATGGAAGATCCGATCAAAGAAAAAGATGTGACTGTGCACTATTGTAACTTTGTTATATTGCCTGATTTTATTAGTTAGGTGATATCTCAAAAGCTTGTTGATAAGTATATCTTATAAATAGAGATCTGCAAGTACATAAGTTATACAAGTAATAAGATAAACATTCATTCATATATTAATTCTACAAGAATTATACCAGTAATTTAGTTATTCAATAGTGAGATAACTCATTTCTAGTAAAATGGATATATAGATTATGAGCAATATTAGATCCACGAGTTCATTCATTTAATATATGTAATGTGTCATGTATGTTTAAATTAGTTCAAGTTATATTATATCTGAGCAATATTGGATACAATGACTTCATAAGCATCATACTCAAATAATTAACATACTCTTTCCTTAAATTTTACTGATAGGAACCAAATGAGGAAAAACAACTCACAGGGGTTGTCACTACTTTGTGAGTTATAATGTATTCATGCATATCCTGAGAATTACTTGTCACTATCCTCCTCAGTGATGATGCACCTTACATACTAAAGGTAAAAATCTTAAGAGAAAATTCTATATAATATTCATCCTAATTAAGAACTAATTCTTTTAATACATGTATAATAGATTGATATGTAAAATGATTTTCACTTTCAGCTTCATAATTAATATACTCAATGATTAACATACCCAAATTTTGGATTATAATATAAATATTTATCTCGCATATCATAGTTGAAAGAGTTGTCACTTCCTTCCTACTATATACTCAAGTGAGTCTCTTGGTTTATCTGTCATTGTCTGTTACAATAATCTCACCCAAACCCACTAATAATTGAAATCTTAGTTCAAGTTCTATTTAATTATTCACCCATTAATATCCATAACATAATATAAATCAAGCACATTCATTAATAAAAAAACCATTATCACATCACATAAGTCAATTTATACAAACTATAGGCTATACTCTATTTTGGTAAAAATTCTTGAATCTACTATGACTTTATTTCTGCAATTCTCTATGTAAGAAATTGTGGCTTTCAAAATAAAGTTACAACTTTAGCTTTTATCTCTTGAGCTTGATGCCACGACTCTAGAAAATAGTAACGATTATAGAATATATCTCAATCTTTCTATATAACACAAAGTCGTGGTATTGGAAAATGACCATGACTTGTGTCTAATATCTCTATAATACAAAATTGTGGTGTTGTGAAGTGACACAACTTTATTTATCATCTTGTTCTTTACAAAAGGTCTTGGCACTAGGAATGATCATGGTGTAGTGAAGGACCTCTCCTATTGTTATATGGTCGCAATGCTATGAAATAAATACAATATTGGAATTGGTCTTTCTTGATCATTATATGACTATGATACTGAGAAATGGTCATAGCACTAAGATCTCTCTTGTGTATCATATGGTTGTAGCACTTGCAAATGGTAGTGACACAAAATTTGTTGTTCATATATCTCTAGTATATGGGTACTTTAAGTGGTCATAGCACTAGCCTTTACTTCTCTCATATATATATCACCATGATACTAAAAGGATGTCATGATACTAGCAATTAGTCTATATGTAAAAGTCACACTTTTACCTTCATTTGATGAAAAGAGTCACAGCCTTGAGGAATAATCATGCTCGAGTTATATTCTTTGTAACATTTAGTCTACCAAAAGTTACAGCACTAAATAATCATTATGGCTTTGGTTTGAGTAGTATTGCTTTGTCATTTACTATAGCTAAAAAGTCATGACTTTATAAAAAGACCTTGGCTCTGACTTAAGACTGCTGAGTCATTTTAAAAATAACGTCGTAAGATAAGTATGGTTATGACTCCATGATAATATCATAGTCAAAAAGAATATGTCACAAAGTGGAAGGATTGTGCTAACAAGTTGGTAAGGTTGTGACGTATAGAGATTATTATGACCAATTAGGTAGAGTTATGACTAATAATATATATTAAAATTATGCAAGACTTCATATTCTACTCCTTTATGAAATCAATCCATAATTTCTCCATTTCCATGCTCATGTATCATCATAAACTACCAAAATATATTAGAATTTTCAATAATTTAAAAACTAAACATGCATTGCATCATGAATTTAAAAATATAGAAACAAATTGACCAAGAAAAACTCAAAGATAAAGATATATCTATCCATAATGTTACAATTTCAGTATTACAGAATGAAATTAGCCAAAAAAAAAAACTCAAGTACAAAGCTATGGTTATACACAACATTGTGACTTTGGGGTTACAAATATAAAATGACCAAAGAAGACAAAGTAATGGCTATGCTTTTATTTTGTCAGTGCAAATGTTTTATTTTTATTTTATATTAATTATATTGTATTCATAATTTCAAATTTCAAATTTATTTTAAGATTGTTTAATAATAACAAATTGTATTTTCCTTGATAAAAAATATTCATTGGTGAATACTATACTCTTGGATTTTAAGTATATACTTATAAGGGATATATTGATTGTAAAATCATCTTACATAAGTAATTTATAAGTTGGTGAGATACTTCATGATATTTTCTTAAATGCCAATTTCATTGATAAAATATTTTTCAAATATTCTTCATAATCAAAATACACTCTTAATATAATTAAGGATGATCATATGAATTTTCGTTCTCCAAATTATTTGATCTTCAAATAAATTGAACTCGTGTATGCCTTCTCTCACCATCTTCAACCTAGTATTTAATAATCTGTCTTCTAGTCTACAACTTCTAATAATCCGACAATCTAAATATATTTTAATTAAAATAAGTATGTATCTTCTTTACATGCACAAAGCATCTATGGTATCTCTCTCTAATTTTACCCTCTAAGTATAATGATTAGATATCTCTTGATCTTCTAATTTCTAATTTTTGTAAATTTTTCTACAATCGATATGTATTTAAATTATCTCACCTATGACATGAGTGATCTAATAATTTCTTATAATATGTATCTCACCTATGACTATCTAATGAATATCATGTCTTGTCATAACACAATATGCATAATCATAAAACATGAGTGATCTAATAATTTTCTTATAATATTTTTTTCACAGGTAGTCATATATTATCACATAAGACTATAATCATATGGTGTGCAACTTATTTAATTTCAATATTCTTTACGAATTACATTTTAAGATATCTTCTAAATATTAAAAAGAATCACATTTTAAGATTTTAATGTCATCACTATCAATTGAATTGTTTCTCCATCATAGTTCAGCATTTGGTGTTCAATCGACTAATTATAAAATATTTACTATCTAATTCATCACACAACTTTTGTAATTTTTGACATAAAAAACTTCACTATTTTTATTGATTATGACAATATCATTTGTCAATATCACACACAATCTCTAAGGTAGTTCTTCCCAAAGGTAAAACTAAAATAATGATATGAGCATAAAGTGTATCCTTAGCATATTTCTATTAAAATTTAAAATTTATTTGATGTTTCCTACCAAGTGAATATTTGTTACAACATTTTATCTACATATCATTAATAAAAAAGTAAATATACTTGAATATTTATTTTTTTCTATATTTTTTATAACTTGTCTAAGCAAAAAAATAACTTCTAGCACATACTTATCTAACTCTAACATGAAACCAAACTAATTCTATAATATAATGGTCAAACTTTGAAGTCTTCATTCAATAAATATCTCTCTCTTACAGATTCACCATATGTCTCATCATTTTTATTACTCTATAATATCACACTAATTTTTATAAAGTAGCTCTATGAAATTCTCCCTGCTAGTTGAATATATTTTTTTATTATTTAAAGTCATATTAAATAGCAAAGTTAATCACTAACATCAACTTTTCTTTGATATTTTCCTAACTCAGTTGGAATCTCATTTTGTCAAATTATTTCTTCATGCTTTCATTCTTTTAAGGGCCCGTGTTACTTTTTTGTGCTAATTCTATAATGACACGCAAAATATCTTCTAACACGAGAAGTAAATTTTTTCAAATTTAACTCTCTTATATGTGCCTTATTAGGCTTAATGGTCCTATATTTTGCATTTCATTTAAGCTAATTTAATTCTCCACTTATGTTACTTTTTATGTGTGCCTAAATAGGAACAATCTCAAATTATCCAACCTAATTGAAATATATCTTTAGGTCACCCATTGGTGCTTAGTTTATTATATAAATAATCATACATTTTTTTATCTTTCTTACAAATTTAGCACTCCACTTCTTACCATTCTAGTAACCTAAATGAGACTTAATGGCTCTATTTTTTTTACCATATTTTAAAGTATTTTTTTTTCTTTTCCATAATGATTTGTTGCACTTAAACATTCCACTATAATTACCTCTTATTTTTAAAGTATTTTTTTTATAATTACCTCTTATTTTTATCTTTCTTAATTCTTTTTTTTTATCCCAGTTATTATTAAGTTTTTTATGTGATCAAAACATAATGGGCTAGAGCTACTATTTTGTGTTTATATTCAATTTTTTTATGATCGTGTATGATTGACTTACTATACAAGAGATTGTGCTAACTAGTACTTCTTAGGGTTCCTAAAACTTCTCCATAAATTCTCTCGTAACCACTCTATGCTTGCCAACATGATCATTAAAATCTCTATCTATAATAATCATAATATCATAAGAAATTGTACCATCTAATACTTCTTAGGGTTCCCAAAACTCTTCCTTGATGTCTCCATGCAAATGAACTTGAGGACAAATATGTCATTAGACCCACTTCTGTGGCATCAAGCTTAACAAGCTATTGAACTATCACACCATATCGTATTGATCGTGATCCTCATTTCAAAGTGCATGATGCCCAACATCATGGCATTGAGCTATCGACCCATATGATATTTAATCAAATTCATCAAAATCAACAAATCGGGTTCAATGCGCCTTGATGACTATTAGTAAATAAAGCATATGCTAATACAATATAATCGGTCACGTGCTTCTAAAATTTTGATTTGTTATTTATAATTTTATCTAGACAAATAAATGCAAGATTACATTTTTAGTAACAATTTTTTGAATTTAACTCTCTTATATGTGCCTTATTAGTCTTAATGGTCCTATATTTTGCATTTCATTTAAGCTAATTTAATTCTCCACTTATGTTACTTTTTATGTGTGCCTAAATAGGAACAATCTCAAATTAACCAACCTAATTGAAATATATCTTTAGGTGACCCATTGGTGCTTAGTTTATTATATAAATAATCATACATTTTTTTATCTTTCTTACAAATTTAGCACTCCACTTCTTACCATTCTAGTAACCTAAATGAGACTTAATGGCTCTATTTTTTTTACCATATTTTAAAGTATTTTTTTTTCTTTTCCATAATGATTTGTTGCACTTAAACATTCCACTATAATTACCTCTTATTTTTCAAGTATTTTTTTTATAATTACCTCTTATTTTTATCTTTCTTAATTCTTTTTTTTTATTCGAGTTATTATTAAGTTTTTTATGTGATCAAAACATAATGGGCTAGAGCTACTATTTTGTGTTTATATTCAATTTTTTTTATGATCGTGTATGATTGACTTACTATACAAGAGATTGTGCTAACTAGTACTTCTTAGGGTTCCTAAAACTTCTCCATAAATTCTCTCGTAACCACTCTATGCTTGCCAACATGATCATTAAAATCTCTATCTATAATAATCTTAATATCATAAGAAATTGTACCATCTAATACTTCTTAGGGTTCCCAAAACTTTTCCTTGATGTCTCCATGCAAATGAACTTGAGGACAAATATGTCATTAGACCCACTTCTGTGGCATCAAGCTTAACAAGCTATTGAACTATCACACCATATCGTATTGATCGTGATCCTCATTTCAAAGTGCATGATGCCCAACATCATGGCATTGAGCTATCGACCCATATGATATTTAATCAAATTCATCAAAATCAACAAATTGGGTTCAATGCGCCTTGATGACTATTAGTAAATAAAGCATATGCTAATACAATATAATCGGTCACGTGCTTCTAAAATTTTGATTTGTTATTTATAATTTTATCTAGACAAATAAATGCAATATTACATTTTTAGTAACAATTTTTTGAATTTAAGCTCGATAAGTGATATTGTTTTAATATACATTTTTAAGTGACATTATACCCAACATTTAGTAATAATTTTTTGAATATTAGTAAATAAAAGTTTTATTAGCAAAAAAATTACATTTATAATTTTATCAATAAAATATTTTTTGAATAATATATTTAAATATTATGAAAATATTTATCATTATAGATATTATTCTTATGAATAATAGTTTTCATATGAAGACACTAATCATCGCACCAAGACATGACCTCTAGTAGAATCATGTGATACAAACATAAAGAATTAATATAGATTAATTATTTCATAATTCACATAAAGAGCCTTTGTCCTCTAATTAATTGATTTGAAACTACCCAATAGTGGGGGAGTGGAGTGAGAACAATGGCAAGGGCAAAATGGGAAATATCTTAGCCCATGCCCCTACCACAAGCCGATAGCTTTCCACCAAACTCCGCCAATTCCGAGCCATATGATGATGTTCACCAAGGATATCAAGAACCCGTAACTCCACCACTTGCTCAGGGGAACATAGTTGGCACCGTAGAAAACAGGTGCGGACCCGATACCATAGTGCGTAATGCCGCCCATTAGGTTGGAGAGGAAGGCAAGCACCATGGCTCCAAAATATGGGGGCGTGCCCAATGCACTAGCAACCGACAAGAAGGCAGTGAACATGGCACCTATGTGAGCCGCTCCACTGGCAAAGAAGTAGTGAGAGTAGAAGTATAGAAGAACCAAAATGCCAAAAGATAGTTGCCATGAGAGTCCCAGTCCTCCTACAAACTGCAATAAACAAATAATTATCACACATATATGCATGTGTGTGCGTGTGTTGTGCACACATATAGATGAGTGGAACTTGAGGTTGGCTATCAACCCAACACAACCCGCCCAAATTGTAGCCCTAACCCATATAAATGAGGTTGAATTCAGATCAAATTTCAATTTGTGTTTCTTATGCAAATCACTCACTCACACACACACACACACAGCACTATAGATGTGCGTACATTCTTTCCTACATCATGTTCATAAATCATTAGAGGATCTTAGCCATTGATCATCATTCATCAATGGCTAGATTGTTGCAAGACATCACTCACACACACACACACACCACTATAGATGTGCGTACATTCTTTCCCACATTATGTTCATAAATCATTAGAGGATCTTAGCCATTGATCATCATTCATCAATGGCTAGATTGTTGCAAGACATCACTCTCACACACACACACACACACACACATACACACCACTATAGATGTGCGTACATTCATTCCTACATCATGTTCATAAATCATTAGAGGATCTTAGCCATTGATCATCATTCATCAATGGCTAGATTGTTGCAAGACATCACACACACACACACACACACACACCACTATAGATGTGCGTACATTCTTTCCCACATCATGTTCATAAATCATTAGAGGATCTTAGCCATTGATCATCATTCATCGATGGCTAGATTGTTGCAAGACATCACTCACACACACACACACACACCACTATAGATGTGCATACATTCTTTCCCACATCATGTTCATAAATCATTAGAGGATCTTAGCCATTGATCATCATTCATCAATGGCTAGATTGTTGCAAGACATCACTCACACACACACACACACACACACACACACACACACACACACACCACTATAGATGTGCGTACATTCATTCCTACATCATGTTCATAAATCATTAGAGGATCTTAGCCATTGATCATCATTCATCAATGGCTAGATTGTTGCAAGACATCACACACACACGCGCGCGCGCGCGCGCCACTATAGATGTGATTACATTCTTTCCTACATCATGTTCATAAATCATTAGAGGATCTTAGCCATTGATCATCATTCATCAATGGCTAGATTGTTACAGGACATCTCTCACACACACACCATTATAGATGTGTATACAATCTTTGCTACATAATGTTCATAAATCATCAGAGGATATTAGCCATTCATCATCATTCATCAATGGCTAGGGTGGATAGGAATTCAGTTAAGCTGATATTATTAGAAAGAGAAAAGTGCAAGGCAAGAAGAACAAACCTTAACCACGGTCTGGCTGAACCAGGAAATGAGACCATACTTGTTGAGATGACCAGCCATTGCAATAAGTGCTGCAAACCAGGTGAGGGTATCCCAAGCAACTGATTCAGCTAGGCATTCTTTCCAAGTCACAACACCGCTGGTTAGGAGCACAGATAGCCCAAGAATGGCAGCAGTAACAGCATCAACGTTCAGCAAACCTCCAAAAACCCAGAGCCCAACCTGATTATAGATAATAACAAGAGAAGGAAAACCCACGATCACAAAGTTGGCTTCGTGTGAACAAGCCACCGACAGGCTTAAGAATGTTCCACGATATCTGGGTTCAGTTCCAATCAACCCAAATCCACTTAACATTCTAACAATGTTCCATCATGTAGTTCAAGGAACATCATCTTGGGTGTAATGAATTTACCAAGTAACTCAAGTGTAACAAATTCACCTCGAACGTTACTTTCTGCATACCAATTATCTCTAGTTATGTGTTAACATGAAAATATAAAAGAAATAATATATTCATCAAAAAAAAAAAATGCACACACACACACACACACACACATAGATACACACACACACACAAACAAACAACACATGATTGGAGTACTTCATCACTATATTATCTTGAGTAGACACTAAAGGATTGGATCTCATAAAAACTCCTAAGTTAAATGTGCTTGATCACGATCACTACTGAGACGATTGACAAGTATGCAAATTTATCATATACATTTATCCTATGATTAGTAAGAAAAGATTAGGAAGAAGGTGAAAAAAAAAATTTCACTTGTAGAATTAGAGATAGAGATCATATACAATGCACAAAATTCTAATTTTATAAGTGACATGAGAGGATTAATACTCAGACAACTTTATCCCAGAAAGTAGAATTAGAGATATAGATCATACATTATGCACAAAATTAGAGATAGTGATGGAGTACTCCATCACTATAAATAATTCATTATCTTGAGTTGATCCTAGTAGAATTAGAGATAGAGATCATACACAGTACACAAAACGGCTGATTTTATGAGTGAGATGAGAGAGATTAATATATAGACAATTTTATACCTGAAAATCAAAAAATGTATTTGATGAATCTCGAACTCAAGACCTACCATCATTAAACAAAGACAGTGATCTATCACTATAAATAATTCATTATCTTGAGTTGATCCTAGTAGAATTAGATATAGAGATCATACACAGTACACAAAACTTCTGATTTTATAAGTGAGATGAGAGAGATTAATGTCTAGACAATTTTATCCCTAAAAATTAAAAAAATCCATATTTGATAAGTCTCGAACAAAAGACCTACCATCATTAAAAAAAGATATTTATCCATCACTATAAAAAATTCATTACCTTAAGTTGACCCTAGTAGAATTAAAGATAGAGATCATACACAGTGCAGAAAACTCTTGATTTTATGAGTGAGACGAGAGAGATTAAATCTAGACAACTTTAACTTTGAAAATCAAAAAATCTGTGTTTGATGAATCTCGAACTCAAGAACTACCATCATTAAACAAAGACATTTATCCATCACTATAAATAATTCATTATCTTAAGAGGATCTTAGTAGAATTAGAGATAGGGATCATTAACAGTGCACAAAACTCCTAATTTTATGAGTGAGATGAGAGAGATTAATATCTAGACAACTTTATCCCTGTAAATCAAAAAATATGTGTTAGATGAGTCTCGAACTTAAGACCAACTTTCATTAAACAAAGACATTTATCATCAGACTAAAGCATAAGCTCTAACATATGCATGCAACACAAAGAATTCCTAAATAACCAATCATCCGGGTACTATTTTTATCAAAATATATTTAACTTTAAAATTCCTATGAGATCTGATAAATTAATATTTATGCAATCACATAATGAGCAGCCACTAGTAGTATAATAACACAATAAAAAATATATAATTCTCATACTTTTTTCTGAAAATTAATTAAAAAAATTTAGATTCACAAAATTACTCACAAGATTATTATTTTTTAGTTTTTTTCATATATATAATTCTAATACTTCTTCTAAAAAATGATTACTTACAAAATTATTTGAATAAATTGATTGGCAAACTGAGCAATAAATCTTCTCATTGTGTCATCCTTTATAAGATTTATAGTATCAAGTCACTCATAGTGATGACTTTCTGAACTAGTTTGATTAGGTTGAGCAGACATAGTGATGGCTAAGAATCTCATTCTTAGAAGTTTTTCACTCTCACTAGAACAAGATTTGACAACCCACATTACTATCCAAACGAGCAAAGAATGAAGTGGCAGACTCTTGATACTACAATCTAGTAATCTCAAAAGTTATCAAGGGTGAATAAGTATGTTCTATTAAAAGTTTCTATTGGAAATTGACAACTATAAAAATAAAAAGATGAACTCTATATCTTCAATCACTATATTTTAAAATTGAATCTAAAAAAAAATTCTCTCAAATTTATATAGCAATAATATTAATAATTAATTTACATGTTATAAACACAATAATTATATTTACTTTGAGTACTAGAATAACTAATAAATACATATTTCATTATTTTAGATATTATTTTCTCATATTCAAGATAAAGATCTTACACCAAGCATGTGAATCATAATGCTCAAGAAGGTAAGCCAAAAAATTTTTTTCCAAAAAATAAAATCAAATGATCACATCACCCAAAAGAATAAAAAAATACAGATAATTCAATCAAATAATTTATAATTAAAATCATTTCTCTCATAAACTAATTAGGTACACCTCTATCCTGTGTTGCACGGATACGCCTAAGTGCTACCGTGTTCACGTGTCCGACACGTGGATACGGCGACACGCGTCCGATAGGCCAGGGGTGGGTTTTGGAATCTGCATCGGGAGGGGGAGAGTTCGAAAATCAAAAATCGAAAATTGAGTGGGGGGGTTGGGTTCGAGAGGGGGAGGGGGGGTGGGGTTTCGGGAGGCGGAGGGGGGGGGGGGTTTCGGGAGGGGGGTTTTGGAGGGGGGGAAAAGGTTCGGGAGGGGGGGAAGGCTCGGGAGGGGGTTAGAGGGTTTAAATTTTTTTTACATTATTTTAAAATACAGAATTTTAAATTATTTTAAAATACAGTATTTTTAATTATTTTATTATACCTAATATTTATAATTAATAATTTTTTTTTAATTTTATTTTTTTTATCATGATGTATCCTAGCCGTATCCGTATCCTAGTTTTTTAGAATTTGCCGTGTCGTATCCCCGTGTCCGTGCAACATAGCCTCTATCTATCTAAATTAGATACTGACTTTTTTTTTCTCATTCATGTCATTATTATGATTTTGACCTCGGTATGAGATGTTGGTACTAGAAGATATAATATTTCATATTTTAAAAAATATGAATTAATTTATTCATATATATAATTAAAATATCATTTTTTTAATATTTTAATATTATTATTAAATTATATTTTTATTATTTTATGAAAAATAAAAATAAAAAATATTTTATTTTTTTAAAATAAATACATTCATTTCTATATATCTCTGCCCCCCATTATTTTTTGCTGTCTAGTAATTAAAATATCGCTAATATATTTTTTTACTAAAAGAATATTTGATGATTTATATGAGCAAACATAATAGAAATTAAATTGAAAATTTTCTAATTAAATTGAGAATTAAGTGACATTCACCAAAGGAATAAATGTGTCATAAAATAAAAAAGAGAATCCTAAATAATCAAACATGGATCACCTTTAAATATCATTGAAATAATAATACAATAAATAACATAAATATTTGAAACAAATAACTAATAAAATAATGAGAGATGCAAAAAAAATTAAAAATAATAAATAGAAAAAGTGATTATAAAAAAATTTTAACAGTGAATTATTAAAATAAAACAAATCATTAGAAAAAGAAAAAAAATTAATTTTAATAAAACAATAAAATAATTGAGTCCCAACGACTAAAATAATCGAATAGACAAAAAAATAAACATATAATAATTTATATAATATATGTTCAATTAAGGATATTCAATATCCAATTATAATTTTGGAAATTTAGTGCTTCAAAATAAATCAAAGAGAGAGAAGGAGGAGATAGCATAAGAGGGAAGGAAAATTAATGATATTTTTTCATTAATTTCAAAATTTAGAAATAATATATATATATATATATGAAATATATAAAATCAATCTTAATATTATTTATTTGCTCATAAAACACTAGATTGATAACAATGTGTTGAGGTGCATAATTATCATAGTAAAATTTTATCAACCTCTGAATTATTCCATTGAAGCTCATAAGAAATATATATCATAGCCAAATATCAAACCCCATGGCAAATCTCTTCGTTGTAATTGCTGAAGCTCAATTAAAATCTGAGTATATAACTATCCGGCTATGCTGCTGATCTATGAACACAAAGTACACATTGCTCCAGGCTTTCTTCTTTTCGAAGCGCCCATGTTAATTTTTTCACTACATATGTGGAGAAGTCATTGTAGTAGTTTAATTGATCACACTAACTCTGCTTGATCTAAGTGTAGCTATAGACATCTAGATTACTCACTAAGGATATGAGTCAACAAAATAGCATATTGTTCCCCTAATAAATACAAGGATAGAACACTATGAATATGATTACTCAAACTTTTCAATATAATATGGTTTGTCAACGTAAGTATCACTTTATCAATCCTCCCATACAATTGTGTCCAAGTCACATAATGAGTTGCATCATCTTAATCAGTTATTTTGCATGCCAAGAGCTAAGTAATATTATCACATAAGTGAAATATTTCAAACAAGTACATCGTCATAGCTAAATCCAACAAACTTGCACATGTAACAAGAACTAAATATGATGGATAAACTCGAGTCAATCAACTATCATAAATAAACTAGTAGTTATGTATTAGTCACCAGCTATTTATCAAATTTGACTTGAGATGACTTATCCAACATGTATCACACGTACTCATAGCTCAAGAACAAAATCCTCACAGAAGTAGTATAAAATTACCACAACACCAAAAGTAATGTGCACTGCGATTTCAAATCAAAATACTAAAATAGGCACCACACACTGAAACAAGCATCATTCACTACACTATGTTAGCATCTCAATCGAAATTGCCATGGTAACCACCATAAACTTGCCAAATCACTATGAACCACCGTCAACCTCCATAGCCACTCTCCATGCCACCAAGGAAGCAATAATCACACACAACAACTAAGTTTTCCTTTTATAAAATATTGGTGGTGTCGTTAATGATGCCAAATGACGGCATACATAGTCAGCAACACTGACACACAATACACCACCACACAAGTCACCATATGGCATGTGCCACTCTTTAGTGGTCATAATTGTTGTGGTACCATGTTCAATTTATGATATCTAATCTAATTAGAATTTCAAAATTTTAAAATTTTAGGAGAAACAAATGAAAGAAGGGGAATAGAGAAGAGAAATAAAATAAAGAATAACTAATATTATTATTTTCATTAATTTCAAAAACTAAAAATAACAATATATATATATATATATATATATATATATATATATTAAAGTTGGAGCATCTCATATATCGAGTGCCCCCACACAAAGTAAAATTAAAATTAAACAAAATAAACCAATACACCATATTAAATCAAAATAATAAAACAATTGAAAAGAATACTAAAATATCATAGAAAAATAATAAAAATAAGTAGCAAAAATCTTTTGAAACTAATAATGAATCAAATAATGAGCAATTCTAAAAATAATTACACGTGACAAGTGAAAAAGAAGATTACAAAAAAGAGTCATGACCCTAGACAATGAAATAATAAAATAAATAAGAATAGAAAAAAATCTTTTAATAATACAAAAAATAAAACAATTGAGTCACTTATTCTATACTAAAATATTAAAAAACTGAATAATAAAGTTGTTGGAGAAACAAAATAATATATCATAATTTATATATATAGTATGTTAGATAAAGAAGAAAAAAAATATTTCTATAATTGTTAAAATAAAAGGCATAAATCATACTATATGTATTAAAAATAAAAATGATATAGCATTAATACAAAATAAAACTATTTTAGATACTTAAAAAAATTATTTCATGAATTTATTTAATAAGACACATGCTAAAGTGTTAAATTAAAAAAATAATACAATTTTGAATATAAAATATTATGTATTTCATCATTGCATTAGGATTAAAGAAATTGAAAATTTCTAAAAATAAAAACAATATATTCGAACAAAATAACATTTTAATTGATGCATCAAAATATCTAAAAGATATTAAAATTCAATCATAAGCCATATTTATTTAAAAAAAAAATCTAGATACAAAAAAATACTCAACTTTAAGAGATATAATATTATGATGTCAATTTATAAAACAAAAAAATATATATTAAGAATATTTAAATTATAAAGAAATAAAAATGATGAATTAATTTGATTTTAATTCATTTGATTTTATATGTGATAATTAATTCACAAGTGATAAATAATTAATTTTAATTATAAAAATAAAAAAAATAGATTATGTTTAACCACTATGTGTGACAAATAATTTGATTTTATATAAAAATAGGCCTACCATTTAAACTATTTTCATGCTTAGATAAGATTTATCAATTTACAAAATATATATAAAAGAGTTCTTTGGATATTAATTTGACGAGCAATCAAAAAAAAATTAATATTACATTGATGTCATTAAAGATATATATTATAATATTATAACAAGTATTTGATCTGCAAGAGAGATTTCAAATGAATTTCAAATTTTAATAAGATTATACTAATAATCTACTTTAAACTCAATTGAATTTTTGTTTATTATTTTTTTATTTTTTATTATATTTATTTTTTTATTTTTTATTATATTTATTTTTTTATTATTTAGAAGCACTCAACTTATGAGTCATACTAAATCATATATATATATATATACACACACACACACATATAAATATACACACACATATGATTGTCTATTCAAAACTAAGCTTTTCTCATTTTTTTTATTAAAAAAACTTTGTTTTTTTATTTTATTTTTGAGATAATTGAACGTCGAGCAACATGAATTTTGTATAAAAAATTATGTTTTTGATGATGTCTACATAACCCACATGTAGCCAATGTGGTGGCCAATGCAACGGTGACAATGCAAAACAATATCTACCATCTACCATAGAATCTTAAAAAAAATTTAAATTTTCTATAAACTTTCTTATGTGTAAAATCAAGCATTATGGTGATATAGAAAAATGATTATAATTAATATAGATTCATTATAGATAATTCAATAAAAATTGAGGACATATACTTTTTTTATTTGGATTACAACAGTGAAGATTTAATTTATGACTTTGAGATACATTGATCACTTATTGAGAATTTTATCTCAAATTGATATTGAGCATGGTATGTGATCGCAAATTAACACATAACTATTAGTCCACATGTGATGATCAATTGATCCTAGTATATTGAGTGTGTTTAACTATTATGTTACTTGCAAGATAGTTTGAAACATGACTATTTTGATATATCTTTCAATTAAATTTCATTTATATGTTGTTACTACATAATTGTTAATGTATAAATTGACTGATCATGATAAGATGATTCATTACACGACTTAGATATATCTATGAGAGAAGATTATTAGTAAGATATTTTTATTGATAGGTCAAACAATATTAAAGAGATTTGGCGAGCGAGTTAGTAATATTCTTTACATACATTCAATAGTAAAGTAATATACTAATTTGCAGACATATTTTTGGAGATAAGACACTTCCATATCTCTCAGAGATTTATAAAGGATAATTCAAGTGACTATAATTATACCTAAATCAAGTAAAATTAGTATAATTAATAACAATACTACAGAATATTTGTCACACAATAACAATGAAAGAATTGGGAGTCCTAGATGAGATACACTGAGAGATAGGAAGATAGAAGTGACATGTTCTTTCTTCCCGAGGTTGAAAGATACTCAAAAAAGATATTGGACAATGCACCCTAAATTATAACAAATTTTTTAAAGTTTGGAAACTATACGATAAACCATTAGACATATTCTAGTTGGTTTTTCTATAATTGCAACCACTATAGATGTTACTTTGATACTTTCTAAGGAGGAGTACTCCATATTTTATATTTTGGGTGCCACTAATTTAGACACATCAACAACTATTACACTTTATGCTCTTCATCTTACTCTTGACTGTTAGGAAGTAAATTTAGAAGTTAATACACATATTATAGGTAATCAAATCATTTTTATTTTTTTTAATAAGATATAAGGACTGATATTATCAACGTCAATAACATCATTGTATGGGATAGAAGATGTGACTGTCAATTTTGGCTACTTTTTATTGACAAATATTTTATATGAGTTTGAGTTTTGTCATAATTTATTTTTATTTACTTTGTGAAACAATAAAGTTGTGACAATTTTTTTTCTTTTAATATTTTTATGCATTATCATCTGACCAAATAGATAATTTCGATGACATCTGACATTAAATTAGTCATGATGAAAAAACATTTATGCCTACTTCGTTAATTATAACTGGAAACTAAATAAGTGAATACTAAAATTTTGTGAGATTCTCACTCATCATGACTATCGTATCATATATAAGTGTATGTTAAGGGTCTTTAAGAAATATGAGATGCAAAATAAAATATAACATAATATTTTATAATATTTCAAATAAAAATGACAATAAATATTATTGTAAGAACTATTAGAGACGATCTCTTTACTGTGATTTTTTATGTTATATATATATCTCATATAATAAATTAAATAGTACAAGACAACTTAATAATCATTTCACTCTCATTAGAACAAATACATAATACATTAAAATATCTTAAGTCACCTACTACACTACAAAACTTTTATGATCTACTTAAGTTAGTAAGCCTAAATAAAGTTTAAATAAGATAATAGACACTATTAAAATTCAACATAATTGATATTAGATTCATATATTAACTATAAACATGTAATATCTAACTACGTTAATAATAAAATTAATATAATAATAATTAATAAATCTCACTGGCATATAGAGATTTTATTTTTAAAATTTATAAAAATTTTTTATGATACGACAAATATACGACTTTATTCTAAATCTCAAAATAATTACTTATCTTTTATTTTTTTAAGAGATAAAGTTGTTTCAAATAAGTGCGAAGCCATGTCATAAACTTTCTTTTGGTGCATGCTAATGCTCAACTTAAATCTAAATATCTGACTAACTATAAATACCTTTGATTCACGAAAAAGATCTAAAATCCTTGAGATTTCTTCACATATCTCAATAAAAAGCCGTAACGAGAAAAATTTGCCAAAAAAATCTTGAAAATAATTAAATAAACTGATTGCATATATTATATTTAATCTGATCATAATTAGATAATTCATCAGCTGCATCAAGATAAATCTACCAAAAAAAAATCTAAGAAATGATTAAATATACTGATTACATATATTATATCTAGTCTGATCATAATCAAATAGTTTATCAACTAAAAAGTTTGCACATCAAAATCAACTAGAGATGTCACAACAGAAATGAAGCTAATATTTGAATCAATAAATATATCTATCATAGCATAACTTAAAAGAACAACTATGAAAATATTAATTATATATTTTCTATTTAACAAAATGATATCATTCATAGAATAAATTACCTCTATATCAAGAAAGTATTCGAGGATACAAATATCTTTTATCTGAAATTGGATCTAAACTTTGAAAGAAATGACAAGTATCAACAATCACAATTATATCAGGATATATCCATGAATATTTTAACATAAAGTATCAATAAGTAATATTATAATAAAAATAAAATTAAAATATAATAAATATATTCAAGTTACAATAAAAAAATAATGTATGTTATATAATTAGTGATATAAAATAAATTATATCATATTGGTCAAAGATTAATTTTGTAATATTATACACAATTTATAAATGAATTAAAATTTTTATTAAAATATAAATATTTATACTATATAGATTTATTGGATAAAAAAATAATATTATATTCAATTATAGTTTATGATATAAATACTATTAAAATTAATATTTATTTACTTATTATGTATATAGTAAAAAAATATTTTTTATATATCTCTATATTATTCAAATTTACTAAAAAAAAATTAATATTGAATTTAATTATATTTTATTATATGATAAATTTTAATTTAAAAGGATTATATTTTAATGCATTAAAATAAAAAAATAAGAAAAAAAAATTATCATTTACTTCTATTGTCGCATTCAAATAATATTATTGTTATGACATAGTTTTAGTGCATATATTTCTCATTTTCAATATTTTAATGTACTAAAAAATAGTTTTCTCAATTAATTTTAAGTATATTTCAATACATGAGTAATATTAAATTTAATTTTACTTATTTATTAAAAATATAATAAATTATTAATTTAAATATATAATTATTTGTTATATTAATTTATTCAAATTTTTTGAATATGAAAAGTAAGATAAATTATTCTATTATAAATATATAACTAATATTAAATTAAATTAATTTAAATATTTATTATCATAAAAATATTTGAATATATATAGTTAAACCATAGATATATCTTACTATATCTAGATATATCATAGGCATATTTAGATATTACCTTCCATAATTATAGAAACATGAATATATCTATAATTGTTCATATATGTGACATATTATGAATTTTTAATGATAATTATGAATATATCAAACAATATATATTTTTATACCATATGTTGTGTTGATAATCATAGATTTAAGATATATCCTAGATATATTCAGATACTTTTATTCTTGCCTAAATATACTCCTTAAATTAAGTGATCTCAAAATCATCATTCTACATAATCAAAATATCATTTATATAGGTAATCAATAAAAATTATTAATGAAATTAGATAAGGTGATTATTTATGAAAATATTACAAGCTAAGCTCTTAGTAATTATGTTATGTCATACAATATCTTCTACAAACTACATCTAATTTTATTGTCGAAACTCAAGTGAATGCTCAATATATACATTATCCTTAAAGTCATTATAAAGAAATATATTATTCATATTATAACTATTATATCCTTCAATTATGAGATGTTGAAGGATTGTGATACTCCAACATCGCTAGCCATTACATAATAAGCATCCTAGTATCTCACACCAATTATCTAGAAGAATACTCTCTTTAAAAATCTTATCTTTAGGTGATATACATTCCTACTTAGACTAGTCTTCATAGAGAACACTGACATGCAATTAATAACAGACATTCCCAAAGATTACATACTAATTCTCAAATTCTATTAGAATGGAGAGAATGCAACTTTTTTATCATAGTTTAACATCATCCTAGATAAAATAATATCTTAGAAAGAAATTTGGATATATTAGTATCATTAAAAAAATTAATAAAAAAAAACAAAAAAAAAAAAACAAATCAAGATAATCAAAGGACTAGTTGCAAAATAATCTAGCATCTCAGTAGACTCATCTCTAGTCTAAGCAGAATGACTAAGTTTCTTTCTCCTAGTATATACTCTAAGTTCTAGGTAGTCAGGTCTCATAATTATCAATTCAATAAGAGTCTATAATAGTAAAAACACGTGAACTAGTATGTCACCAGGCCTTATTAAAATCTCCTTACTCAAGAAACAACACTCTCTCTAGATTCAATATAATCTAAATTTGATGATAAAATATAATAACTTTATTAAAGTAATATCATATTGAGTATCAATATGCTCAGATATAGCCAACGAGTAACATTCTGCTAACTAATAGTATATGCATAACTATAGATAAGAAAGAAGAGAATAGTGAACTCTTGAGCAACATCTAGATCTACACACTTCTTTAGGCTCATTAAAAAAACCTTAGCTAAAAAATAATAATATCCGTACTTATTAAAATCATATTAATATCTAATAAAAAATATTTATTCACTCTTTGAGTACTAAAACATCAAAGAAAAATATATCTCAAAACCTTAAATACCAACATATCTCATCCTTAAGTACGATCAAAGATCTAAAAAAATATACACTAAAAAAATAAGAAAATAATTGATTAATGGGGTAGATTATGATTAAAATCACATCTCCTTCAAAATATTTTAAAATATTTTTTTCATGTAAGAGTGTCCGAGATATCTCAATCGAATGTTTATTCTTCTTTTCAATAATCTCATTCTATTAAAGAATGTCAACCCATAAAATTTAGTATATAATCTCATGATTCATATAATAAATATTAAATTGATTTGATATATTAATATATATTATAATGTATTATTATGTCTTAATTTTTTTAATATTTTAATTAATTTAATTTTTTATTATTTTATGAAAAACAAAAAAAGATTATGGTATATCTTTAAAAAGATATAATTACACCCGAAAAAAATTAATAATATATTTTTTCTTAGAATATTTTTTTTATAATTATCTCTAATAAATATAAATGACACAAAAATTATAATATGTAAGGACCATTGGATAGATCTGATTATTAGCTTGTATCTCTAGTGTGATACAACTATCTCTAGTGTGATACATTATCCTACAATCAATATACTGAGCTGCGATTCTTTTTTTATCTACCTCTACTATGATAAATTTTCTTTATGCTATGCAGCAAAATTATAATTCCTTCGAATAAAAATTATGCCCAAATAAATTTTTTTATAAATCTTCCAAAACCCTATTTAGGATTTCTGCCCAAAACATCATTATGTACCACCATGTGACACCACATGCCACGACCACATCCAAATAGGATTCCTACTTTAAATGTCATCTTGGCCACCATGCGCCACCATTATGTGCCTAATGTCGTGCTCACCTTCTATGGCCAACCATATGCACCTATGTTGTTATGAACCACACACATTTGCCTTTCAATATCACACACATTGTGCACAAACCTAAAGTTACATTTTTTTTTAGATTAACTCTGATATCATATTAAAAAATAATAATAATAAAAATATATATGTAATTAATACTATAAAAAAATCATACATCATATACTATTAAATAATGAGCAAAAGTGATTGAGAAACTAACAAATTGGATGCTCCTATCAAAAATATATGAAATAAAAAATGAATAAGAAAATTATAACGAAAATAATTAACTATTTCATATATTCTCCATGACAAATTCATCCAAATACAACTCTTCACATACAAGATTATGTGAAGAAATCTCCAATCATTGAGATTTTTAGTGATCATGGATACCTACCATTAACTGAATTTTCAAATTTGAGTTATGCTTTAACTTGTACCTAGAGAATGTTTATATAAATATGTAAACTTTTCCTGGATATAATATTATCTTCTGAAAAAATAAGAAATAGACAATAATTTCAATAATTAGTACAAATGCAAAATATATAAATGTGATAACAATCACTTACAAGATACTTTAGATCATTTATTTTCTTGAAAAAATTGAGTACTCATTCCCACCCTTCATTACTCTTTATTGTGATAGTAAAATTATGAGACATATAACTTTCAATCCAATATATCACAAGTAATTTTTGAGAGTTGTTGATTACAAACTACGTAATCAATTAAAAGTCTTGTTTTATTATTGTTGACAGAGTGATATTTCAGATCTCATATCAAAGTGAGTTTTTAGTTTTCCTCTGCATGCATTCAAATGGACATGCTTTGTATGGGACTCTCACTTGAACGCAAGGAGATGTACATTGGTGATCATTAAGAAATATTTTTATTATATATTCTAATATCCAAGTATGATACAAGTATTATTCACATACAACGAATAAAGCAATTATTAGTACTAATATTACTTTCTAATAAAAAGTTATAGTTTCTTTAATTTTTTTTATAATTATTTTACTTTTATAATGAAAGCGCTGAAGATGTGAGTTGTCTCAATAATTTTTTTACTTATTTATACAGGTTAGAATTTTAATTTATTTTGTATACGAGTTTTCATTATATTTTTAGTTTATTCATTTTTCTATATGGCATCAAAACTAGGGTTTGCACACTCTACAAAAAGAAAGGATATGATGCATGCATGATAATGGAGGAATATGTGTGTGTGGTGGTGAACTCAACTACATACAATGGTGCGACCATAAACGACACAGCAAGCAATTGGGGCAAACAATTAAGTATGACATGCCATACAACTATAGCGACAATTGTGTATGATGGGGAGTACAAGTGTGGACAACAATGATGACATGAGCGAAGCGAATTATAAAGTGTGATAGCGGAGTAATTCCTTTGTGGTGTAGTGGATAGTGTGCATCATAATATGGCATGAAATAGTAGCATCAAATGAGTGTGAGCATGCAATTGCAGCGACAAATGTGTACAATGAGGAGTAGAAGGGTGGGAAATAGTGATGCAATGAGTGGAGTGAATTATATAGTGTGATTGTGGAGTAGGTGTTCGGCGATGTAGTAGGTAGTGTGCACCACAATATGGTGTGCGGTAGTGTGCACGATGGTGTAGCATAAGTGTCTGGAATAAGCATGAATGTATAAAATTGTGTGCAATGTGGTACATTAGCGCAGTGGGTATGTAGTGATTGTGCGGGATTGTTTTGTTGCTACTACAACTACATATATTATAAAAAGAACTAAAGGCTTCTCGAGCTATCTAGTATTTGCCTGGACGAGGAAAACAAACTCAATTGAGACGTATCTCATGTAGAGGTGGACATTAGGCCAAGCAGCTCGAGCCCAAGGCATACACGGCACAGGCAAGAGTCCTAACTACCTTGCGCATGGGGACGGC
The DNA here is from genome assembly GCA_029783825.1 of Sapria himalayana. Lineage (NCBI taxonomy): Eukaryota > Viridiplantae > Streptophyta > Magnoliopsida > Malpighiales > Rafflesiaceae > Sapria > Sapria himalayana. Next base: position 1,172,831 of record JAREIK010002830.1, read on the forward strand.
CCGTGGCACAACTCGTGCTGTGACAGACAGGGCAGAACAACCCACATGCCAACGCACAACACATCATGGGTGTTTGGCACGACCAACATGACCGACACAATGTTTACAATACATGTGCCTTTTTTAAAAACAAGCACCTTAGAATCACATACTTATTTTAGAAATTTTATATTAAATGAAAAGTATAACATGCACTCAGCAAACATGATGATTATGCACATTGTTATCCTACTAGCAAAGTAATAAATTAACAAAAAAAATCACAATTGTGTAATAAATTAACAAATAAATCAACATCCGTTGGATTTCACTCCAACGGACGTTGAATTTTTGCCCAAATAAAATTTATAAAAAATTAAAATATATATATTTTAAATATAAAATTTATCTATAAATAAGATATTAAAATTATAATTTTTACCCTCAAATTGTTATTTTATTTTTCTCTATTTCTCATCTCTCTACTTTTTAATATATTTTATGTTGTTTATTATATTCTTTAAAATATTTATTATTATATTATAATTATATAATAATATAATTGTGTAAATTAATATTGCTATGTTAAATCTTATAATCATTGGATTGTAGACTTGCAATTTCTCAGCTTTTGATTTGGATGAGTCGGATTTAAATTTTTTGCAAGATACATAATATTTATTATTTTAGTTATTTTTTACTACATTAATTTAAAATTTTAAAAAAAGAACTTTCCTCCTTAAAAATTTTCTAAACTTTAAAACATAAAAATACTAGTAAATATAACAAAAAAGAAGTAGATATTTATTTAGATAACTAAAATCTGACAAAAATATTCGAGACTAAATTATGTCCCAACTAACAATTATAAGTCGATCTCAAACATCGACACCTAAAAATCTAAGAATAACCAAATATAAAAATATAGACACACTTTATGATTATTAATATTAAAAATTTTAAAAATATCAAAAAAAATAAATACAATATATATTATGAAAAATATATACTTGTAAAAATATTGATTGAACTGAATATTTTAAAAAATATACCAAATAATACACAAAAAAATGTGTGCATTAGAACTTAAAATTTAAGGATCTTTAGAAAATATAATATACAAAATAAAATATTTAACATAATATTTAATATCTCAAATAATAATATAACAATAAATATTCGAGTGAGATTCATTAATAATAATTTATAATCGAGATTTTTTATGTTAGATATATACGTTACATAAACTTAATAGTACAAGCTAGTTTAAAAAATATTTCCTTTTAATAAAACAAATACATAATACATTAAAATATACTATAATATCTAGCATACTATAAGATTTTTAAAATATACTATAATACATTAGATATATGTGATATCTAAGTCATTGAACCTAAAAAAAAAAAAGAAATTCCAACTAGATATCAAATATTATAAGAATTCTACATATTTGATTTTAAATTCATATGTTGACTACCAACATATGATATCTAATTATGTAAGTAAAATTGATAAAATAAAAATTAATAAATTATTCTAAAATAAATAAAAATTATTTTTAAATTTCATAATAATCTTTTATGATACACCAAACATATATTTGTTGATATACACTCCATGAGCTACATAGCACTTAAATAAAATGTAATATAAGTAACATCTTTAATCAATATAAAAAGAACATATATTTTAATGATTTTAATATTGAAATGAAAATGAAATATTTAAAATATTAGTATTGTATTTTATCTCTTTATTACTTAGTTAGATATATAAATCTTATGAATAAGTTGAAGGAAATAAAAAAAACTATAAAATACATATTTATTTACATGAATCAATCAAAATAATCTAAGAATATAATTTATGAACAAATAGATAACTTATTTAAATTTTATAAAATCATGTTTAATAATTTTAACGAGCATCTAAATATGAAGATGAACACTATATTCAAAGACAATTTTTTTATCTCATTAGCTAGGGACAAATAACAAGGTCTATCGAATAAGAATGAACTATCAAGATATTTGAATACTAATTATTATTTTATCTTCTCTCATAATAATATATAAAATTTTGTAATACTATATTGATAAAAATCATATTCATCCATATTTTTCATATTACCTAAAATGACATGTAATCTACTGATATCTCCAAGTATCCAACACTATATTGAAATCTATTTTATCTATAATTATAAATATAACTCCAGACAAAAAAATATATATATTACATTTAGATATTATTGAAGTTAGATTAATCTTAAAAATATAAGAATACACAAATAAATTTTCATGATAAAGTAAAAAAACTACAATTGGATAAATAACATACACAAAAATAATAGTACCAACTCTTGAACTATGATGATCCAAGCTAGATTACATGAAATTGACTAAGACTAACATTATTTTTATATTGATGCTATTGGCATTGCACTGATATACATTATTTTTAGTCTTTTTTTTTATTTTTTAATTTGGTATGCAAAATTATAATATATATAAATTTATATTTTCAATTCAAACTAGAGTATATTTTTTTATTGTTTATGTTTTTGTTTACATTGATTTTTTACAAATTTAATTTATACAATAATATATATATATATATGTATATGTATATGTATATGTATTGCATTACATATTATTAATTACGTACAAAAACATACAATATATATAAGCTACAGCCTAGCCTAGCAAAGTAACAACTATCTACTAGGAAGTGAGCACTAGATACTGCCTACTACCAGTCCAATAGGTAGTAGCCTACTCTACTAGATTGAGCAATAGCCAATTCAGTGCCAGGCTTGACTCGGGCCACTAGCTAGGGCGTAGCCTAGCCAAGGGCAAACCAAAAGCTGACCTTGGTTAGCTATGGTTGTGCCGAGTGTGAGAAAAGGTCCAACCCAACCAGACATGGCTCAACACGCTCAATTTCCCCCTACAGGCCAATGGGATTTCCGCTAGGGTAATCATTACGGTAATCCATTTGATACCACCATATAGAAGTTTGAGAAAATAAAATATAATTTGTTTAACTTTATAATTACAACATACATCAACTGCACATATATAGATGAACAAACTAATTAGATAATGCATTAGTTAGTTACTCCCATCAAAAAACTAAAAAAAATTAAAAAATAAAAATAAGCTTCAACATAAAATATATGTATAATCTTTCAATCACAATAAATAGCAATTGAACATAGAACATATAAATCAACTTCACCCAATAAGTATTTTATCCAAAAAACTTGCAATTCATTATAGTCAGTCATCACACATTGATGACTTACAAAAATTAGAAAAATTAACCAAACATATATGATCTTGATTAACGAAAAAAATATTAAGGCTAAAAGATTTCTTTTCATATTGAAGTATGAGAAAAATATATACATGAATATGTTTAATAGAAAATAAGAAATAATTTACTATTTTGATATTATATAACATATCTGATCTAATAATTATCATATAGTTTAATCTTTCTATTATTTACTAATGCCCAAGACAATAAACAAAGAAACACATATCACCAACAAGATCAATTCTCAACTCAACAAGTAACTATTCAGTGCATAAATCAATGAAACAATATAGATAATATACTTCCTAGAATCATCATTCAACAATCATATGAAATTTTTATAGCAAGGAAATACTTGTCATTCAAGATCTTTCGTGATAAATTATATCTAAAAAAACTCTTTTAACTAAATAAATCATTACTTATTATCTTCAATAATAATAATAATAATATTATTATTAAAACATACCAAAATAAAATTATCGTATCAAATAAAATCATCCAATAAAAAAGAAAATATCAAAAATACACATGTATCATCTAAAGGAAGTGATTATTAAAGATAAATAAGTAAACCCTCAGCAATTATTTTACCATAAATATAATTTTTCATAATATACACAATATGTTTGTCTATATCGAAGTAAAAATATAATAAATATTTGATTTAAATTACTAGAATATTTCTATATGCTTAAAATATTTTTAGAGAAATAATTTTAATCATAAACTATTTAATCAATCAAATATATTTTAAAATCATTTCTTATCAAGTATATTTTTAAATCTACCACCATAAAGATATATTATTTAGTTTTCTTACCAAAATTTTTTGTGATGTTTATTTTATTTATGATCTCTCCCAGAAAATATATTTAAGAATAAGATATATATATAGCAATCACTTAATTTTTAAGTAGTGACATATCATTCAAATTTAACTTGTAGATTACAAAAGATTTTATACAACCTAAAATAGTCCTTGTTGATTTACATGATTTTCATCATTATTCATTTCTTTTTGTTTACACAAATGTATCATAGATTATTCTTTATTTTATTAGATAAGTTCAAATGATTATTTTATTAATTAATTGTTTAAATAAATGATATTTTAATTAATGTGAGATAACAAATAAGAAATCATTCAACTCAATAAATACATTCAATCATAATTTAAGATAAAATATTTTTAAAAAATTACCCTTTATTAGAATATAAGTAGCTTAATATAACAAAAATATTATATTATCACAATTAGATATTTTTGTTATTAATCATATCATAAAAGTTGATCTTAAAGATTGTTTTCCAACAAATACTTCTATAGACCTATGTATAAATTTCTTATCTAATATGAGTCATTTAAATAATTTGATTATATACAAAAAAATTATAAGAAAAATTAATTATCTGATTATCATTAAATTAGATATAACTTATGTAATTAATATAATTATTTATTTTTAAAATTTTTTCTAATAAATTTAGCTAGATATAGTACTTTGCATACATAGACATAAGAAAAAATTTCTAGGTATTGGTATCTCTTTAAATGATCACGACTACTCTAGCTTATTATTTTTTTTATTTTACTTAAACACCACCTTGCATATAAAGAAGATGTATAATATACTATTATATTTTTCTTGAAAAAATTTTTTCTAATGACATAAGAAATAATAATAATCTCAAGATCTATATTACAAAGACTGTTCAGAATGATCATTATTATCACTTATAAAATACTTTAAATCTAACATCTTTTTAATAAGATTAAGTACTCACTTACATTTTCAACTATTTTTTACTTTAATAATTTGACAACAATATATATAACTTCTAATTCAATGTTTCAAGAACAAACAAAACATATATCAAAGAGAAGCTAGCTAATATGATGAAAATATAATCATGAGGATCAAGATCTGATTAACCAAAAACCAAAAGTCTAAGATTCATAAGATCATGAGATACACATTTCAATAAACATGAGATCTAGTTATCTAAGATCCATAAGATCAAGAGATACAAGATTCAGTAAGCTTGAGACATAATTCTCAAAAATCTCAAAGATTTGTGCTCCTAAATTTTGTGTTATAATATATACTACTATACAAAATATACTAACACTACCCAACTATATATGATGTGCAAAAAAAATAAATATAAGACATATGTTCTCAAGGCTCAATCATTGTGATGAAAATAGAATGAATCATTGAGATTAGGATAATGCACCGTGAGAAGTAAGGTGGCAGCCATAATGATCTCGTTTCTACTCATTGGACCCATCTTCTCCAACTCCTCTTTTGCCCACTGAGGAGCATCAGGACTGCTTTTAACACTTGGAGGGTAAATCAGATATAACAACAATGGCACCACCACTAGTGATGCTAGCCCAGGCACAATAGCAGCCTTAGCCCAATCAGTCCACCCAATGGACTGCTTAATTGTATTAAACGTCAAATTAGCACTCAAAGGATTCGCTGCCATTGCCGTCAAGAACATAGCAGAAGAAATCACAGAAGTCTGGAAGCAAGTAAGCATCAACCATGATCCTAATCGACCCTCAGTCCCATCACCAGCATTGCTCCCACATGCAACACACAGTGATTTCACCAAAGGCAAGAAAATCCCACCTGCCCTAGCTGAAACAGAAGGGATCGCCGGAGCCAGCAATGCCTCGCTAAACACCAGACTATACCCTAACCCTAACGTGGAAGACCCAAACAACTTCACGAACTGATACGCTATCCTATTTCCCAGGCCGGTCTTTATAAACCCACGAGCGAAGAAAAATGCCAGGGCGATCAGCCATGGAATTGGGTCTCCGAAAGCTGAAAAAGCTGCCGAGAATGCTAGTGTCTTGGTCAGCACAGACGCACCCAATCCCATCAACGCGACTGCACCGAGCGGTACTGGTTGCGTGATGATCCCAACAATTGTTGCAAGGAATATCGCGAGTAATTGCCATGCTGGTCGGGAAACACCAGCAGGTATAGGGGAAAACCAGATAATCAAACCTGTGGCGATCGAAGCTACCAGCGGCTTCACTTTTGCGCCTTGCCATGGAAGAGAAACGGAACAGGTTGATTCATGCGATGCAGATGAAACGGCAAATTTTTTCGCGGTTTGATTCTTCCATATTGCAGAGACCGGTGCCGCCCGTGTTGACGCAGTGAATCTGTTATCAGTAATGGGATTTGCGAAGTTTGTAGTAGAAGTGAGATATAAAAGATTTTGGCGAGGTGGGCGACGGCGGATGATGAAAGGGAATGAGAGGCTACGTGGTGGGCATGATGAAATGGTGAGCAGGGCCATGGTCGTGCTTTTATCTGTGCATTTTTTGAGTGACTTGCAAGAGAAGGGGGGATACGAAAATAATTAGGCAATGGCCTGAGCCTGAGGCACGGATACATGAATTTGATTATTTGAGTATTCGATTCTTCATTCTTGTTCTTGCCGCCTGGCAATCAAAATCGGAAAACAGTAAATGTTCTGGACCTCCTGGTCTGGTCCCAAGGGGTTAATAGCATGAAGCTGAGTGGGCAACTCATGTAGAGTTTACAGCATGAAACAGACTGGGTAACTCATATGGCATCACTAGCAGTCTAGCATTAAGCTAATCGAGCAACTTATTTGGGATATTCTACATGAAATTCATTGGTTACTCACCCTTGGTTACTAGCACAGATTGACCTAGCACACATTGACCTAGCACAAATTGACCTAGCACACATTGACCTAGCACAAATTGACCTAGCACAAATTGACCTAGCACAGATTGACCAAGCAGCTTATTCAAGTTTATGCTGTGAAGCTAACCTAACAAATCACATGAAAAACTAGCATGCAACCAATGGGACAAGTTATGTGGGTTATTGGTGCAAAGCCAATTGGGAGAACAAATTAAGGTTGATTAATTGACATGAAGGAAGCTAGTTAGAATAATGACAGCAGAGAAAAAGTAGTAACATAAATATTTGACAAATAGACCAAGAGAACAGAGCCATGCGAATAAATATATAAGACTCTCATGAAAGCAACAGAACAACCATGTTGTGTAAGTACTATCATATTAAAATAAAAAAAATATTATAAATATCAACAACATAATAGGCCAGATAACCCAAAATTATCTAAAAAAAAAGGACTTGAAAAACATGAAAATAAAGGGAGGTATCATAATTTTTTGTTCATGCTTTGACCCCTTTGCTATTGATGGAGCATCTATAGTGATTTCACCTCCATGATTTGCCTCCTCCTCTATTATAGTGGAGACAGTGTCAATAACAGTTACTTAGAAAAAACTATTTATGATTACTACTGATCACTTTAATAAATGGGTGGAAGTAGAAGTATACTTCGCTAAAAAGATAAGCATATTATCAAGTATCTATGCAAGAACATAGTCTATTAGTCTGGAATATCATGTTTGATTATTATAAATAATGAGCCCTAATTTTATAACATCACAATTAGTAATTTTTGTGCAAATTGAACATCAAGAACATAGTCTATTGTGATTACTGTCGTATGCAAGAATATTTGTGTTCAATATGCAAGAATATATTATTAGTTTCACCCTAAACCCTATATTGGTGAAGGAGATGCAGACTATGAATTTGAAGCGGAATGCACTGTCAATGAATTTGTACATGGAGCACTTGTAGTTGCTGCATGTAAATCTAAATGTAGAAAAGTAGAAGGTGTTATTATAGTAGCAGCTCGAGATGTTGATGACAAACTTGTATTAAGTGCAACTGAAGGTGGAATTAGTATTGATGGCTGGGTATGTGTAGAACCAATTGGCGATGGTGAAGATGACTTTCTCATGTCGGTGCTTTGGCTTCTTGTTATCTCAAGTAAGTTGTTGAAAAATTAAAACATCCATAAAAAGGAGCAAATTAAGAAAAAAAAATAGCATTATTACATATTCGTGGTAAAAATTAGAAAAAAACACAATATGAAATGGACTAATATTACAATAATAACAACTGTAAATCTATGGAGGCAATCTAATTATGATTAATTGAAAAAGAAATTAATATGATCAAAAGGATAAAACCTGAAAGATAATGTATTATCTAGAGAAAAAAAAAATAATGGGAGCAACATGATTTACTAGACAAAAGTAAACTCAAATGGTTCAGTTTAGAAACATAATGCTATGCTTCTGGTATAAGAAATTTTAAAGCAACATTCAATTAATTATAATGTAATAATTGTTCTTTTTGTTTGACCAGAGACAACAATAATTCTAATAAATCTCATGGAACAAATGAAAAGGAAGAATCACTAACTAGAACTACCTAGAAACATTTACATTAGTAATTGTACATAGGTATTCCATCATTAAATAGAAATTTACCCAGAGAATAATTCGTATTTAATCTGCCATAGGTATTTCATAGGTAAAATTCCAGTTACCTACGGAACACTCCGTAGATAATTTTAAAAATTACTAATTAAATTCTCCCTCACTACTAGTCCTGAGATATTTGATCCTCTTTTCACTTTCAAGTTCTACTTGTGTTTTAAATATTTTAAAAAATAAAAATACATATTCCTTTCTCTTGATTGGATATACCAAACATCTCATGGTAAATCATCTTTAAAAAATACAAAATATCTTAAACCTTAATTTATTACTTACTGATAAAATAATGTTCACAAAAGAATAATGAAACTTTTTTGAGCCCTAGAAAAAATGTTGTTCTGCATGAATTTTTAATTCTCATTCTAATATGTACTAAGTTTGTGATGTACCATCAACGTTAATTATTCTATCAAACTTGCTGAAACTATAAATACTTTCTCTTTCTTGTTGAATTTCTCTTTTAATCTTATACACAAAGTTGCATCTGTGTTTTCTATTTTCATCACTACAAGTACTCCTTTGACTATTTTCATAGGCTCATTTGAACATGAAGTTTAAACCCATGATTATCTAATTGTACCACCAAAAATGATACTTTTTTTCCAAGTCCCTTCACGTGTTGAATCTCTTGGATGATGCATATTGTATTATTATAAATCTTGATTTTGATAATACTAATGCTAGTAATATCTAAGGAACGATTGTCTCTCGTGAATATCGATGCTCCCAAGATAAGTTTATATTGATGGAACTATTCTCTCCGAGAACTCATAAGTCATGTTGCTCTTGAGTCCATCAACTGGAAAGCATCAATTCTTTTCTAGCTTCAATAACTATTGTTTTGTTGTATAAATTTCACAATCATTTGAAGCATCTATCACACAACCTTAAATATTTGACAACCTGGAGTATTTCTTCTGATATTTTTCACTATCCATCCATTAAAATGTCAATATTCTTTTTTTACACATCTTTGCTTTCCACGATTATAATACTTCACTGTTTTCTTACCTAGTGCCTTTTTCCTATTATTATTTTCACCCTCACTAGAGCCATATTCTATTGATCTTTTCTAGAGAAAATCAAAGCTTCGGTTTGATGATATAAAAAATATTATATTGCTTATTTTTATGCATACTTTCTTCCTCAGGTATAGTAATCAAAGCCTCATCAAAGATTAAATTTGTTCTCACAGAATAATTGACCATATTTATGACGAGATGTTCATATAAATCTAGTAGACTTCAAAATAGAAGTTTAGCATGTTCTTTCTTTATTATGTTATGATCCATAAATAATAGTTTACAAAATAACATTTTCAAAACAACTTGTTCTTTCTTTCTAGAAATATTTTTGTTGTGTTACAGTTTGATCTCATTCATATTTATCAAATTATCTCATATCTTTTTTGCCAAATATAATTCGAATATACTTGATAATATATCATCTTCCACTAAGTATAAACTTGCAACAATAACACTATTCATTCTATCCCACTTTTTCTTTTCAATATTTTTTTGCCTTTTATGCAATTACTTATAGGTAATGTTTCTTTGTCAAGATAGTTTTTATCCTCATCTTCTATAGCTCAAATTACTCTTTGAAATTTTTTTATACCAAATTTCATGGATATTTATTTCACTTGTATAGTAAATAACACATGCAAATAATAGTAACTATGTATATTAAATACACTAAAAAAATTCTTTGGTAAATGAAGGAATTCTAATAAATAGTCCTTCTTAAAAGCTACTTGTCTTGAGGCTCTTGTTGCCCTTTTAACATTTTTTTCAACAAGAAATAACTACAAAACTTACGATCATAACTCTCACATCTGAATCTGCTATTATAAAAATAAAATTTATAATAATAATTTTAAATAGAAAATTACATAGTAACAATGAAATAAACTAGACAATAAAATAAAATACAAATTATTAAGACTTAAGATTAGGATATTTACAAAAAAAGTAGAAATGCTTATTTTATAGAAGCATAGAGATGTGTCCCCAGAAAAATGGGTGATGGGAGCAAGGTGTGTACCCAAAATACTTATGTGAGTATGTTAAATTATGTCACTTTTCTTATCATGGGTGATTTACTTTTATGTCAATAGAAATCCTCATCAAAATAAATAATCAAGTTTATTTCTTAAAATTATATGCTTGCATTTCACATCTACATATCATAGCTTTGTTGTTGGTGATGGAGAGAAAGAAAGAGAGGGTGATAGAGAGAGAGAGAGAGATGAGTAAACTGATGAGAAAAAATGTTTATTTATTGCCCTCCAATCAATAATTTTTTCCAACATACCCTAAATGTAAAACATAAATGTCACAAACAAAATTATTCCTCCACATAAATAATGATGTGGAGTAAATAATTTTAATTAAATTGTAGAGTAAAAATGATTTACATTTGGTTTGACCTTCTATAATTAATAAAAAAAAGATTCAATTTTTGGTTGAAATCATGACTAGATTATTATAATAGTTTAAAACTTATGATAATTTACAAAATGTAGAATTAATTTTTTTAAATATGAGTATTTATATGGTGTAAATAAATAATTATAATAATAATTTTTTTAATATTTAAAAAATTTAAGTCCTAGTGTTGCAATGGAATAGTGAACAACTACATTGATGGTTTGTTTGGGTATGTTGGGATAAAACAAAGCATGGATACACAAATTTTCATATCAATCAAAAATATATTTTTCATTCTTAAGAATATATATTTTTTGCTTTATCAAAAAATAAATTTTAGTTTTTGCCTGAATGTAATTTAATGAATCTGCCACAATTAAATTATAATATATATATATATTAAAAAAATTTAATATTTCAAAAGATTTCTATTATTCTGAAATTTTAATATTTCAAATTTTATCCGATTACATTTTCTATCCAAATATATTTTCAATCATAAAAAATATTAATGATTCTAAAAATAATTATTCACAAATATTTTTAAACATAAACCCTTTTTGATTATACCCACACAAATAATATTCTGCAAAAAAACTTTGACAATGTATATACGCAAACGACAAAATCAGAATACTAAAATAATTAATGAAATAAATATACAATTACAACTATAATGTTTAATTAAACATAACAAAATTGTAATAAAAAACACTTAGAAATTGTGACATTATCTTAGCAAATTTTGTTCCTGCATTCAAAAAAATTAAATCTAATGCTCTTCTATACATTCACTAAATTAAATCCGAACACCCATAATTTCTCTCATGATCCAAACTCAGCAGATCAAACCATTGCGTTCCCATTATTTTAAAGGAGAAGAATATTAAAAGAGATTATTTGAAGAGAAGTTTTTGAGGAATTTCTCCATTGATTGGAAGAAAAATTTTATGATATAAGTATGATTTTTTGAAAATTCAAATAATAAATTGGTTTTTTTTTTTGAAAACAAAAGGAAAAATCATATGTTTTTACTTATGTTGGGGGCCAATCGAGATACAACTTGAAAAATCAAGAATAATCTCGAAACAAATTATTGGTCCAATAATTATGTTATTTTGGCATTTTTGAATCTTTTAAAGTTTTGTTAGAAAATTTACCCAAAATACAAACGAAAAATATTTGTTGGGATTTCAAAATTTTATATCCCATGTGTGGTAACTAAGGTATGTATGTGAACCATGTGTGAAATGTGGATCCTTTCCATTTTTGTTGTGTGAACATTTTTTTGTGTGCATGAAAATAGGAATTTTCCCATTTATGTGTTCTATAAGTGTGTCAAATGAAAAATTAGGAAACAATCCCATTTTTCTTGTTTAACTAATTCCCTTTTGAATCTCTAAGTATCTATAATATTTAGAAGTATAGTTACTTTCTTATTCTTCTATTTACGATAGTTGTTGGATTCATACGAAGTTTGTGTTAAGTTCTTGTGAGGTTTATGTGGTGTTCGTGAATAATTTATGTGGTGTTCAAAAGAAGATTGTTTGTGCTTATATGTTGTGCTCATGCTATCATAGTGATGCTCAAAACTCTTCAAAACTCTAAATCTAGAATTAAAACATAATTATAAAGGTATTTTCAATTATATTTATATTTTATTCGATTTGTATTATTTGGACATTGAGATATTTTATTTTTGTGTTTTAATTGTATAAATATTCGGTTAGTTTTGGGGACAACATATTTACTATGATATATGTGAAAATTGTGTGGATTTATTATTTTTAATATTCAGGCAAGTTTGAGAGAAAATTTTGGATAATCCTTAGGAGCGGCTAAAGTAAAACATTATTTTTTTTAATTTCCAACTTATATGCTTCCCCTTAATTAGTATGATCATTAGGAGTGACTGAAGTAAAAGTATTATCATTTACTTACAACTCATAAGCTTCCCCTTGATCAATATGATATTCTGGAGTGGCCGAAGTAAAAGTGTTATCATTTAAACCTCTAAGATATATATCAAACATCCTTAAGAAATAATCAGTATCTTGAATTTGTCCCTATATAAATATCATTTGTGTCTAATATTCTTGACGTCCTTCCATCACCCATCCTGACTATTCCATAGTCCTTGGATGAAAATATTACAAACTAGTCTTAGTTTGGTGAGACATGCAAGGTTATAGCTGAATATGCTACCCCATTTTTTCCCATTATTTTAGTATGGCAGATGTCTTGAAATATAATTTCTTCCACTTGGTTATTTATACCTTCTAGCTTCATTTCAACATGAGTCGATTCAAGATGATTCCTCATCATTAAAAGATTCATTATTTTTATTTTCCAGGTTGATTAGTTGAAAAGTTTAAATCTAATTACACCAAGCGAATTATTTTCTTTATCCATCTCAAAATAAATAATGTAGCTTTGAAAAAATAAAAATACCAAATATGTCAAAAATAACTTTACATTTGATACCACATGTTGGGGGTGATTGAGATACAACCTTAAAAATCAAGAATAATCTTAAAGTAAATTCTCAATCACTATCAAGTTATATTGGAATTTTAAAATTTTAAAATCTTTTAAAATTTCAATCATAAAATTAACCCAAAATACACAGTGAAAAATATATTTTGAGCTTTCAAAAATTTTCAATCAAACTTGCATAAATATGTATATTTTAAAATATCTGAAATATATATATTTATACTTATATGATCCTACATGAACTTTAAAATTGTTAAGTTATAATAAGTTTCACACAATCATAGTATTTTCTATCCACAAAATCAATAAAATATTTACACAATTAAAATACAATTAGAAAATGTCACAATGTCCAAATAACACAAATTGAACTAAATGTAAATGTAATTTAAAATACCTATAAATTATTTTTCAATTTTAGTTTTGAAGTTGTTGAAGAATTTCGAATACCGCTATAACAATACGAGCACAACATGATCTCAACACAAGCATAACAAAAACGCAGCATGAGCACAACACAATCATTTAAACAATCTTTCTCCTAAATACCACATGAATTATGCATGAACATTGCATGAATCTCACAAGAACTTGACATAAAATTCTCACGAATCCAACAACTATAATAAACAAAAGAATAGGGGAGTGACTATACCTCTAAATATTATAGATACTTAGAGATTTAGAAAGAAATTAGTTAAATAAGAAAATGAGCTTAGTTCTCGATTTTTCCTCTCACACGCACTAGCAAAATGCACAAACATGATGAATCTTAGTTTCACGCATACATAACATTATTTAACACAATAAAAAAGGGAAAGATTCTCAGTTCACGCATGGTTCATGCACACACCCTAGTCACCTCACATGAGATAAATCTTTGTTTCACTTGTTTCATGAAACCAAAATAAAACTAGAATGATTATTGTTTTCGGGAAAAATTCCCATTATCGGGAATGATTCATATTTTCTAAAATAGGCACCCATGTGGTGCATAGAGCATCGTCTCCTATTTTTTTTCTTTCGTTATAGCGTGAGTTTCATGTGTTATTTCCTTTGTTTCATCCATTTTTATAAGCCGAGGTCAAGTGATGTTTTAATTTATGAACATACACTTTAAATGAGAGCATCCACTCTCATTTAAGTTATAAAATTAAAACAAAAACCAACACATAAACCAAACAAACAACAAACAAAACAACACAATAATAATAAAAAAATATTCTAATCTGCCCAAAACTAGATAGACCTCAAAACACATATTTCATTTCCTTTCCCCTCTTTACCTTTTTTTTTACTTTCTATCTCATTCTCTTTATTTTCTTTTTTCTTTTTTCTCTCTTCTATCACCTTGTGTCCAATGCGCCAACTTGTTCCACCAATTACTTTCACATTTATCTTCTTTTATTTATTATGTCACTTCATTTAACTTATAACACTCCGGATGATAATTACATACATAAAAAAAATATGACAAGTGATATAATAAAAAACAAATTTATTAAATGAAACCCACTCAAATTAAATCAAATTTAACATTAAATTAAACCAAATATAATTTTATCTAAACTAATTATCCATACCAATTTAATTGACATGGTCTTCCTAACCCGGGAAGACCTCACAATCTCTCATTATGTGTTATTTGGGTAGGCTAAGATTAATTCATGATTTAAATTTAATAAATAAATGTCATAGAGGATCTAGCTCTCCCAACAAACCCTAAAACTAATGTTCACTCTTAACTCAATAAATAGTTTTTAGAAAATTAATTTTTCTCAAAAAATCACCCGAGATATCTTCTTTTCCCTCTCAACGGCTTAGCTATAAGCTTTTACTTAATTTAACTGATTCTCTATAGTAGCTAGAGTGAAAATATCCACTTTTATTTCGAACATACAAGCTCTCCATTAATTTGTATGTTCCTCTAGAGTAATTGCAAAAAAAAAAAAGTAGTTGTGAAATAAATAATATCTCTTTGAATCATGTTTGTATCTGAAGTCTGAACAAGTACCCGAGTTAACCAAATTATCTGCCTCAATCTCTTCAAAGGAGGGGGTGAAAATAACATAGCTTTACACCCTTTCTTAGTCATACAAGTTGTCCACCACTCACTACTAGATGATATTTGGATAGAATGTAGGCAGCACTACTTCCTTATGGAAAGTTGATCATCAATAAATACATATCCAAGTCCATATTGCCTAAAGTTTGTATTTACTTTTTTTTCTGCAAGGCACTTTTCTGATTCAAACAAATTTTAGCATGAGCAACAAACATGGAATGTACCCTTTTATTCCTTGCAACAATTAGTTACCATTTGATTAATTTCTATTGGTAATTCATGAATCTCTCCACATGATCCATACCATCCAACATTTCTATGAATAGCATGTTCATTCAAATATACGAGATATGTTTGACATCCCTCAAAACCAATCGGCATCTCCAATGTCTAACACTCTCGATCTCTCACTGTTGCTCATCCTGACTATTTCATAGTCACAATCTCACCGAGAATATATGTAGTAAACCAATTAGAATTCAAAGCAATGTGAAGAGTGGTTATGAAATCATCTACCTAAACACTCTCATGCATAACCTTGTTTGATAGTCCAATATCACTAAGCAAGGTTCCCTCCATGACAAAGGTGTCTACTTCTCTCTTGACACTATCTCTCCTCTAATGCTCCTCTTAGAGTTTATTCTACTTAATATTCTATTTTTAAGTATTCTACTTATTCACACTAGTAATATCTCACCATAGACTCACCCATGAACTTTATCCTAGAAGGATACTCTCTTTGCTCTCATAGTGCTAGTAGTAGTCCTACTCATCATATTTTCCTTTTAAATGAGAACATCAAGAGTTTTTTTTTATTCATCTAGTAATCTTATTTACCAGGCTATCAACAATGATATTCATGGTGAGAAAGTTATTGGACTTTGGGAAGTAAGTCGAAGAGTGATGATACTTGTAGCTCATCATTCGCAATCATTTTCATGGATGCCAACTAGTTATTTAGTACTTGATAACCACCGATGTGAGCAGCCATATCTGCTGCATCATAATATTTCATAATAACCAAGTATTAGATTAACAAAATCATATTCATCGATCAATTTTTCTCGTACATCGACTCAAATTTAGTTATTTTAGAAATAAGATAAAAAATACTAATTCTAACCCACAACAAAATCGTGGAAATGGCTTTGTGGTACATTTTCATTAATTATTCTATTTACTTCTATTTTTTATTCATTAACAACCATATCAAACAAGATTGTGGTGCTTTAAAGTTCAACTTTTTAGTTTTTTCAAATTAAATAGTTGATTAGTTGCAAGCTAATCATTTCAACAGAATTATTTTCTTTCATCCCAACCAACTAATAATCAATCTTTGGACAAATAAAAATACAATCACTCAAAAATTAATTGACGTGCTCTCTTACCATTTGTTATGTTAAACTAGGACCTAGATTTTAAAAATTTGGGTTCATAATTTTTTTCATCAACACAATTTTGATTAATAATTTTAAATGACTCAATTTAAATATTTTAATTTATACTTTTAATAATTAATTAAATTACAGTGGAATACACAAATTTTTAGATCAATAAAAAATACATTTTTCATTCTAAAAAAATATATTTTTTTATTTTATCAAAACTTAAAATTTCATTTATTGCCAAGATTTATTTTTGTAATTCTGTCACAATTATTTTTTTTATATTCTGAATTTTTTGATTTTTTAAATCATACCACAAAATAAGTTTTTTATATTTTGAAATTTTAATTTTCAAATCATGTCCAAATATATGTTATTGTCCAAAAATATTATAAACATATACTTTCAAATATTAACTCTAATTAATTATGCTCACAAATAATATTCTACCAAAAATATTAGTAGAATATACACACAAATAACAAAATTATTATACTAAAATAACTAAAAAAATAAATATTTAGTTACAATTACAAAGTTCAATTAACCATAGATATAAATTGTAATCAAAACACCTTAAAATCTTGACATTATCTTAGCTAAATCTATTCTTAGATTTGATAGAATTAAATACAATGCTTCTCCATGAATTTCGCCAAATTAAATCCAAGCACTTGCAATTACTTCCATGCTTCAAACTCTAGCACATCAAGTCGTCACACATCCAATGCTTCACAATTGAAGGAGAAGAAACGAAATTCCTTAAACAGAAGTCTTGGGAGAATTTCTTCATCGAATTGAAGAATAATTTTATGTTTCAAATTCTTCTTTCCCATTCATTCTTTTTTTCTTCTTCTATCTCATTATTTTCATCCCCCATCATTCTTTTTATCTTCTTCACTTTCTCATTTATCATTTGGTTTCCTGCATGTTGGCTTCTTCCAACAAGTACTTTTACACTTTGTCTTAATTTATTTATTATGCCATCTCATTTAATTTGTAATACTTAAAATGATAATTACACACAAAAAATGTAACAAGTAACATACTAAAAAATGAACTTTATTTATTAAATTAAACTCTCAATTAAATCAAATTTCATATTAAATTAAATCAAATTTAATTTTATTTAAATTGATTATTCAAACCAATTAAATTGAATTGGTATGCTCAACATGATATGAGCAATCATCTAGTAGTGGATATGTTCAGTGATATGTTGAGATAGAGCAATGACAGAGAGAGAGAGAGAGAGAGAGAGAGTTGTATCACCATAGTCATGATCTTGAAGAGAGGTTGGAAACAATCCACAATGATAACAATGGCAAATGCAAGTATAATGGCAAATTGGAAATATAGTGGTAAAGACGATGAAGATGATAATTCGTGGTTCTTCAACATTGGGTTTCTTTTAAAATATTGTGGTTTCATTGCTTTTTTGGGCAGTAATTTAGATTTATTGCTCTACCTTAGTTTGGGTCACTCATTTCCCAACACATTCAAGTCTATTATTGTTATTTTAAAAAGTTTAGGGAGAATTGTGTTTTGGTGCACTTCCAAAAATATAATTAAAAAAATAACTAATATTTAATAATTTAAAAAGAATACACCAAACTATTAACTAATTGAATTTTGATGCACTAAAATAGAGTAAACCCAAAATAATCTTAACACTTAATTAATTGTTAAATAATTTTCAGTATGCTTTTCATCTCTCCCCTTACTCCTCACCCCATGTCAGCACCCCTTGTTCGTAACTCTACCGAGCTCCATCTAGAATATTGGTGGAGCTCCCCGAGCTTGAGCAAGGAGCTCAGTGGAGCTTCCCAAGCTCTAGGGAGGAGCTCGCTGCTTGCTGAAGCTCATCAAGCTCCTCGGTGGAGCTCAAGGAGCTCCAATGAGCTCGTTGTTGAAGCTTGAGGAGTTCTTGGTTGAGCTTGAGGAGCTCCTGTTCAACCTTCATAAGCTACATGGAGCTCGACGAGCTCAATGCAACTCTAATCGAGCTACATGGAGCTCGACAAGCTACTTGGAGCTCGACGGAAGCTCGATGAGCTCCATGGACCCTGACTAGGAGCTCAAATAGGATCTCCTCGGGTTCCACCGAGGAGCTCGATGAGCTTTAGCGAGCTCCTCCCTGGAGCTCGGGAAGATCCATCGAGCTCTTGGATGGAGCTCGGGAAGATCCATCGAGCTCTTGGATGGAGCTCGAGGAGCTTGGTGGAATTACATGAAAGCAGTGGGGTGACGACGAGGAGTGGGGGGGGGGGGGGGGGGAGAGGAGAGAGACGGACTGAAAATTAATTAAGTGTTAAGGGTCTTTTGAGTTACTCTATTTGAGCGCACCAAAATTTAATTAGTTAAGAGTTTAGTGTTTTTTTTTATTAAAAATATAATTATTTTTTTAATTATTTCATTGGGAGTGCAAAAAAAAATACAATTCTCCCAAAAGTTTATATATTTCAACTTAAATTTTAAAAGTTTGCTGAATTTTCCTATCAATTATAACTCTTTTTATGTCTTGATGCACTTATAAAGAACAACCCAAAACCACCCTTGGCCATCCACATCATCATTAAAAAATATTTTTTAAAAAAATTTATTGTTTTTGAAAACAACATAAGACTTTCTATACTATTTTTGAAAATAATATAAATATAAACTTATAAATGCATTAGCCATACATTATGCATATATAAATGTGTAGGCATATGTTATGTATGTAATGATATCTATACAAACACGCACACATACACACACATACTTATATACAAATATAAATATTCATTTATAACATTTATACACACACATGCACACGCACACTTACATTATGTATAAACATATGCATATATTATACACACACACACACACACACACACACAAACAACCATTTAAATGTTTATATTGTTAATAACCACATTAGATAGAATATTTATATAAGCATAAATATATAATTATATATAACACATACCTAATATATTTAAATATGCATAATGTATGCTCAAACATATGCATAATACATTTATACATTTATGTATACTATTTTCGAAATAATATACATAAGTCATATATGTATTTTTGAAAACAATAAATATTAAGTTGTTTTATTGATTTTTTTTTTAAATTTCTGACATGGATAGCAAAGAGTAATTTTTGGTTTCCATTTATACGTGTCAAAATATATATTTTTTCATTTTAGTATTTTTTTTCTAAATTTGAAGAGTTGTAGGGTATTTTTTGGGAAATTAATGTGAATAAGCCCTTAAATGAAAATATTTAAGAAAAAGTCTCATGACTATTCGACATTTTTTTAAAAATACTACAAAATTAAAAATATTTATGTTTTGATCTCATCAAAATAAAAATTCGAAAATAGCCTTTGCCACATTAAAACAAAATAAAATCATATATACATATAAACATACATATCTCCAAATGCTTGTATTGTATATATTTATGAATATTTTTTGAAAATATATACGCTACATATTTGTTTTCCAAAAGCATATATAATGTTTATACATTTTTGGGAAAACATATACTTTATGGGGTTTTTAAAAAAAAGTATCCTATGCATATGTTCTTCAAAAAATACATACACTACGACATTTTTCAAAAAATATATATTTATATATGTTTTCAAAAAATATATATATCTACATTTAACATATAAACCTATATATGTTTATACATATATAAAATATATATGTTTATATATATATATATATATATATATACACACACACACACACACACACACACACACACACACACACACACATATAAAATATTACCAAACTAGTATGTTTGGAAACAGTGTGGTAATGAGCATCATTGAATTTTAAAAATCAAAGGCCGGCATTGTGAATGTTAGCTTTTAAATTTTAAAAATTTTAAAATGCCCGCATTGTGAATGATGGCTATTGCAATAAACCAAATACCGGCATCCTCACAAAAATCATTTGGGTTTATTCTGTGCCAAGGCCAAGCTATATCTATTTTGGAAGACAGCTTCACACGTGCACAGTCAAGACCGGAATAGGCTCATTTCTTCATGTCGGAAATGCCCATATTATGATGTACGTACAATGTGGAGAAGGGCAAGGCATGCATTCGAGCTGATGCCAACTAGAGACACAGCTTCTTAGGCCATTCTGATTGCTGCTCTTTCTCTTTTTGGTGTTGTTGAAGGAGCAAGACATTGTTTCTAGAGCATGCCCGAGCCGAACGATGTTGCGTACAAGACCATGATGGGCATGTATGTTCAACACAAACTGTGGGAATACTACATCAAGTTATACGGAGAGATGTAGATGAACTTCATCAAGCCTGATTATGTAACTTTTTTGGCTCTAATTTCTGCATGTGCAGGATTGGCATGATGGAACTTGAAATCCAATTTGTTGCTCAAGCAAAATCTAGATTTAGCAAAGATGTTCCACTTGAAAGTAGCACTGTTTTGATGTATTCGAGATATGGAAAGGTTGAAGAAGCGAGGAAAGTGTTCGACTCCATGTTCGTTAATGACCTTGTTTTAGGGAACACGATGGTGGCGGGATATGGTCACAATGGGTAGGAAGGGAAGATGATTGAAGTTTATGAAAACATGTTGAAGACGAAACAAGCGCCTGACCACACAACCTTCTTGTGTCTTCTTTCAGGTTGTGCTCATTTTGGGCTCGTAGCAGAAGGCATCCGCTAGTTCCAATCTATGGCTAATGATCATTGCGTCTCTTCGATGTTTGAACAATTTGCATGCATGGTAGGCCTGCTAGTCCGAGCTGGTTTGCTGGAGCAGGCCAATAATGTGATCGGTGGCCTGCCTTGTAAGCCTAATTCTGATGTGCTGAGAACACTTCTTGTAAGATCCATTACGACCCAGCGATGGCTGAATTTGTAGTGGAGAACTTGACTGTGCTAGATGCTGAAAAATCGAATATTCACAGTGTCTTGGAAAGTATATATTCACAATGTGGTGCATTAGAGAAGGTTGCAGAGGTGAGAAACATGATCAAGTTGAACATGGTCGAGAAAGATCCACGATTTAGCTGGGTTGGAGTTGTTGGCAGAGTGCACGTGTTTAATGTTGATGAGATTAATCACGTAGAAAGCGAGGATATCACTGTGATGCTGATGCAAATTGCTGTTGGGATGGAAGATTGCAGTACCAGTGCGCCATCTCGATGCCGATAGCGATGCTTTCCTATTCTTCCACTATGCCCTCTAATACAGTCCAACACGACAAGAAGCACTTCACTGCTTATGTTAAATAAAAATTAAACATACATACATGGTTGAAGAAAAAGTGGGGGATTAGGTGAAAATGTAGAAGAGAAAAACCATTGCTTTCTTGTTTAGAATGCCGGCATCTGGTTTATTGCAATAGCCATCATTCCCAATGCTAGTATTTTAAAATTTTTAAAATATAAAATATGGCATTCACAATGTTGGCTTTTGATTTTTAAAATTCAATAGCATGGCAGTGACTGTTGTTCATAACGAGGGCCATTGTCATGCTATTTCCAGACACACTAGTTTGGTAATATTTTTCAAATTAACATTATATTTTGGATTTTTATTTAAAACGTAATATTTCAGTACAAAACTCTAGTTTATGTGTATAAACTACATAAGTTCTGTTTTCGAATTTCGAAAATCACTTTTTTTTATTTTTTATTTTTTTTTAATGTGAGTAAGAGGATTTTAGGTTTATATTTTTGATTATTCTAAAACATATTTTTTTTACTTTACAAAATATTCCTTATATTAATACCCCCAAACTCTCTTTTGAAAGCTTACTTTTTTTATAAAAACAAAATTAATTTACATGATTTCTCACTTTCTACAAATGATTATTTTTGACATTTAAAATTATAAAAGATAGCTAAATTAAATACAATTATGAGATATTTATGTTTTGATGCACTAAAATCAAAGTTATCAAAAAAAAGAAATTTATTTTTTAAACTTAAAAGAACATATCAAACTCAAATATAATTAAGTTTTAATACATTAACATGTATCAATTTTATTTTATCTCTTAAATATTAAAAAAAATAATTCTCAATTTTTGAATTTGGAAACCATTTATTTATTTTACAAAATAGTTATTAAACTAGGCTTGATAAGAAAGAGGTTTGAATCCATTTCATTCACCATACAAAACAACCATTAAAGATCCGAACACATGCAACAAATGAATATTTTTTGAATAAATAGATATATATATATATCGATATGCATTAATATATACGAGCATATGTAAATATGTTTATATTCATATATATATATATATATATATATATATATATATATAAACATATTTATATAGATATAAATGTATCATAGACGCACACACACACACACACAAACATATTAATATAGATGTATATGCATATATACATATACAAATGTGTGTGTGTATTTATGATTATATAAATAAATAAATATAAATATATATATATATATAAACATATATCTAAAAATATGTATAAATAAATAAAAAATATATACATTTATATAAATATATAAATAAATATAAATATAAATATATATATATATACACGCACACACATAAATATTATTCTTATATATGTTTATATAGACTTATATATATGTGTTTTTTTATTTACAAATGTTTATATATAATTATATTAATATACATCACTATATATATTTATTTATCTCGAATCAAATGATTTGTTGTGTATGTTCGAATGATTAATGATTATTTTACATGGTGAATGTCCTATGTTTGAATTCCAATCTTTTTAAGCTCATTTTAATAAGAATTATGTAAAAAATAAAATAGCTTTGTGATTTGGAAAATTAATTTCCTATAATTAAATAGTGATTTTGGAATTTCAAAACTAAAATATATATTTTAGAAAAATATCCATGAGATAAAATTGGATTGATATATTTTAATATATCAAAACTTAATTATTTTTGAAATATGGTGTATTTTTTTTTAATTTTAAAATATATAGTTAATTTATTTTATTACTTTAGTTGTGATACAATAAAACCCATTTAAATAAAATTTTTGTTTGGGCGAAAGCTACATTACTATTCCCGAGGTTGCCTACATTTAAATTTTTTTGAGTCAATCAACCAGGAACCTTCCATTAATTTGAGAAAATTGGGTCATTTGATTCTTTTATTTGTTTGCTTCCTTCCTTTTTAATGGAAACTTGATTGTGTCCAAACACTGGAAAATAGAATACAATTAGATACACTCTATTATTTCTATATCATACAATTGAGTAGACATAATTGAAAGTTTTGAATAGTAGTGATAAGTCATTTTACTATCTCTTGTATATGTATCAAAATAGTTATTATGAATAAGGCTTCATCTTGCCCATTTGCATCTTTGGGAAAGTTTTCTATTTTCTATCTGGTCAATCAGCTCAAATGGCCTTTTAAAAAGGGTCGGCACTTAAACATATGATCATTTTGTACTTCATACTCACCTCATATATGTCTGACTACCAACTATAAATTATTGCAAATAATAACTTTCTTGATGATCAAGAATTTTGTTAAATAAAGTTTGTCAAGATAGCCCTATAATCTACTTTATTATTAGATTCTAGGAAATCAAGTCATTTTTCTTGTTCAATTTTTTTATCTTATTTGAGCCTAAACTTCTATATCAACATGTGTCCATGCTAGTTGAGATGAACTATTGACATAAATTATCCATTTGCCATATTTATGTTGCTTAGTATCCCTTTTGGAGACTTCAACTAACATATTTCAGAGTACTTATATTATATTGCATATTTACTAAGTTAAATTTTCCAAAAAATTATTTTTATGAATAAATCTTTTTATATAATGTTACCCTTAATATAAGGTTAGTGAGCACAATTATCAAATGTACTTAAAAGTCTAAATAAAACTTCTCAACTTCCACCCTATAGAGCCAAAAAAAAACTGCTAAAATAGCCTACTCTACATGAGTGTCATGGATTTCAACATTTACCAAAATACTTGTTGACATAGTAGATCGGTTTTACTTTTTATCTTGAGTATTCTTTAAAAAGCATGCACTAACTTTCATCTCTAATAATACCAACTACATGTAGAGTGATTCCCAGAAAAATGACAACTAAGCATTTATGATTCCATCAAATAGTGCTTAATATCAATGAATACTTTGTTTTATTAATTATTTCACCTAGATTTTATAAATAATTTGAGTATATTAAAAATTATCCAATATTATCAATTAATCAACAAATACATCTTCTCATGACAACTAGGAAGTCAATAAGTTGCACAACTTCCATTTGGATAGAAAGTATTGGGAACCCCATGACTACTTTATGCTTATCAATGTTAACCTTAATATCTCTTTATTTTTCCATTTGCCTAAAGAATTTTTTAGAACTTACATTAAACATGAACTTCAAAGCATTCTATTTTATTCCATTGTAATTTTCCAACAAAGATGATTCATGAATATTTTACACATGGTTTTTTCACTCTTTGTTTTTTTACTAGCATGCCACTAATTTATACATCAACAATTTTCCCCCATCTATGACCAAAATATATATCTTGTGACTAGCCTCTAGTAAATTCCTTCAATATTTTTAATTCGAACAATATCTCTTGAAAAAATAGAGCTCATGAGAGGTGATGAAGGTACTATTTTCTAAATCAGACATATGCATTATAAATTGATGATCAGTGAAAAATGTATCTAGGAAAGATGACATGTCATGGTTATCTATGATCTACAATTTTATTTATTCAAGGTAGCATAAAGTCATCATCTAAGAAAATTTCATTCAGATGAATGAAACCAAAGCATACCATCTTTTGTTCTCTAATCATAGTACTATAACCCTGCTTGCTATGAATGAAGCAAGCCTCCAACTAGTTGTTAACTTAAAATTATGTGATTTGTTGTTGTTTCATGAGAAATGCTTCATTTTATAGTAGTTATGTTTATTTGTAGAGTATACTGAGCTAGAGAAAGGGTACTAGAGGGTCTCTTTTGGGCATATTTGAATATCATCAAGTGAACACATCTATTTTTAACTAAAATATATCTTAATTGATCCTTCTTATCTTTTGACAGGTATGAAATGACTAGTATGAACTTGTCAAGTCCAACCAAGTTAACTTCTTCTATTAGGTCTACTATCACCATACCACAACATGTTCTTATGCTTGCTCCTAGGCGACCAAACAATGATTGATATTGTGACTTTGAAGATAGCAATCCTATTTTGACTATTGATATGCCTTTTTACTAAGACAAAAATGATTATTAATAATATCGGTAGTAGCCAATTAACTATTATGAAAGTCTATTTATCTCTTGTTAGTCAAGTAGTTGATCATATGATGATAGATTTATACATTGTCATACTTGCTCATGATTATTTTGTAGAAACTAAACCTTTAATCATAAAAAATCATCCATGCCTTGTGACTTGATGCTAGTGGTATATAATGTAGTGGGCCCAAAGAAACTTGATTGGATGTTGTTAGGTGAAATAAGAGCTTATAAGAGGAGACAAACCTTTTAATATGTTGGCATATATATTAAATCTTTCATGCTGCTAGGGTCAACCAATACTCGTAGAACAACAAAAGTGCTGATGTAAAAAGTAAATTTTATATTTTCTTGATCTAATATAATCACATGATAATGGTTTAATGGTAAAATGTGATGAGGCTATCAATCTATATTAATTCATTTTCAAAAAAAATCCTATTGAATAGTATTTGTTCCTTCTCAAACTATGGCAGAACTAATTGATTATCTTTACCAATGCATGGACTAATAAATGTTAGTTTAGGCCCATCATATATGTAATTGATGAGAGTCCATAAATTTGCTAGAACTATCATAATGTTACTTATTATGACTTTATTATGATACCTAATTTTTAGGATTAGGTAATGTATTAAAATCTCATTGGGTAAGAACTCTTGTCTAACCAGTCATACATGTATATGAGTCATATAAGTAGTAAAGTAAACTTTTTATTAGATATCAATCTAACAAGAATAGTGCAAATAGTTTGATCAACCAACTATCAGTCAATTCCTCAACTTTCAGTCTGACCACACATGGTTCCATTTGGTCATTCTAGTTAAAAGGATAAGAATAAAATTTAGGTAAGATTCATAAATTTTATGGTTGGTTCATGCCATTAAGCCTGAAGGCTTGTTTAAATAGTTTGCTTTTTATTGGGCTTGTTAATAGAGCAAAGGTAAGATTATTATGAAAATGACCTAGTTCCTTATTGGTATACAAGGTGGTTATTTAACTATTGGGCATTCCCTAATGATGGTCACCTCATAACTATCCTTTTGGTAGTTTGCCACTAAAATGATAAATTATTCTTATTTGAGGGTCATTCATAAGTCTATACCTCTTAAGTAACTTATCAACTACCCATGAAAATTATTTCGTATGTGCATTCTTATTCTTTGATCTCACATGTCACATAGAGAGAAACAAATGTGATAATAAAATGTATTTATAACTTTGTAAGTGCTATACTCATAGTTAACATAAATTTTTTTTTAAATCTTACTGGTGGTAGTCATATAATAGAAAGGAACTCATAGGATTGTTATCACCTTATGAGTCACCTCCAATTATATAAGTCTCATGACTTACCTATCATTGTTCACCACAATAACATATGACTTTCATACTAAAAGTGAAATTCATGAGAAAATATTCTATAAAATTTCCATATTTAGTGAGGATTAGTTATTCCAAGACATGCATAATGGATTGACTTATAAAAGCATCCATACTTTCAACTTCGTCAGCACCATACTTACATGATTAACATATCTCAATATTTGGTTTTGATTTTTGATGTATAGGTTTTTCTTGTGAATCATGATAAGTGGGGCTATCACTTCCTTCCTACCACTATGCAATGATTTACCGATCATCATCCACCATGATAATATACACAAACCCATAAATAATAAAACCTTAATTTTAGGTCTGCATAAATACTATATTCATTAATATCCAAACCATATTAAAATCTTAACATAAATTTATTAATCAACCATACATCACACAAAATAAAAATAATAATTCTATACCTTAATTTAGCTTGATATTGAAGAGAAATTTACATGAGATAATTAAAGGAATATCTTGTTGAATTCATATTCACAATGATTTCCCTAAAGATTATCTAGGAATCAAACTCTAAATCTATAATACTCAGTTAAGCACCTTGGATTCTCTCCTAGGATAGGTCAAAATTTATACCCTCCTTAGGGTTTATGCTTTTGGCTTCCAAAATCATATTTTTTTGTTTTTCTTTTGTGCTCTAAATTTTTTCTTTGAAATTCACAATTTTCCTATTTATACTTAAAAGGATGGAAGAAAATTTTAAGTCAAGAGTCCTGATTATTTGGAATGTGTTGTGGCTTTAGTTTCTTTTTAACTTTAGAATGTTACATTATTGAAAATATCATCAACTACACATTTCATCTTTAGAACACAAAGTCATGGTATTAGAAATATGGCATGGCTTTGGTCTCTCTTTTACTTCAAATGTTCATGATACTAGGAATGACCATGACTACATATTTTACTTCTATAACACTAAGTTACTACATTGAGAATTATAATGGCTTATGTATTTTATCTCTATAACTCAAAGTCGTGGTATTAAGAATAAATTATGGCTTTGGTTATTTCTCTAGAGTAGAGAGTCTTAGCCTTAGAAATTGTCATGGCTTGAGTATTACTCTCTAGAACTATTTTAAACCAAAAGTTATTGCACTATGAATGATATTGGAATATTTTCCTTGGACTTTATGGCTATGCAATAAGAAAGTTGTGGTGTTAGAGGCTTGTTGTGGCTTTGAGAACTAGTGACATACTTGGTTATTATGATATAATATTAATATTGCTTCTATAAAAAAAATATCATGAGCTATTGTAGTTGTGATTGTAAAAAAGTTTCATAGTCGAAATAAAGTATCATACAATAAAATGATTACGTTAATAAGATAATAAAGTCATGGTGTATAAAGATTTTTATGACTATTTGTATAAAGTATCAGCCAAGAATAGACCCCAAGGTATCCCATTTCTTAATGAGATTTAACAAAGTCATAACAAAAGGAATGATATGACTTTATATGACTTTTTTCTCCCCATATTCTCAACAATCCACTCGATCTTCAATTCACATAAAATTCACCTAATTCCAAGACTATTCATCATAGTCCATTAAAACTAGAATTCAATAAGATTATTCATTTAAAAGCTCTTTTCTATATATACATATCATGAATAATCACATAAATACTTATTTTTATTTAGTATTTGACATACTAAACAAGCTCACAGACTAAAGTGATTATTCATCATCGAGCAATTACTCTTTCTCAATAAAAAAAGATTTTACTTTCTATCCACTACATACAAATTCAACATAAAATTTATTACAACACCATAATATGAAAACAAACAAAAAAATAAAAGTCAATGAGGTGAGGGAGTCATGGTAGCATGACTTCTCTTTAGAATCAAATTTCTTAAAGGGGAAATCTACTCTATAGTGCTCAAATGGTGGTATAAAAGTGGTTGGAATTTTAAATTTCCATTGTTTGTGGCTACCCAATCAGATATCTTATTCAACTTATCATAAAATACATCTTGTCTTCTTCCAATGAAGTTCATCAAACCTTTAAAAGATCTCATTGCAAATTATAATTCTTTTTTGATTTACCCCATATTTTTCTAATTTTTCTATCTACTAGATCACATGATATTACATATTTTCTTCAATTATTTTATCTCTTATAGCTACAATTTTCTTTCAATCCATTGCGAGTGCCTCAAAACTTCTCAAATGATGCATCACACTCCATCATCAATGTCTCCACTCATTTCACCATTTCTTCCAAAAGTTTGTAAATTTTATCTTCAACCTTTTCATGTGTCATAATAAACAATATCTTTTTCTTTTGGAGATGCACTTCTCACATTATATCTCATTTATTGACTTTCTATACTATCGCTATACAGATGAATTGGATTTCATTTTTTAGGAATTCCTCCCCCTTTTAAACTTCTAGCTACATATTTTCTAAAATATAAAAATTATCACCCAACATATATCCTTGTATTGTTAAAGAATGCTCAATGCGAGCATCCTCTTCTTCTCATATTATTTTTCTTCTTTGCATAGCTTATATATTGGCTTTGGTGAGGATGGTCCTTGCCTAATATCCATCGATTCTTTCTTTCTAGAATTAGTTTCTTCTTTTTTCTATCTTTTTCGAGCCCCCTTTTAATGACTAACAATATCATTGAGACATTCTCAGGCACTTTTATCGCTATCATCATTTATTGGGACTCTCTCATCTTAGCATAATAAAGTAATCATGAAAGAGAATTATTAGGCAAAATTTACCCTCTTAAAATTTGAGAATAAGTTTCTCAAGTATTTTTCTCATATTGAATCTATTATTAATTAAGAGGGCATACATAAAAAAGTATCCTATCTTATGTGACAATTTTTATGTATGTCCTTTTGACTGGTTATAGATTAAATGTGGAAAAAAAAATTTGAGAAGCCTACTCTCAAATATAATCATACTTTATTCACATCAGTGAGTTCTCTACACATGAAAAATCTAAATGCACTTTTCGAAGTTACTCTCCAATCTTTATTTTTGTCCATCAATATGTTTACAATTGCTTTGAAATTAGGTTGTATTTTTTAGAGATTTGAAGCTCATGCTATCCCTAGCTCCTTAGGACCCAAGTAACTCATTAATAATCTCCCTATCAAATGTAACTAAATTCTTCTCACATAGCATCTCTTTTATTCCTAATTCTTGAGACTGACATATAATTCTCGAACAACCAACACATTTCCCCTTTTAATGTGGGCATAAAATAAATTCCAATCTTTCTTTTCGATATTCTAGAAAGAGAGGATAAACTCTATAAAACTTTGCCCTCTTATAAAACTTTTCTTTGAAAGAATTAAAACTATCAATTTTCTGCTAATTTTTGATAGAAAAGTCATCATAACCACCATGACCCTATGCAGAACTTCAGCAGCAATGGACTATGGATGTTTGTTTTTCACCATGCTACACTTTCTAGTTGTCTCAATTACTATTCTTCTACTTCATTCACTATATTTGTCTCAATTAGCAATTTAATGATTGTATCTTTAAATTAAGTTTCTAAAATTGGAAAAGAAAACAATCAAATATGATCCTTTCATGGCTCCTCGATCTTAGATCTCTATAACTTGGTATATTCTAATAATAGAACTAATTCAAGTCACTATTAGGTATGACATGGAAATCACTACTTGGTGAGGAATAGGCATCATCATATTAATAGATTAGCTTGTACACATTCATTTTTTACTTCCAAAGTTCTTTCTTGATTTTCTCTCTTTTTAAGTCCCAAGGTATTAGCTTAGTTCTATAGTTGCTATGTTAATTATGGCTAAAAAAACACAAAAATAATATATACAAATAAGCAACATAAGTTTATCAATGCAAATCAAAGCATAAAATTAAGATATTGATATCCAAACTACTAAAAATAGAATCATTTTTTAAAGGTAGTTACATTAACTAAAGTAAATTAATCAAACTAAATAAGTACCAGTAATGATACCCAAAACTTGTTTCGAGTTTGTTACAATGCCTAATTTTTAGGATTATGCAAAGTCTCAAATTATCATTTGGCGAGAATCTTTCATCCAACCAGTTCTCTAAGTATATGGATCATTTAAATAGTTAAGTAGACTTTTTGTCTAGATATCTATCCCATAGGGATTCTATAAGAATTTTGATCAAATAATTATTAGTCAATTAATTACTACTCTAGTTAAAAGGATAAAATTAAGTTTTTGGTTAGATAATGATTACTACTCTAGTTGAAATGAGCAGTATAATGGGAAACGTGTGGAGCATCTTCTTATTGCTGGTTTTCTACTAGATCAAAGAAAAAAGATAAATAAAAAAATTTTACAAAACAAAATCAAAAGAGAAAAAATACATTTGGAAGGCTCTCTCTCTTTTGAACAAAAAATGTGAGGTGATGATTTGACAAAAGATATATAAAGGTATGAAAAGAGTAGCTATGAAAAGTATCAAAATAATAAAACAACAATGATTGTTTATGAAGCTTTCCACAAAAAAGACTCACAAGCTAAAGGGTCGATTCAATGCTTCCCCACAATTGCCCTATATACCAAAGTCAGAGTTGCTACAATTGGAAAAAGGGAGCACAAGTTTGCTTCTCTGAAGCCTATAATTCAAAAGATCGAATGGTAGGGTTGGAAGTGGAACACTTTCTCCTTTCAAGTAGGGCAGTTGGGAGATTGAAAGAAATATTAGCCCTTCCAACCACAATAGCAAGAGAAGCTAGATTTCCACCTTCAAGGTAAAAAGTCTAGTCAATCAATCAAGAAAGCGCCACCTCTTACCTATCTTACATATTCGATCAAGGTTGTCTTTGCGAAGTTATAGTTAAGGTGCATATGATATGATTGTCTAGATGATGAGCAAGGAATCTTAGTAGGGCATAAGGCTTTTAGCTTTCTTTCTTAGGTCAATCAAGGTCAGAGTTGATCTTTTCCACATATGCCCTATCTCTCTCTCTCTCTCTCTCTCTCTAAGGACTCTCAATAAAAGATTAAATGAAGATTGAAGCTAATTCTTGATATTTTTTTTTTCATTTTCCTCAGACATATCATTGATACACATGGCACAAATAAAACTAAGTTTTATTAGTTCATGCTCTCAGTTAATAATTTCTTTGAATCATGTATTTCTAAATATATTTAAATTTTAGTGCATATTGTTGTTTTATATGAGCAATTGCATGGCTAGAATGATGTATGAGTGATGTGGCAAAAATTATACTATGTGATTTAGTAATTTTTTCTACAATGTGTGTTGAAATTTATTTTTGATGTGTTTATTTTCTAGCACAATAGGTTTGTAGGTAGTGTTGCATCCATTTATTTCATTTGTGGTGTTTAATTCTACAATAATTTTGATTTTATTATTATTATTCTAAAACACACACAACCACCCACCCACCCACACATACGTATTGTATAGTGCATAATCTTTAATTTAATATAAATTAGAATCGAGTGATTTTTTAAAAGAAATCAAAGATATTTATACTAAATTATTTTAGAAATTTTTTCATTCTATGAATTACCATAAATAAATTTCAAAATAAATTCGTTGTTACATGTTTTGTAATTATTCCATCAAGGAATCCATATTTTTTTAAAAAACAAAAAAAATGATTTATACAATAAAACAAATTCATTATTTGCAAGAGAAGTATAATATTTTTTGAAGTGAAACACATAATATGATAATGCTGAATCATGCAAAATATTTAGTGAACTAGACCTAACAATAAACAAGAATTTCAGCGAAATATTATATTTCTTTGATTGAATAAATTAAAGAAAATTATTATTGAGATTTATAGGCAATAATAATGAATAGTTACACATCCATTAAAAAAAATGAAAGTTTAAAATTTATCTGATAATATTTTAATTTTTGCTAAATAAAAAACTATATTCAAAAAAATTGTTTTTAATTTTTGTGCACTGTATATATTTATTTTTTTATTACAAACATATGTATGTACTTATTTTTATATTTATATAAAAGCGAGAAAAATACATGATGTCGCTTTGGCCGAGTGGTTAAGGCGTGTGCCTGCTAAGTACATGGGGTTTCCCCGCGAGAGTTCGAATCTCTCAGGCGACGACATGTTTGTTTTACTATTTTCGTTTTAATATGTCTTTATATTAAAATATGCATTAAGATTTCAGATTTCTTCGTACTTGCATTTTCCCGGCCACGAAAGTGGAGTGAGCAATTATGCTATACAGGTATAGCAACGTTGTGAGTATCCACATCCATGTTAGACTCTTCCACTATTCGCATCAAGCACACATGACCCCTTAAACCAACAATGGCATGAGCATCTATAGAAGAATCTCTCTTTGGGTAATTCTTCATTCCACTTATTTCATCTATATATACATAATACATAGATGATGAACTTGTAAGAGAGATGTCCTAAATGTCCTAAAAATAGAAATGTTACAATAATTTGAAATAAAATTCAACCATAATATTTTAAAATAAATTAGACAATACATAAAATGCAAGAACAAACAATTGTGATTTAGATGGATTTCAAATGAGGAGAAATCCTTATTTTATAGAAGAGAAATGCAGTAATCACAAAGAGATTTTCAGGGTGGGCAAGATGAAAAATTCACCTACCACTTAAAGTTCATATTCTTCACTAGCCAACTTTATGTTTGCATATATTTTTGCTAACTCATAGGAGTTTCTACACCATATAAACTTGTCGCTATTGATCAGCTTGGTCATAACATCTATTAGGTTCTTATCAATATAAATCTGTTGCTTATTCACCCTTCATTCTCCAATTTTTTCTCATATAAAATGATATTATATTCTAAGATATTTTATCTTCAAGTGAAATATTAGATTTTTTGCTGAGTGTAGAGCATTATGACCATGATAAAATAATGTAATTTTATTTTATTTGAGTCCAAGCTCTTCATATATCTTCTACAACTAGACTGTCTCTTTACTAGCTTGCATAACTATAACATAATATATCTCTGTCATAGAAGTAGATATGATAAATTATATCTAAAAAATATAACTTATAACTCCAACAAGAGTAAACAAATAGCTAGTGGTGAACTTACTATTATCAATATTCTTTGCATAGTATGAATTAAATTGCCTCCAATAATAAGCTCATAACCTTTATAACATAATGTCATATTTGAAAATCCTCTAATATATCTGAGAACCTTCTTCATAATGCTCTAATGCACTCTATTAGGATTTTCCATAAATTGAATAATCACTCTCACTACTTGTAAAATGTTTAGTATTATATAATTTATAGAAAACATCAAACTTTACACTATCAAGGCCTGCTATGGAACAAGAAGTCAGGTAGAAATTAACTTACTATCTTGCATGTTCAATTATTGCAAAATCTTGTTAAAATATTTTTTTTTGAGAAAGTCAAATCTTTTTGTTATTTCTATCTTGATAAATTTATATCTCTAGACACTTATTTGCTAGTACAAAGACATTCATATCAAACTTTTTAGGTAATAGTACCCTCAATTCTTTGATCTAATATTTGTTGAGGCCTGCTAGGAATATGTCATTCATATATAATAATAAAATAATGAAGTCAATTTTATCCTCAAATCTTTTGAAGTACATATAATAGTTTGAATTGAGTCTATTATACTCAAAGTTAATAATGAATAAATCAAATCTCTTATGCTGATATTCAATGTCTATTTAAGACTGCATATAGATTTGTTCAACATGCAAACCAAAATCTCCTTGCATGTTTCAATAATATTTTTTGGTTGGAGCATACAATTTTTTTAAAATTATTTATGGAGAAATATAA
The DNA here is from genome assembly GCA_029783825.1 of Sapria himalayana. Classification (NCBI taxonomy): domain Eukaryota; kingdom Viridiplantae; phylum Streptophyta; class Magnoliopsida; order Malpighiales; family Rafflesiaceae; genus Sapria; species Sapria himalayana. The sequence continues at coordinate 1,208,394 of JAREIK010002830.1, forward strand.
TTCTAACATCCAACTACTTCAAATATAAATCGAAAAAAGCACACAGAGCTATGAATGCTCTTATTGTTATAAGATGAACTAATAGGAAAAATCTCATTGAGTCAAAGGCTTCTTTTTTAAGCATATCTATTTACCACCAATTTTACATAATATCATTTGACTCTATCATTATTATCCCGCTTGATACTAGCTTCCATGTTTTTTTTTCATGTGACAATGATACTAGCTTACATGTATTATTTTTATGTAGAGTTTTAATTTTTTCGTGCATTGGCATCATCAATAGAGATGCATCTGAGCTATTTGTAACTTTATGAAATGTTAATGGCTTTTAATCATCTATTAAAAGATAATATACAATATTTCTCTCCATGATATACTCTGAGTTCCATTATGGTAGTCTTCTTTCACAAGTTGGTTGATTAATTTTTGGAGCCCTAGTCTTAACTTATTATTGTGTCTCATGCTCTAGTACTATCTCCATAGAAACTAGTGTTTTTTGTGTAAGATTATTTTCGACTTGTATAGTTGTAATCTCCAAATTTTTTTTTGATGTGTTATCATTTTCATCATTTTGTTGTAGTTGTTTTTCTATAAAAATTACATCCCAACTAATAATAACATTATGAGTAGTGGGATTTCATAGACAATACCTCCTTACTCCCTCAACATACCCTAAGAATTTATATTTTCGAGATTTTAGATATAACTTTATTATTTTTTGGGTGTTTATATCTCATATGAAGGACATCCAATATAATATAATCTACTAGCTTACCAATCTACATCTCAATCGGTATCTACAATTCAATTGCAGTTGATTGTAACTGATTTATCATATGACAAGCAACATTAACTATTTCTACTCAAAAAATGTTGGGTAGACTTATTATTCTTAACATAGCTTTCATCCATTCTACAAGAGTTCTATTTATCTATTCATCCACTTTACTTTGTTGTAACACATATGTGTTTGTGAACTAACATTTTATACCTTCCTACTTATAAAGAGTAAGAAACTTACTGTTTGTATACTCTTATCCATTATTTATCCTTGAGCACTTAATCTTTTTCTCGGATTCAAGTTTTACATTTGCTTTAAAATTTTTAAAAATTAAAAATACACATGACTTCTTTTTGATTGGATACACCCAATATTTAATGAAATAATCATTAATGAAAGATATAAAGTACTTTACTCCTCCTAAAGATATTTTCGATAATTTTCATATATTAAATTAAATCATGTCTAAAATATACTTGCTTTAGAAAACTAATATATTGAAAGCCAATTTATTATGCTTGCTAGCAATACAATGCCCACAAAAAGGTAGATCAACTAATTTGAGTTCTAGAAGTATCTTTCTATTAGAGACAACATTTAAACCTCATTCTTACATGTAGCCTGGTTTTAGATATCATATCATCATCAACTTTTCTTTTTTAGTAATCGATGAAACACATGCTTCAACTTCTTGTACTATTTTTTTAAGCATGAATAAATTTTTCAATATCTTTTTTGTCTTGGTAATCAAAAGAATGGCTCTCACAATCTTTATCATTTCATTCTCAATGAGTCTTGCATCAAATACTATATATTTATCCCTAAGATAATATATTTTTCCTCAAGTCATATATGTCATACCTCTTGAATGGTAAAGTATAAAATCAAACAACTTTATTTTGATAGTATCCAATACCAATAATCTTCACAGCTTGATCATCAACATGTGTATAGAACCTCTTGAGATTGGTTCATATTGTGGAATTATTATTTTTGAGATGTCATGTACCATGATATTCCTGAGTCTAATAACCTGACATCAACAAACTATTTTTTACTTTCAACCATTATTATCACATTTCTAATAGAATTTGAAGTAAATTTTTAGCACATTTAACTTTTTCTATTTTATGACCCAATAAAGTAAGTTAAGAAAATAGTGCATTCAAGTTGTTGATATAACTGTTATAATTATGGATTTTATCATTTGAAGAGTATAAACTCTTCTTTTCCACCATATTAGATATCACCCCATCAGCTATGAAGATCGATAATTATATTATCATCCATCTCTTTCTACTTTTTTTTCAGGAATACTGGTGAAATTTTTTTAATTGCATCTAAATAATTATCTTTCTGCAAAATTACTTTGATCTTCATTTTCCATAAATAAAAAATTACTCCCATTAAATTTTTTTATTTTAGATTTCTTTTTCATTTGTTTTAATTTTATAGTCATGTGAAGTGACTTTGTCTTATATAGTATTGTGAAAATATCCCTATTTTTTTTTGCTATATTCTTTTCCACCATACTAGATATCACTCAATTAGTTAGTGTCAAATATAGATCAATAATTACAATATCATCCATCTCATTCTATTTTTATTCAGTAATCCAATTGAATTTTTTTAATTGCTTCAAATAATTAACTTTCCTAAAAATTGCCTCCATCTTCATTATCCATAATAAAAAATTACTCTCATTAAATTTACCTATTTCAAATTTCATTGTCATTTGTTTTACATTTACAATATATAGTACTAGAAAATATTAGTAACTATTTGTGTTAAATACAACAAGAAAAGTTCATAGGTAAGTGAAAGAGTTGCAATACCCTTTTAAAAATCACAAACTTTAAGACTCTTATCTATCTTTTGACAAAACTATCTTAGACATATATTAACCATAAAAGTTATTATCTTAAACCACACATTAGATACCACTATTGTAAAACTAGAAATCCCACTAATAATTTGAAATATAAAATTCAATTTCAATATTTTAAAATAAACTAGATAATAATTAAAATATAATCACAAATATTTAGGATTGGGATGGATTCCAGACGAGGAAAAACTCTTCTTTTATAGAAAAAAAATTAGAAATCCTAATTGAATTTTCAATATGGGCAAGGTGAAGTTCACCTACTCACTTAAATATTTCTTTTGACATTACACTGGATAGGAGTGTACTTTGAATTTTTTGCATCTCTAAACCATGTATTCTTCCAAGCATCAATACTACAACCATCTCCAATCCTCCACCTACAACTTTCTAAGAGAAAAACTGACTACATTATTGTCCGATCAACAAAAGAGGATAGATGTTCTAACCAAGAGGATATGAGTTTGATCTCCAAAGATGCTAGACATGCTTTTGTAGGATACTTGCTAGATCACCAATTATGTGTTTGGCACAAGAGCCTTACCAACTATGACCCCAATGCCTCAAGACCCATATAATTTTAAGTGATAGTATAAGTTGGGTTTTACATGGGGGTGGGAGGGATTAGGGAACAAAAAACCTTTTAATAGAATAGACCAAGGACTCAAAATTCTTCCAAAAAAAACATGTTTATGGACAAGAAGGCCAGAATGGAAATTTCATAAAATGGCAATATTTAGATTTGATGATTCTAGCAATAATAGAATCGATATTAGTGATCAAGTTCCCTCCTTGCATGTAGATGATGGCTATGATGAAATCATAAAGATTACAAAAACTCATAATGCAATCTTTATTTTTAAAGCATGAATTATCATAATTGGGCCATTTAACTCACCTTCTTGCATTAGGTTTGAACCCCAACAACTAGTCCATTCTTTAGAATTAATTGTGATAGCATCCTATGATCTAAAATAATCAATCCAACCTTCTTGTGTTTCTTGTCCTCCACATAGTTAAACCCATTTTACTATAATTATATTTCTTCAGAGCCTATTAGAATAACATGACCATCTACATATGAAGAGTTTGTAGGCTTATAGATGCATGTAGAGATACCTTAACCTCACCAAGTACAAAGATAATTGTACAATGATTTGAAAATTATATTCCTATCCTAGAAATGAAGGAATATTGCCATGCATGTCACCATCATAATCATTGGAAATTTTCATCAAATTCTATGACCATCACTCTCCACCATAGCCAAAACCACTTCTCAATGTAAAAAAGATTGGGATTTCATTCTCTTTTATTCTCACCATAGTTCATGGAGAAACATTTATCAGACTTTTTTAAGAATTCATACATGACACATATAACATAATGTGTTAAACCTTACATATATAAATATAGCTAAAGACCATATGCCTTGAGGTTTTCAAGTTGTCTTCCATCATTTTAATGGATGTCACATGTCTAGTACACTTATATAATAAATTATATATGATTTTTTTCCAAAGCAAGTAATGTTACTTGTGTCATACTCAACAAATTGTACAATGAAATTACCAATTTGTTTACTACCATTGGTAGACATTAACTTGATTAGAATATCATAGACTTGGATCCAAAACAAAATATGAAACAGGGATATAGTAGATGAAATTTCAGCTTGTTTTAGTTAATTCGTGGAGAATGAGTAAGTGCTTCTCAAAAGTTCAATGCCCCTTTCAATAGTTATCTTCATATCAACAAAGTTATCTCAAAGAGGTGACATGCTCAAGGAGGTGATATGCTCTTGGTGGTGGCATGCTATTGAGAACAATAAAATTATCTCATCTATCTGAGATTAAGCTAAATAATAGACATGCTAGTAGCATATATTGCAAGTACATCTTCATATATGCCAACTAGTTCACTAGGCCTATACATTAATATGTATTAACATTTGATTTACATCAATGAATTTTAAAATACTAGAATATAGCGTGAGCAAATTAGTGTTTATTATTAAAATAATTTCAAATAATTATTTTGAGAATTAGTATTATATTTTTAGATATAAAATATAATTCTAATTCTGTTCAAGTTAATTTTTGTTTAAATATAAATATATTAAATAGAAATTAAATTTTTAGACTTTGAAATAGAAAATTAAAATTTCAATTTCAAAAATTAATTTAGACTAAATTAAAAATTATTTTGTCATGAAATAAAAAAAATAAAATTTGGTACACAAATTTAATTATAAAGAAATAGAAAAATATTTATTTTTGAATGTGTGGAAGTCACCATAATGTGTAACAACTTAAAATAGTCAGATTAAAAAGATTTAAATTACATAAAAAATTTAAAAATCAATTTTTGATTTCTAATATTAGGTTTCATCTTATCCCAACAAATGGTAATATAGTTAATTAATTTTGGGTGATCAAAAAAAATAATTTAGTAAGAATGATTAAGTTAGAATCATCCAACTATTCAACCTAAAAAAATAATAAATCTTTTAATAATTAGAGATTTATATAATCCAATTATCGATGAATTGAAACCAAAAAATTCGAGTAAAAAATAGTAGATGAGATTATACTATAAGTAAATTAGTTATGTTTGTGCAAGGCATAAGCATTAACCTTGGGGGGGGGGTACAAATTTCAACTCGCTACTAGGAACAAACTTGAGACATGAATGAAAATTATGAATTTAAGATTTAATTCATAGACACTCTTGTAGATTGTCATTGGAAACTCGAAATTCCATGAAATATCTTGTGAATAATTTCATGTGAATTCTTCCTAAATATCAAACATAATTAATGTCTAAGATTTTATTCCTTAGTCGTCTGCCCATTAAGTTTTCACGTGATGGGCACCAACTTGGAAATTGAGAAGTGCGGTCTATCATTTTCCATGTTGCCTAAAATAATTTTTTTAATTATAAAAATCTATAGCCATTATATTTTTTTTTCCAAAAGCTATGGGCAAAAATGCAATGACTATTAGGTTTTTGCCCATTTAAAATTTAAAAACAAATTAAAAAAACTAAAAAATATGTTACTTTAAAATAATTTTTTAAAAAATAAGAATAGAAATTTCTTAAATTACATTCTCTCCTCTCCTATTCTTGTTCTCTTCTCTCTCTATCTCTTTCTCTCTCCTTTTTTTCTTTTAAGTTTAGGGTGCATTTAAAATTTTTATTTTTTATTATTAATTATTTGTATTGGTGGCAAGCCTAGCCTAACAAATTTAGAAAAAAAGAATAGATGATGAAAAGTAGACAATAATTATAGGCTGCTACTCAAATAAATCTATTTGGTTGTGGTTATGATCCATAATTTTTTTGACTTTGTTATATTTTATTATTAAATATTTTAAAATTCAAAATATAAATACAAAAATGACAAATAGTGAATTTAATGATAAATTTGACATAGATAATAATGATAACATAACCGAAAGGATTGAAGTCGAATCTAGGTTCTCTCCAATAGTCTCGATCCAAACCCTTTTGCATAAAAAACTTAAAACTATAAAACACTTCAGTAGCATGACCTCACTTTAAGATAATAACAAATAAAAATTCTAGTGGGTATTGAAGAAGAATTAGCACAATACATATATTATAAAAAATATATATACACATAGAAGTAAATGTGATATTGATCACCTTAAAAAGTATGACAATAAATTCATCAAAAAAAATATGGTTCATTATATCTCAAACAAACTCAACTGAGCAACAGAGTCTTTGAAGTTGGATCAAGTTCAGCTTCATTGACTCCCTTCAAATACTATGACTTTGGGAGGGAAGATATGACCAAATTGATTATGATTATGAGTCTTTCGAATAGATTTTTAAAGGATCATAGGATAGTTAGTATTATGTAGATCTACTATCACTATACTTATAGGAGGATTCCTAAGTCTCTATGTAAAAATGATATAATAAAATATTATATGTTAGAAAAATAATTAAGAAATAATAAATTTAGGAAATATAGTAGAGTGATGTTTATGATATTCGATATTTAGATTAGTCATGGTGATGTATCATTTGTATGCCTCACCGCTCAATATGTAGATTCAAAATGAAAACTTAATAAAAAAAAGTTTAGGATTTTTTGAGATTCTTCATCCTCATGATAGTCCTGCCATATGTAAGTGCACGACGAAGACCCACAAGAAATATGACATTCAGAATAAAATTTATAATATTATATTTAATAATGCTCCTAATAATGAAGTTGCTATTTGTATGTTTGTTAGAACCATTTAGAGATGAACTATTAGATGAAATCTTTCATGTTAGATATATGTGTTATGTAATTAACTTAATAGTACATGAAAGAATACAAGTTATTTCTCACACATAAGAAAAAATATGAAATTCAATAAAATACCTTATAAAGCATAACATACGACAAGAGTTTAGTAATCTCCATTTGTTAGTGGGTCTTAAAAAAATTCTAAATTCATGTGAGATACTATTAGAATTATACCTAGATAATGTTAATCATATGCTGGCTACCAACATGTGATATCTAACTACATCAATTATAAGAGTGACCAACTTATTATTGATGATTCAGGCTAGAATATAAAATTTCTTTTCTAAAATTAATGAAGATTTCAGATGACATGATGAAATTATGTTTGTCTGTGCACACTTTCACCACTTGTATTTCACTCGGGTGTACACACAATATTAGTAGCATATTTAAAAAGATTAAAGGACACCCTACATTTAGTGTCATAGTAATTGAGATGGAAATCAAACATTTAAAATAGTAGTCCTCAATTTCAACTTTGTATTACTTTCCTGCCTGTATGGATTCTGGTGTTGAAATGGAAGGCATAAAAAATATACCAAGACACATACCCACTAGGATGAACCAATCAAATTAAACTAAAGGTTTTATTAATAAAAAATTAACAGGCATATTTAAAAATCATGATACTAGGTATGATGTGGTGAGGCTTTGAGTACAGACATAGATACCATATTCGAGATTATGACCTTTTTATTCAGTTAGCTGTGGGAAAATGATGGTGTGCTATGTTGAATAGGAGTGAACTACCTTAGTACTTAGATACCAGTTACAGCTTCATTCTATCACATGATAATAAGAATTTAGTTATTTTGAGTTGATGAAAATCATATAAATCAACCTATTTTATACTATCAATATTATACATGATCTAATGACCTCTCTGATGCCTATCATAGTATCAAAGTTTTTTTTTCTATGATAGACAATATTATTTTAGATAAAAGATCAAGACTATAATAAGATATCATAGAGTCACTTGCAAGCATTAAGGGCTGGGAAGATTTGAAATTGAACATTCAGGATAAAGTGAAAGAATTATTGGAGGATGATAATTCATGGGATATTGAGATTGAGGATATTGAGGCAAATATTAGTGATACCTTCAGATGTATACATGATAATGATAATATGCATCCACACTACAAGACTACAGATATAGAATGATAATTTGTGCTATTTTGGATTTTTTAATGAGATATAATATCTTTTTTTTTTGGATTTCTGATTGTTATGCTTCATCTTATATTATGTATTGCCATATTATGCTTATTAATTACTTTTTTTATTAAATATTTTCATTTTTGTGTGGATCCAAATATCAAATAATTTTGTTAGTTATTAATTTGATTTTAATTCATTTAATTTTATAATATAATTTAAATATGTAATACATATTACATGTGTTTTTATTTTTTTAATTATATTATTTTGATAGCTAAATATAATATTTTGATTTTTGAATAAATAAAAATTTAAATTTTTATTTAAATTTTTGAATAAATTTAAATTTTCAAAATATTTTGATTATGCACATTAAATTAAGGTTGTCGGTTGCCTTGCCCATATCCGGCATGGCCAGGCACAACCTGGCATGACTGAAAATGACCCGACACTACCCAACATATATTTACTTAGTTGCAAGCCAAACGGGCTATGCCCATCTTAGTCATATGGATGTCATGCCTTTTCAGTAGGAAATGAGATCCATCTCATGTCATTGATGGTACTACACAATAGTTTGACAGGACCACAGAAAAATGGGTCATGCTGACATGCCACAATCAGCTTGGTACCATAATTCAAAGGTTTATTAATACATTTTTTTTACATTTTACATTTCGTTCTTGAAATTGTGGATGTATTAATGTTAAAAATTTCAATTATGTGATTTAAATTTTTTTGAATATTTTTCTTTTTTGCTATAAAATATTTGTTTGTATGGATATTTATATTCTATCAGTTTTGGGCAGAATATATGTGGTATGTGCTCGTGGTAATAATTTTTAAGTATATGTGTGTGTGTGTGTTTGTTTGTATGTATGTGTGTGTGTGTGTGTTTGTATGTATGTGTGTGTGTGTGTGTGTGTGGTATGTGCTTGTAGTAATAATTTTAAAGTTATATATATATATATATATATTCCAGACAAAATCTATGAAACTGAAAAAATTGTTTGATATCCACTATATTGCTAAAGTTTTAAAAATGGATAAAATTGAATGATTTAAAATTTAATGCCTAATTAATTAACATTATTTTACCAATAATTTTTTTTGAAACCATTTTTAGTTTTCAGGAACCATCTCTATCGGATCCAGCATAAATCAAAATTTGGATGTGGGAATCATGAGCAAACAATGAGTTTTTCATTACTTCCAATGATCCAAAATGGCATGAATAAAGATAATGAAAATATTATGACGTGGCTATAAAAAAATTAGTAAATTAAAGGGACTCCATTAATATTTTTAACTTGGATTGATGTGTTGAAAGTCTAGTATCCTTGTTGTAAACACATGGAGCCATTTTGTTTTTTGTGATGTTTAAAATTATTATTTAGTTCAAATATATGTATAATTTAGTTGTTTACCTTTTCATATAATATTAAGTTTTAAAACATTGCACATTAGAATTAATTATTGAGTTATAATTTTTGAAAGTTTATTTTTTTTTATTTTGGTCATTTTGTGTGTATAATTTTTGTTATGTTTATACATGCTCATATTATTTATTTTGTTATTTGTAAGAGTATTTCATCATTTCTTAGAACTTTAGCACACATGTAAATTTTCTGTGATTAGATTCAAAGATTTTCCTACATTATTTAAATTAGTAGAATGTATGTGGTTTGTTAGTCTCAAAAATTGAATAATGAGCATGTATGTTTAATTAACGCAAGAAATCACAATGTGATTTTTTTTAATTTTCAAGGAATCTTTATTTGTTTAGTTGTTCATAGCTAAAATCTTGATATTTCAAAAATGAGGTATATATTTGGGTATGGAAGATTTTGATAATAACACAATATAATAGAAAATACAATGTTTCAAAGGGTACTTTATTTCAAAACTTTCAAAACAATATCATCTAAGAACAATTACTATGTATTATCAAATGGGTTTTTCTATCACCAATTATTATAAATATATTTTTAAAAATCATCTTCATGAAGCATATAGATATCATTATCAAAGTTGACACCATCTTAGCTCATGGAAGACTTGTCGCTTGTACCAGTAAAGTCACTGCCATTTGTGTTCCAATGCACCAAATAATAGATGATTAAATTTTTCATATCAATTTAATTATGAAGTCTTCCTGATAGCCTATGAAATCGAATCAGTCTAAGCAAGAATTTGTATTAAGTTGGGTGACATGGATACCACTAGATTGGTTGGTGAACAACAATACATAAACTACTAAGGCCCTTGATAATCTTTTGGACAAGGTGGCTTTGCTACTTTGAAGGGTATGGACAATGCCAACATATTAAAGGAGTGGTTAACCACAATATTTGTTAGTCATGTGAATTCTTTTCTACTACAATATATTATTAAACCTAAGAAAAATTTCGCAGAGGTTAACTTTCAGAGTGGTCATGATAAAAATTTGGAGCAAGTATAGGGATAACTTTCACAGTGGTTATGAATGAGACATCTCCCTAGTTCAAGGGTTAACATCTTCTCATAATGTTATGAATGAAGTCGCTACATGTATATGATCTCATGACTTTGGTCTAAAGTTTAAAGAGATTTTTGGTTTATTATATAAGCATTTGTAAATATAAAAAGAGTGTGGTTAACAAATATAATACAATTTTACTCTTTCTTTCTGCATGTTCTTTCTTTACTCCCCATCTATTTTCTTGTGTACCGTGTGCTTCGTTTTTGAGAGATCTATCTCCCCTTACCAAGACCCTAAATCATGTTTTGCATGCCACGTATCTCAAGATCTCAATAGTAAAGCACATGTATTACATTTTACATATACTCATCAACAACATCAAAAAGTGAAAAATTGGAAACTAAGAAATCAAGATGATTTATTAAATATACGTCATCATCTTTGCAATAATTAAAACAACATGTAGCAAGTAAATTATTTCCAAACAAACAAAAATATCAAAATTAAAGTTCAATATTATTATTTAGATTTTCTTGGTTTGTAGTACTCTTTTATCTAATTGTGGCTTTCTAAAATAAAATTATTTTTATGAGGAATACTATAGATATTAGAGTATCTTTGAAATCACTCCATTCATACAATTGGGACAAAGGTATTATTAGCTTCGACCTTGGTATAACTTATTTTAAATAAAAATTTATTGAAAATGTTACATTATTTGAGTTATTATTGGTTGATTTATTTTTAAAACTTGAGAAGTCTTGAATATATATATATATTGTTTGAAGTAAACTAATTTATTTGATTTATTAATAAATTATTGTTGACTAATTTATTTTAAAAATTTATAAAATTGATTTATTTTAGAATTGGTTTTCAAAAATTATTTTCAAAATAAGAATTCATTTTTTTAATAAGTCATGCAACTATCAAAGTTTTAAGTAATTTATTTGAAATAAAAAGAAAAATATTTTTATCAAATT